>JAWZYU010000020.1:51886306-52486306 GCA_038380435.1 Ryuthela nishihirai
CTTCTTTGCAACAGCAAGGAAAAGGTAAAAACCTACTAGGGTGCAGGATATGACAGCTTGTTTCCAACGTGGACACCCGGCATCACCGTAAGATCGAACAATGTTATAGAACGACCTTCCCCGTAAGATCCTTGATGCGTAACATGTAATTTGGGTAACTTTTGCTACTTGGATATCAATGGACTAAAACGCTTCGAAAGCATTTCGTCTAGTTTAAGTCTAAGAACTACATTTCAATTCAGTATTCATTGTGTATTAAGTTTGAGGTAATTGAATGTTAGATAGATGATATGAAACAGTATCCATTTTTGAAGATAGAGCATCTTTATGAGTTCCACATACAAAGCCAATGTATCTTCATTAAATAAAAAAATAAATAAATATTCCCTCAAGCAGCTGTTTGCCACAAAGGTCTGACTGTAGCCTGTCAGTTTAATATGCCAGAGGCTTTGGGTTGGATTGTTTTACCCCTGAGAGGCACTTTTTTGCACACAATGGGCTAAATGGCCAGGTCACATGGACCCCTAGGGTTCAGAGAAAGTTGGGGAAGGGGACCCATTAGACCAGCTGTTGGGAGACAGATGGTAGCCTCCCGTCAAGGACATCCAGGGTGATTTTTAACGTGTATAGGGTATGGCTCTCCCATACACGGGCCACAGCTAAATGTCCCATCCGACACATTGCCATCGATGTCCCCTACTGGCCGTGGGCAGAGCGGGGAATTTTGCGGAGATAAATCTCAAATCTGGCCGAGCTCGGACTCCAACCTGGGAACTGCAGATTACGAGCCTGACGCGCTACAGACTGATCCACCCCGCCCCCACAGGCGGAATCTCAGCATGAAATGCTGCAGGATGGCGGAACCTCAGCAGAAAGCATCCATGTGCTACACAACAACATCCATGTGTTACCCAACAACATCCATGTGTTTCCCAACAGCATCAATGCCTTATCCAGGGCTTGAACCCATGTCCCTCTCTCTGATCAGAAGCCAAAGGCGCAAATTATTCAAGCATTTAAAATTATACATCCTTTCTAAATGGTGTCCTACAATCCTTTCTGTTTCAACACAGAAGGAATGTTCAATAGATTTAAGATTAGGCTTTAGAATCTATAATAATAAAAGATGCATGTACATGTCTATGTGTCTGTGGAAAAAATGCTTCATATTTTCTCAAAGTACTTCTGGTTGTCATCCGAGTTGCGGTACGAGTTTCAAGTCGAAATTCCAAAAGAATGCCTTGCTATAAGAAAACATAATCACCTTTCCAGTCCTACGGGAAAAGAAAATCGATGTCATATATTGACTCTTCATATGAAAATGCCCGAGTGGTTAGTATGTTTGGCTACTGATCAAAGGTACCTGGTTTCGAGCCCCGAAAATGCATGTATGTTTGTGTTGTTTTTCTGCTGAGATCCCGCCATCCTCAGACTTTTAACTAAGGTGTATATGTTACCGCTAAAGTCAGAAATCAGTTATTCTACAGATTATCTAGGTATTGTGCAGATTAACTAGGGTGATCCGTTAACGTGCAGAAAATTGTTTCATTTCTCAAATTACCTAGGTAATCTGCACATTACCTACTAGGCACTCGTTAAAGTGAAAATAAGATCTTTGCTGGAACAACAGGAACGTTTCTGTACGCTTAAATTAACATAATGTTATTTATCTAGTGTCCGAGAGTAGAGTTGAAACCAGGTCATCCCTCTGTCGACATGAATCAGTCGTCTGAATTATAAAAAACGTCCCCAAAATGAGCAGGCCAAGTGAGAACGAATCATTTTAGTTATTCGTTATAAAGAATGAATCATTTTACCGATTCGTTCTCACTTGGCCTCCGCTCATCCGGGGCGTTTTTTATAATGCGGACAAGTGAATCACGTGACACGAAGATTCATATTCAAGAGATTCACCACTATGAGAGAAACAAACTTTTGAACTTTAACGATACGGAAGCCGATGTGCACATTACCTAGGTAAAATGCGGAAAACTCTTGATTCCGCACGTTAACGGAGCAAATCAGTTAATCTGCAGATTAGCTAGGTAATGTGCACATTAACGGCTTTCGAGCTTTAGCGGTAACATATACACTGACAGGCTCCTTTCAGACCTCTGTGGCAAACAGCAGCTACAGGGAGTATTTATTTATTACAAATATTTGAAGATGACATACATCTGCTGAATGAAATGAAAATGAGAGCGGCATTCGTGTGGATAGAATTCAAAATTCATAATTCATTTAACACTACAAGATAAATCAGCACAGATATTTGAAGAGTGTTTTCTATGTCGTATATTATACATATATATTTCGCTCTTTTCTGATCATTCCATCTTCTTACACTATGGAGACTATCTTATCAAGTACGTGACTTAACAAAAGATAACATTTCGTGTTCCACTACGACTTACGCTTTGAGTATCATATTCATTTCCCTGTTCCGACATTAATTTAACCTTATTTTTCCATCCTAATGGAGCACAGATAGAAAATTAACCGTTCTTGCTATTTTCAGTTGTATGAAAATTACAGGAGAACTATTGGCTTGATATAACCTGTAAAACTGAAGACGCGATAAGGAAATGCATACGAAACTAAAAGGGGCGGGGGTGGCTCAGTCGGTAGCGCGCCAGGCTCGAAATCTCTAGTTCCCAGGTTCGAGTCCCAGCTGGGTCAGCGTTGAGATTTATTTTCGCAAAAATTCCCCGCCCTGCCCACGGTCAGTAGGTGACACCGATGGGCTTGGAAAGGCCGCCGTCCGTCTGATGGGACGTTAAGCCGTGGCCCCGTGTGCGGGAGAGCCATACCTTGTGCACGTTAAAGAACAGGCTGGATGGCCTGGACGGGAGGCTACCATCTGTCTCCCAACAGCTGTTCCAGTGGGTCCCCTCCCCCAACCTTCTCTGAGCCTTCGGGGTCCATGTGACCTGGCCATTTAGCCCATGGTGTGCAAAAAAGTGCCGCTCAGAGGTAAAACAACCCAACCCAACGAAACTTAAAACGTATGTGCATTTCGGACACGAAATTTTGGACCTTTGCTAAGTCTCATATTTGATAACACCATACTGTAAGGGGATGACATGATCAGAAAAGAGAGAAATATTCGATAGAGAAAACGCATACCATGTTCAGAAAAAAATATTTTTCTCTGAATACGAAGAAAAAAATGTTTTTTTTTTCTCTGAATACGGTATGCGTTTTCGAATTTCCATCATAATCAACTTTTTGAAGTGTTTTCCATCATAATCCTTATTTTGAAGTGATTTACATCCTTATTTTGAAGTAATTTACATCCTTATTTTAAAGTATTTTCCCATCAAAAATGGATTTTTTTTCTTTATTATTAAAAGAAGTTTGAGCTCAAAAACTAAATGACTGAAATTATCCTTTTGTTTGCTATTTAATACTTTTCGTTTCGCTTACTTTTGAATACATGTTTTTCTTTTATCTAAAAATGAATCACAATAGAGTTTCTACTTTTTCGTGTGTCAGAAGAAGCTGCGTTGTAACATTATCTTTCGATCTAGGTTTGCGCCGAAACTGCTTCTCGTAACTGATAAGAAGCTTTAAGAAAAACAACATCTGCTCTTTCCCATAAATGAAACCTGGATATTCAAGGTTGTATATAAGGAGCCGATTAGTTTGTGAGAAAATTACAAAGGTTGATCTTGATCATACACACACAACAGTCATGAAGTGTCTCGTCTTCACTTTGTGTTTCGCAGCAACTTTAGTAAGTATGGTTAACCTAAACTATAAAATCCCACAATTCCTCTTTGTTTTATCATCATATGACTTTAAAACAGCATTTAATAGTGTACAAATACGTAGTAAATATTAACAACTCTGAAGCGAATTTTGAAGTTTTATCAAAAAAATATTAACTTTTGTTTTGCTGTCTAGTTACTTCACTTTTTTCGAATGTTGTTGACTTTGTCATTTGTTTCAACAGGCTGTTGTAACGTCTACAAAGGGAGAAAAGTGCAAGGATGAGAGTCAGTGTCATGAAGGAGAATGTTGTGCGGCCTTTATACCTATGATGAAGGGAATATGCAAAGGACTGGCGGAAGAAGGTAATCTGTTAATAGATTGTGGTTTTTCATGGGTATGAAATGATGTAATTGCTATTAGGTTATTACATCTATTAACTGATGTAATAACCTAATAGCATATTGTAGGATAAGGAGACATTTCTTCATTGAAGTATAAAATCGACTTATTTCAAGTCTCTTTTTTACCATTAAATGTGAAAATGGCTGACACGGCGGGACTCAAACCCGCAACTATCGAGCTACAACATGCCAGAGAGTTCTAACCAGTTAAATCACGATTAATGCTAATCTATTACATTCCAACTACAGATTAGAGAATAGCGTTATGAACAGTGGTGCCTAAAAATGTCAGAAAAGAAAGGAGACTTAGCATTCAGTGAGCAGACAATATCAAACAGGACCTTGTTAACCGACTGGCAATGGCCAAATGCCACAGAAGTAACTTAGGATAGAGATGTTTGGAGGACTAAATTACGCAGTTTGCTTCGACTTCATAATCCATGGTTGCTTGAGGATTATGTAGGCTTTGTATTTCCACTGAGCGATACTGTTTTTCCCAAAATGGGAATGGTCAGGCCATATGACCAAGTCATTTTAAAAAATAACTATATGGCCAGGTGATTTAAAAAAAACATATGGCTAGGTTATTAAAATGATTATAATGTCAGGTCTGAACCCTAAGAGCTCAGAGAAAGTTGGGAAAAGAACTCACTGGATAATTGTTGATGGGAGAGTTCGACCTATTTTTATTATTTTGACACATGTGGGAGAGTCCCAAGGCATGCAGCGTGTTCTTTAACTCTTAAATGTACTACCCACACAACCACAATATACAAAAAACATATAGAAGACATCTAAGATGACTATAGGATAACCATTAGTCATCTCTGATATCTTCTGGATATATTCAGGATATTGTGGCCGTGTGGATAGTTCACAGAAAAACACGCAAATGCAGAGACATGGCAATAAAAGCAAAATATCGAGTGATGAATTATGAAAATCCAAATGATCCAATAAAATCAGACTTTTTTGGATCACCATGCAACAAGAGAATAAACTTAGTTGGAAATATTGATAGCATTTTCTAACATTTTACTACTCAATACTAGAGCATATCGCATTACCCAGCTTGGATGCAAAAAGCTGCCGTCCGAAAGTGGGGGAATCGTCCCCTAAAGGCTAAGAGAAGGAGTCAGAGAGGACCTTTGCGCAGTTATATTAAGATCTGTTTTTGTGAGTTGCTCACTTCCCTTTTCCCCTCCCTTCCACACAAAATGTGATTATTTGCACCAGCCATGGTTGCAAGTTTCACAATCGTTTTCTCCAGCAGTTTCATGTTTACTTTTTCCTTGTATTTAGTTATTCGTTATTCCTCAGACGTTTTTCATATTCATTATTACTTAGTAACTTACCATTTATTCCATTTAAAGAAATGTTCACGTTTATTATTTGCAAGGGGTTTCATATTAGTTATTTTATAATCCAAAAGTTTCATTTTCATTATTCTCCCTGAAGTTTCGCTCTCATTATTTTCCAACAGCTTACCATTAATTATTCCTCAGAAGTTTCACATTCAGTATTGCCAATTAGTATCCTGTTCATTATTCTCAGAATATTTGCATTTCTTAATTTTTTCATATTCATTATTCCTCATCTGTTTGAGGTTTATTATTCCCCAACAGTTTCCCAATTATTATTCCCCAACAATTTCCATTATTGCCAAGCAATCAATCATTATTTCTCACTGCCGGATTGCATTCCTGGGTATGACATGGTCGTTTGTTCTATCATATATATTGTAATTGTTATTCAGTAAAAAATGCAAAAGTGTTCACTTTTCAGGATGTGAAAAGAAATCTCTCACATTGCGACACTTGCGACCAGCCCTCTCACATTGAGACATAAAAATTGGCTACAAGTCCCAGCAGCCATTTTAAAATAAAATGTTTTCCCAGCTGTTTTTATACATTTATATATATATCCAGGTTAGAATTATTAAATTTAAACAGAAGTGGTTAAATAAATAATACGGGTGGGAACCCAAAAACGTTTTGTTGTTTTATATCTGAGTGACACTTTTTGCGCACAACGGGTTAAATGGCCAGGTCGCAGGAAACCGAAGGCTCAGTGAAAGTTGGGGGGAGGGGACCTATTGGACAGTTGTTAGGAGACAAATTGCAACCTCCATTCAAAGCCATACAGCTTGTTCTTTAACAGTATGGCTCTCCTGAACACGGGGGAGACTTTACGTCCTATCCGACAGATGGCAGCCTTTCCAAACCCATCAGTGTCCCCTACTGACCGAGGGAAGGGTGAGGACTTAGTGGAGATAAATCTCAACGGCAGCCTAGGTGGGAGTCGAACCTGGAGACTGAAGGTTATGAGCCTGGTATGCTACCGATTGAGTCACCTCCTCCCCCAAGAAGTAAGGTACCCAGGTTGTTCCTAACGGAACCAACCAGCATCAGATTTGTCCCACCACCACATGCTAGTACCAAATAATGTCCCTAAGTATCAGCAGTCATCACGTTTACACACCAGTCTTATTAGATGCAGAGTCTGAGTGAATATGACGAAGATACTTGACTATACCTAGCTGGATATCTGAGCAGTTTCTGTGGACTCAGACGACCCAATCGGTGGAAATCCATCGATAGCTATTTGTGACTCGGACGTCCTGTCAGTGCAACATGTGAGAAAAAGTTGCTGTGAGTTCGAAAATACTCGCACAATGATGGAACGTATCCGCCTCTGGCAATGGGCCACCGCTACAAAATCCACATCTGGTGTTGCCGCAATTTTCGGTTGGTTGAGGGAGATCTCCAGGGAGGACGCTTTCCGTTGGATGATGCCGTCAAAGAGAGTTGGGACGGGTTGTTTTACGTCTGATAAGAACTTTTATACCTACAATGGGCTAAATGGCAAGTCACAGGGGCCCCGAGGTCTCAGAGAAAGTTGGATGAGGGGACCCACTGGACAGCAGTTAGGAGACAGTTGGTAGCCTCCCGTTAAAGTCATTCAGCATGTTCTTTAGCGTGCACAAGCACGGCTTTCCGCACACGGGGCCACGGCTTTTTAACATACAATATGATTGACGACGGCCTTTCCAAGCTCATCGATGTCCCCTAATAACCGAGGGTAAGACGGAGAGTTTTGTGGAGATATATCTCAATGCTGGCCATTATGGGACTCGAACTTGGGAACTGTAAATTAAAGCCTGGCGCGCTACCCACTTGAGTTACCCTGACCACGTCAAAGAAGAAGTCACAAAATGCCTATAGGAGCAGAATGTGTCCTTACGGCAAAATGTTTCGATACGCTGATCGATCCTTTCGAAAACTGCCTGAACAAATCTGGTGAGTACGTTAAAAAAAGTGGGAACAATTCCCCTATACCTTTTCCGGTATACTTACTTTCTTTCTTATTATCATATTTGTACTGGCATAACTTTTCTGGCATAGTGGTTAAGCAGCTAGCGACTGTTCCAACAAGGCAAACTTTGTGTGTTGTGTTAGCTCTAACTAAGGCAGTGGTCAGCAGTGACTTTGGTCTTAGTAGGGCATGTCCTTGTATGAGAAGGCCTGTAAAAGATAGGAGTAGCTTCTAGGATTCTTCTCTGTCCTATATGTCGCAAATAAATAAATAATAATAAATAAATAATGTCATTGATTTTAGTATTTGAGAAAATCAATTTTGTATCAGAAGATTTAAATTTTCTTTCTAGGCAATAAATGCAGTACGGGGAAATCCTATTTTGGAGACAAATATCAAAGCTTCTGTCCTTGCGGAAAAGGATTGAAATGCGAGGGAAAAGTAAGTAAAAAATAAATGCTCTATCTATTAAAAATGACTTTCGGTCTCAGAAAATTTTGTTAAATTTCAAATATTTCTTGTAATTGTGAAACAAAAATAAGTAACAATTTTCTTATAATTTGAGCCCTTCTGATCAGTTTTTAGTGATTAAACATAAGCATCATTACGACTTTCGATTTTTCTAAGAATTGTTATCTTTAATACATGAATGGCTCTTAGTATTTATAATGTATATTATAAATAATTATAACATAGATTAATTATAATTTTGTATTTATAACTTTGTATTTATAATATATCCACAAACTTTCCGTTTCTACTAGTATTTCTATTATTTTTCGTTTCAAATGTCATCAACATTTTAATTTTATCGTAAAGTAATTATAATTAATCCACTTTAACTTTAGGAAATTGTAATATTACTCTTTGGTTTTAATATCAGTAAACAAAATTTTGGGTTTTTCTTAGTAAAGTTATCTCTGATTAAATTTTAAAAATGCTGTGAAATGCTGAATTTCTATTCAAAATTTTGAAATTTTGTTACATTATCACTTAGGGCCGTAAAGTTTAAGGATTCTTTTTAATTATCAAAAAAAGGTAATAATTATACAAGAAATTTTAATGTGAAGCGGAATATAAAAATGCTATTTTTTTACTTACATGTATTTATTTATCGCTTCAAAAATGTGTGCTTCCTTCTAATATGATTTACATATTTTTTGCTCTTTAAAAGCATCTTTCCTCCAATTTCGTTTTCGAAAATTAGGCCGTACATAATACATGAAATCCGAAGTTTAATACAGAGAAAAATCGATACATTTCAAGTAAATCAAAATAGCTGTCAAAATAGTGTCACATCTAAATGGGGTCGGAGGTACCAGTCGGTAGCGCTCCAGGCTCGCAATCTGCAGTTCCCAGGTTCGAGTTCCAGCTGAGTGAGCTTTGAGAATTATCTCCGAAATACTCTCCGCCTTACCAATTGTCAGTAAGGTGCAACGATGGGCTTCTAAAGGCCGCCGCTCGTCTGATGAGACATTAAACCATGGCCCTGGGTGTCTGAGAGCCATTCCCTGTGCATGGTGAATGACCTTGACGGGAAGCCACCATTTGTTTCTCAACAGCTGTCCAGTGGGTGTCCTCCCCCAACCTTCTCTGAGCCTTCGGGATCCTTGTAACCTGACCATTTAGCCCATTGTATGCAAAAAGTGCAGTTCAGAGGTAAAACAACATAACTCACATCTAAATCAACATAATATGATTTTTATATTCGTTTTGTAATCATTATATGCTGTATTACGTAGACGATCACAGAATAATTTGCGAATCAAGGCTACGTCGGCTGCTTTCGTATTGCCAATAAGAATTTGAACATTACGGCTACCCCCCCCCCCCCAGGAATCATAGTAATATCTATTATAGCGATGACACAAATGCGCATGAACTGAAATACAATAGCGCTAAACTGAAGGCGCCAGGTCACCATTTTGTAGTGACCGTGACACTTGATTGGCTGATTCTTCCACTGCAAACAATGAACGACGATCTCAGGAGCGAATATCTTCAGTTGACTGTGGCAGGATCAACAAACCTAACTTTCCTGACAAGATGTATTTGAACTGGGTTGTCAACATTTTATTTTGCAAAGCAAGATTACTTCATGTATGAAGATTTTAAGAACAACATTAGATTTTCAAATATAAAATGTGCTAAGCATATGATCTACAAGATAATGCAAATATTATATTTTAACAGAGCTTTTCTGTAGCAACGCATTGCCGAGTTCGTCAACCGCGTCGTGTTTTATTTGGAACTTCCAGGTTTCCCGTTCAATCTCACCCACTGTTGTTGATATTATAGGTTTTTTGATTATCGTATCATTGTTTTAAATTCCTTGTAAAACAAAAATTAATATCTATAATAATAAAAGAAGGTGTCTGTCTGTGTGTGTGTGTGTATGTGTCTGTCTGTCTGTCTGTCTGTGGGAGCCATAACTAATCGGAAAATCAATGCACATGCTTCCAATTTTCAGAGAATGTTTCAGGTTTCACGTTTCAGGTTTCAGGTTAATGGACAGATGTTCAGGTTGTGGTCCGGATTGCAGTGTTGAATTTCAGGTCGAAAGTCCAAAAGGGGGGATTGCTAGAAGCAAAAACATTTACCATGTTATTCCTACTGGAAACGAGAATCTCTGTCAAATTTATTGTTGTCATTTACTGCTCCCTAACTCTGAACCTAAAGAGTTAAAATAACATTTAAATCATCTACTGCAAATCTGCTTCCGTTGCCAGGTTCCCCACGTTTCCAAAGATATTATTGAAGCGTTCCATTGCAGCCAGGGCCCTGATTTTCTAACCAAACATGGGATCGGGCAAGGGGAACCGGCCTCGAAATATGGGACCTTTCGGTGAAGTAAGTCAGGAATTACAGAATGCCAAAATCTGACGAAATAAATATCTGGATCGTTTGCGACGGACTCCTGAGAGCGCGCACTGAATCAGCAATGGCCTTTGCAACACCGGGAAATTCTTCGTGTTCAAACTGTGATAAAATGTCGGGGGATACTAAATAACCTTTAGTGCAGGAGGCAACAGAATAGGAAGATTAAAAGTGAGACATAAATGTCACAGTTTGTGTAGAAACGAAGCCACGGGCCAAGTGGGAACCTGATTTTTAAACCAATCACTGGGGCACACGGGGGACGCTGTGGATGAAAATTGGACTGCGGACGAATATCACGGGAGCCATAGATCGGCAAAATCTGTGGTAACGGAAATAAAAATCTCGATAGCTTACACAGAAACTAAGACACGGGCCATGAGAGAGCTTGCTGACGTCAACACCAGGTAAATTGCTTCCTGTTGAAAATCTCTGTTAAAGTGTTGCGGAAGAGGACTTACAAAATTACTGTTATATACGTAAATATTGTTATATACGTTATATACTGTTATATACGTTATATACGTATCTGTTATATACGTAAAGCCAACTTGATTTGTAGTGCTCTAGTAAGAGAGTTTGGTAGATGCAGAGTAACTTTAGCTAAAATAAATTAAATAAGATATGTATGATAGAATGCATTTATTCCAATGGGGGTCTGTTTTAAAGTTCCTAACTTATGTTGTTATATTATCAGGGATGGATGAAATTTAACCCAAAATGTGTGAAATCTGATGAGGTTTCCGAGGAGGAAACAACAGAGGACGGTGGAGAAGGCGAAAGTGATGGAGGAAATGAAGGAGGTGAAGATGAAGGAGGAGATGGAGGAAATGAAGAAGGAGAAGGTGAAGAAGGAAATGGAGGAGAGGAAGAAGGAGAAGGTGAAGAAGGAAATGGAGGAGAGGGAAATGCAGAAGAATAAAATGAAAGAAGTGGGACAGTAGAGGAGAACCTATTGTATTTTTCTACTAAACCGGCATCTATAAAGTTTTTTAAATAAAATATTTCACTTTCTATATATCTGTATGAACAAAATATATTTTTTCTCTATGAAATTTCATTTTTTAACATTATTTAAATTTTCTGGTTCATCAAAGCACTATTTTATTTCTATAAATACAAAACAATTTTGGATAAAAATCTCTGATATCAACTAATAGTTTTAGGAAAAAAAGTATCGAAAGAGGAAAATATTAAAATGTTATCTGAGAGTCAGAGGCGGAGAGGAACGGGAAGGGGGAGCAAAATCTCGGTGTGTAAATCTCAGAGCTTTATCTTTCAAATAAACAACACATTAAATTGATATTTCTATTAAACCAGGAAGAGCTCTCATAGACTTTGTAAGTTTACAAATGTAAAACGAAATGTTTGTCTGGAAAACAATTCCTCACTCATTCAGTTTAATTAATTAATATCTTTGACTCATTTCAAAGGACGATATCGAAAATGACTTTTAACCAAAGCAAACTGCATTCTTGATGTGTGCAGTATCAATTACAAATATATATTGCTAAAAAAAACTGCCGCACTAATAACCAACAGTAGTGATGTTCTGCTTTTAACCACAAAATGATCGCATTGTGCACAAGATGGTCGTACAATGCCACCCACAGGTGAAATTGTACCTCAGAACCTAATCATTGGTCTCAGTGTAGAAAATGAAATATGCATCTAAAAGATATACCTTCTGTTTGACATGATCGATTTTTTGAAGCACTAGCCTTCAGCTAAGCATTAAACTAATGAGATCAAAAAGCATTAATTTAAAGTACTCAGTTAATCTTACATATTAACATTTTTCTATGTGTGTTATAGGTAGAACAGAGAAATCGGTAGTTCTGTAGAGCAACTTTGTTAAATATGGTCTCTGAAATTTTAGATTCACGTATTTTTCAAGTGTCATTATAAATTTTACCAATGATGGAAAAGTTATTGTTATACATACATTCAATGGAAGAATAATAAACCAGTAGACACATGATTTAACCAGTAGATGACCGCTTGTTGTTCGACGGTCAACAATATCAAGGATAAAACACTCAGGTTGACAAGTTACTGAACATTTCAATTACATTATCAGCTAGAGAAATTTTAAATATTACCTTATAAATAATAAACCAGAGTGCTTAAAATGCTGAGGTTAAACAAAATACTTCGTATAAGCAAGCGTAGTTTTTGTTCTTTATGTAAACACAAGAAATATTACACTGTTTGAAACGAAAAAAACCTAAGTTGCTGATTTTAAAATTATACTGAATAGAAAATGCAATACCGAAAGGTATGCAGCATTAAATTCGGAATAACGGCATCTTATTTATAATCAAGTAATGATGAGGTTAGGCAAAGGAGTCGGCAACCTCCTTTAAGCAGCATATTGTGCAGAGAGAGACTCCATTGGTGTGGCCATGTTGCCATATGGATAATTACAGATTAAGGAATAAGGTTATGAACAGTGTTCCTAAAAGCCTCAAAAATAGGGGGAGACCTAAGATGCGGTGAGCAGACAATGTCAAACAAGACCTTGTTAGAATTGATGTGCAGTGGCCGGATGCAGCAGATGTAGCTCAGGACAGGCATACTTGGAGAACTAAATTGCACGGTCTGGTTGGACCTCCGTAGCCCATGGCTGCTTGAGGATGATGATGAATTATAATGCAAGCTTCGACTTCTCGAATTCAGAATTTTTAGTTGACATTTTATTTCATAACTATATGAAAAACATTTTATTCTTATGTATCATAGATCGGATCCACAGTAGCGTGCAAAATCCAATTCTTCGCAGATCGAGGAGAGAATCTCGATCGTTGGTTGACCGCGATTTCTTTCGCATCATCTAGTAATGTCTGCGACTTTTGGACAAATGAGAAAGCTTGCCGAACAAACATTTCTGGAACGTTCTCCCACATACAGTAAACCCTCTTTAATCAAGATGAATTGGGGGGAGGTGGGGGAAGGTATTAATGAAGCAAAAAATGGCCCTAAAAGACGAATAGCTTCGAACACAAATAAATGGAAAGTTTATAGTACTGATAAGTATAAATAAATATGTGTTAAATGTGTATGTAGAGTTACTTTCTCTTGTTATAATGCCGAGTTTCTACACCAAGTAAGCACTATAATTTTAGTCTTTATTTAAAACAATAAAACGAGGATTTATTCATCAGCGACACTTTATTCATCAACATATGACTCAAAAAATATTCGAAGGAGGTTCTCAAATCTGTACTAAATTCTTCAGCAATATTTTTTTCCAGAAATATCTTTCTCACGTTGCTCTGTTTAATTGTTAACGATAGTTAAAATAACAACATTTTTTAGCTGCTTAGGGTCTATAAACCCCTAATTATACACATAACACTTAACACTCCAAACCATCCATACCAAATGGATGGTATGTTAATGTAAATGGATGGTATATTATTAAATCTCCGAACAGAAATTATGCGCTATAGTAATAACACCGTCCGTCACAGAACAAACAACACCACTTAACACTCCAAACGTTACACTTTTGTTGAGCGTGTTGAGCAATAACGTCCGTCGATCGGGATTAACTGTATCCAGACTAAAGAGGGTTTATTGTATTATTATAAAATAATGACTCAGGCATCCGTCTACTTAACTGATTTCATAAAAAACATGCCATTAAAAAAATAAAGGGGAAATTTTAGGAGTTCCGAGTGAAAAGAGGGAGAAGGATGGGGAAGCTTAACAATATTGTCACCTGCAACTTTTCCTGTTCAAGGCAGGCGACATGAACTACAATTATATTCCGCATTTATCAAAAATAATTATTCATACATAGTTATAACACATCTAGAAATACATATCTATACTTGTCGATCTGACTTCAAACAAAAATTTACTTTCTAACAGATACTTCTGAAAGAGTGGCTCAGAAGATTCGATTTCGAACCAGGAACAACCCACAAACGAGTAATACACAGTCATGTACTCTCTAACTGTAGCTGTGATGAGTAGAGGATTTAATAATAGACAAATGCAAATTTGGTTTAAACAATAACAGAAAAGATTTAAATTTATTTAAATTTTCAAATCAACTTAATTCCTCCACCAACTTATAAAGGTGGATAAATTCAATTATAAAGTGACAGTCAAATAATTAAAGAAAAGTGACAACAATCAGATTAATATGAATTAAAATGATTATACCCTGATTGAAGATTTATCCACAACGAAAACGGAGTTCCGCTGGACTACAGTTGTGCACTCGGGAATAATAAACAATTATTTCGAAGACAGGAGACCGAACACGGGTCCTATTAGCACCATCACCCCGCACAAAATCCCTTCGCTGGCTGAAGCGAGACAATAACTCAGACAACCTCGGGAATCCTCCAACACTAGAGGCCAATCAGGTGCCATCCCCGGACAAACACAACGTCCGCAGTTATTCCACAAGTGGGACGGAGTCTTGTTGCCAAATCTCAAAAGTAAAAAATGAAATTACAAATATCAATAGGTCCGCGACCTATCAATATTGAATCAAAATGAAGTGGAATGCTGTTCTGGTATAACCTTTCTCCCCTCCGTTTTAGTGATAGTTAACAAACGTATTGAAAAAATAAGGGAAATATACATATTTTTTCGCTTGCGTTCTGGTTACTAGAATTCCCAAAAAATAAGAGTGATCTCCGGACCTCCATAGATCACCCTTTTTTTAGGATATGACTCCCTTCCACCCCCACCCCCTGATCCTGTATTGCATATGAACATTAATGCAGACTAGCCTCAAATCTAGTAAAAAATAAAGAGGGGTGGGGCAAACACACTGGATTTCCATTAAAAATATAATCTCAGTTTTAGAGAGTTTTAGAAAACTTCTGGAAGACTGCGGGAAATATTCGGAGTTAAATAATGTTTTGCTTCCTTACTAGTATTCTGAGAGGGCGGGGACACTGGCTCTCTTTAGATTCAGCCCCTTAAAAAATGCACGTTTCGTGATGAAACAATTAAACAACCCAGCACACAGCTATCAAATCAATTAACCTGATATCAATTAAACGAGAAATGCTAATAAAAATACGAATTCGATATGTCAAATTTCTTCTATGAGTAAGCAAATTTATATAATGAGCTTTTTTATGTACATAAATGGCATTATAACAGTTGCATTTGTGATGTTATGTGTCATTACTGATAATATATGTTTAGTATAAATTAAACAATCACAACCTTATCTTTTTCGTGCAATATTTTAAATTATTATCCCAGTTTTATCCCATCTCGAAACTTTAGACAAGTGTTACTAACAAATAATAGGGATCAGTCGGTAGTGGGCCAAGCTCGGAATCTGCAGTTCCCAGATTCGAGTCTCAACTGAACCAGCATTGAGGTTTATCTCCGCTAAAACATCCATTCGGATCTTGGCAACAAAGTGGATACCTTTCTGGTTGGAAAGTCTGCCATCCGTTGAATGTAATGTAAAATCGTGGTCCTCTGTGTAGGAGACCCATACACTGTGCATGTTAAAGAACGTGCTGGATGGCTTTGATGAGAGTCTACCATTTGTCTCCTAATACGTCTCCAGTGAGTCCCTTTACCCCAACCTTCTTTGAGTCCTTGTGACATGGCCAATTGTGTGCAAAATAAAAGTCACAGAGATAACCAAACAACAAATATTATTTCTTTCAGCAAAAGAAAAATCAATTCATGTTTTGGAATTCATGATCAAACTTTAATGTCATACCTACAAATTTTAATGTAATCGACCTTAAAAATTTCATTGTGTTAATGCTCTTATGTTGTCCGGTTATTTCATAACTTATGTCAAGAGCGTTAGAATGATAACAAATTTAATGTTGTAATTTCAATAACATTCGAGATATGAGAAACCGAATGTAAATGGATGGTATGTTATTTTCCACTGTTTTCAAATGTTTATAACTCGAAAAGTGTTCATCTGAAAATATCTAGCAATTTATGCATTTCAATCCAAATTTGGGAGCTACAAGTCTATGGCTAAGAGAGCTCATAATTTCTTCAACATGACTATAATTGAAAAATACGTTTGAGAACGTTAAGATCTCGATCAAATCTATCTTTATCTTAAATTTAAACAATATTTGCTCAATATTAAAAAAGTTTTGAACGCTGGAACCTTTAACAGGCTACAAAAATTGATTGCTAAAAATTTAATTAGAACAGGTTAAGAGATCAGAGCTCATAGTTGACTCTAGTAGAGTAACTGATGCATTACATGCAGTACTCGAGGGTATGTTTCAATAAAACATTTTGGGTCAATTTATTGAACCTGTTAAATATTCCAGGATTCATAACACTTTGAATATTAAACAAATGTTATTGAAATCGATATTTAGACACATTTTATTGAGATCTTTAATTTATCTTTAGATATATGTTTCATTAAAAGTCATGTTGAAGAAGTTATTTAACTCCGAATACGATTTTCTGTTGAGATAATATGGAATTGTTCCATTTTTCTGTCCAGTACCTGAAAAAAAGTGAAGGTTCCGATATTGGGTTCATCATCATCATCATCATCATCATCCTCAAGCAGCCATGGGCTACGGAGGTCCAACCAGACCGTGCAATTTAGTTCTCCAAGCAAGTCTATCCTGAGCTCGATGACTTCTGCTCAGGATTATCCACCAGCTGATAAACATATCCTGTGAATCTATTCACTTGGGGCTGTCAACCCACAAACAGAAAACACAGGGGAAGATTTTCCCTCCACAGAAGCCCACCAGTGCAGCAAAATCAGGATCCATAATCAAGCTCAGAGCCATATATCTGTCCAGTGGGTTTATATGGTCAGCACCAGGACCCTGTGTGGTTGACCACTCCTCAGCAGGGTAGAAAAAAAAGAAAAGTAGCCATAGTTGTCCAGATCAGTAGGCCACACTAATCTGGCAGCCCTCCCCTTCCGTTCACTTCCACAAGAGAGTATATCTTTTGAAAGGTAATAACGGTCTGCACCACGAGAAGGGGGGGGGGGGTCGGGCATTAGGTGCTAGGTCTGGCCGGTTCTATGCATCATCACATTGGATTGGCGCATAGCTCCCCTTCCAGTAACTACCTAGCTACCATTTACAGACCATGACCAATGATACTCGATATAAATAATAATACACGAGTAATAAAAAACAATTATAGAGGTTGACAAAAAATCCTCTCTCTTCTCTTCGTTGTCCCCGTGAAATGGCGATCCATTCTTACTAGTTCAGAAGACTTCCCGACCCACGTGACAGAAGACTATCGTGAAAAACAGGAAAAGCCGCCGAAGCTCATACAACGTGTCTTCGTTGACGGAAACCAACACGAAAATAAATGATCTATTGACTCACCTCAAATGGACGCATCGTCTAAGGAGCATTTGCCAATAAATCGAATCGAGCAGACCAAGGCGAGACGACATTCAACATGTTCTGAGCGATATTGGGTTACTTCACATGAAATGCCCCCTATAATTTACATTGAAGAAAAGGATCTGACAATTGGGGAGGTACATTTAACAAATATTCAAATATATTAATATTGTTCAAAATCATGTTTTAAGGTGTATTTTGAAGCAAAAAAGAAGGGAAAGTGTTAGTGAGAGTTATAGATACCTCGATGTTTTAGAATTACGCAAATGATATGCATTAAATTCTTTGATAAATGTAAATAAATATTGGGATATTGGCAGAAATAGAAAATATCCATACGTGATTATCTGAAAACATGTTATTAACTGAAGTGCCGGTTAAGAAAAATATTTTTACTAAACATTACGTTTTCTTGGTTTACAGACTGTATAATATGTTGCAAATTATTTTAAGTTTGTACGCAATGTTAAAGAGTATTCTGTTGCTTTAAGAAATTGAATCATTTATGATTTCAAACTGTGAGACTATTAAAATGCTTCTATGATTTTCTTAGATAATTATTAATGTTTAAAACTTAATACGACTCTACTTATAAAGTAATATTTTTATTCGTGAATGTAGACACTTTATCATTAAAATGTTAGTGTTATTATCTCACAGACGAGTATTAACTGGAGTGGGATATTGAATCTATTAATGACTAAAAGTTTCAGTCTATGTAAAGGCTAATGCATTTTTCAGTATGCAAAAATTAAGAAAAATTATCTTCATCTCTTAATAGCTTATAATCACCAAGGTCTGGATCCGTACACATATGATGAGTGTTCTTTTCATTAAAATGAGAAACAATTTAAGCGCGGCAAAAGAAAGAGTGTTGAAAAAATATTAACTTAAAAAATTTCTCTGCAGAGTCATGGAAACATTTCTTTCGAAAAAAAATCAAAGGTTCCTTGTGTCCTATACTATCATGATTAAAATATTCACTTTTTCATCATTTCGTTAATCATTTAGTCTCGGGGTTTGGTGGCTTTGCACTAAGTAACAGTCATTAACAACGTAACTTCGACAATGGACGTTATATTTCATTTAAAATATGTCCCATCCTGTTCTGTGAGTTTCTTTATCTCGTTTCCGAAATAAAAAAAAAATGTCTATACGTCCGTCCGCAAACATTCAACTTTTTTGTGTTTTTGAGATAAAAAAACAACTCTCTGAAATGACTATGCATTGAGGAAATATTAGTATTCGAACCTTACAAATCTTCCAAAACTTTAAATTGCATCCTCTAATAGTTCTAAAAATTGAAAATTGCAAAAATATAAACGATAATTGCAAACGATGTAATATTCATGATAGAAATACGAAATTTTTGATGGAATATGAAAATTATGTGGTTGGCATTAGCAATAATGAGTTGTTTCTTTACCCTCTGAATGGGTGGGAAAACAAAACGTTTTTGCAAAAAAATGTTTTCTTGGATGATTACTAATGAAATATTATGAACCACATTATTCAATTCCTTAGATATTTTTAATTTACATCGTTAGAGGACATTAAATATGGAAAATGCGAAACTTTTAACGAATATTGGAAGTGAACTGTTTATGGTAGATATTTCAAATTTCAGTGTCAAGTAGTAGAGTATTAAAGTATTTCAATGGTAAAGTGTTAAGAGATTTGTCAATGCAAGAATGCCAAGAGGTATTCCAATAGTAGCAAAAATATACTCCCTTTTCTCAGAGGGGGTAATATTGTCTAAGTACAAATCATATAGTGTTTCCATTTTCACAATCACCCATTAATTCGATTTAAAATTTTTCAAGAGTGCAAAATTCGATAAATGAAACACTCCATTCTCCTCGGGAACGAGCGTTCCGTATTAGTCAGAAGCGATATGCGTTTCAGTTTTAGTTAGAAAGATAAATGGTGAAATAACGTCTATTTTTCTGTTTTTTCGCGAAAGTTGCATTTATAGCTGATAAGATGTTATACGATAAACCCCATCTGTTGGTTCTCAAGGATTAAACCTGGATGTCCAGGTTATATAAAGATCCCTTTCTTTCTAGAGAGGTTCACAGTGTATTTTTCACACGCACATTTTAATCATGAAATACGCAGTCTTAGCGTTGTGTTTTGTAGCCACATTGGTGAGTATAGTAACTGCAAGCGATAAAATATATTTAGCGCGCTTTATTGATCAGAGTAACCTGAGTTCGAGCTCCGGGTAAGGCATGGATGTTTCTGTTATCTTCCTGCTGAGGTCTCTCCTTCACAGATCTACTGTGTGTATAAACTGGCAGGCTCCTGTCAGACTTCTGTAACAAGCAGTTGCTCGAGTGGGTATTTTTTCTTAAAATATCTACTGTTCTTGTCTCAGGGGAGGTTAGAATACTTGGTTGAACACGAATTTCAATGTTTAATTCACTCACTGAACTTTTCTAAACTATGGACTCTGATATTAACCCTCTTAGATATATTTAAGTATGCTATAGTTTAAGGCCTTTTTTTATAACCAAGACTGATATTAACAATAGTGCAGACTACTTTCAGAGATATGCAAATGCAACACGGTGATATGTCAGTTTACATATTTTGCATGGCGAAAACGCATACTTATGAATCACCCTAGCAGTTTCAAATCAAAAATAGCTCCGAGTTGATTTTCTGATATAACTAAGCTACAGCTTAATGTCTCACGATATCAGGAGCTTCAAAGAAATGCATTTCTTGTTTAACTATGCCAATCAAAAATTTCATTTACATTAAAATTAATCTATTGTGCAAATATTGTTTATTTTAGCTTTACACAGTGATCAATGTATACCAATTTCCGTACAATATTTTCTCACATCAGTTTATTGCTTGTTTTCTAACCTTCCCTACAATTAGAATAATAAATACATATTTCTGTTTTGGAATTTTTAGGGCCTCAAACTTGTCATAGCCAAAGGCCTCTTAAATATGCTATAGTTTAAGACCTCTTAAGTATGCTATAGTTTAAGGCCTTTTTTTAACCAAGACTCTGATATTAACAATAGTTATTTATTGGCGCAGTGGACTTTATAGTTTCCCTTAGTACTACTTTCAGAGATATGCAAATGCAACACGGTGATATGTCAGCTTCCACATTTTGCATGGCGAAAACGCATACTTATGAATCACCCCAGCAGTTTCAAATCAAAAATCAAAAATAGCTCCGAATCGATTTTCAGAGACTTAGTCAGAAATACTGATATTTATGTTCGAATGAAAAAATTCCATTTTTCCAGTTCAGTTTTAATTTTACCATTTGTTTTAACAGGCTCTTGCTAAGAATAAGGGTTGCAAGAGCGAGGACGACTGCTCCAAGAAAGAATGTTGTGCGGTCAAATTTATTCCTCACTTAAAGGGTAGATGTAAAATGATGGCGACTAAAGGTAATGTATTTTGTTTTCAAAACATGCTGTATTGTATGATAGCAATCTGATTGAAGTTACTATTTGCTACTCTTTACTATTGTATTAATTCCCTTATTCTATATATATAGAGCATAATTGTTCATACCTAAGTTCTGAATATTATTAATCAACTAAGTTTGATTTAAATATATGATAAAATTTTGATACGCATGTAGCATGTAGCATAATTATGATTTTTGGAAGTACCAGGATAAAAGATCCCATAACCTTCTCCATCTGAGGATATCTAATAAGTAGCATGAGTCGTAAAGGACAACAAAACAATCACCAAAAAGTGAGCCCCAAGGGACAGAAAAACAATGATAAATATGGTAGATCAGGGTACTAGACCAAAACGTGTTCCTGATCGAAAACCAATGGTCTAGCCTTCTTGAATCTGCTCACAGGATCATGATCATACTTTAAAATGTTAGTAATGAAATCGTGAGGATTCGTGTCCACAACTTCTAAGAATTTCTTAGAGATCTGCTTTATATGGGTGTAAATATGTTGGACGTCTAAATCTCCATGTATTTGTCTCTTGGTCACAAACCATGGGACATTTACCGCCTGTCTCAAGATTTTATTTTGATAGATCTGGAGTTTCCTAATATTTCCCTTTGTCGTGTTAACCCATATGGGGGCTGCATATGTTATAACATGTTTAAGAACTGTATGGTAAAGTAGTAACTTATGATCAATGGAGAGGATAGAATTCCTCCCCATCAATGGGCCAAGTTGGCATCGAATCATGTTTGCTTTTTTGCAGAACATTTTCAATGTGCTTGTCCCATCTGGGCTTGCTGTGCAAGGTAACACCCAGATACTTAACAGTTTTCTGCCAGTTAAGTGGTGTATCGGAAAAGTTTGATACGCATGGATCATTATTACTGTATTATAATCTTTATAATTATCATTCTACTGGAAGATAGAAGATTAAGCTACAGCTTAGGGTCTCACGATATCAGGGGTCTCAAAGAAATGTATTTCTTGTTTAACTATGTCAATCAAAATTTACATTTACATTTAAATTAATCTATTGTGCAAATATTGTTTATCTTAGCTTTACACAGTCATCAATGTATACCAATTTCCGTACAATATTTTCTCGCATCAGTTTCATGCTTGTTTTCTAACCTTCCCTACAATTAGAATAATAAATACATATTTCGGTTTTGGAATATTTAGGGCCTCAAACATGCCATAGCCAATGGCAGGCCTCTTAAATATGCTATAGTTTAAAGCCTTTTTTGCCATAGCTTAGGGCATTAGCTCTTAATTTTGCCCTAGCTCAGGGCCTCACCAGGTCAAAGTCTGGCCCTGCAAATATCATAGTAAAGACATCTATCAAAAATTACGCATAGCACTTGATTTGACTTCAAGAAATACTTCGTGGGAAAAATGAGTTTGGCCGATGAGTGTGATTCAAACCCACGTTTCCCAGTTACGTGCTATTTGCTCTAACCACTAAGGTATCACCATCGCCACCATATGCTCACTAATTGTAACTTCTAAATCTTGCTGACCTTGTTGCTCTTGGCGCCATCTATGTTTGGGAAAGGCAAAATATTTAGCAGAAAGGTGTTGCTTAAATTGTTATCACTTATTGACTGTCGTATGCAACTCATTTCTGAATTCCATTACCATTAAATTCCTAACAATTTCACCTTAGCCATACTCACAGGTTATCTACCAATAATTGATCACTTTGTCTATGATTATGCGAATTTAATGATAGCTTTTAAATGTGCACTGCTCTAATAAAATATTGAAAAATTTCCAATCTAAATTGCAAGCTCTCTAATTTTTCAAACATTCATTTAATGGAAAAACGTGTCTGAGAACAAATTAAAGATATATTATTTTTCAATAATATTCATTCAGTATTTATACAGTTACGGTAACTGGAACATTCCATGATAAATTATCCAATTTTCTAAAAATTATTTGCAATTGTCAAATATTGCAATAATCATTACGCGCACTTCTAAAATGTATATTTATTTTCTGAATGCTTTGAAACAATATTCATTTACTTAAATTAATATCTGAGGTAAATTCTCTTGGCTCATTACTATTTTGAAATATTCTAACGTTCAATTATTTTAACACTGAACGAATTTTGTTGAAAATCGTAATGAATTGAAAATCGTAATTATGATCTTTAATTTATCTTCAATCATATTTTTCCATTAAATGTAATTTTGAAATTGTACAACTGCGAATTTAGATTTCCATGACGTAACACGGAAATTTTATAGTATTTTAGTAGGACAGTATATATACAGGGTGAATCTGAAAAAGTGGGCAAAACTTTACGGGGTGGTAGAACGCAGCTATACGAGCAATATTCGTCATAGAATGTATGGTCGGAACGCAAGCGGTGAGAAGTTAAAGGGTAGTTTTCCATTGTCACATATAAAGAATGAACACAAGAAGGAGAGGAGATACTTCAGAAAACATTTTATTAACAGGATGAGGTACATGCTCAAAGAAATTGCTCAAAAGAGCTGCCGCCAGCTGTAATGCAGGCTTCACACCTGCGGGATAGGGACCGACGCACATTTGCGAAGACACCAGGCATTTCCCGAATATCGCCGGCAACAACGGCGATCCTGGCGACTAGATCCATATCGGTTTCAATGGGGCACTCGTAGATTAGGCTTTTCATATGGCCCCACAGGTACACAAAGTGCATATCCGCCATTTCGTGGTTAGTATAACCAGCCATCCTCTCTGCAATCCACGGTAGAAATGCCGTTGGGTGCGAGGACCGACCCTTTTATACCATTTCCAACGCCACCTAGCGGCTCGCCGTTTGCGTTCCGCCCATACATTCTATAACGAATATTGCTCGTATAGCTGCGTTCTACCACCCCGTAAAGTTTTGCCCACTTTTTCAGATCCACCCTGTATATACACTCAAATAGCTTTGATATCAACGTTTTAGGCAATTCACTGTAATAAATATAGTTAAATACTATTTTTAGGTCAGAGATGCAACCAGGTGGAGGATAAACTTGCAAACTTCAATGGCAAGTACTGGAAGTGTCCTTGTGCAGAAGGATTGGATTGCGAAAAAGTAAGTAAATATTTCTATGAGAATATAAATTTTTTTAACGTCATTTTATTATAAACTTTAAGACAGAGGTTCCCATTTTCTGGTTCCCGCTAAAAGTTTTGTAATGTCGCCTTAAGGAGTAAAGAATTGTCCAATTATGCACAAATATATTTTCCCCCTGTGACAACAAGTATTTGCATGTTTGATGCATTATAGATTTGTTTCTTCAGCGATTCGGAAAAATTCAATAAAATTTGTACAATAAAGAAATTTAATATGAAGTCTTGCAGATAAATTCTTTTATAATTAGAGTTTTATAATTTCGTATTTATACTCTAAATTTTAGAGGTTTCATAATTATAGGTAGCAAAATTTATATTTCATAATTATAATTATGTAATGTAAATTTTTAATTTGGAGCTTCTTTTAGTCATTATTACCATGGATGTTCGCAACACATTATTTTGGTTGAATGGGGTTCGCGGAGCAAAAAACGTTGGGAACCACTGTATAGGATATTGCATTTTGGAGTCATGTACGTGATTCAAAATATATGACTTCAAAAAACGGTGGAAAATATATGAATCAATATTTTCCACCGTTAGAAAATGTAAAATTTGACAGATGAAAAAATTTCATTTTCTTCGAAAACAAGCGTTTTATATTTGCCAGAAGAGATGTATTTTCCTTTTGGCAACTTAAAATTATTTATTACAATCATGTATTACTTTTCCGGCACAATGTAGCACATTTATTGCTAAAATTTAACACATTACGATATTTCAATTTTCAATATTGAATCAATTTAGTTCATCCATCAATATCTTTATCAGAATATTATTATCATTAGACAATCCCCTAAAAATGAAAAATAAAGAAAATCCATCATAAATTAATCCAAAATGTGAAAATCAAACTATAAAATTTGCTTCTTTTAACAGTTTGATATTGATTAAAAAGATTTATACCAGTGTCTCCTGTAAGGTACAAGGGGATTAACATTTCTGTCGAAACGTTTTATACAAAAAATTAAAAAATAATAAATCCTTAAATAACAAATATGTCATGAACAATGCGAAGTTCCTCTTTACATAGACTTTTTTTTAATTGAAATAAGTTTTGCTTTTTGACATCGGTATCAAACGCACACTGAAATACGAGACCTGAAATTTGACAATGTACAAACAAGATTATGATGGCTGAAGCTTCACCAGTACACACAATAGTAAAAACTTTGAAACAGTAGATAAGGTCTCTTAGCTTTTCACTAGACAAACTCGAAAATAATTCATCATTAGAGTTCATTGCGGATTCTTTCGCCCTTTTAGAAACATGCACAAGCTAGCACTCACGTAGTATTTGCAACTATATAGAGTAGATATTTATAATATTTGCGAAGTTTAAAGAAAAGTCTCTTTTAATCAAATAATTTTTGTTATTCTCACAGAGCAAAATTCTAAACTTTAATTATATTAGCCCATTAGAGTAGCATTTCGATTTTGGCTGTGAGAGTGAACGCCAGTTAACACAATTTAAACCTATCGGCAATATTTCTCTATATAAATTATATAAATTGAATATACAACTTTTTGTTGAAATAATTTTAATACGATGTATAATTTACATTTGTTCATGTGCTCTTTGATTTAACATTTTTCACTGCATGTATATTTTTTATATTAGAAATTTTTGATCTCCAAATGTGTGAAAAAAGAACCTGAAGACAAAGAAGATGGTAACGGAGAAGAAGGAGATGGAGAAGGAGATGGAGGAGAGGGAGGAGAAGGAGAGGGAGGAGAAGGAGATGGAGGAGAGGGAGGAGAAGGAGAGGGAGGAGAAGGAGAAGGAGGCGAGGGAGGAGAAGGAGAAGGAGGAGAAGGAGAAGGAGGAGAGGGAGGAGAAGGAGAAGGAGGAGAGGGAGGAGAAGGAGAAGGAGGAGAAGGAGGAGAGGGAGAAGAAGAAGAAGGAGGAGAGGGAGAAGGAGAAGCGGAAGAAGAAGAGGAAGAAGAACTTTGAAAATGTGGAATTGAAAGAAATAAATTGGATAAGGTAGAAAGCAGCCCACAGTATTTTTCTACTCACTCGATATCTGTAAAGTTTCTTAAATAAAACGTTTTACTAATTTTATCTTTTATGGAATTTTTCTCTTCAGACTAATTCAGCTTCCCATATTTATCAGTATATTTTTATTATTTCAAGTACCGAACATTCCTAAATGTAATGAAATCCTCCAATATCCATTAACATTTTATATTAATGTTTATTACTCTAATACAGATGCGGATAGAGAGAAACAAGGAAAAGGAGTGATATTCGGTGTTTAAAATGTCGAAAAATCTTAATACAAAAATTAATAAACAAATTTTCAATCAAGAGTTAAGAATTCTGTTCTACCCAATGTATTAAAGACCTAATACCAAATGGACACAATGTAGCTATTTTAATTGGAGAGTAGCGGACTTTAGGTTTTGAGATCTTCTTGGAAAACTCAAACATTTTCGCATAATAATCTATATTTATCTCTATTTTTAATGAATAATATAAATTAGTTACATATAATAATGAGTACAAAACAAAAAAAAGAGCAATCTAAGTTCAGTATTGAACCCAAATTTTAGGATTTCATTAATAAAATTATTGATATTTCTTGTACCTTCGCCATATGAATTTTCTATTCCTCCTGATGTAAAATTATGTGTTCGATACCGCATCAATTTGCCTGCTATAATGACGAAAAATTGAATGAATGCATTATAAAAACACTAGACATGCTTCATACACAACTGTGTACAGTCCCTCAATAAAATATCCGAACACTATGGTTGATTATAGAATTCAGAAAAAATATCTGGCAGCGATTTTTTTTAGAAATTAGTGATCTGGCAACCTTCGTGTACAGTGCACGAAGGTTGCCAGATTACTAATTTCTAAAAAAATCGCTGCCAGATATTTTTCCTGAATTCTGTAATCAACCATAATATTCCGATATTTTTTGAGCGACTGTACATGGGTCCTTCATTGATCAGCAATTGAAAATGTTTTAAAGGGTAGAAGATATATGTTTCAAATCATTAGATCAGTGTCTCGCAAACTGTGTGCCGCGAGAGATTTTCAAATTGACGCTAGATATTCCAAAGATTTCATTTTGACTTGACTTGTTAACGACGTGCTTTAATAAAAAACTTTCAGATTTTATCAACTGGGATTTGTAAGTATTTATGAAGCTTTTTCCAAACTTTGGTATTAATTTTTGAGTATTTCAAGCCATAGAATGGACAAATATTTAAGGCAAACACCGAGTTATGAATTAAAGAACGAGAGCAAATCTTCAAGTAAAACCAGACTGATGACTTCAACAAAGCGCAAATATAATGACGATTATATAGAGTTTGCTTTTATTCTTTTTTAGGTGTGCCGCGGAAAAAAAATTAGATTCAGTGTGCCGCGGGAAAAAAATTAGATTCAGTGTGCCGCGGAAAACAAATTAGATTCAGTGTGCCGCAGAGTAAAAACGTTTGCGAGACACTGCATTAGATTAAGCACACTGTATAAAACATAAACCTGGTTTGAATCGTGATTTAAATAAACTATGTTTTTCTTGAAATAAATAAGTTAGAATCAAAAATTCTTCCTATGTTTCCTAAGCTCATTTCAAGGTTACTTAAAATTCTTCAAAGATAGAGAGCTATTCAATAATAAATTATCACAGGAAAGCGTCCTGTAGACAAGAATACTAAAATATTTCGGGGATGGGTAAGGAGGTCTGATAATAAGACTTGACTAGGGTTTCCCAAATACTAAAATATTTCACCGGACAGAAAAGGTTAAAATGACATTCTATAATGAATAAAATTTTATAGTTGTTTTTAATCCATTTTTAATAACGAACATATGCTATGGTATTAAAATAGAATTATGCAAAGACAGTTGTTCTGGGTTTTGAAACAGGTAGAAAAGTTTGAGATTTCGTATAAGACGACAGTATTTCGCCGGGGGGAATGGGAATATTAAATATCGAACCATCAATTAATGAGCGCAGTTGCAATAAGGAATCGTTTACATCATACCATAACCCCAATACAGACAGTACTGCAGTTTCCGGTTACAAAGCCGCCATCTTGTTTTTTATGCAAGGTAATGAATGACGATACACCCTCGAACACAACTATTTTTCGACCTTATAGCTAACAACAAATTTTCGCTCCGCCCTAAAAATAAGGAACAAAAGACATATATAATCTCATCCAACACAACTATTTTCAGTACAGCTTATCGCTACACAAATTTTCGTTCCGCACTAAAAAAAACACCGAAAGATGCATAATCTCATTGGACACAACTAATTTGCGTTCCGCACTTGAAAACAAAAAGCCCCAAAAATAAATAATTTTAACAATAGTTTATTGATAAACAAAAAACTTTTGATCATTCAATTCTGCAAAAAATCTCCGAGCCGCCATGTGTCACCGTGAACTGCAGGCTAGTCCAAATAGATGCCCGAATTAAAAAAAAAGGAATTGTTACTCAAAATGCACTAAAAATGTTTTTTATAATCTATGTAATAAAAGAAGATGTCTCTCTCTGTGTGTGCGTCTGTGGAAGCCATAAGTCATCAAAAATCATAGTAGACGCTTAAGATATTTCTGGTTGTGATCAGGGTTGCAATGCCAAATTTCAAGTCGGAAGTCGAAAAGTGAGTCTTGCTAGAAACAAAAAAAATTACCATGCTCTTCCTACGGAAAACAATAATCGCTGTCAAATTTATTGTTGCCATTTACTGCTCCCTAACTGTGAATGTAAGAGTTAAAATAACATTTAAATCTTCTGCGGTTGCCAGATTCCCCACATTTACAAAGGCGTTATTATTTTATGGCGTCCCATTGCAGCTAGGGAGCTGTTTTTCTAACTCAACACGGGGTCAGGCAGGGAGAACACGCTTACGAAATTTGGGGTCTTTCAGTCAAGTACGTC
The DNA here is from genome assembly GCA_038380435.1 of Ryuthela nishihirai. Taxonomy (NCBI): domain Eukaryota; kingdom Metazoa; phylum Arthropoda; class Arachnida; order Araneae; family Heptathelidae; genus Ryuthela; species Ryuthela nishihirai. The sequence goes on from JAWZYU010000020.1 coordinate 51,915,432, forward strand.
GGGAATCATAGAATACCAAAATCTGTCGAAATAAACATCTCGATAGTTTGCGACGAAGCCATGGCCTATAAGAGCGCGCGCTGGGTCAGCAATCACTGTGAGTGTCAGCAATGACCTTTGCAATACCGGGAAATTCTCAGTGTTGATACTGTGCTAAAATGTCGGGGAAGGAGATATTCACAAAACTAACCTTTTAATGCAGTAAAAAAAGAATATGGAGATCAAAGGTGAGACTCGATCTGTGACAATTAGTGTGGAAACGAAGCCATGGGCCAAGTAGGAACCTGAGTTTTAAACCAACCACCGAGGCATACGCCGGAAGCCGTGCAGGAAATTTAGACCATATGGTTAAGCATCATTGTAATCACAGCGCAGCAAAATCTGTCCGATCTAACGGAAATAAAAATCTCGATAGTTTAAGTAGAAACTAAGCCACGGGCTATGAGAGTGTTGATGTCAGCAATGACCCAAGCAAACAGCGGGAAATTTTCTTCAGTTTTCTTCTTGTTGAATCTGGGCTAAAATTGCTGGGGGGGGGGTGGCAATACTTACAAAACTTACTTTTAGTGCAGTGAAAATAAGAATGCACAGAACACAGATTAAGAGGAATACTCGAGCAGCACTAGGTGCCATTTAGCTAATAATAAATAAAAGTGAATGAAATATTTCAGGCAATGGAAGAAAATGTAAAGAGAGAAAAAACAACCAAGGTTTTCATTCTTTAAAGAAAAAGAAAGAAAACTTAATATTATTATTTAACATCAATTATTTTTTCAATCAATTTTTTCCAGGGGTGAAATTTTCATTAAATCTTGCTCCCTTCACCGGCAGGTTCCCATGGCACTAACTGTGTATGCGATTTTTAATACATTAACCGAGAAATTTATTTTCCTATCTGGTTATTTAATCTGCAGATTGTTTTCTCTTACTTCGACATGCTCATACCGTTGCTGAAGTTGGGTTGTTTTACCTCTAAGCGGCAATTTTTTGCACACCATGGGCTAAATGGCCAGGTTACATGGACCCCGAAGGCTCACAGAAGGTTGGAGGAAGGGATCCACTGGAACAGCTGTTGGGAGACAGATGGTAGCCTCCCATGAAGGCCATCCAGCGTGTTCTTTAACGTGCACAGCGTATGGCTCTCCCGTAAACGGGACCACGGCTTAATATCCCATCCGACGGACTTTACCAAGCCCATCGGTATCCCTTACTGACCATGGGCAGGGCGGGGGATTTTGCGGAGATAAATCTCAACGCTGACCCAGATGGGACTCGAACCTGGGAACTACAGATTACGAGCTTGGCGCGCTACCGACTGAGCTACTCCTTTGCTGAAGTGAAAGAGAAATGAGATGATGAGAAAGAATGCGGGTTTGATGAATGTTGCTCCTTTCAAATGGATCCCTTTCTTCAAGAGATATTGCAAAAAGTTGTCAATTGAAGGTAAGTTGATTTATGAATTTTAATTGTCTTTTTCTCATATCGATAACACTCAAATACTATATAAACAGACGATTGCGAGTGACTGACTGTTTAATTGGGCTGGTTTGTTTTCTACCTCTTAGCGCCAAATTTGTTTTGCAAACAATGGGCTAAATGGCCAGGTTACAAGGACTCCGAGGGCTCAGAGAAAATTGGAGGGAGGGGACCCACTGGACAACTGGACCACTGGACTTTTTGTTAATCCGAATGGTTTATCCCTGGAAATGTACGAAATATGAATTCCGATGTATCCTTCAACGTCAAATGACAATAACGTAGAGGCCAAACTTTGATCTACGACTGCTAGAAAAGTGAAAATTTATGTTTTTGGGTCTTTCGGGTTGTAGATGAGAAAAAGTTAGAAAATTTCGGGTCCGGAGGATCCTTCGAGATCACAAATGAAACCCGATCTACTAGAACTAAAAAGTTAAAAAATGATGATTAGGGGCATTTTCTATCGTACATCAGGGAAAGGATGTCAAATTTGGGATGCGATATCAAAAGTCGAGTCTTTATCGATTCACCAGTGCTAGAACGTAAATCTGGACGCTTAATCCGAGGACGTGATCTCATCTTTCAGGTGACAATTGAAATTATTGAGGGTGTGGTGAAGGGAGCAAAATTTGTTTTAAATAAAAACCTTTATGCGCATATACATATATAAGTAATAAGTTTTATTAGACAAATTGAACAATTCCACTTACAAAGCAAAATCCAGTGCTTAACGTACTGGATATTGTAGTGGTTAATGTACTGGCCTGTTCCAACGGGCAAGTTTAAGTGTTTGCATAGTTACGAGAAACCAACACTAGACAAAAGCTTACAGGTTATCTCCGTTCCTTATTGGTATAAAAATAAATCACAATATAATCAATGATACATGACACTGCAAATTATCAATCAGTGTATTTATAATTTTGCAAGTAATGACATGCTTTTGCAAGTCAAAAGCAAGTCATGAATCCTTGCGAAACAAAGCTTGAATGGAACAACAATACTTGCAGAAGAAAAACCTTAAGGCAATGCATTGAAAGAGAGAAAAAATTAACACAGTTAAAGGCCAGCGCAGCTCTTGAAGAAGATGTAGAGCAAGCACCTGAGTGTGACCCGATAACGGACATCTGCGGGTTCTCATCTGACGGAAGGGTATACTTGCTGCATATATAGGGACGGAGTAACGTGGCATCTCTCACTCGAAAGCTTTTTCAGCGCTTAAGTGGAGCAATGAGGCTAATCTTTCTTGCTGCCTTTTTGGCATCGGTGCTGGTAAGTTGGATATTTAATATTTCGTGTGTTTGATTTCGCTTAATTTCTTTCTGATAGTTTCCATCGCATTTAGACTGGCCAAAAGCTAAACAGATTATATCAAAAGAGTTATAAAACAATTTCGCCTTTGTAAACCTTTTCCGAATGAATTTACCGTTGAACTGTATTTAAATTAGCAGTTGAATAAATCCTATTTATTTTAAAATTCTGGAAATAGAGGATCCGAGACCTTACGAATTAAAATCTTTATATCTTCTGGTGTACTTACCATTTTGTGCTTTAAAATGAGGTAAACATTAAAGAGCAAAAAAAAGGAAAATAAAGGAATGAGGACAATACTACAAACCAGGCCCAGATCTAGAAAAAAATAAGGGGGGGAGGAGGCAATAATGGAGGGTCAAGAGACTGGATTTCCCTAATAGTATAATATTATCTCCTCTGTGTAAGAAATGTTTAAGATATTTCTTGAAAAATGTATGAAAATTTTAAAATTTAATAATTTTTTGCCTCTTACTAGCATTCTCAAAGGGGTGGAGGAGGTGGCATGGACTCTTGTTCTACATAGATCCGGCTCTGTTGGAAAAATGTAACTGCCTAAAAAACTTAATCTAAATGTTTTTACTATAAAGAATCTTTTAAAAATTCCATCTACTTTTAATCAAGTTGTGCCTTAAACAATTTTTTTTTTTATTTCTTAATGCCACAAATTTAATAAATATTTTATAATCAGTTACTTTGATGTATATTTCGTAAATTTAATGATTCCTTTTTAACAATTATAAACAACTTTTTACTCCATCCATAATAAATACACAGATTACCTGTAGAAATGGACTTCAATAATTATTACAAATATCTGAAAAAAATTATCGCTGCCACTGCGGGAATCGAACCCACAACTCCGTAGAAACATGCCAGAGCGCTCTACTGTTAAACAACGAGGAAGATTTTATCGTCTGCCTCGTGGTTTAATGGTAGAGCGCTCTGGCATGTATCTAGAGAGTTGCGAGTTCGATTCCCACCGTAGCAGTGATAATTTTTTCAGATGCTTGTAACAACTTTTTTATTTTTCATGTTTTTCTTTGCTATGAATTGTTGATTACTCTTTGAGTAAGAGGTGCTTACTCACCGACCTTTTAGTTGTATGTTAGGTAAATTAAAATAAATAGAAAATTAAATTTCCTATTTCGTTACTTACCGTTTTATTTTGTCATTACTTAGCTTTCGTCGCATTGGTGTTGCTCAAACGTCGCTCGTCAGGCTAGTCATCTGATATCCTCAGATGCAATTCCCCAATATTCCAGCTTTGATATTTATCCCATTAACCCCCTACTCTGCTCTCAAGAGAAAGGGGATACTTGTTGGCGTCGAAATGTCGCCGTGCGTCATATCGGAGGTTAGGCCGAAGCTCGTGTGAAGGAGAACTATACACTGGGTGGCGTTGATGGGAAACTTCCATCTGTCTCATAACAGCTGTCCAGTGGGTCCCCTTCTCTACCGAACTCTCAGCTTTTGAGGTCCTTGTGACCTGACCATTTAGCATATAAAAATTCCATGCAGGGGTAACACAACCAATGCAGTTTAGTTTTTCTTGTTAGAAACGCCTGCAGAAAAGTTTTGAGTTCAGCCATCTTTCATAAAATAAAATTGGGGCGAAGGGGCTCAGCCATTAGCTTGCTAGGCTCGTAATCTGCAATTTCCAGTTTCGAATCCGACCTGGGCCACAATTGAGTTTTATCTCCCCAAAACCACCCACTCTGTCCTCAGTCAGTCGATCGATCAGGGACATCGAAGGGCTCGAAAAAACCATAGTCCATCGGTTTCGGATAACTAGCCATAGACCCGTATTCAACAGAGAGCATATCCTGTGTACAATAAAGGACACGCTGGATGACCTTGACGGGAGGCTACCATCTGTCTCCCTAATAGCTGTCTAGTGAGTCTCCTTTACCCAACTTTCTCTGAGTCCTCGAGGTCCTTGTGGTCTGCCATTTAGACCATTGTAAGCAAAAAATGTCGCTCAGAGGTACAACCGAAATAATTTAATGAGAATAATTCGGTTCCATATTATGACCGATATTAAACATATTTGAGGTCGAAAAGAATCTTTTTATTAGGAGAAAACTTTACAAAGCTAATATTCAGCTTTCTTACCATACAACACTTTTTATATATTGCACTTCAACACAACACTTTAAACTTGACACTTTAAACACAAAGCATTGTCTCGTTTAAGGAATTAATCACTGTAGTAGAATAGCTGATGAAAAATTCTGATTCAGTTAACCTGAAAGCAGTTACATTTGATATTTAGCAACAGTATACTTTTCGTAAAACATCGTTGGATTAAGTGTTTAATTTATAACAAAGCCGATTTCAGTGTTTTTATGTCTCAACTCTCGAAGACGTAATTGATGAGACTAATTTTGTCTTTCAGGTTCTCTCCGGTGCAAATCGATGTTATTCCCACTATGACTGTAAAGAAGGAACTTGCTGCACTGGAGGCATCACCCCTTACATGAAGGGAAGCTGCCAGGACTTGGCCAAAGAAGGTATATTATGAAGAGAGTTCTTTATTTATTAAAAACAAATGAAACAAAGCTTAAATCAATTGAATCAGCAAAAGGATCTGTATTTGCATTTAAAACCTGCTGCTTATGCATGGAAAAAGAGGAGTATTAAAGCCAGTTGTGGTCCGAGGAACCACATTTCGTGGTTGATGGGGAGAAATGAGCAACTCTCAAAAACGGAATTCATTGGAATGGTGCAGTGGTTCCTAGAACATCTCTTAACCTTTGGGGGAGGTGGGGGGGGGGCTACCTGGACATTAATGCACCTTTTTCCTAGATGCACCGGATCTGAACAGCAAAAAGTGTAAATAGAAGGGAAATTAAATATGTATAAATTTTTAGGGGTTTAATTTGGCAAAAAGTTAAGTGAAAACTATTTAGTTTTAAATAGTAAAAAATAAAAGAGTTAATACAACTTTATTGAAATATAATTAAATATTTTGGAATTGATTAATAAATTAAAAAACGTCAACCTGAAGGATTTTAAATGATATATTTTTAATTAAAAACAAATACTATAGCTTATATTTATTGTATTATTACTATTTATAGGTTATTAGACAAGTCAATTAAGGTTACTGGATTATTACCGTTAAGGTTGTTGGACAAGATCAATAACTGATTGAACTTGGATTATTACCGTTAAGGTTCTTTAACAAGTCCAATAATCTTAACGGTTAAGTTTTAAAGATATATATGACCATGGCTGTATGTCATACATTCAATTGCTTATTGCATAAGGGATATGTCTATACCTTAATTTCAGTCGCTTATTGGACAAAGGCTCTGACTACATGCCATGCATATAATCACTTATTGGATAAGAGCTTTGGCTATATGCCATACGTTCAATAGCTTATTGGATAAGGGCTATGGCTATATGCCCTACGTTCAATAGCTTATTGGATAAGGGCTATGGCTATATGCCATGCGTTCAATAGCTTATTGGATAAGGGCTATGGCTATATGCCATACATTCAATAGCTTATTGGATAAGGGCTATGGCTATATGCCATACATTCAATAGCTTATTCGATAAGGGCTATGGCTATATGCCATGCGTTCAATAGCTTATTGGATAAGGGCTATGGCTATTTGCCATACATACAATAGCTTATTGTATAAGGGCTATGTCTACATGCCATACATTCAATAGCTTATTGGATAAGGGCTATGGCTATATGCCATACGTTCAATAGCTTATTGGATAAGGGCTATGGCTATATGCCATACATTCAACAGCTTATTGGATAAGGGCTGTGGCATCGATTCGTTCAAAGAGAGTCACAATATTCTCCTTACACAATGCTAATTCATTGCTGTCTAATATATGATATCGGGGTCAGAGGCGTGAAACAATACACACAGGAAAGCAAACAGAACTACGAGATAAGAACAACTAATTTGAGAATAAGCCAGAATTTATTTATAAAATAATAACAAAATTACTATATCACCCCATGATAATGCATTTTCTCTTTATTTTTCTCCCTGTTTTCTCAATTAATGCTTCGGATAAATGGCTTAATATCGATGAAATACACAACACTTGAAGATCGGCGTAAGCTCAGTCACAAGACAAAAATGTTCAGATATTGAAGTTGATTAAAAGATATATTGGTTAGAGAAGGGATGTCGAAGCAGTAAAGATATCTTACTTTCTTTACAATTTGATGTTGAAAATAAACTGCTGTATGTACAAGCTGATTTCGATAACGATACTTTTAGGAATTCTATAAACTAATTAATGATGAATTGTGTAACCTAAGAATTTGCAGTACCGTAAACAATGTTGTGGATATAAAAGAAAAAAAGAAAGTCTTTAATGTTAATTATTCTGCTTAGGTGAGAAATGCGACCCGAACCCACCTGTCACTGAAAAGTATTTCCTAAACTGTCCTTGCATCGAAGGACTGCACTGTGCGTCTCAGACGGAACAAGAAGGGGATGTAAGTAGCATACGCCTTAATTAAATTCTTCCATGCATTAAACACGTTATTTAGAATCCATTTTAGGCCAAATATTTTTCGAATCACCCTTTATTTGTAAGATGTTTCAACATCTTACTACAATATAAATTTAAAATACACATCTGTCACAAAAATGTTTAGTGAACATTATCTAGTTTTAATTGTAAAAAGCTCAATTAGGAAGAAAATCATAACTCAGCATTTTTAAAGAAATTATTGACTAAAAGATTAATTAAACTACACATTTCATTAAAAATGTAGATATAAATTTGCAATTTAATTCTTTTCTTGGATTTGAATAACTGTTTTTTATTGAGTAAGCTGAAGCGCCATAAATAATTTCCAGAAGCGAAATGGAAAATGTGAGTTCCTAGTAAATTTCAATGCATCTTATGTTTCTGGAGCATTTTGAATATATTTATTCTCAAATAACTCTGGTAGGATTACACCAATCAATTTTCTTTCTAATGAGAAAATTCTTTAAATAAACGTGACACGCGCTGAAGTTCATGTTAAATGCAATAAATTTTTCTTCTTGAAGTTCACGTTGAATGAGTTTTTATAATTTATAGTTCATTTTCAATAAATTTTAATAATTTAAAGTTAATGCTGAATGAGTTTTTATAATATAAAGTACATGCTTAATGAGTTTTTATAATATAAAGTATATGCTTAATGAGTTGTTTTAAGATTTAAAGTTCTTTATAAATGCCTTTTTTATATTTAAAGTTCATTAAGAATGAATTGTTTATTGATTTAAAGTTCATGTTGAATCGAGTTTTTAATCATTTAAAGCTCATGTATTGTGTAACTTAAAGTTCTTGTTGGATGTTTTTTCTTAGAATTAAAAGTTTATGTTGAATTATTACTTTTATAATTTAAACTTCATGAATGACTTATTATATTTTAAAGTTCATGCTGAACGAATCTTTTTCACTTTAAAATTTATGTATAATAGAGTGTCAGTTTTCTTCCATAAATTCAAAATTTCATGTAGTCAAAACAATGTTTAATTAGTTATGAATTAAATTATGATCTAATGATTAAATCTTGCTTCGTTTTACTCTTTGAATTTAACACATTTTATATATTTTCTTTTTTTTCCGCAGGCTATAATTATGAACAGTCCAACTTGTAAACGTCCATAAGCTAAGTAAGTGTAAACGTCTGTTGAATGTGGAAAGATGTCTTTCCTTATTCGTTCAATAATATTTTGCATTCTGTAGTCATCTGAATAAAACTTCATTTACTGAGTAACTATGTTGCTATTATTTTCTTCAGATTGGTAATAATGGAACATATGCTTTAAGATTATCGCATACAATACGTCAGCTAAAAAAGTTAATTGCAAGACTGTTTTTGACTAATGTGGGCACAGCGCGATCTTTATCAATTTAAATCTTAAACAAATCATAAAAATATACATGCAATGGAAAAAAGAAATTATTTATCATCAAAGCAACATGTCGTAGCGACAGCTAACAAAACCAATAATAAAGAAATCCGCGTATGATGTCATACAACTGAAGCTGGCTTTCCTGCCTGCTTCACCTGTATGACAAGAGAGCCAGGAAGCAAGTCACGTGAATAAAGAAAAATCCTAAATCTCAACTAGAAAATTACTCCTCGTCAGGCGCCCAGTCAGGTTATATGAGTGAACTTCACTTACATACAATACGGGGAGGGAGTGGTTCAGTCGGTAGCGCGCCCAGCCCGTAATCTACAGTTTCCAAGCGAGCCCCAGATGTGCAAGCTTTCAGATTTAACGAGGCCGAGTGGTTAGCATGCTAGGCTACTGATCTAAGGGACCTGAGTTCGATCGTTTTCTAAACCGATCAAACCAACCTTTGCTTGCTTTAAAAACTTCTTCTCCCCCATGTTGAGATTTTAAATGATCCCAAAGACTCTGATTTATTCATTATGATTTGGGTTCTCACAGGCATGTGGTGTTGATTTAGGTCCTCTATCCATTTGCTTAATAAATTTTCCATTTCTATCATCAAAAAACTTCTGGATCGTGAAACTTGCGTCGCTGTAATCGGAGTAAAACTTTCGCCAGCCTTTTTAATTTTGTCTTTTTGTTGCACAAATAATCGCACTGTAGACTCAGGCAATTTGAAATCCCTTCCTACAACTGTAAATTTACCACCACTTTCTATCCTTTCTATAATTTTTAGTTTCTTTTCTAAAGTCACTACTTTGCGAATTTTCTTAACCGATTTTTCACATTATCTTTTTGACATTTTAAAAATTACGAAGGGATAAAAAATATGTAGTCAATTTAATTAGTGTGCGTTTGACACTGCAGCTAAGATTGCATTGAAGGATAGACCCAAATGATGTACTGGCTCAACCGTACCAGGCACCGCCGTCGTTCTTTTGTCTCGCCCACGCTCGTAACTTTACGTTATGTACATGTGTATGATCTGATTCAGCGAGAAAGAAAGTTAGCACGCACGTGCAACCATTCATTTTGATTTTGACTTTTCCTCGCATGTTTCAAAGCCACACAAGTGCCGAGACAAAAAAAAAGATCGCGATATAACGAATTCGCACTCGCCGTGGTCGCGATAAACGGAGGTTACCTGTATAGGTCGGAGTAACGTGGCATCTCTCACTCGAAAGCCTTTTCAGTGCTTAAGTGGAACAATGAGGCTAATCTCTCTTGCTGCCTTTTTGGCATCGGTGCTGGTAAGTTGGATATTTAATATTTCGTGTGTTTGATTTCGCTTAATTTCTTTCTGATAGTTTCCATCGCATTTAGACTGGCCAAAAGCTAAAAAGATTATATCAAAAGAGTTATAAAACAATTACGCCTTTGTAAACCTTTTCCGAATGAATTTACCGTTGAAGTGTATTTAAATTAGCAGTTGAATAAATCCTATTTATTTTAAAATTCTGGAAATAGAGGATCCGAGACCATACGAATTAAAATCTTTATATCTTCTGGTGTAATTACCATTTTGTGCTTTAAAATGACGTGTTTTGTAGGAGGCGCTTCGTCTGTTCTAACATTAAAGAGCAAAAAAAAAAAGGAAAAGAAAAGAATGAGGACAATACTACAAACCAGTCCCAGATCTAGAAAAAAATAAGGGGGGAGGAAGCAATAATGGAGTGTCAAGAGACTGGATTTCCCTAATAGTATAATATTATCTCCTCTGTGTAAGAAATGTTTACGATATTTCTTGAAAAATGTATGAAAACTTTAAAAATTTAATAATTTCTTGCCTCTTACTAGCATTCTCAAAGGGGTGGAGGGGGTGGGATGGACCCTTGTTCTACATAGATCCGGCTCTGTTGGAAAAAGTAACTGCCTAAAAAACTTAATCTAAATGTTTTTACTATAAAGAATCTTTTAAAAATTCCATCTACTTTTAATCAAGTTGAGTCTTAAAGAATTTTTTTTTTATTTATTGATGCCACAAATTTAATAAATATTTTATAATCAGTTACTTTGATGTATATTTCGTAAATTTAATGATTCCTTTTTAACAATTATAAACAACTTTTTACTCCATCCATTATAAATACACAGATTACCTGTAGAAATGGACTTCAATAATTATTACAAATATCTGAAAAAAATTATCGCTGCCACGGCGGGAATCGAACCCGCAACTCTCTAGATACATGCCAGAGCGCTCTACTGTTAAACAAAGAGGAAGATTTTAGCGTCTGCCTCGTGGGTTTATGGTAGAGCGCTGTGGCTTGTATCTAGAGAGTTGCGGGTTCGATTCCCGCCGTAGCAGCGATAATTTTTTCAGATGCTTGTAACAACTTTTTTACATTTCATGTTTTTCTTTGCTATGAATTGTTGATTACTCTTTGAGTAAGAGTTGCTTACTCGCCGACCTTTCAGTTGTATGTTATGTAAATTAAAATAAATAAAAAATCAAATTTCCTATTTCGCTATTTACCGTTTTATTTTGTCATTACTTAGCTTTCGTCGCATTGGTGTTACTCAAACATCGCTCGTCAGGCTAGTCATCTGATATCCTCAGATGCGATTCCCGAAAATTCCAGCTTTGATATTTATCCCATTAACCCCCTACTCTGCCCTCAAGGGAAAGGGGACACTTGTTGGCGTCGAAAGGTCGCCGTGCATCATATCGGAGGTTAGGCCGAAGCTCGTGTGAAGGAGAACTATACACTGGGTGGCGTTGATGGGAAACTTCCATCTGTCTCATAACAGCTGTCCAGTGGGTCCCCTTCTCTACCGAACACTGAGCTTTTGAGGTCCTTGTGACCTGACCATTTAGCATATAAAAATTCCATGCAGAGGAAACACAACTAATGCAGTTTAGTTTTTCTTGTTAGAAACGCCTGCAGAAAAGTTTTGATTTCAGCCATCTTTCATATAATAAAACTGGGGCGAAGGGGGCTCAGCCATTAAGCTTGCTAGGCTCGTAAACTGCAGTTTCCGGTTTCGAATCCCACCTGGATCACCATTGAGTTTTATCTCCCCAAAACCACCCACTCTGTCCTCAGTCAGTCGATCGATCAGGGACATCGATGGGCTCGAAAACGCCATAGTCCATCGGTTTGGGATAACTAGTCATAGACCCGTATTCAACAGAGAGCATATCCTGTGTACAATAAAGAACACGCCCTGATGACCTTGACGGGAGGCTACCATCTTTCTCCTATATAGCTGTCCCTAATAGCTGTCTAGTGAGTCTCCTTCACCCAACTTTCTCTGAGTCCTCGAGGTCCTTGTGGTCTGCCATTTAGACCATTGTAAGCAAAAAATGTCGCTCAGAGGTAAAACCGAAATAATCTAATGAGAATAATTCGGTTTCATATTATGACCGATATTAAACATATTTAAGGTCGAAAAGAATCTATTTATTAGGAGAAAACTTTACAAAGCCAATATTCAGCTTTCTTACCATACAACACTTTTTATATATTGCACTTCAACACAAACAACACTTTAAACTTGACATTTTAAACACAAAGCATTGTCTCGTTTAAGGAATTAATCACTGTAGTAGAATAGCTGATGAAAAATTCTGATTCAGTTAACCTGAAAACAGTTACATTTGATATTTAGCAACAGTATACTTTTCGTAAAACATTGTTGGATTAAGTGTTTAATTTATAACAAAGCCGATTTCAGTGTTTTTATGTCTCAACTCTCGAAGACGTAATTGATGAGACTAATTTTGTCTTTCAGATTCTCTCCGGTGCAATATTATTCCCACTATGACTGTGAAGAAGGAATGACTTGCTACATTGGAGGCATCATCCCTTACATAAAGGGAAACTGCCAGAACTTGGCCAAAGAAGGTATATTTTGAAGAGAGTTCTTTATTTATTAAAAACAAATGAAACAAAGCTTAAATTAATTGAAGCAGCAAAAGGATCTGTATTTGCATTTATCATCTGCTGCTTATATGCATGGAAAAAGAGGAGTATTAAAGCCAGTTGTGGTCCGAGGAACCACATTTCGTGGGTGATGGGGAGAAATGAGCAACTCTGAAAAACGGAATTCATTGGAATGGTACAATGGTTCCTAGAACATCTCTTAACCTTTGGGGGAGGGGTGGACGACCTGGACATTAATGCACCTTTTTCCTAGATGCACGAAATCTAAACAGCAAAAAGAGTAAAAAGAAGAGAAATTAAATATGTATAAATTTTTAGGGGTTTAATTTGCTAAAAAGTTAAGTGAAAACTATTTAGTTTTAAATAGTATAAAATAAAAGAGTTAATACAACTTTATTGAAATATAATTAAATATTTTAGAATTGATTAATAAATTAAAAAATGTCAACCTGAAGGATTTTAAATGATACATTTTTAATTAAAATCAAATACTAAAGCTTTTATTTATTGTATTATTACTATTTATAGGTTAATAGACAAGTCAATTAAGGTTATTGGATTATTACCGTTAAGGTTGTTGGACAAGATCAATAACTGATTGCACTTGGATTATTACCGTTAAGGTTCTTTAACAAGTCCAATAATCTTAGGGGCGGGGGTGGCTCAGTCGGTAGCGCACCAGACTCGTAATCTGTAGTTCTCAGGTTCGAGTCCCAGCTGGGTCAGCGTTGAGATTTATCTCCGCAAAATTCCCGCCCTGCCCACGGTCAGTAGGGGACACCGATGGATAAGGGTCCCCTCCCCCAACCTTCTCTGAGCCTTCGGGGTCCATGTGACCTGGCCATTTAGCCCATGGTGTGCAAACAAAGTGCCGCTCAGAGGTAAAACAACCCAACCCGACCCAATAATCTTAACGGTTAAGTTTTAAAGATATATATGACTATGGCTGTTTGTCTGTACCTTAATTTCAGTCGCTTATTGGACAAAGGCTATGACTACATGTCATGCATATAATCACTTATTGGATAAGGGCTATGGCTATATCCCATACATTCAATAGCTTATTGGATAAGGGTTATGGCTATACGCCATACGTTCAATAGCTTATTGGATAAGAACTATGGCTATATGCCATACATTCAATAGCTTATTGATAAGGGCTGTGGCATCGATCCGTTCTAAGACAGTCACAACGTTCTCCTTACACAATGCTAATTCATTGCTGTCTAATATATGATATCGGGGTCAGAGGCGTGAAACAGGAAAGCAAACAGACCGACGAGATAAGAACACCTAATTAGAGAATAAGCCAGAATTTATTTATAAAATAATAACAAAATTACTATATCACCCCATGATAATGCATTTTCTCTTTATTTTTCTCCCTGTTTTCTCAATTAATGCTTCGAATAAATGGCTTATTATTGATGAAATACAGAACACTTGAAGATCGGCGTAAGCTCAGTTCACAAGACAAAAATGTTCAGATATTGAAGTGGATTAAAAGATATATTGGTTAGAGAAGGGATGTCGAATCAGTAAAGATATCTTACTTTCTTTTCAATTTGATGTTGAAAATAAACTGCTGTATGTACAAGCTGATTTCGATAACGATACTTTTAGGAATTCTTTAAACTACTTAATGATGAATTGTGTAACCTAAGAATTTGCAGTACTGTAAACAATGTTGTGGATATAAAAGGAAAAAAGAAAGTCTTTAATGTTAATTATTCTGCTTAGGTGAAAAGTGCGACCCGAACCCACCTGTCAGTGAAAAGTATTTCCTCAACTGTCCTTGCGTCGAGGGACTGCACTGTGCGTCTCGGACGGACCTAGAAGGGGGTGTAAGTAGCATACGCCTTAATTAAATTCTTCCATGCATTAAACACGTTATTTAGAATCCATTTTTAGGCCAAATATTTTTCGAATCACCCTTTATTTTTATGATGTTTCAACATCTTACTACAATATAAATTTAAAATACACATCTGTCGCAAAAATGTTTAGTGAACATTATCTAGTTTTAATTGTAAAAAGCTCAATTAGGAAGAAAATCAAAACTCAGCATTTTTAAAGAAATTATTGACTAAAAGATTAATTAAACTACACATTTCATTAAAAATGTAGATATAAATTTGCTATTTAATTCTTTTCTTGGATTTGAATAACTGTTTTTTATTGAGTAAGCTGAAGAGCCATACATAATTTCCAGAAGCGAAGTGGAAAATATGAGTTCCCAGTAAATTTCAATGCATCTTATGTTACTGGAACATTTTGAATATATTTATTCTCAAATAACTCTGGTAGGATTACACCAATAAATTTTCTTTCTAATGAGAAAATTCTTTAAATAAACGTGACACGCGCTGAAGTTCATGTTGAATGCAATAAATGTTTCTTCTTGAAGTTCACGTTGAATTAGTTTTTATAATTTAAAGTTCATTTTCAATAAATTTTAATAATTTAAAGTTAATGCTTAATGAGTTTTTATAATATAAAGTACATGCTTAATGAGTTTTTATAATATGAAGTATATGCTTAATGAGTTGTTTTAAGATTTAAAGTTCTTTATAAATGCGTTTTTTATATATAAAGTTCATTAAGAATGAGTTGTTTATTGATTTAAAGTTCATGTTGAATCGGATTTTTAATAATTTAAAGCCCATGTTGAATGATGTATTGTGTAACTTAAAGTTCATGTTGGATGTTTTTTCTTAGAATTAAAAGTTTATGTTGAATTAGTACTTTTATAGTTTAAACTTCATGAATGACTTATTATATTTTAAAGTTCATGCTGAAGGAATCTTTTTCACTTTAAAATTTATGTATAATAGAGTGTCAGTTTTCTTCGATTAAATATGATCTAATGATTAAATCTTGCTTCGTTTTACTCTTTGAATTTAACACATTTTATATATTTTCTTTTTTTCCGCAGGCTATAATTATGAACACTCCAACTTGAAGACGTTCTTGAGCTAAATAAGTGTAAACTTTTGTTGAATGTGGAAATATCTCTTTCCTTATTCGTTCAATAATATTTTGCATTCTGTAGTCATCTGAATAAAACTTTATTTACTGAGTAACTATGTAGCTATTATTTTCTTCAGATTGGTAACAATGAAACATATGGTTTAAGATTATCGCATACAATACGTCTGCTAAAAAAGTTAATTGCAAGACTGTTTTTGACTAATGTGGACACAATGCGATCTTTATCAATTTAAATCTTAAACAAATCATAAAAATATACATGCAATGGAAAAAAGAAATTATTTATCATCAAAGCAACATGTCGTAGCGACAGCTAACAAAACCAATAATAAAGAAATCCGCTGAAGCTGGCTTTCCTGCCTGCTTCACCTGTATGACAAGAGAGCCAGGAAGCAAGTTACGTGATAAAAGAAAAATCCTAAATCTCAAGTTGAAAATTACTCCTCGTCAGGTGCCTAGTCAGGTTATATGAGTGAACTTCACTTACATACAATATGGGGAGGGAGTGGTTCAGTCGGTAGCGCGCCCAGCCCATAATCTACAATTTCCAAGGTCGAGCCCCAGATGTGCAAGCTTTGCGATTTATCGAGGCCGAGTGGTTAGCATGCTAGGCTACTGATCTAAAGGACCTGAGTTCGAGACTCGGGGAAGGCATGGATGTAGTAATGTTTTTCTGCTGAGGTCCTGCCATCCTCTCAAACCTTCTACTGTGGCGTATAAACTGACAGTCTCCTGTCATAACTCGGTGACAAGCAGTTGCTTAAGGGGGTCTTTATTTTCATGTTTTTTAAATCACACACACACTGCCCTTTGTCAGAAAGAGGACCCCGATGGGCTTGGAAAGACCGGCGAAAATCGGATGGGACGTAAAACCCTAGTTCCGCTACCAGGAGAGCCATACTCTATGCATGTTGTAGAGCATGCGGGATACCCTTGACGGAAGATTATCATCTGTCTCCTAACAACTGTTCAGTGGGTCTTCTTCTCCTAACCTTCTTTGATCTCTCGGGTCATTGTGGCCTGGCTATTTATCCCATTAAAGCACATCATATTTAGGACACAAAAGAAGCCACTTAGAGGTCAAACAACCTATCATTACAATGCTTTATGTAACACTGCTACATCTACCTGACTGATAATTGTAAAGAACCGTTACAACATCAAGCATTTACTTCTACTTTTCAGAGGATGGAAAACCAGTGACATGTAGAAGATACTTGAGGTTATCGATGTTTAATATGGGCAATTGAAAAAAATTAATTTTCCTCCTATTCAGGGACCTGGGTTCGGGCTCCGGATAAGGCATGGATGTATGTGTCGTTCTTCTGCTGAGGTCCTGCCATCCTCTCAGACCTTCTACTATGGCATATAAGCTGACAGGCTCCAGTCAGACCTCTGTGGCAAGCAGCTGCTTGAGGGGGTATTTATTTATTTTATTATTATTTATTTTTCATTCTGTGGAGCATATCGAGAATGTGTGTCTCAAGCAATGTATAAACTCTCATCAAAAGTAAACCAGACGATGTAGTTTGACTAAACCTAGAACTAGGAAAATCTTTCCCGTAATAATATACTAGATGCAACCTGCAAATACGCATACGGTGTTTACAGGACCAAAAGAGGGGTGGGGGGGGTTGAATAACGCCCCCCTCCCTACTTTGAGAATGCCAGTAGCAGGAACGAAGGTGCAAGAAATATAAAAAATATATTTCGTCGAACACAATTAACACGAAAACGACGTTTTGATTAACGCGAATATATTTTGGTCCGTTACGTCCAAAATACTTTAACATACATAAATATTCTTTTAACCTGAAACAGATTGTACGGAAAAATCTATTAATTCAAAAA
Organism: Ryuthela nishihirai; assembly: GCA_038380435.1. NCBI lineage: Eukaryota > Metazoa > Arthropoda > Arachnida > Araneae > Heptathelidae > Ryuthela > Ryuthela nishihirai. The sequence continues at coordinate 51,932,890 of JAWZYU010000020.1, forward strand.
TTTTCTTTGGTCCGAAGACAAAATTACATTCAAATTTCCTCTGATAATTCGAAACTTACAGAAGATCATAATTTTCATTAATAAATTTCATTTCGTAAATTTTTACCAGCTTCAAATTCCTTTCTAATTGTGGAGTTATTTAATAGTTACTGTAAATACAATAGTGTGCTGTAGACTCTTTATTCAATAAAAACTCATTCGATCTTTGCCTTGATTTTCATTCCCAAAAATAGGGCCTAGGCTATGAATAGCGTTAGGAGTTAATAATGCATTCATCAAAGTATTGCTAACACGAAATATTTACACTGGTCCCCTAACTTTGGTGTTAACCGTTTGTCGTCGTCACCCCACCCCCACCACCACCACCCCCACCACCACCACCACCACCACCATCATCATCATCATCATCATCATCATCATCATCATCATCATCATCATCATCATCATCATCATCATCATCATCATCATCATCAAGCAGCCATGGGCTACGGAGGTCCAACCAGACTGTGCAATTTAGTTCTCCAAGCAAGTCTGTCCTGAGCTACATCTGCTGCATCCGGTAACTGCACACCAATTCTAACAAGGTCGTGTTTGACATTGTCTGCCCATCGCATCCTAGGTCTTCCTTTCCTTCTGAGGCCTCTAGGCACACTGTTCATAACCCTATTCGCCAATATATAATTATCCCTACGGGCAACATGGCCAAACCAACGGAGTCTCTCTCTGCACAATATGCTGCTTAAAGGAGTTTGCATACTCCATTGCCTAACCTCATCATTAGTTACAAAGTTAAACCACCTAATACCCAAGATACTGCGTAAGCATCTAGATGCTTACGCAATATCTTGGATCGCAGAATCTATCTAGATGCGTAAGCATCTAGAATCAAAAGCATCTAGTTTCCTGTTATCTTGTTTACACAGCGTCCAAGTTTCACTACCATAACTAACTCTAGAAAGAACCAAACTATTATACAGTTTAATTTTAGTCTTTAGGTGTATACGCCTATTTCGCCACACTCTCCATAGATTCTTAAAAGTCCCGGCAGCAATCCCTATTCGTCTGTTAATCTCATGCCGCACATCACCATTATCAGTTACATTGCTCCAAAGACAATTAAACTGTGACACCTGCTGAAGACTGCAGTCATTCAGATTAACTGAATCACAGCCTGCCTGAACAGTATTCATCACTTTAGTTTTCTCTCTGTTTATAACCAAACCTACTCTACTACCAGTCTCATCAACAGCTCGAATGAAAGAGTTCATCTCATCAACATCATTTGCCAAAAGGGCTAAATCATCAGCATAATCTAAATCAGAAATTTTCGTATCTCCTGTCCATTTAAGACAAAAATCTTTCCCTTGAAGTGAATTTCGCATAACATAATCAATAACCAAACTAAAGAGAAAAGGAGACAAAATGCACCCTTGTCGAACACCAGATGTAATGCTAAACCACTTCTTACAAGACTTACCAACTCTCACACATGACTCAGTGTTATTATAGAGAGCTTTCATTATGTTAATTAACTTGTCTGGTATACCATATGATCTCACAATCAACTACATATTATGACGAAAACAGAGTCGAAAGCCTTTTTTGAAATCAACAAAGCTAGCAACCAAAGGTTTCTGAAACTCTAAACATTTTTTAAGAATCTGCCAAAGTGAAAATATCTCATCCACACATCCCCTACCACTTCTGAATCCACATTGCTCATCACGCAATTGACTGTCAACCAGATTCTTAATTCTATTAAGCACAATCATGGAAATAACTTTACCTGGAACAGAGAGTAGGCTGATACCCCTATAGTTATCTCAAGAACTGCAATCAACTTTTTTAAAAATAGGGATAACAATAGCTCCTGTGAAATCCTTAGGAACCATGCCTTTATCATAAAAGATATTCGAAATTTCAGTCATCCATGTGGTAACCGAAACATCCCCAGCTCTAAGCATTTCAGTAGTAATTTCATCTACCCCCTGGGGATTTATGAAGTTTAAGTTTAGAAATAGCCAAAATAACTTCAGACTGTGTTATAGGGCCAACATTAAAGCCACTAATGCATCTATCATCATTGAAAACAATGGGAGTAGAACTACCTACACTGTTTAGAACATCACTGAAATGCTCAGCCCACCTGGCCATAACAGAATCCTCCCCTTCTATAACCTTGCCTTGTTTATTCCTCAATCCTTGTATGTCTGTCCTTTTTCTACCACATAAAACATTAACTATCTGTTACAGCTCTCTGCTGTTGTGCTGCCTAACTGCTTCCTCAGCTTCGTCAGCCAAGACATCAAGCCAAAGATTCTTATCAGTAGCTAACTGATCCTTTACACGTTTATTAAGCTCTCTGTAATTCTTTCTATTAGGACTAGTAGGGTACTGATTAAGGACATTCCCGCAGTTCCTTTCTGAAATAAGCTCAAGTGCCTTATCACTTAAATAGTTCTGTCTCCTCTGCTCCTTTTTTCCTAAAAGAGTACTGTTAGTTTCCAAAAAAGCCTGTTTAAAACGGCCCCATTCTTCCTCAACTTCAGTAGTAAGCAACCCATGACTGTCATAACGACTAAGTAACCAATCACGGTAAGCTTTAGCTATAACTGGGTCTTTCAGAGCTTCAGTATTAAAGGTAAATTTTTTAACTTTAGCACAATACTTTTTAAGTTTAAGTTGCAAGACACTTTTAACAAGGTAATGGTCAGATCCAATTTCAGCTCCCCTATATGCTCTGGTATTCCTAACAGAACTAGCCCATTTGCTGTTAATTAATATATAATAAATCATATTCTTATGCAGCCCATCAGGTGAAACTCATGTGTACTTAGGTATGTGGCGGTGTTTGTAATATGTGTTATTCTGAAACCATCGAGTTTACTTACCTGTAGGAGACGTTGCCCATTGCCATTGCAGCTACCAATACCAAAAGGGCCTATCACCCCTCCCCAAAGGTCAGAGTCAGTACCAACTTTGGCATTGAAGTCACCTAGAACAAGGGTAATATCTCCTTTCTTCATAGAATTCAAAATATCCTGAAATTGTCTGTAAAACCTATCCTTCTCATCCTCATCGGCATCCTCAGTGGGGGCATAACAGCAGATAACATTCAAGTCTTTAATGCTTGTCTGAAATTCTGCTGTAAGAAACCTTTCATTAATGCACTCATATCCTAGAAGAGCATCACTAGCATGTCTGCTGAGCAGCAGACCCATGCCTTAGTGATGCTTTCCATCCTCCCTCCCTGTAAAAGAAATTTAAAGTTATTTTTAAGTATCTCACCTTTACCTGTCCATATGGTCTCTTGCAAGCCTAGAATATCTAGGGTATAATCGCTGTAATTCCTGCGTAAGGACATCAAGAGAATATCTCTATGTAATGTCCTCTATTTAATTAATAATAATCTGTATGTAATGTCCTCACATTCCACGTTCCTGCAGAGAGAAAATGATTAGTAGGATTTTTAAAGAAATTAGGTTTATTGAGATGGTAGGGCCAACAATATCAAACAGCCCTCTGATCGCAGGCATGGGGAAGATCCACAGGCATTTTTTTTCCTGATCGCAGGCATTTGTAACAGACCTGTTCCTCCTCCGCTAAAGGCTGAAGTCACCGATGCTGGTAGGAACTTCAGGCACCACCTTTTCAAGTGGACTTTTTCAAGAGCCATAATGGCCTGCCTGTTTAGGCTTGACGATGCCCAACTAGCTAAGTAAGGTTCAGGTACCTGCGATGGCCTCTGATTAGGATTATCCACCAGCTGATATATCGTATCCCATGCCTCTGTTCACTTAGGGCTGGCAACCCAGAAGCAAACAGAAAACACAGCGACAGATTCTCGCTCAACAGAGGCCCACCAGTGCAGCAATAATCAAGCTCAATAATCAAGTTCAAATCCAGGATAAATAATCAAGCTCAAATCCATAAACAAGTCCAGTCCAGTAGGTATAAATGGTCAGCACCAGGACCCTGTGAAGTTGACCACTCCTCAGCAGGGTTAAAAAAAAAGAAAAAAGTGGCCATAGATGACCAGATCAGTAGGCCATACTGAACTGGCATCCCTCCCCTTCAGTTCCCTTCCAAAAGAGAATATCTCTTTTGAAAGGTACTAACGGTCTGCACCACGAGAAGGCGGGGTCGGACATTAGGTGCTAGACCTGGCCGGTTCTGTGCATCATCACTAGGGATTGGTACATTGCTCTCCTTCCAGTTTATGCCTAGCTACCATTTACAGGACACCGTTTGTACCGCGTTTTTTAAGAATTTTTTTTAAATTAAATAAACGGAAGAAAAAAGTATGAACTGAACCGCCCCCCCTCCCATACACCCAGACGTTCACTGCGATCTCTTGCCACACTTCTCCACTTTCACTTCGAATTCCTGCCACTCTCTCTCTTTCATTCTGATCTCTTGCTACACTCCCTCCACTTTCACTCGATCTCTTGCCACACTCCCTCCACTTTCATTGGATCTCTTGCCACACTCCCTCCACTTTCACTCGATCTCTTGCCACACTCCCTCCACTTTCACTCGATCTCTTGCCACACTCCCTCCACTTTCACTCGATCTCTTGCCACACTCCCTGCATTCTCACTCCGATATCTTGCCACACTCCCTACCCTTTAACTCCGATCTCTTGCCATCACTCTCTCCGCTATCGCTCCCTCCACTTTCACTCGATCTCTTGCCACACTCCCTCCACTTTCATTGGATCTCTTGCCACACTCCCTCCACTTTCACTCGATCTCTTGCCACACTCCCTCCATTTTCACTCGATCTCTTGCCACACTCCCTCCACTTTCACTCGATCTCTTGCCACACTCCCTGCATTCTCACTCCGATATCTTGCCACACTCCCTACCCTTTAACTCCGATCTCTTGCCATCACTCTCTCCGCTATCGCTCCCTCCACTTTCACTCGATCTCTTGCCACACTCCCTCCACTTTCATTGGATCTCTTGCCACACTCCCTCCACTTTCACTCGATCTCTTGCCACACTCCCTCCACTTTCACTGGATCTCTTGCCACACTCCTTCCACTTTCACTGGATCTCTTGCCACACTCCCTGCACTCTCACTCCGATATCTTGCCACACTCCGATCCCTTTAACTCCGATCTCTTGCCATCACTCTCTCCGCTTTCGCTCCTATTTATCACGAATCATCTGTAAATTTCTTTTTTACCAAAAAATATTAATTTCAGTTTTTATAATGCTTCCCGTGGATCACATCAGTGAGAAAATCACCCAATGCGTAGGCATTTTGACAATAGCCCCTTTCAATTTGTTTCCAAATTTTAATTCAGAAGACAAAAAGACAAAATTTTGTTGAAATTGCCATTACATACAAAATGCGAATAGGGAAGGGTTATTTTACCTTCGAGTGACACCTATTTTTGCACACAATGAGATAAATGGCCAGGAAGCAAGGTTTTCAAGAGCTAAAAGCTAATAGATGTAGTAAATCCACTTAACATCTATTAGGAAACGTATGGAAGCCTCCGGTGAAGGACATCCAGTGTAGTCTTTAACATGTACAGACATGACTCTTTCCGCGCACTGAGTCGCGGCTTACGGTCCTATCTGAAGATATCCACGCCCATCAGTGTATTCTCTATCACCGAGCACAAACCACTTTGCCACTAACCAGGATTTGGTCCTGATTAGTGGTCAAGTTGGGACTCGAACCTAGGAAAAAACCTCACGCACCACCTACTGAGCCAACTCCAGTCGCTTATACAAGGTAAATTTTACGGTTGATTAATTATCATTCAATTTTTAAAATCAACTCGGGACTTATTTAGGATTTTAAAAGGTGAGGCATATCACACTCTACGCAATGGACGTCGTTGACTTAACTAACGGCGAGTTAAGGTATAATGCAGTATATTGGTAAGCTCAGTTGTCATTGAATTATGCCCCTCCTCTTCTCCCCCCCCCCCACCTTCATGTTAATGGAAACTAACTTTGAAGCTCTACAACTTCTCAAAAAAGTGTTTTATGAAAAAATATAACTGAGGGTAAATTAAAGATCTCAATCAAGTCTATGTAAATCTCGCTTTTTTTCTGTATTTGTTTTGTATTTAAAGAGTTAGGGAAGTTTGAATATATAACAGAAGCAATGTCAAACATTGGGTTTGGCAGCTCAGAGGTAAAACAACCTGTGAGCGGCCTTTTTTTGCATACAATGGGCTAAATGCCGAGTCACAAGTATCCTGAGGTCTCAGAAAAGGTTGGGGGAGGGGACCTACTGGACAGCTTTTGGGACACAGATGGTAGCCTCCCGTCAAGGTCATCCAGCCTGTTGTTTAACGTGCACAGGATACGGCTTTCCGCACATGGATCCACGGCTAAACGTCCCATTAGAAGGACGGCGGCTTTTTCAAACCCATCAGTATCCCCTACTGACCGAGGGCAGGGAGATTTTCAGAGGAAAATCTTAAAGCTGGCCAAGGTGGAACTTGAACCTGGGAACTGCCAATTACGAGCCTGGAGCGCTACAGACTGAGTCACCCCTACTCATTTTAATCTTTGAAAGCATTCTTGAAATTGCTCCGAAGTTCTCTCTTTGAGAAGGGTCGATCACATTCGTTTAAAAGTTAGAGAATTATTCTTTTCCTTTTCGTCTTTAGGTTTAACTTCGGAGAGAGAAAGAAGTCAACAGGAGCCTAATCTGGCGAAAAGGGAGGAAGAGGGGTTGTCTAAGTAACCTTCTTCTGCCAAAGAAATCTTTGACCAATTAATGCGGAATGCGCAGGTGCACTGATGCGTAACAAAGCCTTGTTCTTGTTTTCACGAAAGTTTTATGAACTATCGAATTCTATGGAACAGTCGTTACATCACTTCTAAATAAAACTGGGCATTTGTGGTTCTTCCATATGGGACAAATTCCTCGTGAATGATTCCTTTTGAATTAAAAAAACCAGTCTCCTTTCTTTTCATATGCATTGTGTACAATAGTATGTAAGAAGGTTATAATCAATGTTTACTTTCGAAGTTAGTATTGCATTGTATCTTGACCATAAATAATTTATCGCATAAATTCGGAAATTAACAATCACTATTTACACATTAATAACGAAAATTGATGTTTTATTTTTATTTCTTTTTATTTATTTTTTGATGTATTTGTGCTTTCTTGGCTTTCGGAGTTCAGCTGATAACTTTATTCTCTGATCTACAAAACTCTTAAAGGGAAGTACTTGCAGCTGTGCCTTCCTATCACTGAAGAGCAGCTCATAGATAGAAATGAATAATCGCATTTGAATAATCAGCATTTGAAAGGCAGTACCAAAAACAGCTGCATGGGAATGCTATGGAGATGGGCATCTGTGATGTTTCGATTGACATTGATAACCGTCTCAATCCCTCTGTATAAAAATGGTTCAGAAGTCTCTGACTTGCTATTCCAATTAGCAGCAAAAATGAAGTTAATCCTTCTTGCAGCAATTATTGCGACTTCACTGGCAAGTACATTTCTGTTCGAATATTTCTTTGATTTTCAGAAACGGGGATATGCGCTGACCTCAGAAATGTATTCCGTCACTCAAAAATGCTGACAATCACTGCTCTGAGCATTGAACAAGTGGCAGACTCGGGTCACGGCTTATAGCGTCCCATCCGACATGTCGGCCTAGTGCTCTTAATGATCAAGACATAGAGAGCTATAACTGAAATCTCTCAGTAATCTCCAATGAAGAGATTGCCAAAGTTTTCCACAGCTTCGAAATTATGCTTTCTATATACAGAAATACAGAACTGGGTAAAAAGTTTTGACAATATGTTGTTTATTGTTGTGATGGAGCTGGGATGAAAATTACTCATTCAAATGTATATAAAAAATCTGGGTGAAAAGGTTAATCCGCAATATATAAACAATGATCCCACGATTTTCATAATTTGTTTCTAATAAAGTTACAACAATTAGGAACCAATTGACTTCATTTCTGTTTTTCCAGGTTCTTGCCAGTTGCTACAGTTTTGAAGGATGCTGGGCTCAAGATCAGTGTAATGAAGGATATTGCTGCCTTAAGATTTCTTCGTACATGGGAGGAAGATGCAAGCCATTGGCAAAATATGGTATTTATAACAGTAGTATAGATTCTTTATTTGCCGACTGAATTACAAATATAAAATATCGAGACGCTTAGACTAAAATTTGAAAATGCGCTGCATTAGCTGATTAAGATTTGATTTTCGTCTCTGAATGCTGAAGAAAAATGCTTCTTTTGCTCAAACTTGCATGTACTTAGGGTTCAGAATATTAAGCTGTCATAAACCACGTATCCAGCTGCATGAATATTAATAAGTATTAGTAATATTCATAGAGATATTTTGAGTTATTAAGATCCAAATTTGTGTATCTGCAGCAGGGACATCTTAAGCCTTATCTGAGTCCCTAAGCAAAAGCAAAATATTACCTCACCCCTTTAAAATTATTTTAAGTGATTAGGTAACGAAAATGGATTCCAAAAATCGCGGGGGTCAGCATTTTCCTATTCCAAAGGATGGTCCTGCTCCTCAGCTATAAACATTTGCCTATGAGCAACTGTAGTACTCACTGTGAAAAGAATTATTAAGCTTCCTTCTACAGTATAAGCACATTACATAAACTCATAAGTAAAACAATGGCGTATCCAAGGAAATTATAGGGCTATATCCCCCACTTACCTTTTAGGGTTTGAATAACCGATACTTTTTAAGTGATTACGCTCAAGCATGTTACCCATTCAAATATATATTAAATATCTGGGTGGAGAGGTTAATACACAACACCGTCCATCGCGTAATTCCTATTAAAACTTTCTGGCTAATGTAGGGTACGTGAATTATAAATTCCTTATAATCAAATATTTATTTCAGTGTCGGAACATAATAGTTATTAACCATATATGTTTTCAAGTGTGTACTTAGTTATCTATTTACGAAAACAACGAATATTTGATTGAAAAATCTATATTTGGTACTAAAAAAGGAAACGGTTCCTTTTTTAGTACTAAACGTTTTCTAAAAAAGGAAAAAGGAATTCATACGGATCTCGTCAGCATTTGAATATTTTAATAAATTTCAATTAATAAACTTAAATTACATTTAAGCAGAGCATGGAACAGTGGTTGTTTTATATCTGAGGGCCCTTTTTTAGCACAATTGGTTAAAGGCCAGATCACTAGGATCCCAAAAGCTTAGAGAAGGTTGGTGGAAGGAGACCCACTGGACAGCTGTTAGGAGACAGATGGGAGCCTTTCGTCAAAGCCATCCAGCGTAATACTCGCATGCACAGGGTCTCCCGTACACGGAGTTACGGCTTAACGTCCCATACGACGGGCGGCGACTTTCCCAAGCCCAACAATGTCCTCTTTCTGACAGAGAACAGGGTGAGGGTTAGCGGAGATAAATCTCAATGCTGCCACAATTGGGAGCCGAACCTCGGAACTTCAGATCGCGAACCTTGGAACTACAGTTCACGAAACTTGGAAAAACTGTAGATCACTAATCTATGAACTACACATCACGAACCAGGGAACTGCATACCACGAACCTGGAAACTACGGATCACTTCCTGAGAATTGCAGATCACGAAACTAGAAATTGCAGATCACGAACCTAGAAATTACAGATCACGAAACTAGAAATTGCAGATCACGAAACTAGAAATTGCAGATCACGAACAAAAAGAAACTTCAGATCACAAAACTAGGAAAAAACTACACATCCCGAACAAGGGAACTATAGATCAGGAATCTGGGAATACAGATTAGCCTGTCATGCTATCGACTATCCATCTTCCGTCCCACCCAGTAGTGGGCGAGAGAGCGATTTATAAAGGTTATATTGTAGAAGAATAATAGTTTTAACAATTCATTTATAATATTTCCACCCCTGTAAAAGAAATTATTCTTAGGTGCGCCACTGAATTTCCACATAGTATTCCTTTCGTAGTTTCTGATGGAGCTTTAAGATCCAGTTAATCTACGGGAGGTTATACTGCATCATGCAGAAAGCTCATGTACTCTGCGCAAGCAACTTAACAGGGAAGCGATGTGTTAGCCCTCTCGGTGTATTGTCTGATATGATCTGATTAATGACACACCTATCAAATTTCGACCTGTCATTTGTAACATCCATTGGAATGTTATAAATGATTATAAAGCCATTAAGGTAATTACTCAAGAGCTTTGATAATAATGAGATACCGTTAGAAATGTAAAATAGACACTATTTCATGTGAATTATTTAATCTGTTTTTAGGAGAGGAATGCGATCCTTATGGACCAGTTAATGGACAACATACTCTAAAATGCCCGTGTGAGGAAGGAGTAACATGTGTTGCTAGAAAAGTTCAAATTACGGAGGTAAAAACCCGATTTCTTCTGATGTTTTTTTTTATGTGAATCATAAAGTGGCACATTTTAACCTCATTTTCAAAGTAATTATTCAAGAAATACTTTTCTACAAGAAACTTCGCCAATGAGTCGGCCCACACCTCTTAGTTACGTTCAAACCCACACTTCTTAGTTACGTGCAAAGTGCTCTAACCACTAAGCTATCACCAGCTCATTCATTCATCCACTAATTGTGATTTTTAATATAATTGTGTTTTTTAATAAGCGACATGGTGAGGAAGATTTAGCGAAAAATCACAATTAGTGATCGGATGCTGCAGCTGGTCATTTCTTAATGTTAGAAAGCGTAGTATGAGAGTGGTAGATGTGGTTTTGAATACCACTCATTCCCAAAACTCATATTTTCCATAAAAGAATTTCTTGAATTACTTGTCAAAAGGCAATCTGTGTATTTACTAATGATTGAGACAAAGTATTATCTTAATCTTTTTATTTGTTAATAAATATTCAACTGTTTCTTTTTAACGGGTAGACTTAAATTATTCTTAAACTCGTTTTTAAACGTGTTCAAATGTCTTCATTTTGCCATCTGTTTGTCCGTAAACATTCAACTTTTTTGTGTTAAGAGGAAAATTAAAAATTTATTTTCCTAATAGATGAAATATTTAGACTAACATTTGCTTAATCTCCCAAAAGTTTAAATTGCGTCCTCTAACATGCAAAACGTTAAAATTTGCAAAAATTTATTGGATGTTGCAAACGATGCATTTATGCTAGAAGGTTAAATTTTTTGTGCTGAAATGTGATGGTGGAGATTTCCGAGAGCAATGATTTGCCCATTTACCCCTAGAATGGGTGGCAAAATACTTTTTTTTTTTGCTTTAAGAAATAAATGAAAGATTTTTTTTGACTTACAACACATAGGACTAGGCCGGGGTCTAGGAAAAAATAGGGGGGCCGGGGTCTACGAAAAAATAGGGAAAAATGCGACGCAATCGAGCTGGAAAAGGTAAAAAAAAAGGGGGGGAGGGGGGGCAAGACACTGGATTTCCATTGCGGGTGATATTTTTTCCCTTTCGTTTTAGAGGTTTTCAAAAACTCTGATGAAAAATAGGTCATCAAGTTTAATACTTTTGGCTTCAAATAACTACCCTTATTACCTTTCTAAAATAGGGGTGGGGCCTTGATGATGAAATAGAACTAGAATCAGCTGAAATACGTAAATGAAATAAAATATGAAATTAAAAATGATACGATGCTTATTTTAAAAACGCTTTATATTTTATTTAGAGAAGGATTGTCTTGTTTTTTTTTTTTGAAATTCATTAATGATTTGGGAAGATTTCGAAACCTATGTCAAAATAGATTAGCTAGTCTATCATTTCGTAGGTTTGAGAGTAGAGACACCACCCGAATGAAATATATAGTAAATAGGTATATTTGATCAGATCTTCAAAGTTACTAGCTTATCTGTAGGCTTATCCGGGACTCGAACCCGGACCCCAACAGTGTCAACACGAATTAAAAGTAATAAATCATTCCCGATGACAGCTGACGCCACGCATTACAAGGTCAAAAAGTTTTATAGTCACAATTAATTGAAAGCTAACTTACCCCGATTATAATTTAGTAGTCAGAACATCCAGAATACAACGTGAAAGACGGGGTTTCAAGTACAATTCGGGGCAAAAAAAGCTCTTTGGAGGGGGGGGGGGAAGAGAATTTTTTCTTGACATATTTAGTATTTTCGTTATTAAAGGCTTTCTTTGGTTTAATATTTGAAAATTGGTAGATATTATTGATTGATTATATTGGAGAATTTTCGAAGCCTATGTTGAAATGGACTAGCTGACCTCTTTTTATTCGAGGTATATGTCTAAATCAACTAAATGGCCTAACCTTTCTTAGGATCTGAGAGTAGACATAGAAAATGAATTAATCTCAGAGAGAAAATAGCTAACAATAACGGAAACCAGTTTTCACAAATTATTATGCTGTAATATTCTATATTTCGTTATAAGATTGAAAACCATGTTTGAAACATAAAAATTTTATTTTCTCTTTCAGGCCATCACGAAGATTTTCCCGAGATGCGAACGCCAGTGAAGCATGTTGTAGAAAACATATTCGGCATTTAGAAGAGGCCATTGTCTAATGAATCCTATTCCCTTTGTGCTTCTTAAGTAACAATTGTATGATGAATAATAATTTCAATAAAATTTGTGATTTCATCAGCTATACTTTTAATTTTACCTATCTTTTTATTTCTTTTCGCTTTGATATTTGTCGGTTTGTCGGTTTTCGATTGGTCAAAACAGTTGTTCCACCGTATCTTTCGAATACGATGATGGAAACTGAATGATTTATGTGTCAAATGAAAGCTGGTGACGCGGGGAGTGTCATAGCTATAAAAATTAAATCCCCATGCTTTCTTCCCCCCCTAAAAAAAGGGTAAATATGAAAAATATTGTTCTGCTCTATCTGGGGAACGCTAGTGCAGAAAGTAACAAGCTAGGCGTTGTTCTTAAAAAAAAAATTAAAACTTCTGATGAGGGGAGTGTCATAGGCTATTAAAAATGAATTCCCTCATGCTTCCTTCCCCCCTAAAAACGGGAAAAATGAAATTCTTCTCGGTGTTCTACTATATCTTCCGTAGGCGAAGGCCTACAGTTATCAGTTAGGTGTCAAAATGAAACCTCACATAATAACCGTCGTAAACTATTTCGAATTTTGCCCCCACTATTCTCCTCCCCCCTGATTAAAGGTGGGCGGATTTTTGCGGGGTTAGACTATAACGAGTCATGTCTCAAATCAAAGCTTATGATGTCTCCGATGTCGTGGGGTACCTCAAGCACGTCTCCAAAAGGGAGGGAAAAGACTGTTGATGTTTATAGGTCATTTATCAAACGTAAGTTTTTGAAGGTAAAAAATTTAAAAAACAGCTATCTTCCTATATGGGTCCTAAAAAGTAGAAAATATACCTAAAGCATATCGATGGTGCAATCAGTCACTGAGTTTATTCATTTCAAAGGAAGATAGTGTGCCAATTTACCTACACAACAAAATAGCCAGCGCCCTATCTTCCTTTGAAGTTCAGGAAAAATTGAAGGTTAAAAAATTCAAAAGATATTTACCCCTAAAATGTTCAATGAAGTTAAAACAAATATAGTAGACCCATCTCGGGCCTTTATAGGAGTCTGTAGACGTCTCGGAATTCCTTCAATCAGATGGTTAATGGTGTTCTGAGCTATGGCGTTCCAAATAGCATTCAGTTGGGCACGCAACTGTACCAGGTTCGCCACCGGAGGTTGCTGGAGAAGGCGGCGACTCATAAGGTCACTACATGCTCAATGAACAAGACCCTTTTGTTGTATTACGACTAAAGTAGAATACTGTGAGTTGAAGTTGAAGATATAATCTCTCCTTTTAGAGTAGAATTAAGAAGTCATTGTATGCAAAGAGTATAGTCATTGTTGTCTGGAACTAAACGAACTCTTTCACGATATATGCGATTAATATCCAAAATAGATTCAAAATGTTTTCGCCTAAACCAGAGGTTCCCAATGGGGGCGTTTTATTAATTTGATGGCATTTCCTTGAGTTTTTCTGTGGAAATAGAATGAAGAGTATTTCAAATACCACTTTAATTAATATAGCCTTCCATGAAGTTGACAAAAATAGTGGGGGGGGGGGGGGTTGTTCTGCCCAAAAATTGTTGGTAACGACTGGGCCAATTGAAAATAAAAACCGGAAATAGAAAAAAATTCAGCAACTAAATAGTAAAGTTTCATGCTTTACAAGTATACATTTTTATTTTAACTTTACTTCTGAATAGTGATCAATGTATATTTAAGAGCGAAAATAATTAAAATAAAGCAGTCAGAATTTCAACCCCCCCCCCCCCAAAAAAAAAAAAAATACAAAGTGCTTTTGAGCGCATTATCGATGAAAAAAATATGCTTCCAACCCAGAATTTAAATGCTAGGTTGGGTTGTTTTCCCTCTGAGCGGCACTTTTTTGCACACCATGGGCTAAATGGTCAGGTCACATGGACCCCGAAGGCTCAGAGAAGGTTGGGGGAGGAGACCCACTGGAACAGCTGTTGGGAGACAGATTATTAATAAAAAAGGTGTTTCAAATCTAATGTAGCTCTTTACTTTATCTTCAATAACAATTTTTTGAAGTTACGGAGAATTTAATTTGGCATTCCGATCGGCATAACAAGGAATTTATCTAATTTTGTCTCTGTGCTTTGTAATCAGTGTTTAAGAAATTACCTATTGCCAGAAATATAAAGTAGGCACTAATTACACTAGACAACAAATTGAAATTTTTTTATAACATTTGCCAATTACGATGTTTATAACTAATTTTGGGATGCTTGAATTCAAATATGGCTGTGAAAAAATCTTCACAACGCACGTACAGTTGGTTTTTTAAATTACGGATTCATGTATTTCAAATTTCAATGAATACGCAAATCTGGGAAATGAAAATAAATGTGACTATTTTATTAAATTGCAACTTAAAACTCATTATTTAAGTACATGATTACAGTTAAAAGTTTAGAAACATCATAGTTATAGATCACTGAATATAAAGCAACAAATGAAATAATATTGAAACGCAAAATAAGAAACCGTGGGTAAGGATCTTTTTATACTTACAAGACGTTCATTTTTATCTTTTATGTACTGAGGTATCTTCCTTCTGCAAGAACTAACAGTAGTCACCCATCATTGCTGGGTCCCACCTGCCTTGATATCTCTCCTCATGGTTCGGATATCCAGGTGAAATCTTTTTCCTTGCTCATCACTGACAGCTCCTAAGTTTTTGGAAAAGAAGTCGAGATGCGAGTGCAAGAAAAGGATCTTCAGACACATTCGGCAGCCAAGATTTTCCTAGTTTTTGAGAAGATCTTGATTGAGCTGATGGTAGTTTTGCTCTTTGTGATTTCCTAAAAAACCCTGGACTACAAAAGTGAAGGATTTCCATGCAGCGCGCTCCTTCATATTCAGTCTTCCTTCGAAAAGAGTATCATTCAGTAGCTTCCTGATCTGAGGACCAACAAAGAAACTCTTCTTTGTTGGTCCAACAACTCAACTCTTCTTTGAGTTTGGTATCACTTAGTTTTGGAAATGTTTCCTTCACGTGCAAAAACCATTTACCAGTTTTGTTCATAGCCTTTACAAAGTTTTTCATAAGCCACAGTTGGATGTGTAGTGGTGGGAGTAGATTCTCAGATGGGTCAACTAGAGGCTTATGCCTCATATTACTCTTTCCAGGAATAAAAACATCTCTTTTGAGCCAGTCTTTTGTTTTGCATTGTTCCTTTATGGCCCTACTGTCCCACAAACACAGCACACAGCAAAGTTTTATGAAGCGTCCTTGAAGCCCGAACAAGAGAGATATGACTTTTAGGTCACCATATATTGTCCACTTAAACTGGTCATATTTTATAGCAGTGAGTATTTTTTCCATGCTTTCATACGTTTCCTTCATTCCCACAATGTGTGTCACTGGAATGGAAGGTATTTGGTTTCCTCTATGCAAAAGAACAGCTTTAAGCTGAATTTTGACGAATCTATAAAAAGACGCCATTCCTTAGGGTCGTGATTGTTCCAGTTTCTTCCATCAGCCCTGAAATATCTGTGCAGAAACAGAAACCAAATTGCATATCATAATAAACAGATAAAGCCAAATTTCTCTTTCTCAACAGAGAAACTCTGGTACCCTTGACCAAAAGATTCCACTCTTGAAGTCTTGAACCTAAAACCTCAGCTTGTTGTTTGGAAAGTCCTAGGCTTCGAACAAGAACATTTAGTTTATTTTGATAAATCAGATTAGGCTCGTCTAACCTTTTAGGGTATGTAGGATCAGGATGTGTATGTGCCTCAAATTTTCATCTGATGAATGTGAATCCGTCTCCTCCCAGTTGATTGGAGGTGTTGGTATAGGAAGATTTTCTCCATGAGGAACCGGCCTTATGGCTGAAGGCATATTTGGATATTGTATTTTGCTTTTGTTCTTTTTTGAAAAGCTCGATACTTTGGTTAAACTAAAAAGTAACAATCATGCAAGTGTAATCATGTAAAACCATTGGAACTGCAAAGCACATGGATTTTATCTTACCTTTCAACCATTCACTCAGGCCAACAAAGCACAAAATGTAGCACACATGTGGAGCCCATGTTTTGACCTGATTTCCAACATGACATCCAAAATACAAGTTATATATATTTCTTCACAATGTATGTCAAAGAACAACCATGCGATTTTAAAATACAGTTTCCCCACACATAACAGAACTTATCTGGCACATTAACACATCCGCGACCCTGCATTTTGGCCATTTAAACATCAAAATTCACTCCTCAACGTACAGCACGTGTTCTTCCTACAATGAAAACAACAAGAATCGCGGTCTGAGGTAAGGTTACTGTTACATGTTTTCTCCCACTTGGCAATCAGTGTTGCCAGCCACAAAAAGTAAAATATCTAATATCATCCCAGTTGCCTGGAGGTGTTGGTACAGGAAGATCTTAATAGGAATCAAAATGACCAATAACATAAAAACGAGATTTGCTAGCCATTTTTAAAGGCCAGATTTGTTAAAGGCAGCTACAACCTTGTAAACCGGTGTTATTAAATGAAAAAAATTTAACCAAAACATTCAAAAGTTTATAGAATACTGACGAATATTCAAAGAATTATATGTATACCGAAGCCTCTAAAATATATTTATTTTATTGAACTGTTTGAAATAATGCTTATTAAGTTCTAATGTTTCTGATTCTTACATACAAATTATCGTTAATGAATATTCAAACATCCATAAATTTTTAAATACCGTATGAAAATCTACCTTTAGATAGATTTAATTCCATTCACACTATACCATAAAACCTTATTTTAGAAGTTATAAGTTTTCGAATTCAGCTTGGTATTGATGTGATATTGGGTTTTAACCAGAGCCAGATCTGGGAAGGGGATGGAAGTGGACCATGCATCCCCCACGTTTCTTTGAGAATGATAAAAAAGATAATGGAAGACAAAATAATATTAAACTTGCGCACATTTCAAGTATTTTTAATGATTTGTTTCCAAACCTCTAAAACGAAGGGGAAAATGTTACTCGGCAACCTTGTCTATCACTTTGCAACAGCAAGTGTATCGAAATAAGCAGCTGCTTAAGATTGAGATATAATACACTGCATAAGCAGCTGCTTAAGATTGAGATATAATACACTGCATAAGCAGCTGCCTAAGATTGGGAAATAAGTGGAGATTTGACGGACTGAAGTTCACAACTGATAATCTTCTATATATACAAAGGAAATCGCTTCTCTACTTATTCATTCTCCTGTTCCTTTAAGAAACAAGTAAACCATGAAATTAATCTTTCTTGCAGCGATATTTGCCACATGCCTGGTAAGTTCCCCGTTATTACCACTATAGTTTTTTCTTTAATAAATTAAGATAACATCATGATTGTTTTATAATACTGTTTTGCTATTCCTCAAATCTCAACATCGACGCAAATACTATAGGTATTAATATCAGGAGAGATAGATCGAATATCTAAATTAACTTCTGAGGAGAATAGGAAGTTGCCTACATTTCATTCACTTGCTTTGTATTCTAGCAATTAATGACGTGTGCAGAATACAGTGGCTTATAACTCCTTCATCTACAAAATGCCAGTTTGGCATATGAGACACTAACGCAACAATAAGGAAATAAATCACATAGTGATATATGTCACAAACTGTATGTATATATATACAGTGGACCCCCGATATAACGCGCATGTCGGGCGGGAAACAACACCGCGTTATAAGGTGAACCGCGTTATACCGAGCGGCGCGGTGGCGACACAATAAATTTCACACTGTAAGCTTTTCTTTTACTCATCATGCATACATTAATTAAACACTATTCAAAATACATGCAGGAACTCAATACATACACAATTACTCAATACGCAGTAACAATAAAATGCGATACTCACTAACGCCGCACGGACCTGTATAAACATGTTTGAACTTATCGCGAACATCGTCCGCGCTATAACCGAGTGCGCGGTATAGCGAGCAGCGCTATAACGAAGGTCCACTGTATATCTCTAGATATTTTCAAATGTAATTTTAAGATCATTGATTATGACATTTTGAAGTGTCTTATTATCAATATATCAACTATGTAGCAGGATTCAGCCAAAATGATGTTCAAACAAAATATGTACCAGGCACCACAGAACAATATATCAAAAGTATCCAAATATTCGACAAGTTAGAGAACAATAATTTTTCATCCCGATGGAACAGTGGCTAGTTGCCTAACCAGTATGAAAGTTAAAGCCAAAATCTTTCTTATAATACATAGAAGAGGCGAATACCAGGTTTTATCGCATTTCGCCCCTTAGATGTAATACCTAGTAGGAAGCTAATGTAAGATATCTCGTGCATTTGAGACATTAGTTCGAATATAAAGATCAGTATTAATGTCAGACATTAGCAGCATTTCCAACATTAATCGGAATACTTAAAGAGTGGTTTAAGTTTGAAAACATTTATATTGTTCTAACAAAATATCAGAGAATTTCCGTTATGCAATGCGAATCTTCGAAGCTCCATAACTTCCAAAATGTGCATTTAATGGAAAAATGCGACTGAAACTAAATTAAAAACGTAATTGAATCTATTTAAATCTGAAATCTTAGCAATATTCGCTCGATATTTAAAACGTTATGGAAGCTTAAATATTTCACAACAATAATTCGTCAAAAGAATTTAAATCGGAAATTTATTAAATTTAATACTAAAAAGTATTGTTTCAAACCATATGATGAAATAAATATACATTTTAGAACTTTAATAATAATTTTAATATTTGACAATAATGAGTGATTTTTATAAAACAAGACAGTTAATTGTTAAGTATCCCACCTTCCATAACTCTTTTAGCACTGAACGAATATCGTTGAAAAAAATCGAGATTTAAATAAATTCGATTATGATTTTTAATTTATTTTCAGTCAGATTTTTCTATTAAATATGTATTTTAGAAGTTTAGAGCTTCATAGTTAGATTCCCACTGGCATAACATGGGAATTCTCTAATATTTCAATAGGGCAGTTAACAATCGCCATTAACAGAAACACATTGAAACGATATGTAACGTTAAGGAACGATATGGAACGTTAATGAACGATATGGAAAAAGTATTTAACAATAAACGCTTAAGCGTGATGACCTTTCAATATCATCTAAATCATTAGCAACAACTAAAAAAGTTGCTTATCCTGAAGTATAGATGGCGCAAGGTCAGCCTCATCTGAGTGAAAGATTTATAGGTCTTATTCTGGAGGATTTTAGTATCTGATACGTGGTTTAATGGTTAGAGCACTCTGGCAGGTATCCAGAGAGTTGCGGGTTCGATTCCCGCCGCGTCAGCAAATGTTTTTAACTATTGTTTCTCTTATTTCTTTTTTCTCCTGTAATTGGCAGTTGAATATTTATTTTGTCTTTTAGGTATTGGCATCCAGTGACAACTGTTATACTGATGATGAATGCGAAGCAGGATATTGTTGCTTTCGCATTTCTCATTTTATTGGAACGCAGTGCAGACCTTTAGCTAAAGAAGGTAACTACAAATGTTCGATAGCTCTACCTATGTTTAAGTAAGAATTATCTAACCAGTACACCTATTTGGTCTCTGTCTAAACACCACATCACGCAAATCCTCTAGAAAGAACAGTTAGATTGTGTAATCACCTAAATTATTTTGGGGTCGGAAGCGCGCCAGCTCGCAATCTGCAGTTCCCAGGTTCGAGTCCCGCCAGGGCTAGCGCTGAGATTATTTATCTCCGAAATATTCCTTGCCCTCGGTCAGTAGGGGACACCAATGGGCTTAGAAAGACCTCCGTCCATCGGATGCGACATTAAGCCGTGATCCCATAGCGGGAGAACCGTACCATGTACTCGTTGAAGAACACGCTAGATGGCCTTGACGGGAGACTACCATCTATCTCTCAACAGCTGTCCAAATTGGTACCCTCCCGTTAACCTTCTCTGAGCCTTCGGCGTCCGTGTGACTCATTGTCTGCAAAAAAGTGCCACTAAGAGGTAAAACAACCCAACCTAAATTGTTCTCATTAATGAGTATAATTCACTTTTTCGATAAAAATGAATAATTATGTTTTGAACAAATTTGGGTCATATATTTATATTTAAGTTCATGGATCATTTAATTCGTGAACTTCTGTCGCCAATAATTAGCATCTTTTTCGTACGAGTTAATATCTGATATGTGGCAACACAGCGACTCTTGAAGCTCACGAAGCAGTATGCTCAAGTCACGTTGTAATACGGTAACAAGTAAAAGCAGAACAGTAGGCAGTCAGTCTGTCGTTTTCTCACCTTGCAAAGGTATTATTTTTTGTGTTTGATATTTTGGAACGTTATGGCTGATCTTGAAATTGATCAACTGTATGCAATACGTTACTGTGTTCGACGAAGCTTATGTGGTTCATAGACAGTCACAGAAATGACTCAAGTGTATGGAAAACAGTGTTGAAACGAAGCGAAATATACAAGAGGTACAAATGCTTCATAGAGAGGATCTATTGCGTAGAGAACTACTCAAGGTCTGGGCAACTCAAGTTCTCCACACACTTAAGCAATTTGTACGATTATCAGCACACCACTTAAGTCTCTCCGAACGAGGGGAGGAGGGAGGCTGTCTAGAAACAAAATTGAGCAGGAAAAATGTAAAAAAAAAGGTCCAAAAGACGGATTTTCAGTGCAGTATAACATTCTCCCCCCCCCCCTCACGTTTTACAGGTATCTAAAAAATTCATGAAAAGTGTATGAAATATGTATAAGCTTAATAATGTTTGCCTTTATTACTCTTACTAGCATTCTGAAAGGGGGAGGTGGCGACATGGCCCCCTTACTCCCCATCCCCCTCCTAGACTTTATCGCAGCTCAGTTTCCAAATGAGCCATATCTTTCAAAAAAAAAATCGTACACAACAAAAGCGAATACCAGTCCGAGCGAATAACAGCCACAGACTGATTACTTACGGTTCTGCTGTTACCCGAGACCATATCGCAACGTGCTTCATATCAATATATATGTCATATAAGCTATGTTACTAAAAGAGTTGTGGTGGAGGTGGCTCAGTTATTATCGTGTCAGACTTGTAAACTACAGTTCCTTGGTACGAGTCTCAGCTGTGCCATCACAGCAAAATTATCACAGTAAAAAGCGGAGATAAATAGCAACTTATGCCCAACTGGGACTCGAACCAGTGAACTGTAAATTGGGAAAGTGACCTCCAATCGATTGAGCCAATTCCCGTCTTAGTGGCCAGATAAATGTTATAAATGATTATAGATTTATTAAGGCGATTATTTATTAATGTGTAATAAATTAGATCCCATTAAAAGAATAAATGCACTCTATTTCATTTGAAAAAATAATCTATTTTCTTTTATTAGGAATGGATTGCGATCATTTAGGAGGGAATGGACCACATTCGCTGTCCTGTCCGTGTGAGGATGAAATGACGTGTAATGCCAGAGAAGTCGAAATTGTGCCGGTAAAGCTCATTATTCCTTTTTGCAAATTAGCTTTGTTCAAAATTTTCACATCTTGCCTAGAAAAGTCTTTTCTTAACTCGACTTCCCATCTCGATTTTCCATCTAAGGTTTATCTGCTTGTATATCAACAATTATTTGAAACGCTAGTTAAACCCCGCCAAAAATTTGGCGCAAAACGTCAGTCCATTAATAACGTTTACCACAGACAACGTACTACTCCAGTATTCCCCATCGATAACGTATTTTCTTCATTTGATTAGGAGATGTCAGAGCCTCCAGAAATTTTGACACTTGGAGAGGGATTACTGCCTGCCTATGGCAACTAGGAACCCGGTTTCTTGATCCAATATAGCTAGACCTACTAATGGGATCACCTCATTAAATTTGGAACCGCATCCGTCAAGTACCCGCAGAATCACAGGGAACCGAAATTTTCCCTCTAGTGACGACACACTGCAGACGTACAAGAAACGCTTGTCGCCGTGTGTTCGTTCTCTCGCCTGCAAGAATTACGCCTCTCTATTACAGTAAGCCGTCCCATGGCCGAGTGGTTAGTACGCTTGGCTACTGATCTAAGGGACCTGGGTTCGAGCCCCGGGTAAGGCATGGATGTTCGTATTGTTTTCTGCTGAGGTCCTGCCATCCTCTCAGATCTTCTACTGTGGCATATAAACTGACAGGCTCCTGTCAGACCTCTGTGGCAAGCAGCTGCTTGAGGGGGTATTTATTTATTATTATTATTACAGTAATACTAACTCCGTGTGTAAAGCAGTTTGGTTTCCAAATCGTCAAATGAAACTATAAGTCAAAATGTATTTTGCAAGATTATGAAAAATTAGTTTTCGTTGAATGGCAACTTTACCTGACCATCACTGCAAACGGTTCGTGCATTACCTTCTAATCGTTCTATTTTGACATTTGTTTGGTGCAATATTCGAAATTTTAAATCATGGCACTGATGACATTTGAACTTCAATGCATTAAACGATCGAAAGAGTGAATCATAATTATATATAAAAAAATGTGCCGTGAAATATTTGCCGGATTATCTGTATCAGTTGACTAGTGTTGAAGTTTGTTATGGAAAAATGCATTTTTCTAGATTATTAGAATATTAGTGTTACCAGAAGGCAACTTGACTGCATCGTCACAGTGAACAGTTTCAACCTTACGTTCCAATGTTTGTAATCGAGGGAATTTTGAAAGTGTTCTGTGAAATATTTTTCGAGATAGCCTCAAATTTAAATAAATTTCTTTGTGATAAATTTTAAACTTTATTTCCTAAATTCTATTTTGTTTTTATTCATACATTTAAGGTAGTATTTTATCCAGAACAAAAACTGAACCACTGAAATTAAAATCTCCCAGTTTGGGGTTTTGCAGATTCATAGCCAGAAAATCTTTCCGAGGCGGGGCTCTCAGCTAAATTCCAGAGGAATGTAAACACTAAAGTAAAAAAAAAAAATGGTGATGGAATTAAAGGCAAAATAGCAGCAATTTAAAAATTATTTACTGCTGCAAAGAGACCTGGATTCGAGTGGAGCCGGTTATGACATGGATATATATTTTTTTTATTGTATTTCTGCCGAGGTCTTCTCTATGGCGTATTATACTGACAGGCTTGTGTCAGATCTCTGGGACAAGAAACATCTTGAAGAGCAGTTTATTTATATTGTTTTCATGAAGTATGTAGCTAGTGAAATAGAATAGCAAAATGGTTAAAACAGATTAAAGAAAAAGATTCATTTCTTAAATAAATATTTAGTGTCCTAGAATTGCGAAGGTAAGGTGGATTTTTCCATGGTTACATATCTGGAGATGTGGTCTATACGTTTTCGATATAAATATATAATATTTATTCTGTCAGAGTTTAAAAGGCTAGAATTATAATAATTATTTTATGTTTTTACTTATTTGCTTCACAATTGAAAGAAATGTATGAAAGTTAAACAATTCTGAGTTCCGAGCACCCGAAATCATGTGTTATTTTGAGTACGACAAAGTCTGAACTAATCTCTAGTAACTAGCTCTATAAGAATTCATTAGTTCGCCATTGTATGCTGAAAAAACATTAACGGAATTCTTGAATCTCCTTTTGCAAAAGTTCTGCCTACGTCGTCACTGGTCGAAAATGAAATAGGAGTAGATGTAGGAAATGAATTAACATAATCTATAGTAAAGTATCACAAATGCCGTGTAGACAATGGATGGTTAGCTGGAAAAAGCATTTTGGCGCGAGTGAGATCTGAACCTAAATTTCTTAGTAACGTGTCAGGTATGATAATCACTACACTATTCAGCATCGAACTGTTGCGATAATAATGTAACTTATAGACTTTCGCGCATATTGTTTGATTCGCTCATAGCGCCATCTATGATACGAAACTGAAATCTATTTCCTTCATATGATGGAATTTAAATTTATCACTCTCACGCATGCGATGATCATCAGGTTAGCCGGTGATGGTATAGTGATTATCACGTCTGGCATGTTACTGAGAGACGTGGGTTCGAATCCCATTCACGACAAAAAAAATTTGTTTTCAACTCTTTCATGAGTCCAGTGTCAGCAGAATATCTATGATAGTTTACTATTTATTGGTTCAACGCCATGAGCGTGAATGACAAATATTAAATTCCGTCATATGTGACAAAATCGTTGCCTGTTTCTTGGCATAGATGGCACCACGAGCAAATCAAACAATATGCGGAGAGTGTTTAAGTCACAATAGCTGTTAAAAAAGGTCAGTCGGTGATAATGTGGTGGTTATCATGTTAATAAAAGACGTAGTCTGGAAAAACGAATGATAGTAGTTATGAATATAAGTAATATTAGCCGAAAACTCATATGACTGACTTACATGTCCTAGATTTTATTGCAAACTTGATACGATAATATTTTTCAAAATAACAATTTTAATTTCTCTTTCAGGGTTCCATAAGAATATTTACAAACTGCATACGCCATTGAAATGTTTTGCAGCAAATATCTTCTGCATTTACAGTATGCTAATGTTTGATGCATCTTATTCTCTTTGTGTTTTATAACTAACAGTTGTATACTGAGAAATAATTATAATAAAACGTTTTGATTTTATCATATAGTCTGACATTTTTGTTTAAGCTTATTGACGTTAAGTGCACCAATATACGTTATGAAAACGGCATTCAAAGTATATAAGAGTGTTTTCAAAATTTTCACTTTGATTCGCATTAAAAAACAACATTAGTATAGGTCAACCGTGTCGACATTTTTTTTGGGTTAAGTGTAAAATAGAATACTGTTAGTTCAAATGAAAAAAAAAACGTAGAAGTTTTTAAGTCAATAAATAATTTTCTTGGAAAAAATAAGTTTGTTTTCCATAAAGTACATGATACTTTGCCTGTCAGCAAACAGCACAAGCGATATTTTCTGAGCCTGCTGGCGGCAGTAAGAAATATTTTAACGTATTGAACACACTAACGGCATAACTTTATACAAACACAATATTAAAAATTTAGAGAAATAATAACATTATTTACAAGTTTGAACAATAACAACAATAATAATAGGAAATAATGTTAAATATCGCTTAGATTTTTGACATCAACATTAAGTGGGCGCTTCCTCACAAAAAGCAGTAACGAGTCGCAGGTGACGCGTCTCCTCTAAAATAGTAAACAACGTTACGATTGTTAACATAATAAATGGTGCTCTAATACAATAAATATTGTCATGGTTTTTGCAATAAACATTAATGCTCTAATCTAATAAACAACGTTCGTGTTTGTTGAAACACCAATCGGTGCTCTAATATAATAAACAATGTCGTGTTTGTTGAGAAAAGAATCTACGCTCTAATCTAATAAACAATGTTCGTGTTTGTTCAAACAACAATCGGTGTTCTAATATAATAAACAATGTCGTGTTTGTTGAGAAAACAATCTACGCTCTAATCTAATAAACAACGTTCGTGTTTGTTCAAACAACAATCGGTGCTCTAATATAATAAACAATGTCGTGTTTGTTGAGAAAACAATCTACGCTCTAATCTAATAAACAATGTTCGTGTTTGTTCAAAAAATAATCGGTGCTCTAATATAATAAACAATGTCGTGTTTGTTGAGAAAACAATCTGCTCTCTAATCTAATAAACAACGTTCGTGTTTGTTGAAACACCAATCGGTGCTCTAATATAATAAACAATGTCGTGTTTGTTGAGAAAACAATCTACGCTCTAATCTAATAAACAATGTTAGTGTTTGTTCAAACAACAATCGGTGCCCTAATATAATAAACAATGTCGTGTTTGTTGAGAAAACAATCTGCTCTCTAATCTAATAAATAATGTTCGTGTTTGTTCAAACAGCAATCGGTGCTCTAATATAATAAACAATGTCGTGTTTGTTGAGAAAAGAATCTACGCTCTAATCTAATAAACAATGTTCGTGTTTGTTCAAACAACAATCGGTGCTCTAATATAATAAACAATGTCGTGTTTGTTGAGAAAACAATCTACGCTCTAATCTAATAAAGAAAGATACTTTTTGTGGGGAATAAGAAACGCTACTCTCTCAAATAATGTTTAATATTTTGGATAATAACAATTTCTTGAATATTAATAAAGATCGCTATTATTATTGATATAACAATCGGTGCTCTAATCTAATAAACAATGTCGTGTTTGTTGAGATAACAATCTTAGCTCTACTATAATAAATATGACGTTTGTTGAGATAACAATTTGCACTCTAATCTAATAAAGAAAGTTACAGTTTTGTGGGGGATAAGAAACGCTGCTCTCTGAATCAATGATATTTTGGAAAATAATAATTTCTCGAATTAGATGAAGAAATTATTATTAATATAACAATCGGTGCCCTAATCTAATAATAATGTTCGTGTTTGTTGAAACAACAATCGGTGCTATAATAAACAATGTCGTGCTTGTTGAGAAAATAATCTGCACTCTAATCTAATAAACAATATTCGTGTTTGTTCAAACAACAATCGCTGCTCTAATATAATAAACAATGTCGTGTTTGTTGAGATAACAATCTACGATCTAATCTAATAAAAACTGTCGGTTTCTGAGATTACAATATGTGCTCTAATCTAATAAACAATGTCGCGTTTGTTGAGACAACAATCTACGTTCTAATCTAATAAAGAAAGTTGCAGTTTTGTGGGAATAAGAAACGCTACTCTCTGAATCAGTGATATTTTGGATGATAATAATAATAATTTCTCGAATTTAATAAATAACGTTATTATTTTACTGGTATAACAATCGGTGCTCTAATCTAAAAAACAATGTCGTGTTTGTTGAAACATCAACTGTGCCCTAATCTAAAAAAGCAATGTCGTGTTTGTTGAGAAAATAATCTGCGCTCTAATCTAATAAACAATGTTCGTGTTCGTATTTGTTCATAATGATATTTGCACAAATTTAACAAAGAACATTATTATTATTGAAATCACAGTTGGTGCTCTAATCTAATAAACAATGTTATCGTTGTTGTAATTGTGACTAAACATTTATAGCAGCTATGAAGAAAAATAGAAATTGAAAGATTGAATAAATTTTAAGAGATTTACAAAATAAACAAAATCGAAATAAACAAAAAAACGCGAAATGATAAAAGTTCCACTCGAAACGGGGAACTTCTGTCAGCTCCGTAAGTTAAAGCAAATGCTTTTAAATTACAGTCTAATTATGAAAATCTATGCTCAATGAAAGGAAAAAGTCAGGAATATATTATGTAGGCCGCGAATACGAGTACATAATGTAGTCCATGTGTGGAAACTTCCTGAGACCCATTCATTACAGTCATCCCTGCTTCATAGATACTCCCACTGTATTATCTGATACCATCTGATTAATGATAGAACATCTCATTATAACAGATCATCCGTAATAACTACCGAATGGATGGGTAGTACAAATGATTAAGGTAATTATGAAAGATATATGGTAATAATGCAAATTTAATTGGACAGATAAAGTAACCGAGTCTCATATCAGTGTTTCGAAATAAGATTTTGATTTTTTTTTTTTGGGGGGGGGGACATTGAATGGGATCTAACTCTACTAGAGAATGGAAGATATACTAATTGCAACCATCTTTTTTACTTTGATCTAACGGGCACTGAAAGAAATTTTGGAAACATAAAGATAAATCGTTAGAGATTTCAGCTTTCACAAGAATGCTGATATTGGGTTTTGTTGTGTTACCTCTGAGTGGCACTTTTTTCGCACACAGTAGTCTAAATGGCCAGGTCACAAGAACCCCGAGGGCTCAGAGAAGGTTGTTGGGAGGGGACCCACTGGACAACTGTTGGAGGAGAGATGGTACCCTCCCGTCAAAGTCATCCATCCTGTCTTTTAACGCGCACAAACTATGACTCTTCTGCACACGTGGGCACGGCTTAACGTCCCATCCGACGGACATTTCAAAGCCCATCGGTGTCCCCTAGTGACCGAGAGAAGGGTGGTGGTTTAGCAGCGATAAATCTCAACGCGGGTCCAGGCGAGACTCGAACGTGGGAACTACAGCTTACAAGCTGGAGCATTACCTGATCTGAATGGAGGTCTCTCAAATGGAGATAGGAGGTAGAAACAGTGAACCTCCCCCTCAAAGTCTAAGAGAGCTAATCAGAAAGAAAACTATAATTATTCCAATGAATTGCGTTTTTGAGAGTTGTTCACGCCTCACCTCCGAAAAAAAAAACTGTCTAGGATAGTCATCGAGTAACTGGATTCTGTTATATAACTCTCCTGATTGTAAAGTACATGGGATGTTTTGGACTCCATGGCCGGTAGAAGTGGGCTATCACCGCGGAGTCAAAGGTGCCTCTGCCATTTACTAGATATGCATTTAAAATATACTTATAATGAATTCTTTTTAAATTAATAATCATTATTCATAATGAAGCATAGCAAGCAGTAATATAATAGGCAACCAAATTTCTTTATCATTAAAAAGATTTTCGGAAGACGGGGATATCTGGTATTATATTTACTTTAGGGGTGACATACACGGAGTCGAGAGTAATAAGTTCCAACCTATTAATCTCGACATCACGAATATCAAAAATTTAGTCGCTTTTGTTAGTTTCCTCATATTTTCCCCGATTAGGGAAAAAGATTACTAGTGGGCTAAAGATGTTGAAATAGGTTAAAGTAGGAGCAGAATCACTCATTGTATTTTTTTAACCTTCTTTTGCCAAACTTTTCAACAATTCCCATTAATCGTAAACAATACGAAGGCCTAACGGAAAAAAATTAACAAACTACCACTTGAGAAAAAAAATCTTAAGGATGGGATTAAAAATGTCTTGAACAAGTGACATATGAACTCACAAATTTCTAAATATAGGTTGTAAATATAGGTCTTTCAGTAACAGCTATGAACCAAATATCATGTATTAATTGAGTCAGCGGATATACCGTGAGGGTTTAGCTAAGGCCACCTCAATACAACAGGCCAGGACGCTGCAGTAACAGAAGACCTATTTTTTGAAAAATATAGCGGTTTTTATTGTAGTTAAATTTCTTTTATTATAGTTAAAAAAATATGGTAATTAATTTTAAAATATTCTTAATTTTTAAAAAAATCCTTATGAATAAATAAAGCTATTTATTTTAAAATCAGTTAAAATAAAATTGACTTAAATTTTAAACAAATTACATCATATGAATTTTTATGCATAATTAATTTTCCCTCCTTTCGTCCCTCTTTTCGCTCAAAGCCATCCTGACCTGGTGTATCAAGGGAACCTTGACTTAGTGGAATTAAATATCAATGCAGGCTTGGCTGAGTTGTTTCATCTCTGGGTGGGGGGTGGGGGGGGTACTCTTTCTCTGAACTCAACGGGCCAGATGACAAGGACCCCGAGGGCTCACAGAAGGTTGGGGGAATTGGACCCACTAGACAGCTCTTAGGAGACAGATGGTAGCTCCCCCTGAAGGCCATCCAGCGTGTTCTTTAACGTGCACAAGGGTATAGCTCTCGTGCACAAGGGTATAGCTCTCGTGCACACACGATACACAGCTTTATGTCCCATTGGACGAACGGCGGCATTTCGAAACCGATAAGTGTCCCTTTGCTGGGTAAAGGCAGGATAGGCGTTTTGTGGAGATACATCTGAGCCGTAACTCAGGATGGACTCGAACCTGGGAACTGCAGATTACGAGTCTATCCTGCTACCGACTGAGCGCCACCCCCCCCCCCACCCCGCCCACTCTTGCTGTGACTCGAACCTGTAGATTAGGAGCCCAGCGCGCAATCGACTGAATTAACCCTCGCCACCCCCCCTAAAAAAAGGGAAAAAGAAGAAGATGTTGAGTTCAAAACGTTTGAAAACTACTGATCTATAATTTATCTTGATTCCAAATTTCACAGAGAACACAAAAATGGCAGACATTTTTTTGGGGAGTTGGGGTGCGGCGCAACTAGTAATACGTTCAACAAGATTAAGCCATAACAGCTGTCAAAAATCGTACCAGATTTCTCTCTTTTTTAATATCAGTATCATTTTTCGGACCCATTCCAACATTTTCTTTTCGTTTTCCACGCCATAAAATCCCATCGGAAATAAAAATTTTGCCCCCAGTCTTTTTTCACCCATTTGATGATGCTCTCCGAAACCTCCAGCATCCCGAGTTCGAGTTTCTCCTATTCCAGTAGCTTCATCCATCAAACAGCAAATCATTTCACTCCCCCCCACCCTCACGGAAGAGGAGCACGCGGTTTTGAGTGGCCGCCGCCGTCAGATCGTACTACTTTCCGTCTGCGGCACACACGCGTGCCGTGACCTTCTTGAATCCGAGGACCGAAAATGAGTTCGTATAGAGAGACACGTAATGTGTGTCTGTGTTTGCGTTGCGTGTGTAATTTTCCTAATGGCGAACGGAGCTATTAGATAACGAGTCACCGATGAGAGAAAGAGGGTGTTCACTTCGCCTGATGGAATGTGGTGGCCCGTGATAAATGGCGTAACTTCGAAATGAGATAAGGATCACCTGGCGCTTTCCGATCTAACCGAACAGCTGGTTTAGGAACGAGAGAAGGGGAGGGAAAAACAAGAAGCAACATGGGACAGCATCACTAGCAGGTGAGTTAGTTTCGTGTGATACAGGCGATACTGAACTTTGAAGTCATGAAGCTTTTCGGCTGTTTCTGTGTAATTGCCACTTATGTCGCGGTAAGATTGCTTTCATTTAATTATTGACAAATGTTGAGCAATATAGAATAATTGTATATAATGTGTTGGAGGATGGAGTGTAATGGATGACTTAGAGTTGATTGACAGCGAACAGTTCTCTGATTCTATTACGTGGGGGGGGGTTCGCAATTTGCAGTTCACAGGTTCGAGTCTCAGCTGAACCCGCGTCCAGATTTATCACCTGAAACCTCATAGCTCTGCCCTCGGTTAATAGGGGACACCGATGGGCTTGGAAAGACCGCCTCCATCGAATGGGACGTTAAGCCATGGCTCCGTATGTTGGCGAGACACACCTTGTGCACGTTAAAGACACGTTGGATGACCTTGACAGAAGGCTATCATCTGTCTCCTAATAGCTGTCCAGTGGGTATCACACCACAACCTTCTCTGAACCCTCGGGTTCCTTGTGACTTGCCATTTAGCCCATTGTGTGCAAATCAGTGCTGCTCAGAGATAAAACAACGCAACCCTTTCTGGAACTAGCATTCTCAAACTGCTAGAAACATCTTGTCTAATTTTATTACAATTGTTATTTACTTTTTAATTAATTTTTATAATTTAAGTTATTTTTTATTCTTTAAACAATCCGCTCTACTGAACAGGTACGACTCTGTTGGATGAAAAAACTTGAATCTCTCTCCAGTGGAAAAGTTTTCTTCCAAATTAAAGAGTTTCAAGCGACATAATTTTCGAAAAACCAATTTAAAACTTTTCGTTCTCTGCTTGACGAGACGGATTCGACGTAAAGCCGTGGTCCCGTGTGCGGGGAGCTCTGTGCACGTTAAAGAACACGATGGATGGCCTTGACGGGAGGCTACCATCTGTCCCCAACAGCTGTTACAGTGGGTCCTCTCCCACAACCTTCTCCGAGCTTCGGGGTCCTTGTGACTTGGCCATTTAGTTCATGGTGTGCAAAAAATATATCGCTCAGAGGTTAAACAACCCAACTGCCTGACGAGGGACTGGGATTGCTCAATCGCCATCTCTCTTGGTCGTAATCTACAGTTCTTTGCATGTTAAACATGCTGAATAGCTTTGACGGAAAGCTACCATCTGTGTCATAACAGCTGTCCAGTTTCTTCAACTTGCTCTGATCCTTTGTGGTTCTTGTGACGTGACCATTTAGTCCAATGTATGAGAAAAAAGTGCCTTTCAGAGGTGAAACAACAGAAAACAATAACTGACTGACGATGGATTAAAAGAAAGTCTGAAACTTTACATTTGCTTAGAGTAGTGGTTCTCAACCTTTTATGTTTCACCTACCCCCTGGAAATGTGTATGTAACTAACATACACCTTGTATAGATAGATAAAACTATAGTTATAGTATAACAATGGGAATAAAATAAAACACTGACTTTGTTACTAGATCTAGCGAGTTCTGAGCTCTCACGGCGTACCCCAAAAAATATTACCGCGAACCCCCAAGGGTACGTGTACCACACGTTGAGAACTCCTAGCGTAGAGTGATGAAACTTCACAAAATTTTTCAAAGTGCATTTGACATTCTTCAACAGCGGTTTTGTAAGAGTACAAGCATTATATATATTATTTTCAAGGTTATTCATAATCAGTGACAGCGAATGCATTACATTTTAATCCCTTTAGTATACTGTACCTTATTTAAAACAATTTCTACTTGTGTCATTAGGTTGTTCATGGAATGAGGTCTTGCATATCCAATGATCAATGTGAAGAAGACGAATGCTGCATTTCGATGGTTTTCATTAAAGGGTTTTGTGAAAAGTTTGGAAAAGTAGGCAAGTAGAAGATTTTAGTTATTTTTAAGCTATTTTCACATCCAAGTTCAGAGTTTCACAAACCGTTTTAGTCCTGACACAAAATTCTAATTTTCATTCAGCTGGCAACCCAAATAATAGTAGTATCTACAGGCTATTTGATCGGACCACTGTCGGCCAAAACGACAAGAATTCCAAGCGGCCGCTCCGGGACGCAAAATTTTAAGCGCGGCATGGCAGTAATTGTTTGAGTTTGCTCTGATTTTAATTCAAAGGAAAGGCACACAATTGACTAAATGGCTAGGTCACAAAGACCCCCAATGACTCACTATTGCGCACAATGGTCTAAATGGCCAGGTCACAAGGACTCCGAAAGTTCAGTGAAGGTTCGGAACTGGACAGCTTTTGGAAGACAACTGCTAGCCTCCCGTCAAAGCCATCCAGCGTATTCTTTAATATGCACAGGGTATGGTCTCCCGCACGCGGACCACGGTTTAACGTCCCATCTGACGGACGGCGGCCTTTGCAAGCCCATAGGTGTCCCCTACTGACCGTGGGTAGGGCGGGGAGTTTTTGCAGAAATAAATCTCAACGCTGACCCACCTAGGACCGAACCTGGGAACTGTTGATTACGAGCCTGGAGCGCTACCGACTGAGCCACCCCGCCCCACGATTTACCATGAAACTTTTCAATGTATGCATATTTTCTTACTTACGTTAGTATCCTACGTCCCTTCGAAGTCCTATAAAATCCGTAAAGGCATGGTTGGAGGCAAAGTCATCTGTGACATGGGTAAAAAAGCTGATCTGATTGATTTCGAAAGGTTGATCATCGTTGGAGCGCGATGGGTAAGAGTATCCCTAATGGAAGTGATGGAACTCAGCGGAAAATCACCGGGCACAATATCTCAAGTGTAGAAACAATGGCAAATGTCTCAAAAACGTCCGCCAATTGTGACAAATGTGGGAGAAAAAAGGCTCTGACAGGGACAGGAGTTTTTTGGCCAAAATGTACAGCAAACCAGAGCTACTACAGTTCACCAGCTGAGTTAGATGACCGCTAGCTGTTCTTCAAAACCCATTTCAACGAAAACTGTGAGCAAAGAATTGCAATCTTTGAAGTTTGGGAACAGTATCATGATATGTACGACAAAGTATTAGGAAGGTGTTCATAATAATTTGGCCAGGCAGTTTACACCTGCGTTTAGTGCTATATTGCTCGCCATCTGAATTATTCTTCAAACGAAGAATCCTGGTCAAATTTCGCGGGTTCTCTGCACCAAAGAATTTCATAATACAGATTTATTTTTGTTCCTTTCAAGCGTTTAATATATATTTAGTTTGTCTTTGAGAAATTTTGTTTTCGCGAAAATGAAATGTTTTTTTATTTCTTTATTTTTCCCAGGAGATCATTGCATTCCAGAAGCCATAAAGACAGAACACGGTGACAAAAATGTTTTCGGTTGTCCATGTGTGGAAGGACTGACCTGTGTTCCGCTTACTGTGATAGAGGAAGAAGGGGTGAGTTCAGACAATCTTCAATTGAAAATGTGATGACAGTTGGGTTGGGTTGTTTTACTTCTGAGCGGCACTTTTTTGCACACCATGGGCTAAATGGCCAGGTCACATGGACCCCGAAGGCTCAGAGAAGGTTGGGGGAGGGGACCCACTGGAACAGCTGTTGTGAGACAGATGGTAGCCTCCCGTCAAGGCCATCCAGCGTGTTCTTTAACGCAGAGGGTATGGCTCTCCCGCACACGGGGCCCCGGCTTAACGTCCCATCCGAAGGACGGCGGCCTTTCCAAGCCCATCGGTATCCCCTACTGACCGTGGGCAGGGCGGGGAATTTTGCGGAGATAAATCTCAACGCTGACCCAGCTGGGACTCGAACCTGGGAACTACAGATTACGAGCCTGGCGCGGTACCGACTGAGCCACCCCCGCCCCATCTCTCTTATAAATGTAGTATTAAACCATAAGGAGATTAGCAAAATACAAATCCTAAATGTCTTATTAGTAGCCATCTAATCCCCAGAAGAATGAGGCAGGGTAGATAAGTGATTACCACGCCAGGCTCATAATCTGTAGTTCCCAGGTTGAGTCCCGCTTGGGCCAATGTTGAGAATTATCTGCGCATAACTCCCCGCACTGTTCTCGGTCAATAGGGGATAACAATGGGCTAGGAAAGGCGCCGTCAGTCGAATGGGACGTTAAGCCGTGGTCGTCGTGTACGGGTTGGATTGGGTTATTTTACCTCTGAGCGACACTTTTTTGCACACAATGGGCTAAATGGCCAGGTCACATGGACCCCGAAGGCTCAGAGAAGGTTGGGAGAGGGGACCCACTGGAACAGCTGTTGGGAGACAGATGGTAATCTCCCGTCAAGGCCATCCAGCGTGTTCTTTAACGTGCACAGGGTATGGCTATCCCGCACACAGGTTCACGGCTTAACGTCCTATCCGACGGACGGTGGCCTTTCCAAGCCCATCGGTATCCCCTACTGACCGTGGGCAAGGCGGCCTCGTGTACGGTAGCGCCATACCCTGTGCACATTAAAGAACACACTGGATGGCCTTGACGGGAGTCTTGATGGCTGCCTCCTAAGAGCCGTCTAGTAGGTCTCTCTCCCCAATCTTATCGGGGTTCTTGTGTCTATTCCACCTTGCATATAGCTTAAAGGGCATTGATTGCTTCGGCAATTTTGCCTATGATTTGACGACAGTCTTAACTCATCATTAACTCAAGCCGGAAATTATCATTCACCACAGTGGAGCCAAACATTTGCCAAATGAGAACACCACGAAACATGCCCACTATAATATTTAAAAATACAAAAATCAGCATAAGTTTATCTTTCCTCTATGATAAACACCTTTAATCCCTTCACTTAGTATGCTACTCTATTGAGACATTTGTAGAATATACGCCTAAGTGCACTTGGACTTTAAACGACTGTGATTAAGCAAAGCCACACCGACTCAGGTGATTTGTCACTGTATACTGATCTCCTTCTCTTAAAGCGGAATAATTGGATTTCGCGCATCTTTTACAAAATTAAGGTGCCACTGATTCAGGACGAAATCGTTACGTCCGCGTTACTGATTATAACGGCACGGTGGAGGGTGGTGAAGGGAGGTGGGGGGGTTGCTGTGAACTCGAGGCACACCCACCCATCCTTTTGCACCCAGCGCTCCTCCAGATCGATAGCGCATCTAAGGAATGAAGGCAGTAAAACGTTCTCATGGTCCCTTTATGGTTGTCCACAAGAAACGACGGAATGCAATGGGCGATGAAGGGGAAACTGCACTCTTGTGAATCCAAGTGGACAAGGAAAATAGGAGAGAAAGACGGAGGAAAACTAAAGGATGAAACAAGAATTTCAAACTTCTTCCTTTACCGTTAGTCGTCTTGTGAAAAGGAACCAACTTGCATGCCATCAAAAATATTTTCGTTTCAAGGCAGGTGACAAAGTTGTTGTTTGTTTTGTTTTTCTATCCTTCAGTATAAAAATAAAAATATTTACTGATTTTTTTTTTTGATTTTTTTTGAACGACAGAGAGAGAGAGATTTAACTTGCTCTAAAATGTTTGCAGTTGACTGGTTTCCCAAGCGAAAAAAAATGATGCCATTGATGTTACATTGTTGTCTTTTGGGGTACAAATCGAATGAGGAGAAAACAAATAAGGCGAACGAGCACGCGGGCTTTGTCTCGCATGTTGAAGTGTGTGATGTGATTTGTTTGTTGTGTGACAGATTATTTCTTTAACGTTCAGTGCAAAGGGGAGAGAGAAGATGCTGATTTTTGTCTTGCACGTTGAGGTGTATGATGTGTTTTGTGGGTTTACGACAGATTATTATTCCTTTTTTACATCAGAGGATTGCTTTCAAATTGAATGTTTCTTTTTTTCTTGATAAATGATCAGGGCTAGATTGTTTTACTTCTGAGCAGTACTTTTGTGCACAAAATGAGCAAAATGGCCAAGTCACAAGGACTCCGAAGGCTCAGAACAGATTGGAGAAAGGGATCCAGTGAACATCTTTTAGGAGATTTCACCTTTGAGTGGCCCTTTTGTGCACACAATGAGCAAAATGGCCAAGTCACAAGGACTCCGAAGGCTCAGAGAAGATTGGAGAAAGGAATCCAGAGAACATCTGGGAGATTTCACCTTTGAGCGGCACTTTTGTGTACACAATGAGCAAAATGCCCAAGTCACAAGGACTCCGAAGGCTCAGAGAAGATTGGAGAAAGGGATCCAGAGAACATCTGGGAGATTTCACCTTTGAGCGGCACTTTTGTGTACACAGTGAGCAAAATGCCCAAGTCACAAGGACTCCTAAGGCTCAGAGAAGATTGGAGAAAGGGATCCAGTGAATATCTTTTAGGAGATTTCACCTTTGAGCGGCACTTTTGTGCGCACAATGAGCAAAATGGGCAAGTGACAAGGACTCCGAAGGCTCAGAGAAGATTGGAGAAAGGGATCCAGTGAACATCTTTTAGATTTCACCTTTGAGCGGCACTTTTGTGTACACAATGAGCAAAATAGCCAAGTCACAAGGAATCCGAATGCTCAGAGAAGATTGGAGAAAGGGATCCAGTGAACATCTGAGAGATTTCACCTTTGAGTGGCACTTTTATGCACACAGTGAGCAAAATGGCCAAGTCACAAGGACCTCGAAAGCTCAGAGCAGGTTGGGGAAAGGAATTCAGTGAACATCTAGGAGATTTCACCTTTGTGCGACATTTTTGTGCACACAATTGGCTAAATGGTCAGGTCATAAGGATTCCGAAGGCTCAGAGCAAGTTGGGGGAAAGGGGAAATGAACATTTTCTAGGAGACAAATATAAGCCTACTATCTAGATCGTGGAGCGTATTCTTTACTCACACAGCTTATGGCACTCCTAAACATAAGACCACGACTTAATGTACCATGCGACTGACGGCTGCCTTTCCAGCCTATTGGTGTTTCTTTCCTGACCGCGAGCAGAGTGATTGTCTAATAAAGCAAGTTAGGAGAAGGCGATTCACTGGACAGCTGTTAGGAGACAAAAACCTTCCGTCAAATCCGTCCACCATTTTCTTTAACGTGTACAGGGGATGTCTCTCCTGCAAAGTTTCCCCAACTTAACGTTTCAGACGGATGTCACCGTATGGTCTTTAGAAGGCCATACGGTGACCTATTTCCAATCTAGGGTAGATTGAAGATAAGAGAAGGAAATTCTCAACACAAGCATAGTTGGAAATAGAATTGAGTATATAACATTACATAAGATTAAGGAGGGGAGGTTAAGTCGGTAGCGCATCAGGCCCGTAATCTGTATTCTGAGGTTCGAGTCCCACTTGGGCTAGTGTTCAGATTTATCCCCGCTAAACACTCACCCTGCCATTGGTCAGAAAGTGAGCTTGGAAAGGGCCCCGTTAATCGTATGGGACCTGAAGCTGTGGCCTTGTTGTTCAGGAAACCCGTACAATGTGCATATTAAAGAACACGCTGGATGGTCTTGATAGGAGACTTCCATATAGTTTCTACGGTTGCCCAATGGGTTCCTTTTTTTTTCTTAACCTTCTCTAAGATCTTGGGGTTCTTGTTACCTAGCCATTTAGAACACTCTCTGCAAAAAAAAAACCCTGCTGCTCAGAGCTAAATGAACCGTAATATTGCGAG
Organism: Ryuthela nishihirai; assembly: GCA_038380435.1. NCBI lineage: Eukaryota > Metazoa > Arthropoda > Arachnida > Araneae > Heptathelidae > Ryuthela > Ryuthela nishihirai. The sequence goes on from JAWZYU010000020.1 coordinate 51,971,452, forward strand.
CCATGAGCGCTACCGACTAAACCAATTTCCGCCCCCCCCCCCTCCTATTATGAGGTTAATATCCTAATCATGGGGTTAAATTATACATTTTAAGGAGTTTTCATGTCAACCTATTCCACTGTTTTGCAGAGCGTTGACCTGAGTCGATAACATTAGTTCACATTAAGGCAATGAAATTCGAGAATATATTTCAAATTTCCATATGCGTCACTTTTGAACTTCTGAACAGGAATCATGTTTCACAATGCGTCATCGCTTTACGTTCCGACGTAACGCAAGGACTGCCAGTGCACGCAGCATCGTGTTACGTATACAGATCTGCGTCTTTTATTCATTTCTGCATTAAAATGAAAACTTCTTACTGTTAGCAAACTTCGTATTGAGTAGATTCTCACTTTATGTCCAACCTTAGAAGTTTAACGTTAACCGTAGATGTAACTCAAAACGTAAAACTTATGACGTAAAGCAGTTTCGATTCCAGGCTTTCGTTCTTCCTCAGGTTATGGGTCAATGTTGGAAAAGTGAACTGGCAACAGCATCGAAGTGAGCGATGTGCGCGTGTGTGTCTGCTTCCTCATGTAAAGAACAGGTGTTCGCGGTTACGGCCTCGAAGGCTTTTGGAAACCTGCCAAATTTGCATCTTTCAGTTCCCGTCTTTTTGGCTGTAGGCGTCGCTTAAAATTCGTCCCCGTGAATTGATGTGTGAATCAAATTCCTTGCTTTAAGCGTTGCTATTGTGGTCTTCTATCAAATGAAGTAAATGAGTTTTTCGTAATTTAATTCCGTTGCTTGTTATTCTCAGGTTTGAGTTAATTATTTCGAAGCAAAAAATTAGCGAAGATCTATTTATGCAAAGAGGAAACTTGCTCTCTCTCTCGATAGTAATTAGGGTATGGTGTTGAGTAGATGGATTTTGGAGAAGTCACTTTGAAGAGAGAGATATTTCGAAAATATGATGATGACGTAGAAGGTCTAAAGTGGAAAAAAATGGTTGAAATTTTGCACATTTTTTAATCCGAAAATAGGATGATGACGTAGAAGGGCTAAAGTCGAAAACATTGAAATTTTGCAGAAAATATGATGATTACGTAGAAAGGCTGAGGTGGGGAAAAAGTTTGAAATTTCACATTGTCAACGCACGTTTGTTTAACGCACATTTGTTTAATCCAAAAGTATGATGATGATATAGAAAGGCTGAGGGAGGCGGGGTTGAAATTTTGCACATTTGTTAATCTGGAAATATGATAATGGCGTAGAAGCACTGAAGACGAAAAAGTTTGAAATTTTGTGCATTAGTATTGATTTTGTTTATGTATATGTTTGTTGAAATGTCTATACAAATAAAATTTAGGATTACCCTCGATGTTTGGGGTCACTCCCCTATGAAAAATTTATATTGTTTGTCCTCTAATCAGCACTTTTTTTACACACAATGGGCTAAATAGCCAAGTTACAAGATCGTTATGGACTTGAGAAGGTTTGGGAAAGAGTTCTACTGGACAGTTGTTAGGAAACAGATGGAAGTCTCCCGTCAAGGTCATCCGGCGTCTTCTTTAACGTGCACAAAGTATTGCTCTCCTGCACACAGATCACACAGTCTTACATCCCATCCGAAGGACGGCGTTGTTTCAAGCTCATCAGTGTCCCTTTTCTCATCGAGGGAAGAACGGGGGCTAGTGGATACAAATCTCTACTCATAAATTGATAAATAATGCATTAGTTGGGATATTAATGCATTACTGCAGATTATGCGGCTGTCACTCTCTAACGATGAGAGAAAGAGGCCTGCTAGAAGAAGACTGCATAGATAAAATGAAGGGAGATTTGTTTGGAAGCAGGTAAACTTAAGGTAGGCAAACATCTGGGGAAATTAGTCCTTAAAAATATTAATAATGAATTTCAGAGTACTGCTTTAAATTTCCGTCTACTTACTTCCTAGGAGCGGGATGGCTCAGTCAGTAACGCGCCAAGCACGTAATCTGCAGCTCCCAGATTCGAGCTCTACCTGGGCCAGCGTTGAGCTTTATCTTTGCAAAACTCCCACTGTGTCCTTGGAAAGGACACCGTCCATCGGATGGGATATTAAGTCGTGGTTTCGTGTCATGATAGTCATAGATTGTAAACCTTAAAGCCCACGCTGGATGGTCTGGACCGGAGGCTTTCATTCTGTGTTATAATAATTGTCCAGGGCTACCCTTCCCCAACTTTCTCTGAGCCCTCGGGGTCCTTGTGACCTAGTCATTTATCCCATTGTATTCAAAAAAGTGCTGCTCAGAGGTAAAACAACCCAACTCATTCAACTCCATGCCATGCGCTTGCTGGTTCTAAGCACTATTCAAGCCATCGATGAATTTCTATGTTAAATTTCATCCGGTATTTACCAAATCGTGTTCTGGTAGTTATTAATGGGTCTGAGCCTTCATTAGGAAATGTAATGTCCCAGTTAATTTGAACAGATGCAGTGACCTATCACATGTGTGCAAATGCTTCTGTTTCGCATTTAGAAGCGTACGTAAAGTGTATATTTAACAGATCATTTGGGTGCTGTCTATTGTTGCTGTTTATATTTCCTAACAAAATAAATCAACTGTCTGATAATGGATAATAATTTTCGAAAAGAAATTAAATTAAAAATATTAATTTAGCAAATTATAAAATTAAACTTAACTTTTTTTCTCTAAAAAATGCGGAGATAATAAATATTTTTAGGCGTTTGCGAAGGCTTAATTATTTTTACGATGGGGGGGGGGGTTAAAACAAATCATTATTTCGTGATAGAAATATTTAGATCGAATCTTTCATTAATGAACACAGTTTGTGAATAATATAGCAATCATGAATACTTCATATCATAATACAACTAAGGATGTCCGAAAACAAATCGAAAAAATAGAAACTATTATTGAAAGTGCATTTAAAAAATATTTTTCATATTAATAAGTGAAATCCAATGATATTCTTCCGGGAAAAAAATCAAGATTGCATTTCATTAACTAGAAATTCACATTAATTTTGGTACCCCTCTATTATTCATCATAAATTAATTTCCCCATCAATTTTGCCAGGGTGGGAAGAAAACTGCCCCCCCCCCCATCCCCGCACCCTTCCGTTTTATATACTTTTAATATTGCTTTTGTAATAAATGTAAATCATAATCGTTTCGGGCGAATAAGCAATACCCACATTAAAAGAGAAAATATTTGCCACTTTCTGACTTTAGCGCACTTAATATATAAATCAAAACTATTGCAAAATTAGCAAATTGCGAATAGTAATATTTTGTTAATACCTATCCAATCAAAAAATAAATTTTTGTTAGTCCTTTAAAGCAAAAAAATTAATATCTTCAAACGGATATTTTTTTTATCAAAGAGGAAACTATAGTTCGTTTTTGAAAACGAACAAAAATAGATATGAATCACCAAATTTCGCAGAAAACAAAAATATTTCATTTGTTTTTCAATGTAATCAGACAAAAACTCAGCATTAAACCGTCTCTGACCCACTTTTGATGGCCAATATAGAAATTATGCTTTGGATTGTTTCACCTCTGAGCGGCATTTTCTTTTTGTTTTTGCACACAGTGGGGTAAATACCTGGTCATTTGACCAGGTCACAAGGACCTCCCAGGAATCAGAGACGGTTGGTGGAAGGTGATCCACTGGACTACTGTTAGGAGACAGATGGTAGCCTCCCGTCAAGGTCATCCAGCCTTAACGTGCATAGGGTATGACTGCTATACACCGGCTACGGCTTAACATCCCATCCGATTAATGGCGTCCTTTCCAAGCCCATCGGTGTCTCCTTTCTGAGGACAGGGTGGTGGTGGTGGTGGTGATGGTGGTGGTGGTGGTGGTGGTGGTGGGGGGGGGGGTTAGCAGAGATAAATCTCAACGCTGGTCCAGGTGAGACTCGAATCTGGGAACTACAGCATAAGAGTCAATCCCCGTCCGAAAGTAACGGATAGTAGTTGTGCTTAACTAATTGGAAAGTGTTTATATCAGGCCTGGGCAAACTTTTTGGTTGAACGGCCGCATAGAAAACTGAAATGGAAGGGCGAGTCGCATAGAAAACTAAAGTGGAAGGATGGGGAGCCAAAGAAATATATAATCAATAAATTATGTGTAACCAACGCAAATAATTAAAAGAAAATCTGACGTGATACATAAACAATATATTTTATTTTAAAAAAATTATTTAATAAAATATATTGTTACGCTTGCTTTAGATTGAAATTTCAAAATTAAAAAATTAGAATTTATTTCGCCGAATTTGGAATTCTTGCCTTCGTCTTTTACTATTTTACAAATTTAATTTATCTGTCATCAATAGCTCGTGGGTCGCATGCGACCACTGATTTACCCAGGGATGGTTTACATGTGGCCTATTCGGGAAAAGGAGTAGGTGGCTCCTGAACCACATGATTCTTCACATTTTGACTACAGAAAATTTTCAAAATTAGCTTAAATAATGATATCATCCATCAAACAAAAGGTGTTTTTTTTTTGGTTTGTAAATCTATATTTTTATTCAAACAGTTCAAATGGAAAAATGTCTTTTTTAATATCTCCTTGGTAATCCAAGCGATCAATGATCTTAGAAAAAATAAAATTCTTGCCTTTGTGTGAAAGGTGACACATCAGAAAAAAGTCAAAGCCAAAATATTTTCAATTTCTGCACCCAGCACACAGAAAAAAATCTGATGAATGCAAAATCGATGACAGCTCCCATAGTTATCAGAACTCAGTACTAAAATTTGTTATTTAAATCAGTTAGCTAATCGAAATACAGTTATTTGATATTGCAAATAATTTTTTTTCATTAAGTGTGAATCGGTAAGCAAGTTGAATTTAACTCACCAATGAGACCTAAAAGTGTGGTCTAATCAATAACGTTCTTCCTCGTGATAAACTGCATACTCAATTTGGCAAGTTAATAATTGAAGAGTTGAAATAACAAACTTTACAAATGTCAAAATGCATTTATCCTGTATAATGTAGTATCGCTAATAACTCTGTGAAAGATTGTTGCGTACATTGCTATAACAGATAGTACGGTCAATGTAAAATAGAGTTATAACTCTTAGTAGGGTTAAAGATATCCTGTCATAACTTCTTTAAATCGTTTTAGCACTTAACACAGATCGGGATCTATGGAAAACTTTAGAGTAAACGAATTAGTTACTGGTTTTAACCAGAACGGACCACCAACGAATTTATATAACTTATGGCACAGTACAAAGCCAGCAACTGCCAAGGTTCTCAAGAATTTCGATAAAATATTTCAGGGTTATTATAACAATACACGTCTTTTCAATTCCGTTTTAAGGTCTATTAAAAATAATTTTTTATAAAAATGTGTAATATATATATTATTTTTACCTTCCGTTCCAGTTATTTAAATTATCATAAACCTCGCTTTCCCCTTTAATTTTTGGTCTGCAGAGTATTTTTTGGTATTCTGATTTTTTACTTTCTATAACGAATTATGTATCTGTTTCTTCCCCTCAGAAAAAAAAAAATCTAGTTATTAACTTCATTTATGCTTGAATTTATATATCCAAAAATGTTTGACTACTGTAATTGGAGCATTAGTTAAAAAGTGTTTTTATTTTTGTTTCAGAAAATTATTTATCGGAATCATCAGTGTCAAATCACAAGTTTTTGAAGCTCGATCTCTGAAATCAAGGAGGTAATAAAGAACGTAAAAATTCCAAAACTATTTTTATGCATACTTTCTGCTGTACTAAGTTGAAACAATGTAAAATGAATTCGATCTAAGAGTATATACCTAAATGGACTACAGAATGTCCGAAATTGTCTCATTTGATTTCGTAGAATGCCTTTTATTTAGAAAATTTTTGAATACTGTTCAGAAAAGCAATAAACAAAGGATTAATAATTTTTAAATTCATATATATATTATAATACAATTATAATTATAATATTGTATAATTATAATACAATTATATAATATATAAAATAATACAATTTATACATATTGTTGCGGATCACAAAAATGGATAGCCACTGAGCGTGAGTATTAAAAGCTATATTTCAAAACCAAATTCAATACAAGGTAAATTGTTACAAAGGAAATATGGATGAAGTATCTTATTAACAAATCAACTATTAACATGCACAAGTCATCAATCTTCCTGCGTAGAGCACACAATATCAGCTCTGTGTATTTTACTAAATACTACCTTTTACTTGATTTACCAGGTCACCCGAAGATCTTCACTCGTAAACCAATTCTCGTCCTGTGCTAATAACTTTTCACACACTAGCCGAACAAAAAGACAGTCCGTGTAGACATTCGAAGTTAGCCATAAAAGTTCCCACTTTTATACTTCCGTGTATACACAACACATCAAGTTACTTCTTGATACTTAACGATAAAAGATCCCACTTTTATCCTTCCGCGTATACACAACACATCAAGTTACTTCTTGATACTTACGCGCACTGTCTCAGAACAGCTCACCGTCCATTTTCGAACTCACGACCGTTACAATACAACAACCGTTACAATACAACAACCGTTAACGCTCCACTCTTCTTCTCCAAATTCTCCCAACGTTCTTATTCGTTGGCTGAAACTTTGCTTTCGGTTGCCAGATTCTTCTGTCGTAACACTGCCCCCTTCCTAGGTCTTGTTCGTCCCGAACAATTCTGGATTCCAAAGTTTCTTCAGTTCTTCGATGACACGGGGTCAAACGATCCACGTGAATCACCTTGCTCTTTGTAGCTGGACGTCGACGAATGCGATATTCCACGTCTGTGTCAAAATGAAAGCGAATCTCATTATGACTTAGATTTCTTTTCTGACTGAAGCCTCGTCCACAAATATAATACGTGTAAGGCCTATAGCCCTTGTGAACACGTTTATGTCTCCGCAGGGAGAAGAATCGACTAAGAGTTTTCGTGCAAAACCTGTAAAAAGTTTTCTTCTTTGTCGAAAGTTTTCTTCTTTGGATTTTTACTTCTATCAACAGTAACAAGGAATGAAAGTCATTAGTGACATAAAATCTAGGGAGGAGTTTCATCCTCCAGTCTGACCCTTTTGTCAGTTGACTTTCACTTAATTCAGAACTGTCGTGATGAACCTTCAGCCATATTTCACCTGATTCAATTTGATCCCCAAGGTGCTTCACAATTATATCAGCTCCATAATTCTTTTTAGCGCTTCGGTCCATCTCCTCCTTCCATACTCTTGCTAGGACTGCAGCTTCTAATCCGACAACCTTACCTGTTTCTCCTGTATAAGTGAAATCAGTGATGTGTCGGGCTGCTAGCAATATTTTTTCTGTTTTATCTTCACATAGCCAGCTTGCAACATCTTCAGATACTCCTTGTTCTATTAACATGTTACGAAACTTGTTCAAAGCATTGCCGTTATGCAGAATCTTGCGGACACGTGATGCTTCATCTACCCTATTATCCACAATGTTCACCAAACGCAGAAGTTCTCCTCCTAACTCTTCGACGAGCTCTTGCAGTTCCAAGGATCCGTCACCAAGGAAACACTGAACAGCTTCCATCACTTCCAGAGAGTTGTCAACAGAGTTTTCAAGAGGTGAATCCATGTTGCTGATAACAGCTGAACAACTCAAACTCTTCATTCCACGAGCTTGTGATGCTGCAACCATTTTCTTAACTAAATCAACAGCAACATCTTCTGTACTGATGAGATCAATAGCTCCTTTTCCGAATTCAACATCATAAACTAAAGCACACACTCCTTCAGCCAGCTTTTTGGACACAATTGAGCATATCATTAGAGGAACGCTATCTATGGTAGCCATCAGATCCTTGCAGCGGTAAATCTCCTTATCTGTTGGCACCAGCTCCTCTGTCTGTCCTACGATGCAGCATCCGACGTCTTCCATCATCTGCTCGATTTTATCTTTAGTGCAGTCGACTGTGAAGCCAGGGATGGATTCCAATTTGTACAGAGTATCTCCCGTCAATTGGAGAGCACGACCGGAGATCATAGGGACCTTGAGACCTAAAGCAGCAAGTGCAGGAGCCAAGACAAGACTCACTTTGTCGCCGACACCTCCTGTACCGTATTTATCTACCATCCGATGGCGCCACTCGGGTCTCCAGCAAAACACATGACCCGAGGAGGTCATAGTTGCTGTTTCTTCGGAATTCACTTTCTTGGAGCTCTCATTGTAATTAGCCAGGGAAACATCAGTCATGATTGCCAAATTGTTCATTCTGGAGATCAGCGACGAGTTTTGTAACATGATATTGTCCACTTTAGAGCTCTTGTAGTCGTGATAAAACTTTTCTATATCCTTATAATCTAAATGGTTATAATGTCCAAATCTGCACATTGACTGTTCAGAAAAGAAATTCAGCATGGTTTCGTTGAGATTGTCTGAGGGCTTTATTTCTCTCTGATCGTAACTCTGAGGCTTAGTTTCATCCAGAAAGTTAGTCTTTGAAGTACTGTCTCTGCCTGAAGCTCTTTTACTAGCATCACCTGTTATGCTTCTAAGCCATCCTTCGGAATTCCTCTTCCTTAAATCCCCACTTTCTATAAACGATTCGAGTGTGGCTATATGCTTCGGAAAAATCTCTCCGACTTCCGCGGTAAAGTCGAATGGCACTTTGTATCTATGATGAATGGACGCCTCTTCTTTACTCGGACCACTCTGCGAAACGTAAACTCTGTTTCGTTCCCCTTCATTACCACTCGTTACTCTGCCTTTGCGATAATTGTCCATGACGCATTTTGCTGAGAGCGAGGAATAGAATACCTTTCGTGTGGATCTCTTTCCAGATCGTGCCAGACTTGTATACCTAGGTATTTTGAAGTGCAAAGCGTACTGTATAGTCTCGCAGCTCTCTGATCTGTGTGATTGTTCTTCACAGTTCCTAGACATGTCATCAGCGACATAGACACTCTGCCATGCATTACCAGTAGTTGCGTGGTCAAAGGCATTATCTGCGCTATCTCTACGATTCTTGATTTTCAGTAGCAGATCCACATTTTTATATGCGTTGCCTTTCTCTTTTTCTTTTCCATGTTTACAATCTAACTTAACACTATCAAGATCATCTTTTTCACTGACAAATTCAACATTTAAACTATTGCATTGTCTATTGAGTTCGGTTTTATGATCCTTGAAGTGATCAATAAACTTACCAACTTGAGAAGCCACTTCAGCTCTCATCTCAGTATTTTGTGCGGCCAGGTCACCTATTTTGTTAGCCATATCGGCTTTCAAGTCATTATTTTGACTTTTAATGTCATTCATCTGTGTAGCCATATCGGCTTTCATATCAGTCATCTGCGTAGCCATATCGGCTTTCATATCAGTCATCAGCGTAGTCATATCGGCTTTGAAGCTATATATCAACTTTACTAATTCATCCATACTTCTAGTTAACGGCATTCAATTAATTATCATAATCCCACTTCTGACACCAAATGTTGCGGATCACAAAAATGGATAGCCACTGAGCGTGAGTATTAAAAGCTATATTTCAAAACCAAATTCAATACAAGGTAAATTGTTACAAAGGAAATATGGATGAAGTATCTTATTAACAAATCAACTATTAACATGCACAAGTCATCAATCTTCCTGCGTAGAGCACACAATATCAGCTCTGTGTATTTTACTAAATACTACCTTTTACTTGATTTACCAGGTCACCCGAAGATCTTCACTCGTAAACCAATTCTCGTCCTGTGCTAATAACTTTTCACACACTAGCCGAACAAAAAGACAGTCCGTGTAGACATTCGAAGTTAGCCATAAAAGTTCCCACTTTTATACTTCCGTGTATACACAACACATAAAGTTACTTCTTGATACTTAACGATAAAAGATCCCACTTTTATCCTTCCGCGTATACACAACACATCAAGTTACTTCTTGATACTTACGCGCACTGTCTCAGAACAGCTCACCGTCCATTTTCGAACTCACGACCGTTACAATACAACAACCGTTACAATACAACAACCGTTAACGCTCCACTCTTCTTCTCCAAATTCTCCCAACGTTCTTATTCGTTGGCTGAAACTTTGCTTTCGGTTGCCAGATTCTTCTGTCGTAACACTATATATATTTACCAAACACTATGACGTTCAGTGACCAAGTAGTTAGCATGATTCATTACTGATCAAAGGGACCTGGGTTCGAGCCCCAGGTAAAATACATGTTAGTTTGTGTTATCTTTCAGCTGAGCTCTCGCTTTCCTCAAAGATCTCTACAGTGTATTAAACTAGTAGGCTTCTGTCAGACCTCTGTGGCAACCAGCTGCTTGAAAGAATATTTGTTTATTGTGAAAACTTTATTCGAAACTCAACACCTTATCCGTTAGGCCCCAAATTTTCAATTAAAGAATATCTTTCTCAAAGTCTGAAACATTAAATCATTACGTTTTGCGTCAGGAGTTTGCTATCATTAACTAAAATCTATGGATGATCACCACAACAGATAACAACGTTTTAAGCGAAAGCGTGTGACCTATACAGCAGTGTTCTAACCGTAATTAGAAGTGATTAACTGAGACGCAGTTGGTAATGCAGTGGTCGTCTACTCACTGTTTCTACCGTGTTAGATTTATACGAGCATTTACACCAAGTTAACCACAATGTAATTCTACATCACCATTACAAGTTAACAACAATATATTACAACGAACTTCTAAAATAGTAGTCTTTCCGTATTTTTATGTATTATTAAGCTTAACACATTTTTTTTTAAATCTAAAAACCATTTAGATGATGAAAAATTTCCAGTGGATCTTACTGTGTTGCTATGTCTACCTTCTGGTATGACTGTAACATTTTCACTAAACCATTTACTCTACAAAAAGCAACAAGATCATTTCTATGCATTGTTAATGGAAAGCCACATTCAAAGTTCCCTAACTTCGAAAATAAGTTTTCTCTTTCTGAAAAAAATGTCACTGGAAATGAATTGAAGATCTCATTCAAAATCTCTCTAAAATTGTATGTTCCACAACATTCGTTTAACAATAACAATTATGCAATTTATGCATAATAATTGAAGACCGACTGAAAGAGTTATTGAAGTTATTGAAACTGAAACATGTCACTGTAACTTTTGCTAACTTTATCCCAAAAATGCAATTTGTTTCTTTAAGACTAAAGTTGTTTACGCCATTCATTAAAGTTTCGGTGACGAGTTTTCCTTCCTTCCATTTCGATTCTTCGTAATATACGTCGAAACTTGGAACATTCCTAGATATGAGTGTGAAGAGTATTCACACTTCTGAATTTGGAAAAAAATATAAATGTATTAAAGAGTTATAAAAAAACACATGTTCGCTAATGCAAATGTATATATTTGTATAACGATTTTTTAAGTTTTTGTCTATTTTTGGGGAATATATTTTAAGGTTGGGCTGTTGTACCTCTGAGCGTTACTTTTTTTGCACACAATGGGCAAATCACAAGGACCCCAAGGGCTCAGAGAAGGTTGGAAAAATGGACCCACTAGACAACTGTAAGCCTCTGACCAAGGCCATCCACAATGTTCTTTAACGTGCAGATGGTCACGATTTTAATCCCATCAAATGGAATTGCAAAGGACAGCAGCTTTTACAAGCCTTTCAGTATCTCCTTTTTCGCCTAAAGCAAGATTAACTGAACTAAATCTCAATGCTTGTACAGTTGGGACTCGGAACTGGAAAGTACAGATTACGAACTTGGCGCGCTACCGACTAAGTCACCCTCTCCCCTAAATTTTTAGGATGAATGTGTTAGCAGCGTCTGCTGTTAAACATTCCAGCTTCAAAAACTCTTTAAATATTAAAAACATTTTTGAAAATCGACATTTAGAGAGGCACTAATTGGATCTTCAATATACCATAAAGAGATATTTTTCCATAAAAAGTTTATTTTGAAAGTTAGGGTGCTCTGAATATTGCTTTTCATTCACATAACCTAGACTTTTTTTGTACGTTTTTCGTTATAGTCCCCTGAAAAATATTTTTTTTCCTGACAAATTTTTAAATGCTTGGACAAAAGAAGCTAGGCTTCGGATCCTTGCTTAGGCATGAAAACTCCTTGAATAATTGCTTTAATCCTTTCCTTTCAAAAGGGAATTATCTCGGTTAAAACAATTTGCCAACAACGTTCGTTAAATATTTACTTCTCTCTTTCCACGAATCACTTTAACGTTGCATGGGCTTTAGGATTCTCTCATTTAACTCTGTTTTTGGGAATTAATTATTTACAATAATGCGACAGTTTTCTTGTAGGATGCTTGAACTAACAAACGAAGAACGCAGGCAAGCGACAGCTTTGCCCAGTGTAAAGCTGTTGCAAGTGTAAACAAATAATTACAGAACGATAGTACCACTGTGAGAAAAGTAGTACAGGGGAGGTTTTAAGCTCTCTCGACTTAACCGTGAATCTTCTGTAGACACGACAGTAAGGTAATTATAAAGCGAATCTCTTAATAAAAGAGGATTTTGTGACAAATTCGTTTTTTTTTGAAAGAATATTAAAAATTACATGGCTTTCATGCATTTTCTATCAGACTTCATGTAGTTGTCAACTATGCAGAGTTGAAAGCTTTTCAGAGCAGAAGTTTTTTTATTCATTTGGTCTTTTTTTTCTCTTATTCTTTTTTTGTGATATCTTTCTATTAACTCTTGGCAGAACAGTTCCTTCAATGAAGAATTTTTTTCACATTTAATTTGAAGTAATACAGTATATGGTCTTGTTATTTAATGTATTTTAAGTCGAGAATATTAAAAGATAAAGATGCAGTTTTTTTTTAAGATTAAAATTGTTTACGTCTCTCATTAAAGTGTTGATGACGATTCTTCTTTCCTTCCATTTCGTTTTTTTGTGATATGTAGAGACGTGGACACCTCTAGAGATCGGTGGCAAGAAAATTCCCATTTCGGAATTGGATAAAAAAAATACGTATACATAAATATAAATATATTAAAGGGGAAGAAACATCATCTTCAGGCATTGCACCCATTATTTAATTTTGGTGTGTGCATGTGGTGGTGGTGGTAGTGGAGTGAAGAGGGTGGTCATAGAATTTCGTTTGAGGAAGTGTTTAAAATTATAATTTCGGCGGGATGTGTGTGTGTGTCTCAGAATATGACTTGAGTACTTGAGAGAATGAAACTTGAGTACTTTGACAAGTTTGAGATTTCGTATAAGACGATTGGATTTTCGAGGGGGGGGAATGTCTGGTCCACCTGTCCCCTCCCCCAAGATCCGTCCCTGGCCACCTCTAGTTTCTTTCTGAAAAAATTCTTGCTGATAAAGAGGCCAACATTGCATTAATGCTAAGACATCTCAAGTGAAAGACTTGCAAGATATATTGTACGAAGCTGATGGCCGTTAAGAGAGGAAGAGTTGTTTGGCCGCAGATCATTGGTAGAGCATCTGAAATACCTTCATGGAATCGCGAGTGCCTATCTACTCGTCTCAACCTAAAAGTTTCGTTGAAATCAAGACTAACAATTTATCTTTGCAAGACTTCGAAATCTGAATTATAAAATGGATCTAGTTAAAAATAATTTTTTTTCAATAATCGTGTAGTTGGATAATTAAATCCTCAGTATTTGAGATTACTGTTTTCACCATGCGAATGATCTCCAAGTAATAGGGCAAGCATTTCCGTTTACACTGTCTCACTACATTATTATGAACACTGCATCCTGCACGAAGCATCATGGAACAAGCCGATGTAGGCAAAAGTTTTACACTGCCGTAAATATTCTACTATACTACGAAGTCCTATAAAAGCCGCAAAAGCATAATGGAGAGCAAAGTCAAATGAATAATGGAGAGCAAAGACATGGATAAAAAAGGCTGATATGACATTTTATCCATGTCACATGGCCTCATCGTTAGAGCGCCATGGACAGGAGCATGCCATCACGTAAGGAGGTGATGGGACTCAGTGGAAAATCACGGGGCGCAATATACCAAGTTTCAGGAGAATGGAAACAATCGCAAAAAAAAGTTCAAAATCGTGGCAAATGCAGGAGGAAAAAGACTTTGACAGGCAGGGACAGGCGTTTTGTTGGCACAAACTGTGCGGCAAAACAGTGCTGCCAAAGTTGATCAGCTGAGAGAAATGACCGCTAGTAGTACTTCAAAACCCATTTCGACGATAACTGCATCCAGAGAGAACTGAAATATTTCGAAGTATTATGCAGGTGTGCTCCTTTTACATTTTCTATATTAATTTTCAGGATAAAAAAAACCTTAGCGCAGAATGTGAAACGCCAGCAATTCTTATATAATTTAAACTCCATGAAGCATCAATTGAATTTTTTTTATTTCGGTTGATTCCTCAGCTCTTACGAAAACAAACGATATGCATCCGCTTTCCGCTCTTCGGTCGCCATTTTGCTTAACCTATTGACAGCAGTCTTCCCAAGCCCAACGACAAATTGGAAAACACATTAGGGAAAAGTTATCGCAAAGCACTTTGTGACAAATTAATGCCGCTATTGTGATATTTGCTCTGCTTCCTCTTAACGAACATACAAACCGAAAGGGGAACCGGAACATCCGAAATGTCTTTGACTGCCACGCGGTGGGAAGAAAAATCAATCAATCAATCAAGTGCCACCTTTATGCAGCGCAGGAAAGGAAGAGAACTCTGAAAATCCGGTATTTTGTTTGCCTTGCCGATATATCGGAATCGCGTTACTGCTGCAAATTGTTATACCACCAGCTGGTAATATTCAAATGACGTTATTAATGTTGCGTGGAAAAGAAAGTACACTGGAGATAAAGTATTCACATCTCTGTCTTTTTTATGTCCTTCTCTTATCTAACTGTCTTATTTGTCTGAATGTCTTCCCGGCTGAGAGTGTTTTTGCCTCGACTGGCTATTTCTTTCTAAGTGAATATTTCAATGTTTGATACTAAGTTTTGCTTATTTGGTTTTTGGGTAGGGTTGTTAGTTTTGGCTTTGAGCTGCACTTTTTTTGCCCACCATAAGGTAAATGGTCAGGTCACACGCACCCAGAGGGCTCAGAGAAAGTTGAGGGAAAGAGATCACAACGGGAGGCAGCCTTTTCAAACTCTTCGACGTCTCCTTGGCAAGGCGGAGGGTTAGCGCAGATAAACACCAAAGCTAGCACATTTAGAACTCAACCTGAGACTGCAGATTACGATCCTGGGGTCCTCCCAACATCCCCCCTCCTCCTCCTCCTCTGGTTCGTTTCTATCTCTGCCTCTTATGTTCTGATATATTTAATGTCCTTTA
This sequence comes from Ryuthela nishihirai, assembly GCA_038380435.1. NCBI lineage: Eukaryota > Metazoa > Arthropoda > Arachnida > Araneae > Heptathelidae > Ryuthela > Ryuthela nishihirai. The sequence goes on from JAWZYU010000020.1 coordinate 51,986,696, forward strand.
ACAGAAACAAGACAGGAATAATAAAACATAAATATCATAAATTCAATAAATTTGTTTTTAGTTTTTCATAATTACTTCATTTCATTTCTCTCTTCTTTGCCACGAGTTATGATACGAACCAATCACTTGGGTTGGATTGTTTTACCTCTGAGTGGCCATTTTCGCACGCGATGGGATAAATGGCAAGGTTACAGAGATCCCATGGGCTTAGAGAACGTTGGGGGAAGGGAGCCACTGGATAGCTGTTAGGAAACAGAGAGTAGCCTCCCGTCAATGCCATTCAGCTTGTTCTTCAACGTGCACAGGATATGGCTCTCGCACAAACCAGCCATGGCTTTACGTCGATTCCGACGGACAGCTTCCTTCCCAAGCCCATCGGTGACCAAAGAGAAGGAAGACAATGTCAACAGTTATGGTTTATCACGGATCGAACATAGGTCACTTTGTTTTCGGGAGGAGCAAGACCACACAGCAGGAGGACAATGCAAACAGTTATGGTTTATCAGGGATAGAAAACAGGTCACTTTGTTTTCGGGAGAAACGAGACCACACAGCAGGAGGACAATGCAAACAGTTATGGTTTATCAGGGATCGAAAATAGGTCACTTTATTTTCAGGAGGAGCGAGACAACACAGGAGGAAGACAATGTAAACAGTTATGGTTTATCAGGGATCGAAAATAGGTCACTTTATTTTCAGGAGGAGCGAGACAACACAGGAGGAAGACAATGCAAACAGTTATGGTTTATCAGGGATCGAAAATAGGCCACTTTATTTTCAGGAGGAGCGAGACAATACAGGAGGAAGACAATGTAAACAGTTATGGTTTATCAGGGATCGAAAATAGGTCACTTTATTTTCAGGAGGAGCGAGACAACACAGGAGGAAGACAATGTAAACAGTTATGGTTTATCAGGGATCGAAAATAGGTCACTTTATTTTCAGGAGGAGCGAGACAACACAGGAGGAAGACAATGCAAACAGTTATGGTTTATCAGGGATCGAAAATAGGTCACTTTATTTTCAGGAGGAGCGAGACAACACAGGAGGAAGACAATGCAAACAGTTATGGTTTATCAGGGATTGAAAATAGGTCACTTTATTTTCAGGAGGAGCGAGACAACACAGGAGGAAGACAATGCAAACAGTTATGGTTTATCAGGGATCGAAAATAGGTCACTTTATTTTCAGGAGGAGCGAGACAACACAGGAGGAAGACAATGCAAACAGTTATGGTTTATCAGGGATCGAAAATAGGTCACTTTATTTTCAGGAGGAGCGAGACAACACAGGAGGAAAACAATGCAAACAGTTATGGTTTATCAGGGATCGAAAATAGGTCACTTTATTTTCAGGAGGAGCGAGACAACACAGGAGGAAGACAATGTAATCAGTTATGGTTTATCAGGGATCGAAAATAGGTCACTTTATTTTCAGGAGGAGCGAGACAACACAGCAGGAAGACAATGCAAACAGTTATGGTTTATCAGGGATCGAAAATAGGTCACTTTATTTTCAGGAGGAGCAAGACAACACAGGAGGAAGACAATGTAATCAGTTATGGTTTATCAGGGATCGAACATTTGTCACTTTGTTTTCAGGAGGAGCAAGACCACACAGGAGAAAGAAAATGCCAACATTTGTAGTTTATCAGGGATCAAACACTTGTCAATTCGTTTTCAGGAGGAGCGAGACCACACAGGAGGAAGAAAATGCAAACAATTATGGTTTATAATGGATCAAACATAGATCACTTTGTTTTCGGGAGGAGCAAACCAAACAGCAGGAGGACAGTGCAAACAATTATGGTTTATCATGGATCGAACATAGATCACTTTGTTTTCGGTAGGAGCAAACCACACAGCAGGAGGACAGTGCAAACAATTATGGTTTATCAGGACCGAACAAAAGTTACTTTGTTTTCAAGAGGAGCGAGACCACACAGTAGGAAGACAATGCAAACAGTTATGGTTTATCACGGATCAAACATAGGTCACTTTATTTTCAGGAGGAAGACAATGCAAACAGTTATGGTTTTCAGGAATAAATCCAGGTCACTTTGTTTTCGGGAGAAGCGAGACCACACAGCAGGAGGACAATGTAAACAGTTATGGTTTATCAGGGATCGAACAAAGATCACTTTGTTTTCAGGAGTAGCGAGATACAACAGGACGAACAACAATGCCAACAGTTATGGTTTTCAGGGATAAAACCCAGGTCTCCTTGTTTTCAGGAGGAGCGAGAACACACAGGAGAAAGAAAATGCAAACATTTATAGTTTATCAGGGATCAAACACTTGTCACTTTGTTTTCAGGAGGAGCGACACCACACAATAGGAAGACAATGCAAACATTTATAGTTTATCAGGGATCAACAAAAGTCACTTTGCTTTGAGGAGGAGCGAGACCACACAGGAGAAAGAAAATGCAAACTTTTATAGTTCTAGGATCAAACACTTGTCACTTTGTTTTCAGGAGGAGCGAGACCACACAGGATGAAGACAATGCAAAAAGTTATGGTTTATAATGGATCGAACATCGGTCACTTTGTTTTCAGAAGGAGCGAGACCACACAATAGGAAGACAATGCAAACATTTATGGTTTATCAGGGATCGAACAAAGGTCACTTTGCTTTGAGGAGGAGCTAGACAACACAGAAAATACACAATATAAACATTTATGATTAATCAGAGATCGAACCCAGATCATTTGGCTTTCAGGAGTAGCGAGATCACACAGGAGGAAAACAATGCAAATATTTATGGTTTATCATAAATCGCACACTTGTCATTTTGTTTTCAGAAGGAGCGGGACAACAGAGGACGAAGACAATGCACAAAGTTATGGTTTATCAGCAATCGAACCCATACCACTTTATTTTGAGAAGGAGAGAGACCACACAGGAGGAAGTCAATGTGAACAGTTATGCTTTATCAGGAATTGAATCCATGTCACTTTGTTTTCAAGAGGAGTCGTCCACGCAGGAGAAATACAATGCAAACATTTATTGTTTATCAGGGATCGAACATTTGTCACTTTGTTTTCAGGAGGAGCGACACCACACAGGAGGAAGACAATGCACACAGCTATGGTTTATCAGGGATAAAACCCATGTCACTTTGTTTTCAGATAGGGTGTAACCACACAGGAGAAAGACAATGCAACTTTTATGGTTTATCAGGGATCGCAGACTGGTCACTTTGTTTTCAGGAGGAGTGAGACCATACAGGAAGAAGACAATACAAAACAGTTATGGTTTATCAGGGATCCAATATAGGTCACTTTGTTTTCAAGAGGAGCTAGACAACACAGAGGAAATACAAAGCAAACATTTATGATTTTGTAAGAATCTAACCAAGGTCACTTTGTTTTCAGGAGGAGAGAGACCACAAAAGAGGAAGATACTGCAAACATTTTTGGTTTATGAAGGATCGAACAAAGGTTACTTTATTTTGAAGAGGTGCTAGACCACACAGGAGCAAAACAATGCAAATAGTTATGGTTTATCAGGGATCGAACCTAAGGAACTTTGCTTTCTGGAGAAATATTTCCCCACTGTTTTCATCCGTGTGTATGTCAGAGATATTCGCATGTAGACCAAGGATGTTTAATTAAATCAAGTGAAGAAAAACCATGTTTTTTTAACTAAATTTTATTTAGAACATATTTTGGTCACCCGCACGACTTGGTTATAAATAAAATTTCTAAATAAAAAAAGGAGGAGCAAAATAATGCAAATAGTTATGGTTTATCAGGGATCGAACCTAGGGAACTTTGCTTTCTCTGGAGGAATATTTCCCCACTGTTTTCATCCGTGTGTATGTCAGAGATATTCGCATGTAGACCAAGGATGTTTAATTAAATCAAGTGAAGAAAAACCATGTTTTCTAACTAAATTTTATTTAGAATAACTTTTAATAAACACTCTAAAACTATTTATTTTAAAAATCAAACAGACACAGCCACAAACAAGGGGGAGGATTGTCTGAGTCGGTAGGTCCCATCTGTGCCAGAGATGAGTATTATTTCCTCTAAATCTCGGTCAGAAAAGGGACCAGACGGGTTTAGGAAGGCTGCCGATCATCAGATGGGACATTAAGCCGTGGCTTCCTGTTCAGGAGAGCCATATCCTTGTGCACGTTGACATAGCCTTCCATGAAAGTGAGCGTTAGGAAAAGAAAAGGATGCCTTCAGCCGAAAAAGGTTGGGAACCCTGTGTCTAAATTATCAATTCAGAAAGACGCAATGGCTCCCAGTTGAGTAGAAAAGCAATTATTTGTGCAGCTATTAGGGAACAGATGGAAGCCTCCGATCATAGCTATACAACTGGTTCTTTAATCTATGAGGTGTTCGATATTCTGTTTCCACAGAGAAACTAAAAATATTTTTATTGCGCTTTACTGTAACGAAATTTCATGGTAACGAACATATTTTGGTCACCCGCACGACTTGGTTATAACTGACATATATGACGGCCCGTAGATTTCTAAAACGCCCCCCGTTGGGAACCAGTGATTTAGCCCATTCTACTAACAAAAGTACAGCTCACAAGCAAAAGAACCCACCTCTTTGAAAACGGACCAGCTCTCATACTGTAATTTTGAAAGCGAATATTTTCGGTGAGAAGTTCATGAAATATTTTAATGGAGAGAAATATTTCCTGTAAAATTATTTTTTGGAAATATTTTTTCTGCTCTGCAAAACTTTTGGCGAAAATTTATCCAGTTAAGAATAGAAACAATGTTTTTGCCCCGGGGAATAATTTTAGTGAGAACATTTTCTCTGTTTAATATTTCTTGAAATAGTTAGACAATAGAGTATTCAACTAAGATGTATTTGTGTCACTAAAATCAACTATTTTTTAACTGTTTTTAAAACAGAGTGAATTAGAGAACCGTTTTTAAATCTCAATATCTTACTAAAGAATAATCTCCATAAATCATGTTTAAAAGGTAAACTCTAAATGAGCATATTTTTAAATCAATACACTAGAAGCCGACTAAATTCACTTCAATTTATTCCCTACACTTCCCTATACATACATCCACTTTCTCTATTAAGTTCTATGCCACATTTCCACTTATACGTGCATAAATAGACTCAAGGAAACTATCAATAATGTATCGTTTTTTCACTAATGCTTTCGCATGCTTTCCGTGGAACAAATTTAGAATTCATTAATAGCTTCCAGCGAAACGGCAGAAGAGAAGTACGTATAACATCGGTTTCAAGCTCACTTCCGGCCACTGTCAGTTTCACGGTGTGTAATGAATTAATGGAAAATCGATAATCGTAGTTCAGCGCTCTCAGCGTACACTTGCAGAGCACCAAATAATTAGACTACAACTAATCAGGTTAACTGCAACACAGGGGGCCACATTCGATGAGATACCTGGTTCTAATTAAACAACAACTGGAAGCTCTTGGAGCAAGAAGAGTTCAGGTCAAACTAATGTCTTACTGAGTCCGAAGATGTTTATGTTTATGGAGATGGGAATTATGGAAACAAATCATTAAAATGAGTCGTGTTCTGCAAATTTTAAACGATCTTAAACTTGTTCTGAATTCCTTTATTTATGGAGTCCTATGTGTAATAAATCTATATTTCAAGCGAAAGGTGTTTTCTTTAAAATATTTTCGTACATGTTCTTTTTATGGAGATTTATATTTACAATTTTTTAGAAGAAAGCAAGATTGATTCTTATCTGTCAGTATTTAGAGGATTTTTGAAAGATTGAATCAGATCTCAGATATTTTCGGGTCATTAAAAACTGCAAAATAAAGTTAAACTTGCGGATATAAAATCTTGTTAGCAGTTATTATTACGATGACGGTTATCATAATAATTCTTATATCAAGTTCATAATTTATTAGTGTAGTTTTTATAAGTTTTCAGATATTTAAATATTTTTGAGTAAACTTCTCAGGCGGACTGACGCTTGATTTCAAATTTTTCCAGTTCCCACATCTCACGAAATACAGGAAAAACATTTTGTACTCTGAGGTACAGTTTGCATTGCACAAATTTATTTATACAGTTATATAGTTAAGAAACTTAAAATATATATTAAAAAATGCAGCCACATAATTCAAATTTTCACCATACTTACAGAGAAGGGGAACTTCTAACAACTGTGACGTGCGGTTCTTTAAATTGTCTGACATTGACTAGCGAAACTAAACTAGAAATATACTGCTCACAAAAATTAGGGCACATATCATCACTTCATATTCATTTTGAAATAACCCCTAATTTTTGTGAGCAGTATATGTACGTAAAGATATGGAACATCTGTTTGCAATTTTTGCTCTAAATATGATGATAAAATATTAATTTTCTTCAACAAAATAAACACATTGTAACTGAAAACACAAATTTGCGCTGTCTGCTTGACTTTTAGAAGGATAATTACTTCCAGAAGACAAAATGGAGTATCATTTATGAGTTTAGTGTTTCCACTAAAAGACAATTTCAGGTTCATCCCCAAGGGAAATCTACTAACTAGATCTAAAGAAACTTAAAAATTTTCAAGATAATTCTTCTTTCTCTATTTTTGGAGAAAGGCTCTAGTTTTAGTGCTGGCTAAGACACACTACCCTGTCGAAATAGATGGACACTCTTTCAGTTATATGATGAAGATGAAAGTCCATGAGTGCAAAATCTTCCTAGGGAATGTACCGTTGATTATTCTCTCACGAGGCTCATTATTCAAAGAGCCAATAGCTAGGATGGAGCTTTATCTAAATAAAGTGGCAAAATTAGATCGTCATGGATCAAGGGCAAATATTATAGTGGTCTCCTAATATATGGTATTAAATTTAATATCAAGCCATCAATGGCGTCCACGTTGAAGTTTCTTAAATACAGAACTTTGAGAGCTTGTCGACATTTTGCACACACAATTAATTCCTTTCTCTATTAATAATTTAATAAATTATAACACTATACAATGTGCATAATCTTTTATATCGACCCTGCCTTTTTATCATCAAAAAAAGAAAGAAAAAGTTACTAATTACATAACAATTAGCATATCATCTTATAGTTACGTAACAACACCTGTATCACGTGGATTCCGCCCTCGAGGTGCTACATAATTTATCGACGACTTTGGCACTTTTTTTCTAGCCATCAGTTTTATTGAATGCATCTAGGGGATTGAACGACAAGGTAATAATTGCATTCATAGATAAATCAAACTGATCCGAGGTCAATTAGCCTACTTGAGGTTCAATAATTTCAGGAACTCTTAAAATTTCAGTTTTTGCAGCATATAACCATAGCTGTTTCCGCCGGGCAAATATATTTTTGTTTGATAATCTTCCATAAATTATTATGCATTGGAGCGAGGAATATCTTGTTTCAGAACTGTTTGTTTTTTTCATTGGAACGAGGGAATTTCTTGTTTCAGAATTATTTTATTTTCCGATCACATTACAAGTCAAAGATCTGAATCACATTTTTTCCTTCGGTTGGATTGTTTCATCTCTTAGTACTCTGTTTTTGCACGTAATAGTCAGGTCACAAGGATCCCGAAGTCTCAGAGCTGGGTTGAGGAAAGAGACACACTGAACAGCTATCAGGATGAATAGTAAACGAAAGTATTTCAACTTGTACAATATCAACTGAGCTTAAAACGGCAATTCTGCGACCAATGTTCAAAAGAGGAACAAAGTCAATTATAACTAATTACAGATTCATTGCTATTTTATCTTCTGTACATAAAAAATTGGAAAATTATGTTTACAATACTTTATATAAATTTCTTAGTAAACATAACATTCTCAGTGAAAATCAATATGTGTTTCAAAAGGGGAAAAGTACCATGAACTTACTTAATGAAATTTACTGATTTAGTCTACGTGGTACTAAATAGAGGTGACAGGGCGGTTGCAGTATTTTTAGACTTACAGAAAGCCTTTGACACTTTGGATCATGACATTCTTCTACAGAAATTAGAAAAGTATGGAATTAGAGGAACTGTATTACACTGGTTTCAAAGCTACTTATCAAATAGATTTACGGTAACTAAAATTAACAACATCTACAGAGCAAAGTGTCAAGTTAAATTCGGTGTTCCTCAAGGATCTATTTTAGGCCGCTTTTATTTCTGATTTACATAAACGACCTAACAGCATTGAGACTAAAGATTACCATGTTTTTATATGCCGATGATATACACCGAAGAGCAAAAACATTATGACCACCTTCTTAATATGATGTTGGTCCTCCACATCTCTTACCCGGCGAGGTAGGGACGCTACAAGATTTCTAAAGGTATCTTGTGGTATCTGGTACTAACACGTTACCAGCAGATCCTTTAACTCTTGTAAGTTATGTGGTTGAGCCGTAGCATTTGCACAGCATTCAACAATTTATTGAATTCTCTACTGCAATTATACGTCTATAATTTCATTTGGAACTAAATTAAAAGTGTGCGATGATTTATACTCACATAATGTTTTAATACTATAATAAATATCCCCTCAAGCAGCTGCTTGCCACAAAGGTCTGACAGGAGCCTGTCAGTTTATATGCCACAGTAGAAGGTCTGAGAGGATGGCAGGACCTCAGCAGAAAAACGACACATACATCCATTCTTTACCGGGGCTCGAACCCAGGTCCCTTAGATCAATAGCCAAGCGTGCTAACCACTCGGCCAACATCTTCCATAACTGTTTAGATTTTAAGTAGTTTATAATAATTTCCAGTTTACAGTCTTGTATTTTCACGATGTTCTCTTTCCTTTTTTCAGATATGTTAGCAAAATAATGTTTAAGAATACTTAGAGAAATATTAAAAGATTTCACATTGCATAATGTAAAGAATGTTTCTCAAAAAATATAGTAAGCCCTTGATTTTTATGTAAAATTTAAAATTAGTCTAATTATTCTTCATAAAGAAGAATATCTATGAATAGCTTGAAACCTATAGATTACAATCCCATTTACGCTTTCCAAACTTGATTTTTTAGGTTACTCATTATATAGTAAACAGTATTTCCGCTCATTTTGTTGCTTATTTTCGTCATTTCTTCCCCGTAATTTTAACATGAGACAGGACAATTATTTTTGTACTTTAGTAAATTTTGTGGAAAGTTTATACATTCTGCTGTAAGCGTCAAATAAAATAAAACATGATCTAAATTTCTGATTACCACTTAAAAAAATATGTTAGTATACTATTTAAGGAGAGTAAGCTATAAGCTATTTTAAATATTAACCACCTGTCATATGCAAGTTCCGAAATTTCTTTCTAATTATATATATTCATGAGTTTACCCCTAGTTCTGATGCTGTAAATCCTCTTCCACGTATCTGTACTCTAACCTGTTCTTCTCAAGGATAGGAGAAACAAATTCTCCGGAAAAACATTTCAAATCTTCAAAAAGCGTTGAAAGTTATAAGCAGTTCCACTTTTAATGTATCTAATCGAAAAATCCAAAAGTCAATTACATAAGAGTTTAAATTTTCACATCTTCTGATGCTCATACGTTTGTTTTCGTCGCTAGGACAGCATCAGTGAGCAACTCTAAATAAACGACTTTCACAAGCTAATTAAAGTTGGTTAGTTTAGTTAAAAGTACACTTTAAAAGCATTAATTTCATCAACATTTGAAAATCCAAGAGCACACTTTTAAGATCAAAACATTACCTTATACTAAAGTGAAGAAAATTCTTTGATCTTAGATATAGTCTCTCTTGACAGATTCCTTGATGTGGTTCTGCAGTGACAGTTACAGGAAAGAACTTCTCGAAGATTAAATTGAGAAACCAAGAAGCGACTCGGGTGCTTTATTGCTTATTTATGACAAACGGAATCTTATCCACCAACAAGCCCTGATTCAATTTCTCCGTGGAAGAGGGTAACACCATGCTAAGCCTTTTTCAGACTTGAAGATCCTTGGGTTTCTTAGTTGAATGATCTCGATTTTGATCTGAATATTTTATATAGCTGATACAGGACTTCAAAGTGCCCTAATATCGGTCTGCTAAAATAAACTCTATGTAGTGATAGTCCTTTGACAAGAAGAATAGAAGAGTTTTTATTTAGTCGGCGAAGGAGATTAAACCGCTCTCCAGTTCCAGTTTGTTAAGCATCATTTCAGTTTTAAGTACTCTTAAAACTTTTGTTATTACTTGCTCCGAAAGATAAAAGGGCCTTTATCGATTGTGGTCTTATCTTTACTTTCCCCACAAAGAACAGCAGAAAGTAAAGGTAGTTATGTGATAGGTTGGGTTGTTTTTACCTCTGAGCGGTACTTTTTTTTGCATACAATGGACTAAATGACTATGTCAAAAGGACTCCAAAAGTCCTTAATGAAGTTCGAGGGAGGGGAACTACTGTACAGCTGTTAGGAGACATATGGTATCCTCCTTCCCATCAAAGCTATCCAGCGTGTTCTTTAACGTGCACAAGGTGTATCTCTCCCGCACACGGAGCCGCAGCTTATCGTTCCATCCAATGGACGATGACCTTTACAAGCCCATCGGTGTCCCCTACTGACTGCGGTCAGGGCGGGGAATTTTGCAGAGATAAATCTCATCTTGGCTCAATACCCCTATCTGTTCTTGTTATAAGATGTTAAAGATTGTTGAATAATAGACAATCACAGGTAAGCACCTGTAGGTGATATAAGTTAAATACGTATGAAGGAAAAATTGTCATTGGCCTGATGGGATCCACGATTCCTGCTAATAAGCCTGATTTCCCGGCTAATGAAAATTTTCTCTCTGTACTTATTTAATTTATATCACTCACATGTTGATGTCTCCTATTCTTTCTTTCACATGTTGATGTCACTTGTGATTGTCTCCTATTCAACATAGCATCCTTACGATTGATTAAAGGCGTGTTGGCTAAAAGAAATGTCATGCTCTCTTGACTGCACTAACCTGGGGCGTGCTTTGTAGACCAGAATCTTTAATTACAATCAGATAGACTTTTGTTGTCTAACTCCATGGTAAAATGCTTAAGACCACAATATAGAGGAGATCTTGATCAGCTGTCAGAGCACCTGACATGTTATCAGGCGGTCGTGGGTTCAGATCTCACCCAACTAATGACAATTTTTCTTGTACATTTATTCAGATAATGATTTCATATATTTCGATTTTCATTTAGAGCAAGAACGTCGATCCCAAGCTTAGCAAAGTGCCAATAGGAAAGAAACTATATTTTTAAAAAGCCATATAAAAATTACTGCTTAAAAAGGAAAACATTCAATTCTAATGAGTAACGAAAAAAAAATATTTTAATGAGTACTATGAATTCTATGAATTGGCAAAATCGTGTAGTTACGCGCCTAAAAATGTGTGGTCAAAGAATTGGAAGAAATGAGCCAGATTCAGTACATTGATTACACTAGGCAACAAATTGAAACTTTTTTTTATAACATTTGCCAAATAGGATGTTTATAACTAATTTTGGAATGCTGAATTCAAATATGGCTGTGAAAAGTTTTCACAACGCACGTACAGTTTTTTTTTAAATTACTGTTTCATGTATATCAAATTTCAATAAACACGCATATTTAGGAAATGAAAATAAATGTGACTATTTTATTAAATTGCAACTTAAAAATTATTAATTAATTACATGATTACAGTGAAAAAATTAGAAACATCATAGTTATAGACCACTGAATATAAAGTAACAAATGAAATAATGTTGAAACGCAAAATAAGGACAACATGGGTAAGGATCTTTTATACTTACAAGAAGTTAATTTTTGTCTTTTATGTGCAGAGGTATCTTCCTTCTGCAAGAACCAGCAGTAGTCACCCATCATTACTGGGTCCCACTTGCTTTGGTATCTCTCCTTGGTTCGGATATCCTGGTGAAATCTTTACCCTTGCTCATCACTGACAGCTCCTGAATTCTTGGGAAAGAAGTCGAGATGCGGGTGCAAGAAATGGATCTTCAAAGATATTCGGCAGCCAAGGTTTTTCATAGTTTTTGAGAAGATCTTGAATGAACTGATGGTAGTTTTCCTCTTTGTGATTTCCCAGAAAACCATGGACCACAGACGTGAAGGATTTCCATGCAGTGTGCTCTTTCACATTCAGTTTTTCTTCTAAGACAGTATCATTCAGTAGCTTCCTGATCTGAGGACCAACAAAGATCCATTCTTTGAGTTCGGCATCACTTAGTTTCGGAAATGTTTCCTTCAAGTGCAAAAACCTTTTACCAGTTTTGTTCATAGCCTTTACAAAGTTTTTCATAAGCCCCAGTTTGATGAGTAGTGGTGCCAGCAGAACATCAGAGGAGTCAACCAGAGGCTTATACTTCACACTGCTCTTTCCAGGAATAAAACCATTACTTTTGGGGCCAGTCCTCTGTTTTATAGCTTTCTTTTCTGGCCCTACTGTCCCACAAGCACAGAAAACAGGAAAATTTTGTGAAGCCTTCTTGAAGGCCGAACAAGAGAGATATGACTTTTAGGTCACCATATATTGTCCACTTAAAATGGTCATATTTTATAGCAGTGAGTATTTTTTTCCATGCTTTCATAAGTTTCCTTCATTACCACAGCGTGTGTCACTGGAATGGAAGGTATTTGGTTTCCTCTATGCAAAAGGACAGCTTTTATGCTGAATTTTGACGAATGTATAAAAAGACGCCATTCCTTAGGGACGTGAGTAGTTCCAATTTCTTCCATCAGCCCTGAAATATCTGTGCAGAAACATAAACCATCTTGCATCTCGTAATAAACAGATAAAGTCAAATTTCTCTTTCTGAACAGAGAAACTCTGGTACTCTTGGCCAAAAGATTCCATTCTTGAAGTCTTGAACCTAAAACCTCAGCTTGTTGTTTGGAAAGTCCTAGGTCTCGAACAAGATTATTTAGTTCATTTTGCTGAATCAGATTAGGCTCGTCTAACTTTTTAGGGTATGTAGGATCAGGATGTGTATGTGCCTCAAATCCTCCTCTGATGAATGTGAATCCATCTCCTCCCATTTGATTGTAGGTGTTGGTATAGGAAGATTTTCTCCATGAGGAACTGTCCTTATGGCTGATGACACATTTGGATATTGTATTTTGCTTTTGTTCTTTTTTGAAAAGCTCGACACTTTAGTTAAACTAAAAAGAAACAATCATGCAAGTGACTAGTTGGATCATGTAAAACCATTGGAACTGCAAAACACATGGATTTTATCTTATCTTTCAACCATTCACTCAGGCCAACAAAGCACAAAATGTAGCACACATGTGGAGTCCATGTTTTGTCCTGATTTCCAACATGATATCCAAAATACATGTTATATATATTTCTTCACAATGTATGTCAAAGAACAATCGTGCGATTTTAAAATACAGTTTCCCCACACATAACAGAACTTATCTGGCACATTAACACATCCGCGACGCTGCATTTTGGCCATTTAAACACCAAAATTCACTTCTCAACGTACAGCACGCGTTCTTCCTACAATAAAAACAACAAGAATGGCAATCTTAGGTAAGGTTACTGTTATATATGTTCTCCCACTTGCCAATCAGTGTTGCCAGCCACAAAAAGTAAAATATCTAGTATCCTCCTAGTTGCTTGGAGATGTTGGTAAAGGAATATCTTAATAGGAGTCAAAATGACCAATAACATAAAAACGTGACATGCTAGCCATTTTTTAAGGCCAGATCTGAAATTAGCACCTGAAAAATAGTTAAAGGCACCTTCAATTGTTCATGTTATAAAAACTTTATAAACCAGTATTATTTGTTTTATGAATCTGAAGTCTTCAATGCCCACCGATTTCATTTATAGAGGGAAGGAAATGTTCAATTATTTATTTCTGGATGGAGACAAAATGCATATTTATTATATATCTAGACGAAAGCAGAATGTACACGGATATTAATTCTTGACGAAAGAAAATTGCCAATGATTGTATTTATAGACAAATGCAAAATGCCGATTGATTGTATTTCGAGAAAAGTTAATATTCTCTACTTCAAGAAATGGGCAAAAATACCCATTGACTCTATTTCTATATGGAAGCAAAAGGCCCATGTACTTTATATAAAGAGGGAATCAAAATGTCCCTTTTTTATATAGGGGGGAGGGAATTGGTCGCATTTCTAAAGAAAGGCAAAATTTTAAAATCTTTTATTATATTCGAACACCAAACAACTCCATGATAAATTTATTGTATTTCTAGAAGTAAGCAAAATGCTCACTGATCCTATTTCTAATGGGAAGCAAAATGCACATTGATCCTATTTCTAGAGGTAAGCAAAATGCTCACTGATCCTTTTTCTAGAGAGTTGCAAAATGTTCACTTATTCTATTTCTAGAGGGAGGGAAAATTTTCATTGATCCTATTTCTAAAGGGAAGGAAAATGCTCATTGATCCTATTTCTAGAGATAGGCAAAATGCTCACAGATCCTTTTCCTAGAGAGAGGAAAAATATTCACTTATTCTACTTCTAGGGGGAGGGAAAATTCTCATTGATCCTATTTCTAAACGGAAGCAAAATGCTCATTGATCCTATTTCTAGAGGTAGGCAAAATGTTCACTGATCCAATTTCTAGAAGGGAACAAAATAACTCACTCACTTATCCTGTTTCTTGCAGTAAACAAAATAACCCACCCATTTATCCTGTTTCTAGAAAAAATAAAAAAATAATAAAAAATATCTGTTAACTGTAATTCTAGAGAGAGAGGCAGAATGCCGAATGGTAAACAAAATGATCATTGATCATCTAAAGGGCAACAAAATGTCCAACGTTTGTGTTTTAGAAAGAGAGAGACGAAAGCCATATTAATTGTAATTCTAGAGAGAGACAAAATATCGAAGGCTCTTTTTTATTATTTTCAGGCTCCATACAACTTCATGATAAGCTTATATGTTTCATTATTATGTGCTTCTCTAGTGATTTTAAGGGATAAGAGTAATTTTCCTTACTCAACTGTAACGATAATTGAGAAATGGAATCGTAGTCAAATTTTGGAACTATATTGCATTCGCATATTGATAATTTAATTCATCACCTATTAGTTTTCTAATGAATGAAATAGCTTTTTAAAATAGATAAAGTTTTGCGCTTTACGCAAAACGTATTCCACGGAGAAAGCTGAAGAGGCATTTTCTTCTGATATCTCACCAATTTCAAATAATGTAGTGAATACTGCTTGTTTTAACCTTTCATGGACTTTGGAATTTTCTTAAATACTGCAGTGTTTCGACATAGTAGTGTTCAGAGCTTGACTTTTGCAGATTACGACGTGATATAAAATTTATAAGAACAGTGTTTACAAAAAAATCAAAAATAAAATACAGCCATGATCATGTATTATTATTTCATTAGTAGTATTTTATCTTTGTTTTGGGGACTGTTTTCTGCATTTCACACAACGAATTGTGATGCAGAATGTAACTCCCAGTAATTTAATAATAATCTCTCTTGAGTTAACAGTAACCTTAAATAAATGATGTGTCAATCTGAATAGTCTGAATTAAACATTTAATATTAAGTTTGTTTAATCTGATAAATGAAGACAGAAACATCCAAGGATTGTATATGTTATCTGTTACATTAGTTACATTTTAAATCACATCACTTCATAGCAACAACGTTTAAACACTATTATGCTGTAGGTTATAGAGAAAAATCGTGGGTATAGAGGAAAATAGTTTTGAGACGGGTGGGATCTGAACTCACGACTTCTTATTGACATGTTAGGTGCTTTGCAACATTCATAGTAGAGGATAATTGATCGGTAGCCGGTAGATCAGCTGTCAGAGCACCGGACATGGTATCAGGCGGTCGTGGGTTCAGATCCCACCCGGCAATGGTCGGGTGGGATCCGCAATCCACCTGGATTACGATTGTTAAAGAGATCACATCAGTTAGAAAAAAGTTCAGAGGTTAAAAGATATTTATTCAGAAGCAACAATATTAATGCACACATAATGCGAAAAACGAAATTCTCGAAAAGTCTATTAGAACGGAGATATAAGAAATTTGGCAGATTATTTCCTGAAAACACACAACATGATCAGCGCTCTAATATGCTCATTGTAATCTATCTCCCTTTCTCGCTAGGCGTGTTCTAAATCTGAACATTAACCACTAGAAAGAACAATTTGATGACTCAGACAGCTCAACTGATGGATAAACCGCTCTTTCATAAAATGGATCAAATCTATATTTATTCCGTTATCGATATTTAAAAAAATTCAGAAATACTCATAGTTCTAACAGTTAAGAGGAAGGGAAAAAAAGAGTAGTTTCTTGCGACTATAAATATTTGCACTTGTCGGTATATGGGGCTACAGATCGTGGGAGATTCAAAAAAGATAAAATCCAAAGAAAAGGGGAAAAAAAAAGAATTTATAGTGTGGGTTGAAAAAAATGCCGGAAACTGAAAGTAACACATTTTACACTTCAGTTGATAAAAAAAAGACAGTTGCCTAAAGAACTTTGTTACCGTAGAAGAGGAGAGTGGCAGAACTACGCTCAGAGTACAGGCAGCGAGGTAGAGAGGAAAAAAGGCGTTAACGGTTAACGTTTCTTCGGTTGGGCAACATTAGTACGGTGCCAAAGAAGCGAGAGAAAGTAAAAGAGTTGCTAGTACTGCGAGGCCGCCTCAGGTGAAACATTACCGCGGGATTTTTCCCTTTGCAGCTTAGTCTAATATAAAAAAAGTTGGTGTAGAAGGACGGAGGGAAGAGTTTTCAGCGTGAAAACGGCTTAAACCCGTAGCCCAACATCAGCGCCATACCAGGAGAAAAGGGGAAGGTTACCAAGTTTCGGGCGCACAAACACAGGAAGTGCGTCACTGAAAGGCTAGTACGGCAAGGCCATGTTGAGAGCGGGACGTGGATAGGGGAGGATGGAGCTCGACGAAGGAGGGTAGTGAGCGGGGTGGGAGGGGGTCGGGGTGAGAGAAGAGTTAAGCCTATTGTAGAAGGATCTCTGGCCAATATTGCACTTTCTCATTGATTGCTCATGGAGCGCCCGGCCGCTACAGAATCAATATTTACCCGGAGCCCTTTGGCAGTGGAAGGGAAGGAGGAGACTGTGTTAGACTGCACGAGGAGGCCGGCTGGGCTGCAGCTGTGTTGTAGTATGAGTTTGCCGCCGCAGCATCAGAAGCCGGTGGAGGTGCTGTTGCTACTGTTTGGCTCTGCTGTTGTTGGGCGGTGTTTATAGAGCAGAGCGGTTAATGTCTTGTCTGGATGTATTTTCTGCATGTCGCTAGCAACGGTTTTCAATTTGCTTAAAAGATGGCTTTTCCTTGTCAAACATAATATTAAGTTTGACAAGGCTGCATCTCTACTTCCTTGTGGTTCTCTGTTGAATCTTGACTATGAAAAGGCTGTTTAAACACGATATCGTGATTAAGAGCAGTGCAAATAAATGCGTGCACGACAATGCACAGCTTTTGCAAGTTAAATTGTTTAAAGTATTTTTGTGCGGAGTGTGAGTTATGCATAAAGGTGACAGTGGTAGAGCAATGGCTGCATCTCATGCATTGGCAGGAACTGCTGGATTAAATTAAAGATATCAAAAATACCCCTAAATAAATTAATGGTTAAAACAAATTTCTTTCTCTTTGCTACTGTCAATAAAAACTTCGATGTCCTCTTCATTCGAAGGCTTTTCACGAAAATCTTCTTTTAATGATATTGAAATTTCTCGAATTCAAATGGTTCTCCATCTTTTTTACAATATCCTCTCTCATTTACGAAGCCTATGCTCTATGAAAATATAATCGAAAAAGTAGAGATGTCGGGTTAATAAATGCATATGAATAAGAGAGAGGTAGGATTTATAAATGTATATATATAATGGAGATGTTGGCCTCATAAATGTATATATATATATAAGGGAGATATTGGCTTAATAAATCTATATGAATAAGGCAGAGGTTGGCTTTATAAATTTATATGTATAAGGCAGAGGTTGGCTTTATAAATGCATACGTGTAAGGAATACTTTGGCTTAATAAATGTATATGTCTGAAATATTGGGTTAGTAAATGTATATGAATAAGCCAGAGGTTAGCTCAATAAATATATGCATAGCCGAGAGTTTGGCTTCATTAATGTATGCGTATTAGGGAAACAATGGCATAATAAATAAATAAGAAAAATGTAAGCTTCATAATCGTGTGACTAGACGTGGACCTCGTTATTGTTTATTTAAAACAAAAATAGGAAATTTCATAGCAGTTTAGGAGAAAAATGATATATATATATATAAGGAATTTGCTTGAAGGAAAGGGGTAATTTTATAAGGGTTTTTCTGGATGATGTATGATCGGTAATTGTTTAAGGCAGAAGTGGACTGATGATATAAAAGAGAATTACAGATTTCTTGCTTGTTCAACAGGAGGAATAGTTTTTGGCTAGAAAAACCTGGACCACACTGCTGTATGCCCAAAACGAAAATAGTAATCTTGTTGACAGTTTGATTGGAAATGAGAGATATGATTTATAAGTGTTTTATTAGGAGAAAGAGGTAGTTTCAAAAGAGAATTTCAGGAAGAGATGGGATTCAGAAATAATTGGCAAAGGTGAGATAGATCGTAAGTGTTTGAAAAGAAGAAATGATAGGCAAGAAAAATATTTGGCAAGAAGGAAAAAGTGAATAGTGATAAGTATTTGAATGACAGAAAGTGGTTTCATAATTCGCTAAAAAAGGGAAAGTAAGCTTCATAATTTTGCCCCTTCTCTCTTTGAAAAGGAAACTTGCAATCAATAACTTATTATTAAGTCATAGGTGGATTTCAAAATTGATTCAATGGGATGAGATAAGTTCAGAATTATTTAATAAGGTGGGGTACAAAAAATTTGAAAACTGAAAATGATATGAACAAACTAAAAGAACGTATATCACCTCTAGCGAATATGTGAATCTCGCCTTCAAAGAGCATGACGTTTTCTGTTTACCTAATTTTAACTCTTTTAAAAATCTTTATTAGTATTTTAAAGCTGTAATGGACAATGGGAAAATGCAAATAGTTGTGTTTTATTAGTAATTACACAACATAAAAATTATTTGTCTTTATTCCTTAATATGAAAAATAATTGCCTTTCTCACACCTTTCTGAGAAAAGAGAGCAGATTGTTGTTGTCAGTAAAATATCTCTTGACATACTACCAAAAAAATTTAAAATTTCTACCATAAACAAATCATTTACAATATTCGTTAAGAGTCTCGCTTTTCCATATTTTGTGCCCTCTAACAATGCAAATTAAAACTATCTAAGGATTTCAAAAATGCAAATGATACAGTGGACCCCCGATATAACGCGCATGTCGGGCGGGAAACAACACCCGCGTTATAAGGTGAACCGCGTTATACCGAGCGGCGCGGTGGCGACACAGTAAATTTCACACTGTAAGCTTTTCTTTTACTCATCATGCGTACAATAATTAAACACTATTCAAAATACATGCAGGAACTCAATAAATACACAATTACTCAATACGCAGTAACAATAAAATGCGATACTCACTAACGCCGCACGGACCTGTATAAACATGTTTGAACTTATCGCGAACATCGCCCGCGCTATAACCGAGTGCGCGGTATAGCGAGCAGCGCTATAGCGAAGGTCCACTGTATTTCATTAATACCAATCCTACTGAAAGAGAATTTTTCCAATTATCTCTTAAATAGAAACTGTAGAGTTCCCTCCCCCTGGGGAATGTAAGGGGGGTAACGCATTGTCGCAAATGTAACCCTCATAACCTTAATAGTCTACCATCAAATTTTCAAATTTCTAGCATAAATACATTGCTTGCAATACTCGTTTACAACTTTGCAATTTTAAATTTCTTCCACCGTTAGATGGTGGAATTTAAACTTTTGGGAGATTGAGAAAGTGCAAATTGTAATATTTCATCAATACGTATCCAACCTGAAAAAATATCTCTAAAAGCAAACAATTATTTCTTAACACAAAAAAGTTGCATTTTCCCGCCAACCTTTTGGGTAAGAGGCTATCTCATTGATTCAGTGCAAACCTCATGGCTCATGACATTCACATTCCACCACCAAAATTTCAAAATTTTAGCCTAAATGCATAATTTGCAATGTTCGTTTATTGATTTCTGCACTGTTAGAAGGCACAATTTTTGGGAGATTCCGAAAATGCCAATCGTAACATTTCATCACTACCTTTCCAACACAAAAAGAATAAAAAATTTATCCCTCAAAGGAAAAAAAAAAAGTTGGATGTCTACAGAGGGACAGACGACAACGTGAAAAGAATTATTTCGTTTTTTTTTTAAACTAGATAAAAAATAAAATGTAGGTATTTCAAAACAATGTGAACTCAGTGGATATTCGAAGACCTTGAAATCATTATGGGTTTTTTTTTTTCATCAACAAAGGATCGTTGTTGTAGAAAATTATTTTGTTTGACGGTAAAGAGAAAATAGAACTGTGTTTTCAGATGCTGCAACAACTGAAGCATCAGTGATCCTTGATTGCAATTATTTCTCGTTCGTAACTACCTAAGTAAAAATTAAGATTAAAGGAAAATTTAGGTTTGAATTCAATCTAATTTTCTTTGCAAATATTAAGAAATATTTCCATAAATTAATACTTTTATTGCTTTTAATATAATTATAAGAAATTGTAGAAGGGATGATATCTCTGGTCATCTACAATAGAAGACGAATATGAAAATAAAACCATACGGTTCCCGCTGGTTTTGTTAAAGAGGAACAGCCAAAAGTAATTTATGATCGATGACTGAGATTCCGTCAAGTTCAGAACATCTCAAAATGATGGATTCCAAAAATGACTTTCTTACTTGTATAGTAATCCATGGCTCAATTATAAGATGTGGTTAGAAGTGGCTCAGAGCGAGTGGCATTTGCGTAGACCCTGAAACTGTGCAATCTCATCGTCTCCCCAGAATCATCCCAGTTGTCTTTTCTCTATCGGTGAAGTGAAATTCACTATTTTAAGATGGGGTGCAGATTTGCGTTTAGTGTGAAAGCTGCGTAGCGCTGCTTCCTTATCTAGCTATAAATCATGACTTTTCAGTTCAATATCCTCTTTTTTTTAATTCAGTATCCAGAGTGGTTAGCGTGCAATGAAAGGGCCCCGGTTTCGAGCCCCGGATAAGTCATAGATGAGTTGTTCCTTCTGCTGAGCTCACGCCTTCCTCATAGACCTTCTCTATGGCTCTTAAACAGACAGCCCCTGTCAGACCTCTGTGGCAAGCAGCTGCTTGAGGGAATATTTATTTATTATTTTTATCCTCTCTGTTTATTTTTATCCTCCCTTTCTGAATTCAATATTCTCTATTTTTAGTTCTGTAATCTTTCTGAATTCAATATCTTATATTTTTAGTTCAGTATACTCTTTTTAGTTCAATATTTTCTATTTTAATTCAGTATCCTCTATTTCTTAATTCAGTATCCTCTATTTCTTAATTCAGTATTATTTTGTTTGACGGTAAGAGAGAAAATTCAATTACTTCTCGTTTTGAACTTATTGTTTACTTATTGTTTTGATAGTGTCCTATTTTTTAATTCAGTATCCTCTCAATGTAATTCAATATCCTCTTTTGAATTTAATTTCCTCTTTTTTCCTGAAAATTTTTCTGAATAGTTTTTAGTTTAATATCTGTTTTGAGTTCAATATCAGCTGCATTAATTCAATATCCTCTTTTTTTAAATCCATATCCTCTCTTTTGAGTTTAATATACATTTTTCTAATTCAATATCTTTTTTCATTAAATATCATCTTTTTAGTTCAATAATTTTTACTGACTATCCTTTCCTTTGAATTCAATATCCTCTCTTTTGAGTTCAATATCCTTTTTTTTTAACCATCCTCTTTCCACCTTTTCGACTGATCTAATTCAAAATAAAATATGGCATCAACTAATCAACATTTTATTATGTGATGAAAATATTACACTTAGTCTTTAAAATTCTTACGAAATATATATATAGTTTTCCACTTCAATGGTTGTTTTGCTCGACAAGTTGCTTTCGTAAACAATTTCTTGACACAGAGCTATTCTTTCTGATTTCTCACTAGAAAAGAAAGCTTAGTGTACGTGTCATGAAGACGGAACTGGTAGAAATAGGTCTGTGGAACATCACGATTCTCATCTCCTAGAAGCCAACAAGACTATTTTTAGATCCTTCGTCTAGCACGTTGCAACATCCGCACTGAGAATTCCCCACGCAGATTTAAAAAAAAGGAGCCAGAGAACACGTGATACGAGACGTTGCGTGGTTGGTAGAAACGTGACATCGTCCGTAATGCCGGATGCTGCAAACATTCTCTGAAACATTCTATGGAAGGCTTTCTTTTTGTTTTCTTTTAATATCTCTTCATCCACCGTTTGCATCGAACAAGTAAAGCACAGGTGTCGGACTCACTTTATAATTTCTGGGAATAATCCGGATCCGTGATGACGGATGTCTCAAATGTTCGTTGAAAGTTAGAAAGAGATTCTTAAGATGGATTAAGATGCACAAGATTCTTTCGCACTTTCAGCCATTTGCCAATACAATGGAAACATAGTGTAGATTAATATTATAAATGTCACCTAATAACGCTCCTGAAAACGTAAATAATAATCTCATATTACTATCTATAAGGGTTATATTTTCCAGAAAATGTGAAAAGACTTCGTTACATTTAAATCTAGCATCAGAAAAGTGAGTAACGTTTCATCGAGCATCAACACACACATAAATATATATATATACTGGTACTAGACAGAAAACTGGAAACAGTTCCATATTATCTCAATAGAAAATCACATTCGGAGTTCAATAATTTCTTCAATGTGATTTCTAACGAAAAATATGAATAAAGATAAATTAAAGATCTCAGTCAAATCTATCTCGATTTTAAACGATGTATCCTCAATAGTCAAAGAGTTATGAAAGCTGCAATGTTTAACACGCTGCAAAAACTTGACCCCAAAAATTTTAATTAAAACATTAAAATAGATTAAGAAATCAGAGATCACTCTCCCAGTACTCTACTAAAGCCAACTCTGATCTCTGATCTCTTAACCTGTTTTAATGTTTAATGTCTAAAAATTGAGATTTAGATAGATTGATTGAGATCTTTATCTTTAGACATATTTTTCATTAAAAATCATGTAGAAGAAGTTATTGAGCTTTGAATGTGATTTTCTTTTGAGATAACACAAAGTTATACAAAAAATAACCTTACGCCATTAAGAAATCATATTTATACAAATTCGCAGAAGTAGCTCATATGTAGATGCCCATTTTCATATGCGATTGCCTATTTTTATGCGTCTCCTTTACCAGATGTTGAATGATCTAGCCCCTACCCCCACCATCTCCTTATCGATTTATTTTTTTTGTGTCTTTGTGAAAAATGAAGTTTAAGTTCCACCACTGCTAGCAATCTTTGAACAATTTAAAAAGTAAAAAAGAGAAGAATCAAAATTTGTAGAATTCACCGTCATATGCTGAAGAATGCTAGGCAAGAAATAGAAAAATAGAATATCGCTTTATTATGTAGATTTGTGTTGTAGGGTTGTTTTACCTCTGAGCGGCACTTTTTTGCACACAATGGGCTAAATGGCCAGTTCACATGGACCCCGAAGGCTCAGAGAAGGTTGGGGGAGGGGACCAACTGGACCAGCTGTTGGGAGACAGATGGTAGTCTCCCGTCAAGGCCATCCAGTGTGTTCTTTAACGTGCACAGGGTATTGCTCTCCCGCACACGGGGTCACGGCTTAACGTCCCATCCGACGGACGGCGGCCTTTCCAAGCCCATCGGTGTCCTCTACTGACCGTAGGCAGGGCGGGTAATTTTGCGGAGAGAAATATCAACGCTGACCCAGCTGGGACTCGAACCTGGGAACTACAGATTACGAGCCGGGCGCGCTACCGACTGAGCCATCCCCGCCCCTTATTATGCAGAGAATAATAAATAGAATACACACTGGACTTGAACACGGTATCAAAATTTTATTTGTTGTTCTTTCCAATGATGTAAGTTTCATTTCTACATGGTTTATTTTTTTTTAAATTAATTTCTCAACTGTTCAGATAATTTGTAATCATTAATAAAGTTTAGAGGAAAAATTGCAATTAACTGGCCTGGGATAGTACGCTATCAATCAGGCTGTCAGTTTTTCCTTACTCCCTTTATCGTGTTATCCTCTTATCCAGTCATTACCCTAGTGGGACCCGAGCCCACGATCTCTTGATAATGTGCTATTAAGAGGTCGTGGGTTCGGATCCCACCCGGTTAATGACAGTTTTCCCTATATTTATCTAATGTATATCACCCACAGAGTGAGGCGGGAGTGGCTCAGTCGGTAGCGCGCCAGGTTTGTAATCTGTAGTTCCCAGTTCGAGTCCCAGCTGGGTCAGCGTTAAGATTTATCTCCGCAAAATTCGCTGCCCACGGTCAGTAGGAGACACCGATGGGATTGGAAAGGCCGCCGTCCGTCGGATGGGACGTTAATCCGTGGCTCTGTGTGTGGGAGAGCCTACCCTGTGCACGTTAAAGAACATGCTGGATGACCTTGACGGGAGCTATCATCTGTCTCCCAAAAGCTGTTCCAGTGGGTCCCCTCCTCCAACCTTCTCTGAGCCTTCGGGGTCCATGTGACCTGGCCATTTATCCCATGGTGTGAAAAAAAAGTGCCACTCAGAGGTAAAACAACTCATCCACAGAGTACTTACCTGTGATTGTCTATCATTCAGTTTATAATCATATTAAATGCATAATTTTTGGTTATTGTGTAATATACACAATCAGTTCTGTTTTCATTTTTCATAGGTTTATTTATTCAAAGATTTTATTTCCCCAAAATTTATTTTCATTTGATTTAAGATCATGCGTTTTACATATTCAATTTTTAAATTTTTCGCAATAATTCGATTTTGCTGAAAAAAGCTAAACAAAATTAGCATAGTAACCACAAATAGCCCATGAACTAAAATTATAACACCTGGTTATCGATCACATAAAAAAGTAATAAAGAAAAGAACACGACTCCAAAAAAAATGCCTTCTTTTAAAAAAAAAAAAATAAAATGAACTTTTATATCTTTTGAAGTTAATTAATATAAAATAAAATTACCCTGTGTTTCAATACAAAATATAACACCTCAATTATTTATCATTGTAATTGCACATTCTGGTCAAGGAGCTGAGGTGGGGGGGGGGGGTGGAAATATCTGACACCAAGTCCTTTAACCATGTCCTCATCTGCAGTAATTAATCTCACTTAAGCAGAAACAACACGAGCTGACGTAAATAGTAGCATAATTATAACTGCAATAAAAGCCTTGTCGGAGTTTACATTTAATAACAACTCTCCTCTTCCCTTATTTCTGGAGCAACGTTTTTATGCACCTGAACGTCTCTCGCCACTTCACGTCATAAAACTCGGAAATGCGGCCATATTTATTCCACGGAAGTGAATATGGGAAGTGATATTTATACACGTAGACTCTCCTCATTTTCGCTCGGACGACGTCCTCCACCTTGCTTCCTTCATCTATCGTATGTCCAAGCTACAAGCATGAGATGAGACTAGTCACATATACCAAGTCTCATTAGCCAGCACATTAAGAGAGATATTTCGAAGGTAATGGCTATCCGCCTACCTTGGTACAGGTAAGTAAATTATGGCGGTAATTGTCTCTCCGTCGTCGGCACAGGGAAGAAGGGTCGGCCTTCCTTACGCGGTTAATGGAGTACAGCGCAGCTGGTGAGAGATTTCTCATCTGGGAAGCTTTGAATTTTAATAAGACTGACAAGAGAGAAGGAACCGGGTATGTAAATACGCTGCCTGGTCGCCATGACGGTGGCTTCGCGGTTGCTCTTTTCTGGGGATATAATAATACAAGACGTACTGTGAAGAAGATGTAGTTTTCTTTTGTTTTTGTATCCAATGTGTGTTACTTTGGTTTTTAAGAATGGTGAAATCTGAAAGTGATTTTTTTCCCTTTTTGGATTTGTGATTAAGTGTGCGCCGGTGTTTCAAGAATAATGGTCGCAGATATAAGTGCTTTATTAGCATTTTTTTTAGTTAATTGTTTTTAAATACTAAAGCGAGTTGTTTAATCATTGGAAAATATGCATTATTAATGTTGTCGTGATTGTTCTAGTTAAGTGCATTTTAAGATAAAGAGAGTGAAAAAGCTAGCTGCTGAATTAAATTATTAACGGAACTTTTTGAGTTTTGGATTGAAAATAAATATTTTTCCTCATTTTTTTATCGAGATAAACTTTGACATTTTTTTTATTAAAGGAGAATTTTCAACATTTTTATTAGCCTAAAGTTACATGGCTTTACCTCTGAGTGGGGCTTTTTTTTGCATAAAAATGGGCTAAATAAACAGGTCACAAGGACATCAAGAACTCAGAGAAGGCTTGGGAAGGGAATCCACTGGGCAGCTGTTAGGCTACAGATGGAAGCCTCTGATCAAGGCGCTCCAATACGTTGTTTAATGTGCACAATGCATGGCCTTAGTGCAATCGGACCACGGCTGAACGTCACGTTCGATGGACGGCTGCCTTTCCCAGCCCATGAGCTCTCCACTTTCTCACCGAAGACAGAGCTGGGGATTAGAGGAGATAAAACTCAACGCAGGTCAAGGTTCAAGTTTCAAGGTGTTGTAAGAACATGGTGAAATTAACCTCCAATGAGGGGCTCCCTATACCAGATTCTGACTGAGCTCTTCCTTCAACTATCGTAGGTCCAGGCTACACGTTTCTTGCATTTACTTGCACAATGATGTGTCCTTAACCTCTGTTCGCACATAATATAATCAATAAACTTTTAAATAACAAAATGTATATAATTCCAAAAAAAATAAAATTATAATAAATATTTAATTCTAAAAAAAATCTCAGTGATTGAAAAAGTCATTTATTTTTAGAAATTTTTAACATCCAAAATATTCTGGATGGATTTTTTTTTCTGCGCAGCTTTGCAACGGAGATCAAATAGTTCAGTTTTTCTACTTGATTCTTTTCAATCAAAAATTTATATCAAAGAGGATTTCAGCTCGTGTGAAAAGTTAAGGAACTACAAATTGTTTCTAAAGATTGAAGACATATTGATGAAAAGTTTCCTTTCAATATGTGATAGAAGTACTGTGTAAAGTTAACTGATTTTTATTTATATATTTCCCATTTCCAAACTGTTCGTAAAGACTGAAGACTTATTGGTTAAAATATTTAATTCGGCACTTGATAGAATTATAATTATTTCCAAACTGCTCCTTATTGGGATAGCAGGCTGCCAATCAGGCTACCAATTTTCACTTACTCCTGTTATCCTGTTAACTACTCCTAAAGATTGAAGACATACTAATCAAACGTTTTCCCCTCAGTCATTTATAGAAGTATGGAGATAATTATTTATATATACAACATGTTATCGACTACCAAATTTTTCCTAAGTATTGAAGACATGTCGCAAAATTTAGGGGCAAAAGTATTTATACAAAACGGCCCAGACAATGCGATGACAAATTAATAAATATGTCGCAAAAACTTTCCTTCAGCTCTTGGTAGGAGTATAAATATGATGTATTCCTATTTAGATATTACACTATATTGCAAAAAGTGTCCGAACACTTTCACGTTAAGTGAACGAATAGCCACATTCAAATCTACCTAACTTTGAAAATAACCTTTTTACCGAAAAACGTCACTAGACAAAGATTCAAGATCTCGGTCAGAGCTCTCTAAATCTCTATTTTCTATAATATTAATATAATATTTAAAGAGTTATGGAAGCTATAATATTTAAAAACAGATATTATCACACACCACACTTTCAGAACATTTTCCTCCAAAATTGATGAAAACTTCAAAATCACTTACACAAAATTCAAATATCGCATCTACACAGTCGTATCAGAATAATATGACCACCTACCATAATATATATATATGGTAGGTCGTCATTTAATTTTGATACGATTGTATATATTGCGAATAACTTGTTATAACAGTCGTGATTTAACTTTTTGAAGTAAATTTTCATATCTAACAAATTTCACTTAAATGTTCCAACTTCCATAACTCTTTAAATATTAGATTAATATTATAGAAAATAGAGAGAAAATTAGAGAGCTCTGACTGAGATCTTGAATTTATATCTAGTGACTTTTTTCGGTAAAAAACTTATTTTCAAAGTAAGGTAGATTTGAATGTGTCTATTCGTTCACTTAACATGAAAGTGCCCGGTCACTTTTTTCCAATATAGTGTATGTTATCCATCATAAAACTCTTCATTTTAAATTAAAGATATCGGTTTTCTTCAGTTCTTTTAAGAAATTCATCATTGAACTTTTTTTCTTCTTTTTTCCACTATTTTCTGTTTACAAAGTTAACATTTTTTGAGTTAAACAGAATACATATTCGTTTCAGACGTTAAATTCATATGATAGAGTATTTTCTACCCCTTTTTACACAGATATATTTTTGCATGTGTTAAAAATTGATATGCTGCACATATTTATAAAAGTTAAACAATAAAAATTAATGATAAATGTTGGCTTTTTTTATATGTTGTGGAAATTCTAAAGTTCAAGTAATTTTAAACACTTGGAAACAAAATCTTTTTAGCACTCATTAAAAAAAAAGGTTTACCAGACCACCAAGTCATTCTGAATGGAAAAGTTACGTAACTTTGAAAATAAGGATTTTTCTGAAAAGTCACTAGAGATAGCTAAAAGATTGCAAATCAAATTTCTAAACCAGATCGTTACAATCCGCTGCTCATTATTAAACAGCTTGAGTTGTGCGGCACTTATTTTCCCTCTGAGCGGCAGTTTTTTCGCACACAATGGGCTAAATGGCCTGGCCTGGTCACAAGGACGCAGAGGGCTCAGAGAAAGCGAGGGGGGGGGGAGGTGTGACATTGTTGGAAGACAAATGGCAGCCTCCCGTGCAGGCCGTGCACAGGGTATGGCGCTCGCACACACGTGATCACGGCTTAACGTCCCATCCAATGGACGGCGGCCTTTCTAAGACATCGGTGTCCCCTATTGACCATGAGGAGGGAATTTTACGGAGATAAGTCTCAACGTTGATCCGGATGGGACTCGAACTAGGAACTGCAGATTACGAGACTGGCGCGCTACCGACTGAGCCTCCCCCGCCTAAAGGAGCTTACAGTTCATTAAACAAATCATCTGGTTTTTTTTTATTAAAAATTTTAGGTGCATAACTAAATGATTTTGTAAATCTAAGTACTGTTAAATATATATAATTTTTTTTATAATTCGTTACTCATTTAGAAGTATATATTTTCGTTTTTATATAGAGAATATTTCCTGCTGTTATTTAATAGTACAGTTTTTTTACTAGTGATGTCAATAAGTTTGGGCTAGACGGACCTCGTCTAAACGGGGGCGTGGGCGGGGGTTGCTCAGTCGGTAGCGCGCCAGGCTCGTAATCTGCAGTTCCCAGGTTCGAGTCCCAGCTGAGTCAGCGTTGAGACTTATCTCCGCAAAACTCCCTGCTCTTCCCACGGTCAGTAGAGGACACCGATGGACTAGGAAAGACCGTCATCCGTCGGATGGAACGTTAAGCCGACGACCCGTGTGCGGGAGAGCCATACCCTGTGCACGTTAAAGAACACGCTGGAATGGCCTTGACGGGAGGCTAACATCTGTCTCCCAATAGCTGTTCCAGTGGGTCCCCTCCACCAACCTTCTCTGAGCCTTCGGGGTCCTTGTGACCTGGCAATTTAGCTCATGGTGTGCAAAAAAGTGTCGCTCATAGGTAAAACAACCCAACGTTAAAGAACACGCTGGATGTCCTTGACGGGAGGCTACCATCTGTCTGCCAACAGCTGTTCCAGTGGGTCCCCTCCCCCAAACTTCTCTGAGCCTTCGGGGTCCATGTGACCTGGCCATTTAGCCCATGGTGTGCAAAAAGTGACGTTCATAGGTAAAACAACCCAGCCTATGTGATTTACGCGGTATCTCAACCCAGCCTATTCCTATGTGAAATAGTAATTTAAACCACATATCCGGATGAGTACTTCGCTTCTCAATTACACTTGATACGAAATTCGTGAATTTTTAAGGAAATTGAACACACCTTACAGAATAAAACAATACGTACCTCCATCCAAACAATGGCCTGGATTTTGGAAAGATTGGGTTGTTTGTTGTTTTACCTCTGAGCGGCACTTTTTTACACACCATGGGCTAAATGGCCAGGCCACAAGGACCCCGAAGGCTCAGAGAAGGTTGGGGGAGGGGACCCACTGGAACAGCTGTTGGGAAACAGATGGTAGCCTCCAGTCAAGGCCATCCAGCGTGTTCTTTAACGTGCACAGGGTATGGCTCTCCCGCACACGGGGCCACGGTTTAACGTCCCATCCGACGGACGGCATGGAAAGAATGGTGTTCATGATGTTTTAAAATGCAGTGATCTGTAAGCTAAAAGGATAATTAACGATTATATTTGAGAAGTTATATCATTTAACAAAAGTTCTTTCATAATACTACATTATAATGCGTTTAGCATTATAATTGAAAGATAAACGAAGATACGTTTAAAATGGTCTAAAAAGATGATATTATGATGAGTTCTGTATGTTGGCTCTTCATACACAGACACTATGCGCTAGTTCGGATCTAGAAAAAAAGAAAGGGGTAGGCAAGTGATTCGATCATCTGGCAGGTAAAAAATTAAAGGTGGAGGGGGGGATGATTGGAATTCCATTGCAGTTAACATTTCCTCCTCCGTTTTAACGGTTTTTAAACCTTTCTGCAAACATGAGTGATACTTATATACTTAGGTTTTATCATTTTTGGCTCCACTGCTCTTACTAGCATTCTCAAGGGGGGGGGGGGTGCAAGACCTCCTTGCTCCCACACCATGAACATCAGCAGAAAATTTTCCCGAAGGGGGGGCAAAGCTTGGAGACAAATATTTGCATTTATAATAAATTATTATAAATGTTATAAATGTATATATAAATATAATTAAAATAAATTTATAATATTATTATAAATGCATATATAAAATTAATAAATTTTTATTCAATTATTTAATTTTTAGTTTTTTTTTCACAAGTAGATTACAGAATACAGCATTACTTCAATACAAAAACAGGTACATAATGTATATAAATTAATTACGTTTAAATTGTTACGATTATAATTTGTGGAATTTTTTACTCGA
This sequence comes from Ryuthela nishihirai, assembly GCA_038380435.1. Lineage (NCBI taxonomy): Eukaryota > Metazoa > Arthropoda > Arachnida > Araneae > Heptathelidae > Ryuthela > Ryuthela nishihirai. The sequence goes on from JAWZYU010000020.1 coordinate 52,017,842, forward strand.
TAGCAGGGGGGGGGGCAAGTGCCCCGTTTTCCCCTCTCTGCGGACGACCGTGTTCCCCACTATATCTTGCTTTGAGCATTTATATTCAATACAAGAAAGAAGAAAGTTAGAGCTTCCATTGCACTTGAGAAAAAAATCTTCTAGTTAGGTATCTCTTATCCATTACCGTACATCACCTAGTGGGGAAGTTAAGTGAAGATCAGAGATTTTATTCGTACTGTTAGCGCCGATGTAACAATCAGAAGGAATAGCCACATTCTTGCATTACGTTACTTCCTATGTCTCTCGTAATGTCAGCGACACCAGTACAGAGAGCCTCTGTGGTGTTAGCCCAGGCTACAGATTTCGATTACACGACGGACTTACTAAGCCACTCCAAGGATACTGGTGAGAAGACGTGTCACATTTTCCGCTGTCTTTCCACCGGGCGTTCGAGACTCCAAAGGTCTTTGCACGACCGTTGTGGAAGTGTAGGAGGGAGGAAGGCAAGAAGGTGGCTGAGGAAGCTAGAGATGAGGTTGGAGAGGGGAGGGATAAGAGAGTGCGAGAGAGGCGCAAGAGCAGTGAGGATAAGAAGGAAAAGGAGTGTGGAGGCCAAGCTTGGAAGAAGATGATCTGACGTCTCGAAATCGTTCGTTCCGTAAATGGGTTTCGGCTATTGGATGCGTGCCGTCGGGGAGACCGTCAACTGGAAGGGGTGTAAGAGGGGGAGAAGGATTGGTATCGGTCACGTGACCTTCCTATTGCCCACTGATATCGGAGAGCGGAGTGCGGGATGTTATTGGCAACGCGTGGTGCTGAATTGATGGGGATGTTGTCGCTTTAGCAGTTGGTGATAGAAGACTGACATGAACAAATTCAGCAGATTTATGATTATACGAGTAAGTGCTTCTTTAGGGATTTTAGGAAAAGTTGCGCGTATTTATAGAGGAGAGCGCTATATTTGTGAAGCAGGGTAAAATTTATTCGTCTGTGTCGGAATATCATTTAATTATTTGGGGAATTGACACTCATCGGCTACTTTGTTAAGAAAAAAATAAAATCCTACTTTGTTAAGAAAAAAATCCGTGTTGTGTCAATAAGGATTAAATTACAGAGTTCAGTAACTTGTTAAACAAGATTTTTATGAAGTATTGCTAAAAAAACTCAATCAAATATGTTCCCAACAATTTGAATTTAAATAACTATGGTGTGTTATGTAACAGAACTGTATGTAACAGAAGCAGTGCAAGTTAACTATAATTGATCTGAAAATTAATTGGAACGGTGTAAAAAGAAAGCAGTAAACTATAAATTCTAATAAAATTTTCTATATTTTGAATGATATTTGTTGAAAGAACAAAGTTATTAAATGTTTCAGTTTTCCTCTCTTTAAATGCGGAACGAATATTTTTACACCGAAAGTTAAATTTATTTGACTGAGATCTTTTTTTTTTCACTTTTCAGGCTCTTTATTTTCCTTAGGTCGAGATATTCTAACTCTGAGCGACATTTTTTTGCCCACAATGGGCTAATTGGTCAGGTCACAAGGACCCCGAGAGCTCATAGAAGGTTGGGGATAGGGGATACAGTGGACAGCTGTTAGGAGACAGATGGTAGATTCCCTCAAGACCATCCAGTGTGTTATTTAATGGACATATTTCATAACATTCCCGCAAAAGGAACCACGTCGTAATATTCCGTCTGAAGGACAGAAACATTCCTATGCCCATCTTGTGACCGAGGGCAGGGCAGAGTGTTTTGTGGAAATAAATCTCAACACTAGCCCAGGTAGGACTCGAATCTGGGAACTGCAGATTACGAGCTTGGGCGCTACCGACTGAGTCACCCGGCCAGTTTTCTCCTTAAGATGTTTAGAGGTTGACATCTGAATCATACTCCCTATTCATATAACATAGGTCTGCTCTCAATAGAATTCCCGATAAAATCAATGGACAGAGTCGTTATTAAAATATTTTGATATACCATATTTTGAAGGGCTATATTTTTTTTGTTAAGCAGCAAAAGCAAGTTTCGGTTCAAAAGGTCAAGAAACTCTCAGAGTTTTATTTTAGTGTTCAGTAGGTGGTTTAGTTTAGTCTTTTAGTTTTAGTGTTCACCATTGGTGGCGTGATATTCAAATTCCGTCCACATTCGGCTCAGAATGTCTGGTGTAGCATTTACAACAGCTGCAATAATAATTCTTTCCTTTAACTTCTTAAAGTTACGATTCTTTTCGGGATAAATTATGTTTTCAATGTATTCCCCCCCCCCCCAAAAAAAAAAAAGTACTATTGCGTCAAATAGTGATTTACCTGGAGTCACAAGATTGGTCCGTTTCTACCAATCCAACGATTTGGAAATTTAGCGTTTAAAACATTACACATGTGATACAGACTCGACATCGTCATAACAAGGAAACTGAGTGTTTTTTGACATTTTAGACACAATTACTTTTTTCATTTGAAAAAAATATAACACTTTAAACTATAAGATTTCTTTGATAAAGACTTTGTATATTGTATACAGTAGCAGTCGGTTAGAAAGAAGATAACTCTAGAAGATTTCAACATTATATGTTTATTTATACCCGATACGGGACCTGGGTTCGAGCCCCGGGTAAGGCATGGATGTTCGTGTTGTTTTCTGCTGAGTTCCTGCCATCCTCTCAGATCTTCTACTGTTGCATATAAACTGACAGGCTCCTGTCAGACCTCTGTGGCAAGCAGCTGCTTGAGGGGGTATTTATTTATTTTTAGCCGTCCCATGGCCGAGTGGTTAGCGCGCTTGGTTATTGATCTAAGGGACCTGGGTTCGAGCCCCGGATAAGGCATGGTTGTATGTGTTGTTTTTCTGCTGAGGTCCTGCCATCCTCTCAGATCGTCTACTTTGACATATAAACTGACAGGCTCCTGTCATACCTCTGTGGCAAGCAGCTGCTTGAGGGGTATTTATTTATTTATTTGTACAGTTTTATGATTTAATATAAACACGCTTAATTACCAGTTATTTATTAGTATGATGTATTTCAATGCGTAGATTAAGTTGCTCATGGTTAGTTTACCTTTAAGCGGCATTTCTTTTGCACAAATTGGTGAGGTTACAAAGACCCCAAAACTCAGAGCTTGTGAAGAAGGGAATCTACGGGAAGAAGGTAAATTGAAACCTTCCTTCAAAGTCAGTCAGTCAAATGTTCTCTCACATTCCATCAGATGGATAGCAGTCTTTTAAAGCCCACCAGTAATCCATATTTCAGCAAAAACAAGGAGAGTGGAGGTTAATTGGGGAATGACAATGGTATGCTCATTGGGGACTCAAACCTAGAGACATAAGAATGTGCAGTTTGGAGCGCTACAGACTCAGTAGTCTCTTCCCAGTCGTAAATAAGTGAAAATTATAGTAATTATAAGACTACCAATTGACACTGCGGAAATTTTCACATATCATATACATCAATAATTTATCAAATCAGCAGAAAATAAAGTTGTGATTTGAGAACTACGGACGCATCAACTGCGCAGTCTCATAGTCTGCCCAGTAGCTGCCATAGGAATACTTATGAGGAGAGAACCATTTGTGTTACTTGGATACATTGTTACTTATGCTACTGGGAGACTTTGCAATAATCATTCTGGGCTGCTTTGCGCTTATATTGCTGGGAGGCTTTGCCACTAATACTAATGCGAGGCTTTGCAAATAATTCTCCTGAGAGGCTTTGCCACTAATGCTAATGCGAGGCTTTTGACTAATGCTATTGGGAGGCTTTGGCATTTATACTGCTGGGAGGCTTTGCCACTTATGATAACGGGAATCTTAACAATTTTTACTATATGTTATTATAATTATTACTGTAGAATGAAGAATAACTCTAGTCTTATTTGTTTCTATGATAACCTCCAGAAGTTTGATGAAAAATTTCGCATCAATTTTGGTACTCCCTGCCCCATTGCATGAAACATACGTCGATGTTTTGCGAATAGCAAGGAAAAATATCCTTAGAACGTTTGTTTTTGTCTCCAAGGTAATTCTTTTTAAAAGTTATCTCGGACGCTTCATTAAGTTTCAGATAATATTTTCTTTGTTATTATTCTAGTAAAAACAAATTTAAGTTTGGTAATTAATATTACGAGTACTAAAAAACCACATTTCCCAAGAAATGTTACGGAAGTTCTTAGTGAAAAGTTTCCTGACAGATGGATTGGCAGGGATGGCCCAATTCTATGGACACCAGAGAACCCCGATTTGATATCCCTTGATTTTTTTCTTATGGTGGTTTTTTAAAAAGTTATGTTTACGTGAGCAAATTTCAATAGCTAAATCATTTGAAAGCCATAATAAGAGAGCAACTGAGACATTCCGTAGTGTTTCTGACAAGAAGTGGAATACTGATTGGATATATGGAAGGTCACGAATGGTGTACATGTGGATATTCACTAATTACGATCGACGCTATTGGAATTAAACTTTTCTTTCAGTTAAAATATTACTTTCTTAAATATGTTTATTATTTTCCTACATAGTACTTCTCGAAATCCTATCGTTATTTTTCTGATATCCAATACAGAATTTTGCCGACCCTTCAGGTAAGATAAAGTCGTTTGCATTAAAGTTATCTTTTTATTAAGAAAAACTTGACAAGCTCCTCTGTCTGGATTGAACCAAGGTAAATTTACGCTTCTTTAAACCAACTTCTACTGTGTACAAAGAGAATCTTGGAGTCAGGTGTAACTCCAAGATAAGTAGGAGAGGATGCTGGATAAAATACCCCCTCAAGCAGCTGCTTACCACAGAGTTCTGACAGGAGCCAGTCAACTTATACGTCATTGGTCTGTGAAGACGGCGGGACCTCAACAGAAACGCAACCATCCATGCCTTATCCGGGGCTCGAACCCAGGTCCCTTTAATCAGCAGCCAATTACGCAAATCACTCGGCCACGGAAACTACACGTGAATATGTTATTATAATCAGTTCGCCTACATCATCTTATTAAACCTATATAATCACGGAACAGCTGTTCTCTTAAAACATCCTGATATTACAGAATAAGCTGACTGAAAAAAAAATCTACAGGTCTGAACAAAGAAGTGAACTAATGCGCTTTTCCACTCAACATGGAATATTTATTTTTTTTTTATTTTTAAATTTGTAACGTAATGCGAAGATAATCGGAATTCGACTAAAAAGATGCTTAGAATCTACTGATGTGCTGTAGACTTAGAGTTAATAGCGCCTTCGCTCCTCCGTAACTGTTGCTTGGGTTTCCACGCTACTCCTCGCCATGGGAGGAAGCATCGATTGTATCTACTATTACAGCTTGTTCTCAATCTCTCTCGACGGAATAGGAGGCCGACAAAGAGGGGAAGCTGGGGAGCTCGAGGAAGGAGAAGGATTGTTAGGGAAAAGCAGAGGAAAGAGGGGGGGGGGGATAGAAGAGGAGTGTGAGCTTGCGCGCTATCACGCGTTAGTCTTCACGGCGAAGGAACCAATAGCAGCAGCATTCGGCTTGGCATCTGTTGCCATTTCACGGTCCAGTAACCTTTTCGTCGGTAGGAGAGGATGCTGGAGAAGAGGAAGGGGAGGAGGAGATGCGGAGCACAGAAAGAGAAGAAAGAAAATGAGATGAAAAGACAACAGCGACGACGGGATGCTCTGTGAGTTTGTCTACCACAAAGAAAGGAAGATGCGTCGAAGGAAGAGAGGAAGGAAGGAAAGGCTGGAAAACATAGAGGAGGTTGAAAGACACAACGCCATCTAGTGCTTGGAATGAGGCCCACAACGTGGAGCGTGAGGAGGCGAAAGAGCAGCCTCCATCATCCTTCCCCACCTTTCCTTTGTTTGCTATTTTCCTCACTTCTAGTCCCAAAAGTCAGCAGCCGGCCAATCAGGCTCAGCGCAGCTGGCTTGCAGCTTCAACTGTTCGATGTCGCTCTTCTTGCTCAAGTAATTTCTGAAGCGTCGTTGACACCCGCCTGACTTTGCTCTCTTCGCCTCTTCTGGACATCGGATGCAATCGCTACATCCTTCCTTCTCTCTCTTTTTTCCTCTCCCCCTCGAGCATGCGTGCCGAACCTTTTCTCCTTCGTATCTCCGGTTACATAAGCGTATCAATCTTTGAAATCCACCTATTCTGGGTTTTAGTGATTTTTCGATGTCGCTTTATTTCTTTTGGTGATAGACAGCGTGAAGCATAAATGCCCAAAACTGCTGCAGTTTAAGCGAAAAAAGAAACAGTCTTCATATATGTTGAACACATTTTTAGACGTTCCCAAAGCTTTTGTCTACACTGCATAGACTGGAGGTTCTCAACATAAGTGCATTAACCTTTGAAGGCTGAAAAATACTTCCAGAGAATATAGAGCCATGCACTAAGACAAAGTATCAATGCAGAAATGCTGATTTTTCAGCCTTTAATGGATTTCAAATTCGTCGATTTAATCTCCTGTTCCTCGTTTATGTGGGAGAGTTATTTGTTATTTAAGAAGATCTTGTTGATGAAATGCAGTAGGGTTAGTTATGTGAGCGGTGGATTGGGTGTCGCTGTTTGCACTGTGTTGAGGTTAGGGTAATGTTTGATATTCTGCTGGTTAGTTGTTTAATAGGCTAACGATGTAATTGTCTGATGTGCTGAGCGTATGGTGTAATTGTTGTTCTGAAGGTTAGTTGTTTAATGTTTTGGGAATGTAGTTGTTTGTTGGGTTGATAGAATAGTGTGTTTGTTGTGCTATGGGTACTGATGGTTCCTAGAAACTAATCCTAGTGTGTACAGCTTTCTCATACAAGGACATGCCCTATTAAGACTAAAGTCAGTGCTCACCACTGCCTCAGTTAGAGCTGATGGAACTATGCCATCTCAGAAGTCGAACCCAGACCTCCTGCAGATGTAGTGTCACAGCGATCCAACGCGATTACTGCGCCACGAAGTTAGAACCAGTTACCAATAGCTGTTCCAGTGGGTCCCCTTCCCCAACCTTCTCTGAGACTTCGGGGTCCATGTGACTTGGCCATTTAGACCATGGTGTGCAAAAAAGTGCCGCTCAGAGGTAAAACAACCCACCCAACCCAACTTATCCTACTGGGAGACTTTGCAATAATCCTTCTGGGCTGCTTTGCGCTTATATTGCTGGGAGGCTTTGCCACTAATGCTAATGCGAGGCTTTGCAAATAATTCTCCTGAGAGGCTTTGCCACTAATGCTAATGCGAGGCTTTGCAAATAATTCTCCTGAGAGGCTTTGCCACTAATCTTTTTCTAATAATATAGAAGTTCTTATTAATTAATAAATTTTAATTTATTGAATTATCTGCCTTGATTAATATCTACACGCGAAAATTTCTTTGAATGATACTTGAGGGTTCATTCCTGAATTTTCAGCTATAAGTAAACACACTCCTACAAATCGAGATAAAAATCTTCGTGACTGAGAATATCGTTCATCAAAATCAAGCCTTGATTGATAAAAGAATTCTGATTCTACTTGAAGGAATAAATTCTTAATGTAGAAGTAAACTGATTTGCCAAAAGAAAAAGAAATGTTTAGCTATTTATCATAATTTCAATGGAAAACTCTGATATGCAAATGAGAATGCAAATCATGGTCAATTGATCTCTGGGCTGTCTGAAATACAAGAATGGAGGCCACTGACCAAAACGTGACCACTAAATGGGAATGACGGGCCATATATATCAGACTTCCAAAACAGTATTCAAATATGTGCTCGGTGAAATGGTGCAGCCATCGCCAAAAGTATAGAAATCACAGAACTGTGCACGGCTACCATCTCTAAAGTGTTTACAAGAATGGCAAGAAGAGTTGGATTGGGTTGTTTTACCTCTGAGCGGCACTTTTTTGCACACCACGGGCTAAATGTCCAGGTCACATGGACCCCGAAGGCTCAGAGAAGGTTGGGGGAGGGGACCCACTGGAACAGCTGTTGGAGACAGATGGTAGCCTCCCGTCAAGGCCATCCAGCGTGTTCTTTATCGTGCACAGAGTATGGCTCTTCCGCACACGGGGCCACGGTTTAATGTCCCATCCGACGGATAGCGGCCTTTCCAAGCCCATCGGTGTTCCCTACTGACGGCGAGGAATTTTGCGGATCTAAATCTCAACACTGACCCAACTGGGACTCGAACCTGAGAACTATAGATTACAAGCCTGGCGCGCTACCAACTGAACCACCCCCGCCTCTCGAATGGTAAGAAGATGAATTCTCGATGTTCCGACAGGAAATATTAATCTGATACTACGGTTGAGGGATCACTGAGCTCTATAGAGGCATGAGAGATCGAACTGACGTTCCACTGTGCATCAAATGATCACTAATGCTGGTCTGTGGAATTGTTGCGAAATATTTGCGAATTATTACGAATTATTTGCGTAATTGTTGTGAATGATTTCCATAATTGATACGAAAGATTTGCGCACTCAATACGAATTGTTTCCAAAGATTTGCGAAATTGTTCCGAGCGGTTTTGCGGAATTTGTAAAACTTTTCAAAGTATAAAATAGATTTTTTTTAATAATAATAATTTGTCTTTTTTTGCACAATTTTTAGTAACAAAATCAAGTACGACGAAACTGAAAATCTGTCACAAAACATTTTTTTCAGAAGTTATAGAGCTTCGATGTTAGCTTCCACGGACATAACATGGATGGAGGTGGTCATAATTTAGTGAGCACTGAGTGTATATTGTTCAATATAATATATAATTTCCTGCAGATAATCCCCTATCTTTGTAGAATCATTTTCATTATGGATGTAAATAAAAATTATTATTATTATAAACTCTACAAAAAATGTTAGGATTGATTTGCGGAATTGTTATGAATAATTTGCGGTACTACTTTGACTTTTGTTGTTGTTAGAAAAATAAGCTAAAATTTGCTAGGTTTTTGTTTCGTTTTTCTTTATTGAAAATTAAAAATATCATTGATAAATATCAAAAGTTAAAAATTAGAAACCTTCGTCAGTTTTTGTAATAATTTTTAAGTTTTTAAATTATTTTTTTTTTTAATTTTCGTTTCAGTTTTTAATACTCAAACGAAAATAATGTTAGTAAAGTAAATTGCATATATTTCGACAAATTGATGTAATCTGAGAGAATTCACAAAATTTCTTTGAAACACAGATTTTTAGTAACTTTAAATCAATGGGCTAAATCGCAGGTCACAAGGACCCAAAAGCTCAGATAAAAGGATTGGTGGAAGGGATCCCCTGTTAAAGTCATTTGGCGTGTTCTATAACGTGAACAGGGTATAGCTCTTTTGCACACGGATCCACGGCTTAACATCCCAATGGACGGACGGCGATCTATCCAAGACTATCAATATTCCCTTTCGTTATTAATGGGTTGAGTTGTTTTACCTATCAGCAGCATTTTTTGCAACAATGGGCTAAATGGACAAGTCGCGAGAACTTTAACTCAATTCTCTAACTCAGTTATTTATCAAGATGAAAGAAGGTTGGGGAAGGGAATGCACGCGATAGCTGTTACAAGATGCATGAAAGTCTCCCTTCAAAACTACCCGGTCTGTTGTTTAACGTGCACAAGTATGGCTCTCCTGCACAGAAAATTCTCGATGCTGACACTGTTGGGACTCAAACTTAGGAACATACTATTACGAGACTTGCGAGCTACCCAATCCCCGTCCTTAGGTTTACGGGAGCCCCAAGGTTTTGAATCTAATATAGTTCGATTTCTAGCCGCGTCTCCCATATATGAAGTAAAAAAAACTCGATCTATTTTTCTCCATTCATTATCAGAAACCTTCAATCGCTTTATTGATCTTTCCCTTTGCACTTATATGTAGTTTGTGCTATTTTTTTCCTGATGGCAGATGCTAGCGAAACATTAATGCCAACAGCTGTGCCCTAAAGCGTTTTTGCACGCATTTCCTAGTAACTGGCAAAGCTAGCGATCAATTTCCTAAACGTATACAAACCTTGCTTCTCTATAAACACTTTGTCCCGTGGGTAGGACATCTTTAGAGAAGTGATGATGAAAAGAGAGTTGAAGACGTAATGGGACCGAAGAGAGCTATGGCATAAAAAGGCAAAACGTGTTGGAGATATAAAGCAAAAAATTCCAAAACCTTTTAGAGAGGCATGAGTGCAGTAAAAAGTTACGGAAACTGGGGAGAAAATTGTTAAATATTCGGAAAAATAATTAAAAATATTTGTAAGAAAAGTTTGGTAAACATAAAGGAAAAAAAATAGACATAAAAGAGTAGTAATGAAAAATTTAGAGGCATGAAAAAAAGAGACATTGTGTGAGAGTAGAAGTTGATTTAGTCGGTAGCACACCAGTCTCGTAATCAAATGTCCGTAAGTTCGAATATCCACTTGCATGCATTAAGATTTTCTTCGCTAAATCCTTTCTGTCCTCGGTGAGTAAAGGGTACACCACTGGGCTTAAATATGCTGTAGGAGAGATCATTAACATGGCCTCCCGTGTAGAGGAAAGCTATACCCTTTGCACATTAAGCAACACATTGCCGTTAACCACGGGCTTCCATCTGTCTCCTAACAGCTGGCTATCTACCCTTGCCCTATCCGGCTCTGACTTCCACGAAATCCTTGTGACCTGACATTTGATAGTTCCTTGTGTACGCAAAAGTGCTGTTCACAGGTAGGTTGCTTTAAGATGCACCTAATAAAAATAATAAATTAAAATAATTGATGTTATAGAAATTAAATATATACTTTTTTAAGAGTTTTGCTATTTTCAAATTTTTTTTTTGCATTATTGCCATAATAGCAAGAAATTTAATATTATATTAATTTGCTAAGTGTATCCTAAAAGTACCCGCATTAATATCATTGTTAAATTATTTAAAAAAATTCCCTCCATACATGACATCATAAATATGGCTGCCATGGCTTTAAATAGAGAATGTCATCATTCATCATGGGAGAACTCCATAAACTATTGCAAGATCGTGCTCCTGAAAGGTTGTTTTTTGGCATTACGATTAAACCCTCAAAAGAAAATGGAAAACAGAATGCCGTTTTCACTTTTGACAGTTTAGCTGAAAAAAAAATTGAATAATCGGTCAGCACGTACCAGTACGTATTGCGATTGATTATTTGTATAAGTAACGTATATACTATTGATATACGTTACTTGACGTATATACTATTGATATACGTTACTTGATTATTTGTATAAGTACGTATATACTATTGATTGTTGTATAATACACTGCGTTTTACAATTTTATATTTAATAAGTAACATTAGCAGCGGTAATTTCAAGATGGTGCATATATTACATTCCTGCAGCGTATACTTGAGCTTGCTGTTTATTACCTCACAATAATATTTTTAAAATTGACAACTTATTAGTATACAACTAAAAAGAAGCCAAAATTAAACCTACTATTTAGTGATTTATTTTGAACTTTTAATAGTTTTAAAATTGTATATGTTAGCTTGTGAAAGTTAGCCTTTCTTCATTGCTTTTTGAATACTCAAGTGAAATTGGACGCAAAATGATCGTTTTTTCTGCATTGCTCTTTGAACTCTTAAGTGAAATTGGATGCAAAAAAGATGCTCGTTCCGGTTCTTTTCTCGATGTTATTTATTGTTGCTTATACCTTAAGCATCGACGAAGTCTTGGCTAAGCCCAAAGCATGAGACAAAGTATAAAAAATGCAAGCAAGAAAATTTGATAGGAATTGGCACTCACTCAAATGATGGCCATAATTCACAGACTTTCACTTGTGTGAGTTCTATTTCTTAAAAAAAGCTGATTACCGCCAAAGTGGATTATTTCTAAATAATATCCTATTCTTCGATGGTGATGCATCAGAACAATACCTCTTATAACAGAGGGCCAGTGGACCAAATTATGACGTCAGCGTAGGTAGTCCTATCATACACACTTTATTTATATATCAATTTCTGTTATTATTGCTGGTGTACTTTTATACGAATCTTTATAGTAATGTTGATTTATAAATATGCTTTATTTAAGATAACTGTTTGCATTTATTAACCATATGATAATTGTTAATAAATGCGAATAATTTTCCTTCTAAATAAGATATATTTATCAATAAATACTAGTATAAAGATTAGCATAAAAGTGCACCACTGACAATAATAAAAAAAATAAATAACAAATGTCTGGATTATAGGACTATCTATGCTGACGTCATAATGTGGTCCAGCCGCCATCTTGTATAGATGAGGTTGATCATAATAATCTGAGAGTGTATCAATATTTGATATATGGTTATTTCAGCTTTAATTCGCTGCTGGGGTATAAAGAGGGCATGGTGTAAACTGCATGGTAGGGCTTTCTTTCTGCTGGACCAAATTATGACGTAATTTCTTCCATAGTTTATGCAAAAATAAATTTCTCCAAATTTATGACCAAATTATGACGTAATTTCATAACCTTGCTTTGGTAAGTGTGATTCGCCACTGTCTCAGCTCAAGTGGTAGAGAAATTGACGCATAACAACAAGGTCCCGATTCAAGGAAATGAATTGGTCATTTTTTCGCACTTGCCTTTTATCAGGATAATTTGAAACTTTTGAAAAAGCAGCAAAGATCAAAGAGAATGAGCTCGAGATAGGAAATTCATGGACCAATAGAAGTATAAAGAAAGTCTACCAGAGCACGAAAACAGATAGTCAGTAGAGAACAAGGAGACATATAATAAAAACACAAACATTTAAGAAAGAATAGAGATAAATCGAACTAGAAATAAAAATAAATTTTAAGGCAAAGAAATAAAAAAGAAAGAGAAGCAATGAAATAGGAAATGGCAAAGAACAGCAGAGAAAGAGAAGGGCGTACAGGTTAAAGAAATGTAGAGATAGTAAAAACTAGAGAGTTGTTAAAGATTCGAGATGCACAAAACGGAAGAGAGGTGAAGAAAGCAGGGAGAGAAAAGCACAAGAGAGAAGAAGAAATTACGGCTGAAGAGCTGCATAAGACTTTTCAGAATTTTAAACTCACACAAACGATGCTGATGCATCAGGGAGCGAAAGATTTAGAAAAGTGAAAAGGAGTTAGAAGAAAGGAAAGCGAACTTAAGGATGCTAAGGAACTGTATCTGATTATCTATGGTGAGAGCTGTTCTGATGTTGTCTCTGATCCCTGAGGTGAAATGGGAGAAGGAGGGAAATGGATGAGACGGAGGGGTCGAAAATGGAATAATTTAGAAAGAAAACAAAAAGAGGAAAAAAACTTCAAAAAGAACCTTTTTTTTGGAGTTAAAAAAAAGGAAGCAAATCTTTCACTGCTTACTAGTTGACCAGAATTTTTTTTTTATTTTTTGTAAGTCTGAAGAAGCCAAATCTGGTTGACTAGGCAACGAACTACGGGAAACGTCGGCATTGAGTTGCTGGTAGTTTCTAGACAGTGGCGAAGTTCAAAAACACGATTTTGGAGTTAAGGGCAAAAGGAAGAAATCTCAGGAGTAAAAAGAGATGCTTGCATAAACAAATCACTATGTTAGAGAGAAAAAATTTTCTAGTTACTTCTAAAGCAAAAAAGTACCATCAGGAAATTTAGGGATTTTTTTTTATTTGGAGAAATTTATTCTTGCATAAACTATGGTGTGAAATAAAATAACAAATCTGTTTCTTACATCTATAATAATAAGTAAATAAAGTGTATATAAATATTTAATATTTATTAATATATTATATATAAAAGATTTCTAATATATTTAATCTACAATATGTACTTATCTCACTGGTAATAATAATAGTAGAATTGCATTATTAAACTTGGTAATGCCAACTAAATTTGCTTTTGTCACAAATTTAAATTCGCAAAATTTATTTATAGATACATAACAAATGATATTAATAGTAAATCCTTACTCAAAACCTTCAACTTACAAAAAATAAAAAAAAATAAAAATTCTGGTCAACTAGTAAGTAGTGAAAGATTTGCTTCCTTTATTTTTAACTCCAAAAAAAGGTTCTTTTTGAAGTTTTTTCCTCTCTTTGTTTTCTTTCTAGATTATTCCACTTTCGACCCCTCCGTCTCATCCATTTCCCTCCTTCTCCCATTTCACCTCAGGGATCAGAGACAACATCAGAAGTGGTTTCTTTCGATGATATACACCATTTTAATTTTTATGTGCATTGTATATAGCGAAAAAATGGAAACGAATGCTAATATAATTTCATCAGTTGCAGAACTATCCCAAGCATTTTTTTAAAATACGTATACGCACATCTACACACTAGGCGGCTATTTTATTAGATGCAGCTCTATGTTATGTCCATAGTAACTCAGACGCAAAACTCAATATCTTCTTAAATATGTTTTTTTTTTCATGAAAAAAAAATGCGTCTGAAGATAATTTAAGATCTCCATAAAATCTATTTCAATATCGATTTTTCAACACTATTCGTTTCGTAGTTAGATAGTTATGAAAATTGAAATATTTAACAGCAATAATGGCAGTTTGAATAATTGCTCTGAAAAGTTAAAAAAAATGAACTTAAAACGAAAGTGCCAACAATTATGCTAAACTGTACTAACACATGCAGGGGTATTTTTTGCAGTTCGAGTAATAATTATGTTAATTTTCACCAATTTTGAATGATTGTTTTTTTGCAGAACGAGTTAACTTTCTAAATGTTTCGGCTCCCATAATCATTTGAATACTGAACGCATATTGTTGGAAATCGAGATTGAAATAGATTTGATTGAGATTTTTTAATTATTTTTGTAATGGAAGATTAACTTTATAAATGCCACTAATTTTAAAATCAGAGCAATTGTAGTGTTTTTTAAAATGTTTCAGGACACCTGTGGACCTCTCAAATTTGCCATATCTCAAGGCCTCGGAATGTTAAAGACCGGCCCTGGGTGGGGCCATTTTTAGATTTGGCCAGGGACCAAAAAAAATCTACCGGCCCTGGGTGGGGTCATTTTTAGATTTAGCCAGAGACCAAAAAATTCTACCGGGCCTGGTAATACAACTAATGGTGGGAATTGTGTGCGACGCGAAAGAACGGCATTCCACTTATTCCGAAGATTAAAAAGAATCATTTTTTGAAAAAACTGTAGATTAAAACAAATTCGAACGCGTTGCTCTCCCATTGGCCTGATACTATGAGTGTTACTTCAGGTAAATCAGCTTTTTTTTTTAAAAAAATTGGCCGATGTGAGGGTGGAGACGATTATGTGATCGATGTATTTTGCAGTATTCCTAATTAAAAAATATTCCAGCATTGAATACAACTCAGCAAGTTTTATCAGTATGAAAAACATGTGCAGAAAATCCCATGGATATCATAGGCATTAAGGATCTGCATTTAAATAATACGATTTCGCATCTGTTAAAGCTACGTAACAATAATCGTGTCTCGCATCGCTCTAACAGGTTCATTTCCTTATGAAGAAAACAAGATATGGGAAATAAGAACACCTGTTACAAATCACTTAACGATGATGAATAGCGAAAGCAGAAGATTAAGCTAAGTCTGTGTTCGATTCGATAAAATTAAAAGCGTTGGATGATTCAATTAGGATTAAGGTTCCGGATGACGTGCAAAAGAGGTAAAGAATAAAAATAAGTTTTAATTGCAATGTCGTTAATTTAATTTTTTTGCTCAAAGATAGATGGAGTAGAATTTTAATCTTCTGATCACAATTGCAAACAACGAGAATTAGTGATATAAAAGAGTGAAAAAAAGATATAGTACTTTAATTAGATATTCATTTATTCAAGATTATTGCTTTTATGTTTGTGGAAAGTGAAAAGGCTTAAGATTGGATAAAAATACGTTTTTCAACGTTGCGCATACATTTTCCGGTTGGGTTAGATCGTTTTACAATGAGCGGCATTTTTTGCAGATATTGTGCTAAATAGCCCCGTCAAAAGGGCTCAGAAAATGTTGGGTAAGGGGACCCACTGGACAGCTATTTGGAGACAAGTGGTAGCCTCCCGTCAAGGTCATTCAGTGTCTTCTTTAAAGTGCAGAGTATGATTCTCTCCGCACACGGAGCCACCCACGGCTTAACGTCTCATTCGTGGGACGGCAGAGGGCATTCGAACCTTAAAATGAAGATTAAGAGCAGATCACACTACCGATTGAGCCACCCTCGCCCCACATTTTTCCGTCTCGTTAATTCTCCTGATATACGTAAGTTATCGGCGACAACGTTTTAGCCAATTTTCTACGACCAAGACAACAATTCAATATTAACGTGGGCGATTATACATATTTATATAATTTAATATTATTCCGGGTAATTTAGGATATATCTGTTAAATGACTATGACACTAAATAAATTATATTCAAAGCAACAGCACAAAAAAACCAAAACTGTTAAATATGTATATACTTAATTTTATACAAATGTAAAATAAGAAATAAATTTGGAAAATTTTGAGGTTTAATAAATAGAGTTGACAGAATTAAGAACTTTCCTATTGAAACCATCAAATACTTATTTTAACTGTAGGTGCTGGCTGTCCTTACTGAAATTTATAGCAATATACATTCAGTGGAGTGCTATGAAAGTCAACTGTTAATATATATATACATAGGTAAACAACCCGGAGAACTATTAAATTTAAATTTATAAAATAATTCCTATATTCAAAACATCATTATATCGTTTTCGAAGCTTTAATTACAAAGTAGAGCTGTCTTATGTAGGGAGAGGTTGGTAAACGGCGTTCATGGTCTAACACCTCCTATAACAGAAGGCCTATAAAGTAAATATTTGACGTCACTTAGGTAGTCCTACTATATAGACAATTCTTACATTTTCGATTATAATATTATTACTGGTAGACTCTTGTGTTAATCTTTATACTAGTGTTTATCTGTAAATATATTTTACTTAGAAAGAAAATTTTTCCTATTTATTATCAAATATAATAATGCTAATTAATGCAAATAATTTTTTTTCTAAATAACATATACTAATAGACAAACATTAGTATAAAGATTAGCACAGAATCCACCAGTAATAATATTGGAATAAAAAATATAAGAAGTATCTATATGGTAGGACTAAAGCTGACGTTATAAATCGTGTCCTCTGGTTTTCTGTTATATGAAGTGTTGCATGGTCGCCATGTCTGGGCACTGCTAGTGCGTCAGTTATTTTTGCAGATTAATAATCGAGCTCCGCCAAAACATACACACATAGGAACAGAATAACTTTAAAATAATAATTGATTACTTAAGAAAAACATGGAAATGCGTCCCTTCCGGATGATTGTTGTTTGTTCTCAGTACTGTTTAATAATATTAATTGATTACAGTGCAATGAATACCTTAATTTCCAAATCTTGGTATTAATGGTTCCTTCGTATATCCAGCCCCAAATATTAAATTTTTAACTGAAGAAGTTAAAATGTTTAACATTAACTTTAATTTTTGAACTCTTGAGTTAACTGCTAATTCGGGAGCCATATAAATATATGACAATATTTTCCGTTTGGGCATTTGACCGAATTTGGCGATCCGAAATCTTACTTATGGAAAATTATTCCTCGGATTTATATCGGGAAGGAGGGGTGAGGGGGGGTGCTTTAAAGAGGAGGAAGGAAATGTGGGAATCAGATCCTTACGTTTCTTTCACTTAGTATGAGAAGAATGAGACAAATTCAATTATCATAGCTGTTAACGTTTAAGAGAAATCTCTCCAGTTTCCTCTGGGAAGGAGCACTTTTTGCAAAGGAAAAACTGGGAAACTCTTAGGTTGCTTTGGTGGTTTGGCCTGAAAATTGTAAGAGGAAGCAGTATGCTAAGGAGGAGTTCTTCTTCAGACTCTCAAATATATAGTAAATTTACAATATATGTAAACCCCAGAGCAAAGAAGTGAGGTGGGAATTTGAAAATATCTGGTTTGAACACATGGTTTTTATTTCTATCTTCCTTTTGCATTTTTCTCCTCAATTTTCAGTTTGTTTCTTGACTTCTGCGTTTGTTAAGGGAATTGCACCACCATATCTTTGGAACGAGATGGCCAAACTTAATATGTTATGTGTCAAATGAAAGCTTGTGACCTAGATAGTGTTATAGGCTGTAGAAAATTATCCAAAAGGGAGAAATAAAAAACGATTGTTCCATTATATCTTCGGAACACGAGGGTCTAGAGTACGAGTTCTATGTGAAATAAAAGTTTGACATAGAAGTGTTATGGGATATAAAAATCTCCCCCCACACTAAAGGGGGGGGGGAAATTTAACGGGAGGGACGACACCAATGAGTTATATCTCAAATTGAAGCTTGTGAAGCTTACAATGTCATGGACTACTTCAAATCAAGCCCCTTTTTCTCTCCCACGAAAAGGGGGACAGAAAAATGTGGTCGATGTTTATGTCATATCAAATAAGTTTCTGAAGATAGTGTTTTTTGTTTGGTGACAGAAAATATAAATTAAAATTTTTAAAAGACACCTTCCTATACGCGTACTAAAGTGCACAAAATAAAACTAAAATATATCAGTTGGTGCCATCAATCATTGAATTCGTATAGAAATTTTCAAAGAAAAATGGAAAAGGAAAATTCATTTCAAAGGAAAATGGAGAGTCGATTTACCTAGTTAACGAGACTACCAGTGCCCTTATCTTCCTTTGAAGTGAATACGAATTCATCGATTGATTGCACCACCAGAATGTTTTTTACTTTTTTTTGTAGGACATATATAAGGATATATGCAGATTAACTTTATTTTGCTTTTATACTTTTATATTTTTAATTATCTTCCCACTGCCTTTCTCTTCGCATTTGTCGGTTTGTTAGTTTGTGTATTTGTCAAAAAGTTAATCATAAGACTAAAAAAAAAACTTCGGTTTTTTGGTAGAAATAACTATAAAAAATATTTAGCGGTAATTATGGAAACACTTTCACAGCACGTCATGGAAGTATTTTCACGGTATATCTGAAGCGCTTACACGACCCGCCTCAAGTATTTTCACGGTACACCTCAATTACTTTCAGGGAACACCTCAAGTATTTTCACTACACACCTCAACTACTTTCATTACACATCTCAATTACTTTCACGGTACACCTCAAGTATTTTCACTACACACTTCAACTACTTTCATTACACACCTCAATTACTTTCACGGTACACCTCAAGTATTTTCACTACACACCTCAACTACTTTCATTACACATCTCAATTACTTTCACGGTACACCTCAAGTATTTTCACTACACACCTCAACTACTTTCATTACACATCTCAATTACTTTCACGGTACACCTCAAGTATTTTCACTACATACCTCAACTACTTTCACTACACACCTCAACTACTTTCAACACCTCAATTACTTTCACCGTACACCTCAAGTATTTTCACTACACACTTGAAGCACGTTGCCGACACAACTGAAACGCTTTCATGACATACTTGGAACACTTTCACGACTCACCTGAAGCACTTTCACTATACACCTGAAGCAATTTCAATGCACACCGATTGGCAAGAGAGTAGGAAAAAGGAACTACAAATCGATAAAACAAAAAGAGAAAAAGTTTCTCCAAAGAAAGACTTTTTCCTCTTTAATACTCTCATTGAAAAATACCAATAAATGGAAACAGACTAAGTTAATATACATATATATATATAAACATAAAAAAATATAATGCGCTTTAATAATTTTTGCCTGACTGAATCGCATTACTGGAGAAAGAATCTCTTTAACTCCTTTTCATGGTACAGATGAATTTAAGCTGTACTTAAAGCCGGCTTAAATACAATAAATATAAAATAAAAAGACGATCGACTAGTAAACGCCTGTGACTGTGATGCACTCCTGTAATCCTGTCTCTTTGGAAATGATAGAGAGAGAAACGACAGAAGAAGCGAATGAGAGAGAGAACTGAAGGAAGAGATGCAGAGGTGTGCCGGTAATAATTTAATTAGCCAGTTTCCGTCCGATGATTAATGCTAATTAAATCAATTAGACGGAGGTTGTATAATGACGAGTTGACACGACATCGTGGGCCTCACTCCATTACTGCCAAGCGACTGCTTGTACAGATGCGTTATTGAATAATTAATGTGGTTAAGTCTCGTCCCAAGATATGCGCTAGACGAGTATTGTTCATTCCCGTAACAGAGGACATTGCTGTTCCTTGGTCCTCAACAATCAACAGCATTGAACAATGGTGTGCAGAGACTTCGTGCGCATTCCTCTCTGTTGCTTTCCTCCAGCAGCATCCGGCTTGTTGCACTATCGCAACAGAGTTTTAGAAAGAGGCAAGTATGGATTATTGCATTTAGGGCATAATAGTGTGCTGCTTATTATTATTATTAGGCAGTCTTTAGGCTTTAGCTGGAGAATGGAAGGAATGGAGCAACCAAGGTCTATCTAATCAAGAGTAAATTGATCACGATTTATTGGAAATTATTGCATTGGGTGATTTTATGTAAGAATAGGTTTAATGTTAGACCCCAGAGTGTAGGCAAAACGGTTTGTGGAAGGAGAAATCTAAAACAATATTTGAGATTGGCATCAACATGTAGAAGTTCATAAGCTATGGCACACCTGAAGGAGGAGACAGGCTAGTGATATTGCTAAATCGTGTTACATGGAGGAAGTCGTTTGGAGGTTACGGTTTTAACGTTAGAAACTATACGTATTTCTACAATAAATGTTTTTTAAGCTTTCTGACGATTATGGTCAGCTAATTGGTTATATTATTAGTTATGAATAACTACTAATGCAGAACTCTACAAAAATCGAAGACCCTGGAAAAGAGAGAAGTTTTGCATAACCCAGAGGGAGGAGGGATCCAATCAAGTGCCATTAGCTCCCGGGGGGGGGGGAGATGAGTCAATCAAGTGGCATTTTAACTCTCCCTCCCCCTAGGATAGGGGAAGATAAAATTACGCTAAAACACAGTAACGTAATTTATAGAAGACTCTCTAAATGGGCTTGTCAAAAGCTAAGCAGATTAATTCCACGAAAATTAACAAAATAAAAATATATATTTTAATTTATATAACTGCTACGTATATAAAGCCTTTTTTTTAATTAATAATTGAATTAGGCTTACAAACTTTTAAGCAAATATACAGAAAAATTCTGTTTGGCAAGTGCAGTATATCAATAATAAACTATTGGGTAAAGATAAACAACAGTCGGTTTGATTTTGTTTTATGATTATTGTACAACTTTTAAGCCATCGGAATATTTCTGAATTCAACAAGCAGCCAATGAGATTAATTACAGAAAGCAAACAAGCTTGAACTCGAATTTGAAAAGAAGAAAGTTTATAGGTCTGTTGAAAAGCAAATGTCGCTTGTGAACCTAATTGAAACGTTTAATATCAAAATGATCAATATAAAATATCGCAAAGATTAAGATCAGGACTCTAATGTATTAGTGATGTTCAGTCAAACTAAACATCACGATATCATTAGAAGAAAAAATAATCCTAATAAGTTTAGAGTTCAATGGTATTCTGAAGAAACATCGATTGGCTCAACGATTTCACGTGAAGGTTTTTGAAATTACAATATCCCCCTAAACGTATCAAAAACTTTTATTTTTTTGTAATAATTTTTACATTGCCTCAATAATTTTAATTCTATAAAATTGAATCAAGTTTATGTTTAAATTTAATAACGTACTTATTCTTAAAAAGCTTTATGCTTAAAAATAAAAGTTATCCATTCAACCAATAGTTTGACGTCATTGTGCAACAAACGTGGAATATTTGGAGAATTTTGTTTAAGAATAATTATAATAAGATTTGATTTTAATGTTTAAGAATAAGAATAATAGCAGTTTTATTGGTACAAAAAAGGTTGAAATAGTAGACAGCTGAGAAATTAGGTTGGTTGTTTCACATTTAAGCGGCACATTTTTTTGCACTCGATGGGCTAAATGGAGAGATCACAAAGACCCCAATGACTTAGAGAATATTTGGAATGGAATCCACTGGACGGATGTTAGGAGATAGATGGGAGCCTGCCGTATAAAAGTCATCCAGAGTGTACTTTAACTTGTACAGGATATGGCTATCACTGATGGCTGCCTTTCCAGGCACACCAGGATCTCCTTTTTCACTAAGTGAGAAAGCGGGTTAGAGGAAAGAAATCTAAACGCAGTCAGAGTTTAGACTCGAACTTAGCAACATCAGTTAAGAACCTGTTAGTTAATAACAAGGTTACGGATTGAGAAACCCTTGCTCTTTGACAAGATAGTAACGCAATAATATCATTTCAAAGGCTTTGAAAATAGAGTAATTATCACACAAATCAAAATAAATGAGGGTTATTGTTCCAAGACCCTATACTAATAATACATGGCTCTTTGTTTTCTGCGTTCTTGCATCAAGGGGTATGCGGTATTCCATATTGGTCTCGAAAGAGGGGAGGGGGTATGTGGTATTCCATATTGGTCTCGAAGGGGGGGGGGGTATGCGGTATTCCATATTGGTCTCGAAAGGGGGGGGGGGTAGGCGGTATTCCATATGGTCTCGAAAGGGGTATGCGGTATTCCATATTGATCTTAAACAAGGTATGTGGTATTCCATATTAGTCTCGAAAGGGGTATGTGGTATTCCATATTGATCTCGAAAGGGGGTAGACCATCTTATTTTGGTCTCGAAAGGGGTAGGCAGTATTCCATATGGTCTCGAAAGGGGTATGCGGTATTCCATATTAATCTTGAATAAGGTATGTGGTATTCCATATTAGTCTCGAAAGGGGTATGTGGTATTCCATATTGGTCTCAAAAAGGGTATGCGATATTCCATATTGGTCTCGAAAACGGTATGCGGTATTCCATATTGGTCTGGAAAGGGGTATGTGGTATTCCATATTGGTCTCGAAAGGGGGGGGTGTGCAGTATTCCATATTGGTCTCGAAAGGGGTAGGCTGTATTCCATATGGTCTCGAAAGGGGTATGCTGTATTCCATATTGGTCTCGAAAGGTGTGTGCAGTATTCCATATTCGTCTCGAAGGGGTATGCGGTATTCCATATTGGTCTCGAAGGGGTATGCGGTATTCCATATTGGTCTCGAAGGGGGAGGTATGCGGTATTCCAGCGGTATTCCATATTGGTCTCGAAAGGGGTATGCAGTATTCCATATTTGTCTCGAAAGGGGTAGGCAGTATTCCATATGGTCTCGAAAGGGGTATGCGGTATTCCATATTGGTCTAGAAAGGGGTAGGCGGTATTCCATATGGTCTCGAAAGGGGTATGTAGTATTCCATATTGATCTTGAATAAGGTATGTGGTATTCCATATTAGTCTCGAAAGGGGTATGTGGTATTCCATATTGGTCTCGAAAAGGGTATGAGATATTCCATATTGGTCTCGAAAGTGGTATGCAGTATTCCATATTGGTCTCGAAAGGGGGTAGACCATCTTATTTTGGTCTCGATAGGGGTAGGCAGTATTCCACATGGTCTCGAAAAGGGTATGCGGTATTCCATATGGATCTTGAATAAGGTATGTGGTATTCCATATTAGTCTCGAAAGGGGTATGTGATATTCCATATTGGTCTCGAAAAGGGTATGCGATATTCCATATTGGTCTCGAAAAGGGTATGCGGTATTCCATATTGGTCTCGAAAGGGGTAGTCGGTATTCCATATGGTCTCGAAAGGGGTAGGCGGTATTCCATATGGTCTCGAAAGGGGTATGCGGTATTCCATATTGATCTTGAATAAAGTATGTGGTATTCCATATTAGTCTCGAAAGGGGTATGTGGTATTCCATATTGATCTCGAAAGGGGGGTATGCAGTGTTTCATATTGGTATTCCATATTGTTCTCGAAAAAGGTATGTGGTATTCCATATGGGTCTCTAAAGGGGTGTGCGGCATTCCATATTGGTCTCGAAAGGGGTATGCAGCATTCCATATTGATCTCGAATAAGGTACAGTCACTCAAAAAAAAATGTCCGAACACTATAGTTGTTTACAGAATTCAAAAAAAATATATGGCAAAGATTTAAAAAAAATTAGTGATCTGGCAACCTTCGTGTACTGTACACAAAGGTTACCAGATCACTAATTAAAAAAAAACGTTGCCAGATATTTTTTCTGCATTCTGTAATCAACCATAGTGTTCAGATATTTTTTGAGCGACTGTACGTGGTATTCCATATTAGACTAGAAAGGGGTATGTGGTATTCCATATTGGTCTCGAAAGGGGTATACGGTATTCCATATTGGTCTTGAAGTGGGTATGCGGTATTCCATATTGGTCTTGAAAGGGGTATGCGGTGTTCCATATTGGTCTCGAAAGGGGGGTATGCAGTATTCCATATTGGTATCAAAAGGGTATGCAGTATTCCATATTGGTCTTGAATGGAGTATGCGGTATTTCATATTGGTATAGAAAGGGGTATGCGATATTTCATATTGGTCTCGAAAGGGGTATGCAGTATTCAATATTGGTCTCGAAAGGGGTACAGGATATTGTAATTTCGTACCAGAAGGGTATGATACGTAAAATGTTCGAAAAATACTCTTTAAAGGAATATGTGTGACTGGTCATGATACAGAAAAAAAAACTGAAGTTGAGGCCAAAACATTATTGGAGTTTTTTCTTCCTTTTTTCTTCTCGGAAATTATTTTCTCTAAAAGCTTCAGTATGTTCTTTTCCTGAGTTTTCGTGTTCTTTACAAACATGCCCCCATTCTTTACAAATCTCCGGCCCCCATAGCTGATACTAAAATTGTTGAAGAACGAAATCTTGCAATGAAATTAAATTAATTTCAATATCCTTACCATTTTGGTCTAAAACCACCTTCTATCAAATCACAATATGTAACTCGTAACTGGAAAAAAAATTGTCATCTGTAAATAAAATTTTCAGAAATAATATGGAAATCAGCCCCACGATGGTGAATTTAAAAAATGCTTAATGATCTCCTCTGTGAATCGCCCTAACAAAAATATTTGCAGAAATATTTCACGTGAGTGAATAATATATCATCATTAGCAGTGAACTGTAAAACCAATTTTCGAAATGTTCAGTCACGCGAACGAATTTAATGATTAGAATGGAAGAATTTCGCTCCTGTGTGACTTACAGCAGAAAACAAAACTTATTACAGAAATACGGAAGTAAATATTATGCACTACATATGCCTTCGTCGAACCTTCTCTATGCCTTCTCGTATACTATATACTGAATTGCAAAAAGTATTAGAGTGAACAGTCATTTATACCGAGGAATTCATTATGCACATCCACAGTGTATTTAAGAAATAAGGTTGGTGAAAACAATTCTATATTCGTGGTATTATCATTTAAATTTATATGACACTTTTTTTTTGTACCATTACTTTTTTTTAAAGATTTTCTTCCATAAAAATATGCATTTTTAACTTAAAAAAGCAGTATTTTAACTATAAAAATACGCATTTCTGATTTCTGTCATAGGAACATGAATCTGATATATGAACAATCGCTCGAATAAAATATCCGAACACTATGGTTGATTACAGAATTCAGAAAAAATATCTGCCAACATTTTTTTTTTAAATTAGTGATCTGGCAACATTCGTGTCACCATAGTGTTCGGATATTTTTTTGAGCGACTGTACCGTGAATTTCACAACTTCTCGTTTTCCTTTTCATCGTTGTCTGAACTTTCAACGCTTCTTCGAGATTTTTATCTTTAGGTAATTTTTTTTGTTTTTCCTATGAACAGCACTTTCTCCCCTCGTAGAAGATTCTACATAAATTTAAGAGCGAATTGCGACTTTCACTGAACAAAAGCAGATAAAACCAGTTTGGCAGGAGGCGGTGGATGTTGTGCGTAAAATCCGAAGTCCGTAAGTAGGGATCCGTAAAACCTGAAGTCTCTAAATCAGGCGTCGGCAACCTATGACCAGCGGATCACCAAGTGACCCATTTAATAATTTCAAGTGACCCACTTGAGTTCTACAAATAAAGTATAATTTATTTTTATATATTATACTTTATTTGCGGAACTCAAGTGGGTCACTTGAAATTATTAAATGGGTCACTTGGTGAAGTGACCCATTTTTGGTGAAGTGACCATACTTTATTTGCGGAACTCAAGTGGGTCACTTGAAATTATTAAATGGGTCACTTGGTGACCCGCGGGTCATAGGTTGCCGACGCCTGCTCTAAATGATCTGATCGTGATCAATAAGACTCGAACTTTTACTGTATTATGAAATTTATATATATATATACACTGGTTTCCATAAATTAAGGAAAATACCTCTGTCATTGGAAAGCTAACGTCAAAGCTCTGTAGCTTCTAAAATAAGTTTTTTTGTTTTGAAAAATGTGATTGCAGATAAAGATCTCAAGCAAATAAATCAATATCTCGATTTTCAACAATATTCGTTCAGTATTTAATCAGTTATGGAAGTTTGAATATTTAGCGATAACAATGCCAGCCACAAAAATTGACTTCAGAAATTAAAACTTAGTAATAAGTATTTTATCAAAGTATTTAATAAAATAAGTTTGTATTTTAGAACTTTGTGTAAAGAATTCTTTCACTGTTCTTCAGTTTTGTATAAGTTTCTAAAGACTGGCATTGCTATTGTTAAATATTCAAACTTCGATAACTCATTAAATACTGAATGAATATTGTTGAAAATAAAGATATTGATTTATTTGATTGATATCTTTATCTGCAATCACATTTTTCAAAACAAAAAAAAAATGAAACTTATTTTAGAAGTTAAGCTTTGACCTTAGCTTCCCATTTTCTTAGCATAGGGATTTTCCGTAATTTATGGAAACCACTAATATTATTGGTAACAAATGCACTCAGTGTTCATTGAATTATGACCATTGCACTTCGTGTTATGTTAATGAAAAGTTTATTTCGATGATACGCAAATGAGCCTTTTATGTTAATATTATCAATGATGATAAATTGCAGATCTCACCTCTATCTATCTAAACTTGATTAATAATAAAAATACTCACTAAGTGTTAAAAGAGTTGTGGAAGTTTAAATAATTAATATCAGTAATGCCAATAGTAAGAAACTTATACAAAATTCACGTACAGTGAAATAATTATTCACATAAACTTTCATAATGTTCGCTTTTCTTATTAAATGATTTAAAATAACCCTTAAAATTTATTAAAAAAAGAAGTAAGTAACTTTAGAAGTAAATTCTTATGTCTGGCATCGATGTTGTTAAATATTCAAACTTCCATAGGTCTTTAAGTATTGAGTGGATTTTTTTAAAATCTCTATTAAGATAGATATAGTTGAGATCTGCAATCTATCATCAGTAATATATTACCATAAAAGGCTCATTTTAGAAATTATGAAACATTGTTATTAGCATTCCATTTACATCACATGGATTGCAATGGTCTTAAGTCAATGAACACTGTGTGTATTCTAATATTTCAATAATTACGTAGTGAGATAACTATGGAGCAAAGAATTTTTGTTTGAATACACAATTTATTCTTCCTAAAGTGCGCTATCATTATTAAGGTCTCGCATTCCTTATAGATTTTCATGACGTATTACAATGTCATTGTAGTCAGATCTCCGGCTGAGGAGATATTTATAATTTTGTTTATCCATTAAAAATAGACATATAACGTAATGAGTTGGGTTGTTTTACCTCTGAGCGGCACTTTTTTGCACACCATGGGCTAAATGGCCAGGTCACATGAACCCCGAAGTTTCAGAGAGGGTTAGGAGAGGGGACCCACTGGACCAGCTGTTGGGCGACAGATGGTAGCCTCCCGTCAAGGCCATCCAGCGTGTTCTTTAACGTGCACAGGGTATGGCTCTCCCACACACGGGGCCACGGCTTAACGTTCCATCCGAAGGACGGCGGCCTTTCCAAGCCCATCGGTGTCCCCTACTGACCGTGGGCAGGGCGGGGAATTTTGGGGAGATGAATCTCAACGTTGACCTAGCTGGGACTCGAACCTGGGAACTACAGATTACGAGTCAGGCGCGCTACAGACTGAGCCACACCTGCCCCTATAACGTAATAAAATCAAATGTAATACATGATAGTTTGCTTTACAACATGCACTACCTCATATACTTAGCAAATCATACTTGTTAAAGTGTAGGTATTAATTAAAGCGTCTGCTATAATATAAAAAAAAAATCCTATTGTGCTATATTATTTAAGGAACAATTTCCGTATTGGCACAGGTGGATTTGACACATTTATGCACATGCAATAGAAAGTATCACATAGTAATGAAACAAAGCTTCTGAAAGCTAATCTTGGGATCACATGCATAAAACACTCTCAAGGTTCTGCGAAAAAGTAATCAGGATAAAAGCGGGATGCATAAAATAACCACTAGAAAAAAATCTACCACACATGAAATATAATTTCGATACAAAGTACCCAAAAGAGAATAATGAATTAATATTCTTACACATAAAACTGTCATATATTTTTCGTAAGAAAGTAATCACCATAAAAAGCCTCTGCATAAAACAATAACCAGAAGCTGGTGCATGCAAAAAAATATGAAGAAAAGCTTCTGAGGATAATTAGGATATTAATTTAAAACACGTGGCAATCGTTGATGGCAACTTCTTGATGAAAGAAATCATGATTTAAAAATTTCACACGAAAATAATCATGATTTAGTTTAAAAACGCTTACAAGATGAAATATTTGGGGGAAATTCATGCACGCAAAACAGTCGTGAAATCACTTCTATAAAAGCAATCGTGAAAAAAATTCCAATATAAAACAAAATTTAAAAAATTTCATGCTTGTAAAATAATCGTGAAAAAAACTTCCCTAAGAAAGATTCATGAAATAATATACATACACATAAAGCACCTATACAAAAATATTCAAGATATAAAAATTTTAAATGTAAAGAAATGTCTAGACAAAAGCAATGATCATGATTTAAATTTAAAAGTCTCTTAGAAAATTGCAGTCAGAATTCTAAAAAGCTCTTGGACAAAATTGAACAGTGTTCTAAAAAAAAAGCCTTTGCACAAAAGTAACAATGATCCCTCCTGGACGAAGCGTTCAGCGTTCTCTCGTGAAAGTAACAGTTTGCTGGACAAAAAGTTCTCTCACGAAAGAAACACTATCCTAGACAAAACAGTCTCTCATGAAATCAAGTTTCCCTGGCAAAACAGTCTTTTGTAAAAGAAACAATTTCCTGCACAAAACTGTCTCTCATGTAGGAAACTGTCTTCTGGACAAATTGGTCTCTCATGAAGGAATCAATCTCCTGGACAATACGGTCTCTCATGCGACGAACAAGCTTTGACAAAACCAGTCATGATCAAACAAAAACCCTTGCATGACACAATAACGAGAAAAAACTCGCGCACGTAAGATTATCCTGAAAATTTTACTAGACAAAATTATAGACAAAAACAATCCGACGACGCGAAACTCCAGGGGAAAAATCCTCGAAGCAAACGCCCCTGCATGATATAATAACGGGAAGAGGCAAGCACACATAAAATGATTAAAGAAAAGAAAAAGCTCCTGACTCATGAAACATCTGACTTTATAAAGTCTGAAATTATCCAGGAGAAGAGGAGGATAGCAGTTCTCAAGATGTGGGGTGAAGGGGAGGGAGGTGTAATCTCTTCCACCCATACCTATGGTTGCCCATGGCAGTGTATTTAGCCTAACGATACTTCAAAAAGAAAAAAGAAATTCACTGAGGACATTATAGACTATTCCAAAAACACAAGCAACTGAAACATTCTTTCGGTTAAATTGAAAGGGAAGAGAAAAAAATTTAGTCCGTCGACATTCAGCGTCCAATGTATCTCTGCACATTTAAATTCCACTTTCTCTGAGTGCGTTTAGGAGGACATTTGCAAACAGAGGGAAGAAAGTAGGGGTGAAAAAGAAGAATAAGAAGAACGAGAAGGCAAAAAAAAATACTCCGAATGAGTGAATAAACAGAAAGAAGCTTTTACTTGTACAGACAATGGAATCGTTTCTCCGGGACGAAAGGGAAAAAAAACGACACCGCATTGTCTTCTGCATTATTTTGTATAATATTTCAATTTGCAGCCTATTATTATGGAATCGACAGACGTTCTGCTTTTATATACAGTCTCGGCACTTTATGTTTACATAAATATGAATTTAATGTTGTAGCTCTCAGAGAGCATTACAAGGCCAGTTTGCGTAGTTGGATAATCTTTAGAGTATGTATATATTTCTGAAGGAATTTCATTTTTTAAGAGAAGAATAATGTAGTAAAGATACGTATTCTTCTCAATGCTATTGCTTTAAAAGCTATCAATATTTGTAATAGTCACAAACAACAGCTACAGAAAAAGAGGAAAAAATCTTTTTCATTGTTTTAATTTTATAGTTTGATTATTTCTGTTATACCTATAGAATTCTCAGTTTAGCGTACTTGAAGATGTCTATAATTTATGAAGAACCAGTTACGGTTTGTTTCGTGGATGAATGTCTTTATAAATAGCATAACTAAAACAAAATTAAATACAGTTGACACCAAGACAATAAATAATAATAGCCTTAATTTAAGCCATATTAAAGATAATCAAAAGTTATCTACCTGATGCGAAATATTATAATTAGAATATCATAATCTTATGCTTATTTAGCAGACAAAGAAAAACAACATTATGTGATAGTAGTAGTATGATTGAGAGTTCTGGGCCAATGTTAAAGTGGTCGAAGGCTCTGCTGATTGGTTTGGGCCCCGGTTGGACAGAGCTAAGATCATTTTGAGGTCGAAGGATCTGCTGACCGGTTTGGAGCCTGGTTGGCAATCTAAGACCTCCATCAGTTGCTCAGTGGAATAGTTCGGGGCCCTGCTGAACGACTTGGTCCCTCTAGTAGGCAAAGGGCCTTTTTCAAATCTGGGTCCAACTAAGAGTCTTCATCCCGGGAGCCGAGTCAACTTGGATCTACATATCTTTGTTTGTGGCTAACCGGGGAATAGATTAAATTTAGGTTTTGACCGATGGATGAGCTTTCCTTCTATAGGACTGCTCGCCATTAGGTAGTCGGGGATGAGCTGTATCTGTATGGTACTGTCTTGCCCCCGACCGTAGTTAGTGGCGAAAATGGCATTTCCCTATACTGGTAGTGCCTTTTGGGGTGGAACTAGTGGGTCTTATCTTATATATGTATATTACATTAATATATATATATATAGCAAATATCCCCCCATTCATGACGTCATCGAAATCGATGTCATGGCTGTAACTATCGAGGTAGCTTTATACAGTCCTCAATCCTTTTTCCACCGTTACGATAGAAAACGATTTTTTGAGTGCGCGACACATTTTTTACGCACCCCTCAAATATCGCAACGTATATATTATGAGCATAGAAAAAGCAAATTTCTTAAAAGACTGCTATTTCCTCAAGTTGTTATTCACTCTTCCACCAAAAATTTAGCATTTTCATAAATTCGAAATTATTTGATTTTAAGTATGAACAACAAATCACAAAATATTTTTTAAACACCCTTAAAATCTGTTTAGAAAAATAAAACAAAGTGACAAACAATTGAAAAATGTTTATAGGTCAGAACTGATTTCAGTTCTTTAAATTGATTAAATTTATGGGCTAAAAAGTAGTTTCGCTACTACAACGAACGAAACATTTTATGTAACAAATTTTCATTTAGAGGCCGTTATTGAAATCTAAATCATTTAAAGCTTATTACACAGAATTGCTTATTTTCTTCTTCTCTGAAGACTGGAGTGTTGCCAACTCTTTGAAACAAAAATTCATTAAAACCTCAATTTAAATCTGCTAGATGCTAGCAGATATTTATCGACATACTTCACGACTTTTGCCACACCGTGATTGAGAACTTCCGC
The DNA here is from genome assembly GCA_038380435.1 of Ryuthela nishihirai. Lineage (NCBI taxonomy): Eukaryota > Metazoa > Arthropoda > Arachnida > Araneae > Heptathelidae > Ryuthela > Ryuthela nishihirai. Next base: position 52,049,574 of record JAWZYU010000020.1, read on the forward strand.
TCAACGATATTTTAGATATTTCTCGACGTCTGCAAGTGCCAATAGTAACGGTCCATGCTGGAGGTGAGTTCGGACTCAATTTTTCCAGCGCTCACCCTCCCAAGCCCAAAGTTATTGAGCTGAAGCCCGCCCGAATCTGAACCATTTCAATAATTATTGAGCCCAAGCCCGCCTGAGCCTGAACCATTTCATTTCAACAATTATTGAGCCCAAGTCTGCCCGAGTCTTAACCATTTCAACAATTATTGAGCTCAAGCCCGCACGAGCTCGATTTGCGGAAAATATTTCTCTGACGCATCATAAGGCATACATATTGTATACTGTATAGCATATAGAAATGCAGAAGGCATGTCGTTAATCATTTATTCTATTCTTATATTATTAATTATAATCATTTCATGATAAAATTGAAACGTTAATGCTATTTGGAACGAAAAATGTTAGAAATACTAGTAGCAGAAACTGGAAGTTCGTGGGTAAAATCATTATAAACTCAGAGCCATTCATTTACTAAATATAGAGAATAAGTAAAAAAATTACCAAAGCTGCATGGGCTTATTTTTAACCACTAAAGACCGATTATAAGGTGAAAATTAAAATCAAAACATATTTTACATTTTAATTTTTTTTCACAATTACAAGAAATATTAGAAATTGAAATTATTTTGACCTTGAGCCCGAAGTCGCTTTTATTATTTTGAGCCCGAGCCCGAATTTTGGTTCATGCGTTCATTTTTATGCAGGCTTGGATTGGGTTGTTTTACCTCTGAGCGACACTTTTTTGCACACCATGGGCTAAATGGACAGGTCACATGGACCCCGAAGGCTGAGAGAAGGTTGGGGGAGGGGATCCACTGTAACAACTGTTGGGAAATAGATGGTAGCCTCCCGTCAAGGCCACCCAGCGTGTTCTTTAACGTGCACAGGGTGACTCTCCCGCACACGGAATCACGGCTTAACGCCCCATCCGATGGACGGCGTCCTTTTCATCGGTGTCTCCTACTGACCGTGGGCCGGGCGGGGAATTTTGCGGAGATAAATCTCAACGCTGACCCAGTTTGGACTCGAACCTGGGAACTGCAGATTACGAGCCTGGCGTGCTACCGACTGGGCCACCCCCGCCCCCCTTTATACAGACAGTGAGTTGATTGTCTGCTGCTAACTCCCGGCTCTTTACAGCAATGCTAATAAACATTGAACTTACAAATCTGCATAATATTAGTAACGACTGATTGATTGACACAGGTGGAATTCAAGTTAAAAAAGACAGAGGATTTCCAGGAATTCAAATGGTTTAAATTATTCTACACTTAATTAATGTGAATAATAATATTAGATATAAATTTAAATTAGTTTTATTTACCTTTCCATTTAAAGTCAGGAAGGTTACTCTCTGTAATTAATTTAAGCATCTAATTTGCCATGTTAATAGCTCTACTAATTGGAGTCCGCATGGAAATGTTAAAGAGATTTTAGATTCAAACTCCGGTCATAATATAGTTTAGATTTGAATTTTAATGTGATCTGGGCTGATTTGGAGAATTCAGAAATTTAAGGTTTTGGAGGTAGCTGTTCCAAAACGTCCAGTAATTCGTTCAAAAATATTCACAGACTCCCAAATGGGATTCTCAAATTCTCGTGGAAACCACCTCCAATTAAATCAGCAGCAATGAATGAGTCGATTTCTCTTGCAAAATGGTTTAGTTTTTGTTTTTTTTTCGGAAATTGCAGAGTAATAACCCCCATCATCATTTTAAGAAACAGTTAATTTAATCCAAAATTTGTCTATCAAGAATATTACCCTAGCATAAAGGAAACCATAAAGATCTGTTCTTTTCCTTTTTTTGGACTTATTTACCTTACTCGTAGTTGGAGCTGGAGTACATTATGAATTCATTATTTTTCACTATACCATATCGATTGCATATCCATAAATTTTATTAAAAATGTTATCATCGACTGCCGGTATTTTGTTAGAGTAGCTTTAATATTAATAATCCGCTATCCATACTTGGGACACTCTACCAACAGTCACAATAAAGTATTAATTTTAAGAAAATGCATTCAAAATAGCATTCCGTGAAAACGCGAATTTCGCCCTTGTCCATCAAGGTCCCCTATTTTCTTGAACACTTAATTATTTAAAAAATAAAATCCCCTTATACGAGAAGGAAAAAGCTTTGATATGTCCATCAAGATATGTTAGATGGGAAACATGATGAATTGTCGCTATTGGGAATAAAATTTCTTCTCTTTTTCTTATTGTAGCAGATTTCTTGCCGACGTTCCATAAAATATGCATGATGCAAATGTCTCAAGGTTCTGAGTTGTTTCCTTTAAAAAAAATGTAATCGCATTACTTTTGAGCTTTCGCTCCTTTAAAGTTCTATTAAAACAAAGTGAAAAAAAATATGACTCTGAAAAATAATATTTATTTCGTAGTGAAAACAAATTCTAAACACCGAGTCATGAATTTTAAAACATTTTAAGTTTACGTATTTTTTTTTAATATTTATACTTAATATTCTTAAGAAAAAGAAATGTCAATAGCTTTGGGTTGTTAATGTTAAAATAAAAAAAAAAGATTAAAAGACTTTTCTATCATTTAGTTTTAAACTTAAAAATAAAGAGCCCGTTTCAAGTGTATTGCAATAAAAGAAAATCTGCATACTTATAAAAATTGTGAAATTTAATAAATTAAAATTGATAGCAGAAATGCGTTATTTCTTTATATAGCAATTAACCCGTTTAAAGCGGGAGATAAGTTCGGGGGGGACCCGCGTTAAGCAGTTTTTTTTCCCCATTTGCTTGTTTTTTGCATATCTTGCTGATCTTTTTGATATTTTTTTTGTTTCATGATGGATATTTAATTTTTTAAAAAGTAGTCATAATTCAGAGTTTGGTAAAAAAATTACGTAAATGCATCAATAATTTCATAAATTTTACATATATGATCAATTAATTATTTTTACAATTTATTTCTTAATAAGGAAAGAATATAACGTGATTTGCTTCGCTGCATAATATTTGTTTCTAACATTCTCTTCTGTTCTAGCTAAAATGTATGGGTTGGGTTGTTTTACCTGTGAGCGGAACTTTTTTGTTCACAGTGCACTAAATGGCAAAGTCACAAGGACCCCGAGAACTCAGAGGAGTTTGTGTGAAGGGGACCCACTGGACAGCTGTTGGGACAGAGTTGGTAGCCTCCCGTCGAGGGCAGACAGTGTGTTCTTTAACGAGGACAGGGTATGGAACTTCCGCACACGGGGCCACGGCTTAACGTCACATCCTATATACGGTGGCCTATTCCGAGCCCATCGGTGTCCCCTAAGGACCGAGGGCAGGCTATGGAGTTTTGCGGCGATAAAATCTCAACGTTGGCCCAGGCAGGATTAGCCTGGGAACTGCAGAATATGAATCTGGCGCGTAATTTTTTTGAATTGGATAAATGCTAATCAAATATTATAAGTCACATTTTACAAATTCTAGTGTAGTTTAAGTTTCTGTCGTTAGAGAGCGCTAAATTTCGAAAATGCAAAATTTTAAACGAATATTGAGAACGACGTTTATGCTAGAAATTTGAAATATCGGTGGTAGAGTTTCGAGGGTTTAGAATAACAATAATATTCACTCCTCACAGAGAGATGGGGATTCTTTTTTTATTTAAGAGATAAATTGCATAAGTAAAAATAATAAATCGAATTACCACTGTTAAAGGATGAAAAAGTAAGAAAATATAAATCTGTATTCGCTTTGTTGAACACGATCATTTCATATTCTCCAGAAGCGATATATATTTATTAGAAATCAATTGGTGCCTTCGTCACCTCTTGACTTCTAGCGCGTCATCCGGACCCCCATTTGATCTTGAATGCAACACTGAATCCATTGAAAATGGATTATGAGGATTATTCCTTAAGGTTTATGAGTTCTGCTGCTCGAAATATTCACCAACTTTTAGCTCTCTAGCAATGCTCTATAGAAATTTGATCATTGAGCTCGAGGATCCGTCGCATCAAAAATTTCATTCAGTTTCCTAGATCTACGAGTCGAAATACCGAAAGACATCAATTTTTAGCTCTCTTGCACCGTTAGATCGAAATTTGACCTTTGACCTCAGAGACCCTTCAGGATCCGACATCTACAACCCAAAACGCCCCCAGACACCAATTTTCACCTTTCTAGCATTGGTTATTTAAGATTTTACCTCTACGTGACCTCTATTTAATCTTGAGGTCTCATCGGAGATGAAATTTCGAATTTTTTCTGAGATTTCTCTACCCGAGACTTATCATTTCTGCATCATAGTTAGAATTAGCGAGATCCCCTGTCAGTCAGCCGTTAGTCAATCACTCACGATCGTCTAAATACTGTATATTACATGTCATAAATTTAAAATTTTGATGGTATGATGTGAGAGTAACGAGGTTTACATTGACAGCAATGATTTGCCCCCTTTCGTGCAGGGGAGGGCGGGAACCGAAATTTTTCTTTGTTTGACTTAATGAAACTACGTCTCAAAAAACATACATTTTAGTTTCATGTGGAAGGAGGGAAAAAAAGCAAGATTTCGTTTTTCACAATGAGATAAAATGAAGGAAAATTTCGTTCTTCATGATGGTAAAAGAGAAATGAAATTTCCCTCTTCATGATGGTAAAAAAGAAGGGAAATTTCGTTCTTCAGGATGATAAACAAGGATGGAAATTTCATTCTTCATGATGGGAATAAGAAGAGAAATTTCGTTCGTCCTGATGGAAAAAAGAAGGAAAGTTTCATTTTTCCTAATGGGAAAAAAAGAATGGAAATTTCGTTCTTCATGATGAAAAGAAGAAGAAAAATTTCTTTCTTCATAATAGAAAAGATAAAAATTTAATTTTTCATAATGGAAAAAAAAGGAGGGAAATTTCGTTTTCATAGTGAGGGGAAAAAATGGAATTTCCAGTTTTCTTTTGAAAGAGAACATACAAATTCATAATTCCAGATATTTTTAAGCACGTGTTTGTAACGGAAATTTGCATTTATTTACTGCTAAGGTAACATTGATAAGTTTAAAGCCAAAGCAGTGATAGCAGTGTTACATATTATATATTCAAAACGCTTTTTACTCAATAAAACAATGTGTGAAATATCACGAATTTTTGTTTGTGTGGGAGGAAAAAAACGAAAATTTCGTAACGCGCAAAAAAAAAAAGCAGAAAGGAATTTTCGATTTCCGAAATGCAAAAAAAGAACGTAAATTTCGATTTTTGTAAGAAGTAGAAGTGAAATTTTGATTTTTCGCAATGAGAAAAAATAAATTTTGTTTTTCGTAATAGAAAAAGCAAGATTTCGATTTCCATAGTGAGTAAAATGAAGATTTCGATTTCCGTAGTGAGCAAAAGAAAGATTTCGATTTCCGTAACGAGGACAAGCAAGATTTCGATTTTCGCAAAGATAAAAGAAGGGAGGTATTCACCTCAATAAAAAGAAAATTGCATCCAGTCTTTGCATCGTCACTGGACTGCTGTGAATTGCACTAGAAAAAATATTTTTATGGATAAATTGCGTATTGTTTTTGATATATATAAATTTTTACTTGTATAGCAGTTATTCAATGTTTACTTAAAAACATTTTCTATAACAAAAAAGGAAAAAATCTAGAAAAAATTATACATGGAGCTTTATTTACCTGAATGCCAAAAAACTGTCTTTGAAAAGCATTCATCAAAAGTGAGATTTATAAACAAGTATTCGAAAAGAATTTTGTATCCTCATCAGGTTTCGAAATTGGAAAAAATAATTTTTTTTGTTTTAATATTAAGATTCTCAGAAACTATTTTTGTCTACTTGTTAACTCATAAGAATAAAAAATTTCCCCTTTCAGAAAGAAACTTTAGTGTTGCATTTAGGAGCCTTTAGATGCATAAATCTAAACTGCAAAGAGAAAAGATCATCCTATTTGTCTGACAATTTTTTTTGTCATTTGAACACTTTCATAACACGTCAATAACAACACATTGCAACAATAAAATAGTGAGGATTTTTCTGAGAAAATTTTTTTTTTGCATTGAAATCTTTTTGAAAGAAAAACAAAACATTAATTTTCGAAACCAATCAGCGTGTTTAATATAAAAATATTGCACAAAAAAAAAATGATAAATATGTGCACATAAATTTACCAAAAAAAAAAAGAAAAAACAAATCTGACACGTTTTAAAATTGCTCGATTATTTACGAAAAATGAATTGTTCCATGTTTCTATTTTCTTGTGACTTTTTTACAAAAAAATAAAGGAATTCTTATCCGTATGTTAATCATATTTTTCTACTTCTTACTGTATTTAATTTACTTTCTCAGGAGAGGAAATAACGAGATATCTTATTCAACCGACATTTTCAAGAGAATCTCCAACTATGTCTATATTTAGAATTTTCTGCTTTTACACGTGTAGTGAGAAAGAGGATATTGACAGACGTGAAAAAATCTGTCATCTATCTGAAGAGACGTTATGTTGTGGCCTTATGTGCTGGAGAGTCATACCTTGTACACGTTAAAGAATAAACTGGATAACTTTATGGGAGGTATCCATCTGTTTCCTAAGAGCTGTTCAGCGGGTCCTCTTTCTCAAAGTTCACTGGAGACGGAAGTTGGCTCAATCGGTAGCACATCAGACTCGTAACCTCATATAAAACATTCTCAGTAGAGTTCGCAATTGAGCCAGCTTTGCGAATTTCGTTCGCTAAACCTCGCTTTTCCCTAGACGAAAAAGAGGAAACCTTTTGGTCCCGGAAAAACCGCTGCCCGTCGCATGGGACGTTAAGCAGTGATCCCTTGTGCACGAAAGTCATACTGTTCACTTTAAAGAACACTCTGGATGACTTTGATTGGAGTCTATCATCTGTCTCCCAACAGCTGTCCAGTTGGTCCTCTTACCCGAACCTTCTCTGAGCCGTTGGAATATTTCTGATCTTGCCATGTAGCCCATTGTGTGCAAAAACAGTACTTCTTAGAGGGAAAACCGCCCAACGACTAAACCAAAGGTTGTCAAACCGTGTAATGTGCAGCTCGGAATGTCACAAAGCACTAATAGTTTTACATTTGCTAGTATATCTAATGATATTTTTTACAATAATGTGTGAACCAGGCCCGAATCTAGTATCGACCCTAAAAATTGTAAGTGGGAGGGGGGGGGGAGACTGGATTTCCAGTACAGTATAAATAAAATAAAGAGACTGGATTTTCAGTGCAGTTCTTGAAAAATGCACAAATTTCGAAATATACAGGGTGTCTCAAAAATATAGGTACAAACTTTTAGGGGAGGTAGATAACATCTAAAGGAATGAGAATTGCATAGGAACCCATAACCGGAAACGTCATGGGAAAGTGTTAGCAGAGGTACAAGATCTGAAAGAACACAAGACAGTGATTAATGGGAAAACATTTATTACACATAATTATTACAAATGGCGTACTAAATGGCCTGCCCTCACTTCTACTACCTCTTAATGACCCATAATCACGCAAATTTTGATGCGCACGCGCAAACAAACGGTGGCCCGGTACATGTCTGTGTGGGAAGCGTTCTTGATACATTCGTTGCCCTCATCTATTCCATACACTAATTGCATTCTGCCAGCTCCCTGTTCGAATACTTTTGCATGCTCTTCGTCAGCCGACAGCCGCTCGAATGAGGAAATCCGAACTTTCCCCTCTAGCGCACTGATGAACAGCGCCGCCTATTGACTTACGGTGACGTTTCCGGTTATGGGTTCCTATGCAATTCTCATTCCTTTAGATGTTATGTACCTCCCCTAAACGTTTGTATTTATATTTTTGAGACACCCTGTATAACTTTTCACTTGTACAGTAGTTATTCATTGTTTACTTTAAAACATTTTCTATAACAAAAAAACTAAACACAAATTATACATGAAGTTTTGTTTACCTTAATGCCAAAGAATTGTCTTTGAAAAGCATTCATCAAAAGTGAGATTTGTAAACAAATATTCGAAAAGAACTTGGTATTCTCATAATAATAATACCGATTTTAATTGAATATTTTGATTTTGTATTTCTTGTACTGAAATGTATTAAATTGACTGAAATTGGTAATTGATGAAAATTTATTAAAAATATAAATAAGTTTAATAGATTTTCACCTCTATTTCGCTTAATAGCATACTTTAAGGATGGGCGGGATGTTCCTTCCCCCACCAAGATTCAGCTCTGTGAGACTTCGTGTGTTTATACAAAAACGAGTTTTGTTACAAATGCATTGTGTTAAAAGTAAAAATATCATTATGTTTCATTTTATGCGATCTAAATGTAATGAACTACGTAAGCACTACATTGTAGGAAGAGGGAAGGGGTCGCATAATTTTATCTACGATTCTATCATGTCGCATACATTTATTGTAATTTCATGAGGTCGCAGTTCCAAAAGGTTTGAGAACCACTGCTCTAAACATTTCGTAATATTTCTTGCTATAGGATCTTAAAATCTTAATTATTATCATTTCTAGATAAAACGAAAATGCAAATGTCATTTTTAGCTAAAGATATTAGGAACAATCGATAGAAACTGATAATTCTCGAGTAAAACCATTATGAAAGCTAAAACGAATGAATAATGAGAGAATCCGTTAAAAAAATTCAAAATCTGAATAGTGATTATTAAAGTTATTCACTATACACTTATACGCTGATTAAAAGGTTAAACTAATAATCAAAATTTTTAACTTTCTATTTTTTTTTTCACATTTGCAAGCATAATTAGAAATTTTAATTGTAGTTGAGCCCGAGCCCGCCCTCTTCCGATGCTTTCTGTGATATAACTAGATCGAGATCGGACGCAAGTTGGGACGAGGATTGGTTGAGTTGCTAGTGCGACAGGCTCGTAATCTGTAGTTCCCAGTTTCAAGTTTCATCTGTGCCAGCATATCTCCGCTAAACCTGCACCATTCTCATGGGGACAAAAGGGACAATTAGTGGGCTTTTAAAGGACGCCGTCAGTCAGATGGGATTAAGACCGTGGCCCTATGTGCAAGAGAATCATACAATGTGCAAGTTAAAGAACACATTGGATGACCTTAACGGGGGGCTTCCGTTTCCTAACAGCTGTCCATTGGGTACCCTTCCCCAACCTTCTTTGAACTCTTGGGGTCCTTATGACTTGACCATTTAGTACATAGTGTGAAAAAAAAGTACCGTCAGAGATAAAACAAGCCAATCCGGGCCAAAATTCCCTGCAAAACAACTTGCAGCTCACAAAACTAATATTCAACATAATGAATCTGACTCATTTCTTTCAATTTTTTGACACATTTTTAGGAGCATAATTAAACGATTTTGCAAATTCATAGTACTCAGTGAAATTGTACATTTTTGTTTTTTAATCAAGGTATTTTCTTGATTCTTATAAATATAATTTTTTTTATCTCAAACTCATTAGAAAGTTCTTTAAGAATATATATTTTTTCCGAAGTAGCTCTTTACTAAGTTTAGCTGGACTGGTCTGCTCTAAACATTTTTCAAAAACTGCCTAAGTTATAAATATTTTCTATACAACTTCTACCACTTTTGAAACTACAATGTCCATCATTCAAATGTTTAATTTTTCAAGCGCAATGATAATAATTTTCCAAGCGCAAGAACTTTACCATAAAAGAAACTAGCAATAATAATATGATGATAATTAAATGCATCAATAAAATCCATTGCCCTAAGTATTTATCATCCGAAAAAAAAATAAAATCTATTTTGTTTTATCATTTCCTATTGCATTTAATTTTAACTCACCAAAACAACCGTTCTTATATAAAGAAAGATTCAGATTTTAACAGTTTTTTTCCCTCACAGCTTAAAAAATCTCTGGAAAAACTTGAGCACAAGTATGTTTTGCACGTGCAATCCACCGGATGGCGTTAGCGAAGAAATTGTTTCCGTAGAAGCGTTTGTGTTCGTGACATTCTCCAGAGACACCCAAGTGTTTGACGGAGGTAAAAAAAAATGCCTGTCCTTTCCCACATTTAATCCATAGGCTGGTGCCATCGTAGTGGTATCAGGAACATCACCAGCAACTGGTAGAGGAAAGAACCCGTTCTCGGACGTGCTCCCTTCCTTCTCTGCATTGCTCCTTCCTGCTTTTTCTTTCTCACAGTCTCCATGTCAACATTACGCAAACAATGGCAAGATGTAGTCCTTCTGCGGCTCGCCCATTACACTCTATTTTTAGACTCCATCTGACATGCGTCGTCCGCTAACCGATTCCCTGGGAGGAAACTTTATAGTGTCTTCATGCCTTCCGCCCTATGAGCATATGGAGAAATTGAATCTACATTCTGTACGACCTAAAAAAACTAGTTTTGTGGACGGATGCAAGCCGAAGAAAACGGGAATGGCATTTTGGGAAATGTTACTTCTTTCATATTAAATCTGAGGAATTGCTCAAGTACCATCAAATTTCGACGAAGTCGCTTTGTGTTGAAAATAAAGGCTGGATTTTTTTTACGTATAGTCGGCGAAACCAAGAGATTCATCTCATTTATAAATGGAAGACATCGAGTTGTGAAGGTAGAAAATGTTTTTTGTGTGGTCTGATGAATCATTTATATTTTTGAATTATGAATGAAAATTTTTGAATAATGAAACATTCAATTTTAATTGATTCTTGTTCCATTCTGTTTTTGTGGCAATTTTTAGCTGAATGAAAACTGTAGCTGAAGTTATTAATTATTAGTAATTTTTTATTACAATTAATTAATAGTTTCAATTAATTAATTAAGGATATAATAATTGGAAATAAAAAAGAAGGGGGAGGAAAATAGAAAGAAAGAAGAGAAAGAATAAAAAATGTAAAAAATAATAATAAATAAATACCCCCTCAAGCAGCTGCTTGCCACAGAGGTCTGACAGGAGCCTGTCAGTTTATATGCTACAGTAGAAGATCTGAGAGGATGGCAGGATCTCAGCAGAAAACAACACGAACATCCATGCCTTACCCGGGGCTCGAACCCAGGTCCCGTAAAGAAATGAAAAAAGAAATAGGAAGGAGGATAAAGAAATATAAAAAATTATATAATTTTTACGTTTTTAATTCAAATTTTTCTCTCTTGCGTTTTATCCTATAGGCATTTCAACCGCTAACCTCCTTTAAGGAGCCGTTAGACATTATAATTAATTAACATAAAAATCTGTAGTCATCCTCATTAAACAATGCATGGTGTACATAATATTTATGTGGTTAGATTTGAATTTTTTTGTCACAAAATGGAAGATTAATTAGTGAGTTAGTTACTGATACAGCATTTTAAGCAACTATGATTTGGAAGCGATTACCTTTTCCCATAGAAATGTTGTGGTTAATATTTTCTCTTGTAGCAAGCCCCACTTCTGAAATTTCGACTTGAAACTAGACGCTGAAACTTGGACGACAACCACAAACGCTCTATCAAATTTTATAGCATCTATCACGATTCCCAATGAAGCACGGCTGTTGCAGATAGAGATACAGACAGACAAATATTTTTATTATTTTAGATATTTAACGTACGCTTGGAAAATAAGTAATTCTCAGTAATGATGAAATGGGCTATGGACCTATAAAAGTCTCTTCCTGGAGTTTCAGAGATCTTACTTTGGGAACTCTTGATTTACACTTTAAAAATTATAGCAAGGCAAAGATCTTAGATTATAGTTGTTATGTTCAGAAGACTACAAGTTGTCTGTTTAAACAAGTAGCTAGATAATTTGATATAGATGTTTCTGTTCAAAGTCTTGCACACTGAATTTCTTTTAACAAAAGAATGAGCTTTCTCTTTGAAAGAGGGTCAACTGTAACTTAAGTTGAATCTTTTTATTTTAGTCTGATTACTATTTGGTAGTTTTTATTGTAGTTTGAGGACGTCTTCGACCTTTCTCATCTTCAAGGCTCGTATCTCAGCCTAGAAACTTTTCGAACCAATGCAACACTGTACAGTCTCTCAAAAAAGTATCCGAACACTACGGTTGATTACAGAATTCAGAAAAAATATCTGGCAACGATTTTTTTAGAAATTAGTGATCTGGCAACCTTCGTGTCACGTTCCCACCCTAAAAAAGGGTAATGCTTAAACAATTAATGATTGTAATGAGTTGTATCTCAAAATTTCTGACGTGGAAAATGTCAGGCGCTACTTAAAATTATGACCCTCCTTTGCTTTCCTCCCCCATAAAAAAGATGGGAAATTTCTACTGCCGAACGTAACAAGTGCTATGTGAAATGAAACTTCCGATACGAACATCTGCTATACATATGTTATAAAGTTTAACACGTTTATGGACCGAGAACAACGATGGGTAAATTTACCAATACTTTACATTTATTTCATTATCTATGGGTGAAATTTATTTTGTTAATTGTTTTTATACAACCTAATCCTTTTGATTCTGCGAATTTTGATCCTTCAGGTTCTGCGAATAAATAACATTTTTAACATCCTGTTCTAGGGAACCGGTACGAACCGGTTGAGCCATGCCACTGAACCTAGAAGATAGCGGAAAGCATTCGCTGATAGAGAGAGAGTTTCCGTAACAGAAAACAATAAAGAGATGCGATTGAACAGAAATGCAGTTACAACGACTCGCTGAGAGAATAAATGGATGATGGATGTTGCACGAGCTTCAACTACACTTGTACGCTCACTGACACTCTCTTCAACACGTCACGTACTCGATTGCTCGATGCATTGCATTGATCTCTCAGTTGTACAGTCCACTGACAAGTGATGGTTTAATGGGAAGTTGCCCTGATTTCGCTGGTGACAATATCAGAAGGTTAAAGCGACTCCACTTCACTTCATTGACAGGGACACGGGTTACTAAAGATATGCTTTCCTCTCTCTTATTGTGATGTTTCCATATCAGGCACTCCAGAATTCATTTGATGAAAACTTTACATTCAACTATGTTGGAGTGAATCTCTCCGAAAAATTGCATCTTTGTTAATTTTTGCTCTAACAAGAGCAGATATTAATGTGCTTGTGTTATTCTTCATGGTTTAGTTTGCTAATATATATTTTACTCTATAAATGCAGTATAATCTTATTAGATGTGGGAATATATAGATTTGTTTGTATTGATATGATCCTGTCAGACCTCTGTGGCAAGCAGCTGCTTGAGGGGGAATTTATTTATTTTTTAATGGACTGGAATTTATTGTGTTATGTGGAAAAATTGGAAACTCCATACAATTACGTTGAAGACAATTATGCTTGACATCCAACAAAAACTGTTTGCTAAATTTCACTGGAAACCACAAAAACTGTTTCGCTAATTTTCGCAGGGAAAATGAGAACTATTTTGCTAAATTTCATAGGAAACCACAAGAACTGCTTTGCTACGTTAAACAGGTGTCATTCATTTGATGTGTTTATCATGATAAAGTGCATGTAAATTAGAATTATATTTCTTTATGTTCCTTTTCGCTGCTTTCTTAGATTTCAGAATTTTTCAACTTTTGAGACGATTTCTAAATTACAATAGAGATGATGAATTTCAGTGAAATGATCTTAAGCAAAATTTTTTATATTCTTGTTCCTATGGTCATAAGTAAAACACATTTAAATGAAAACATTTTATTTCCCATAAACAAAATTTCGGGTCAGAAGGGTTTGAGAACGAAAAAGTTAAAACATTAACTTCCTTTTTTTTAAAAAAGTTAAAACAAGGACCGCTTCAATAAAACCTTAAAGTTGGATAGTAACAAGCATTACTTCTAACTTTCAATATACAGGTCAGTACAGAGTAGCTTTACAATTTCAAACATTTATAACTACTTTATTTGTCACAGGAAAAAAAATAGCTTCAAAATCATCATCATCATCATCATCATCCTCAAGCAGCCATGGGCTACGGAGGTCCAACCAGACCGTGCAATTTAGTTCTCCAAGCAAGTCTATCCTGTGCTACATCTACTGCATCTGGCCACTGCACACCAATTCTAACAAGGTCCTGTTTGACATTGTCTGCCCACCGCATCCTAGGTCTCCCCTTCTTTCTGAGGCCTTTAGGCACACTGTTCATAACCCTATTCGCCAATCTATAATTATTCATACGGGCAACATGGCCAAACCAACGGAGTCTCTCTCTGCACAATATGCTGCTTAAAGGAGGTTGCAAACTCCTTTTCCTAATCTCATCATTAGTTACAAAGTTGAACCACCTAATGCCCAAGATACTGCGTAAGCATCTGGAATCAAAAGCATCTAGTTTCCTGTTATCTTGTTTACAAAGTGTCCAAGTTTCACTACCATAACTAACCCTAGAAAGAACCAAACTATTATACAGTCTAATTTTAGTCTTTAGGTGTATACGCCTATTTCTCCACACTCTCCATAGATTCTTAAAAGTCCCAGCAGCAATCCCTATTCGTCTGTTAATCTCATGCCGCACATCACCATTATCTGTTACATAGCTCCCAAGATAATTAAACTGTGACACCTGCTCAAGACTGCAACCATTCAGATTAACTGAATCACAGCCTGCCTGACCAATTTTCATCACTTTAGTTTTCTCTCTGTTTATAACCAAACCTACTCTACTACCAGTCTCATCAACGGCTCGAATGAAAGAGTTCATCTCATCAACATCATTTGCCAGAAGGGCTAAATCATCAGCATAATCTAAATCAGAAATTTTCCTATCTCCAGCCCATTTAAGGCCAAAATCTTTCCCTTGAAGTGAATTTCGCATAACATAATCAATAACCAAGCTAAAGAGAAAAGGAGACAAAATGCACCCTTGTCGAACACCAGAAGTAATGCTAAACCAATTGCTACAAGCCTTACCAACTCTCACACACGACTCAGTGTTATTATAGAGAGCTTTCATAATGTTAACTAACTTGTCTGGTATACCATATGATCTCACAATCAACCACAAATTATGACGATCAACAGAGTCGAAAGCCTTTTTGAAATCAACAAAGCTAGCAACCAAAGGTTTCTGAAACTCTAAACATTTCTCAAGAATCTGCCTAAGTGAAAATATCTGATCTACACATCCCCTACCACTTCTGAATCCACATTGCTCATCACGCAATTGCCTGTCAACCAGATTCTTAATTCTATTAAGAACAATCATGGAAAGAACTTTACCTGGAACAGAGAGTAGGCTGATACCCCTAAAGTTATCACAAGAACTGCGATCACCTTTTTTGAAAATAGGGATAACAATAGCTCTGGTAAAATCCTTAGGAACCATGCCTTTATCATAAAAGAGATTCAGAATTTCAGTCATCCAAGTGGTAACCGAAACATTCCCAGCTCTAAGCATTTCCGTAGTAATTTCATCTACCCCTGGGGATTTATGAAGTTTAAGTTTAGAAACAGCCAAACTAACTTCAGATTGTGTGATAGGGCCAACATTAAAGCCACCAATGCATCTATCATCATTGCAAACAATGAGAGTAGAACTAACTACATTGTTTAGAACATCACTGAAATGCTCAGCCCACCTAACCATGACAGAATCCTCCCCTTCTATAACCTTACCTTGTTTATCCTTCAATCCTTGTATGCCTGTCCGTTTTCTACCACACAAAACATTAACTATCTGGTACAGCTCTCTGCTGTTGTGCTGTCTAACTGCTTCCTCGGCTTTGTCAGCCAAACCATCAAGCCAAAGATTCTTATCAGCAGCTAACTGATCCTTTACAAGTTTATTAAGGTCTCTGTAATGCTTTCTATTAGGACTAGTAGGGTATTGATTAAGGGCATTCCTGCAGTTCTTTCTTTCCGAAATAAGCTCAAGTGCCTCATCACTCAGATAATTCTGCCTCTTCTGCTCCTTTTTTCCTAAAAGAGTACTGTTAGTGTCCAAAAAAGCCTGTTTAAAATGATCCCATTCTTCCTCAACTTCAGTAGTAAGCAAACCATGACTGTCATAATGACTAAGTAACCTATCATGGTAAGCTTTGGCTATAACTGGATCTTTCAGAGCTTCAGTATTAAAAGTAAATTTTTTAACCCTAGCACAACACTTTTTAAGTTTAAGTTGCAACACACTTTTAACAAGGTAATGGTCAGATCGAATTTCAGCTCCCCTATATGCCCTGGTATTCCTAACAGAACTAGTCCATTTGCTGTTAATTAATATGTAATCAATCATATTCTTATGCAGCCCATCAGGTGAAACCCACGTGTACTTATGTATGTCGCGGTGTTTGTAATAAGTGTTAGTTATTCTGAATCCATTGAGTTTACTTACCTGTAGGAGACGTTGCCCATTGCTATTGCAGCTACCAATACCAAAAGGGCCTATTACTCCTCCCCAAAGGTCAGAGTCAGTACCAACTTTGGCATTGAAGTCACCAAGAACAAGGGTAATATCTCCTTTCTTGACAGAATTCAAAATATCCTGAAGTTGTTCATAAAACCTATCCTTCTCATCCTCATCGGCATCCTCAGTGGGGGCATAACAGCAGATAACATTCAAGTCTTTAACGCTTGTCTGAAATTTTGCTGTAAGAAACCTTTCATTAATGCACTCATATCCAAGAAGAGCATCACTAGCGTGTCTGCTGAGAAGCAGACCCACGCCTTGGTGATGCTTTTTGTCGTCCCTCCCTGAAAAGAGAAATTTAAGATTATTTTTAAGAATCTGACCTTTATCTGTCCATCTGGTCTCTTGCAAGCCGAGAATATCTAAATTATAACGGTGGAATTCTTGTGTGAGGACATCAAGAGAAAAAGCTCTGTGCAGAGTCCTCACATTCCAACTACCTATGGAGAGAAAATGGTTAGTGGGATGTTTAAAGAAACTATGTTTATTGAGAGAGGGAATGCCGACAATATCAAACAGCCCCCTAATCGCAGACATGGGGCAAAGACCCGTTCCCCCACTACTAAAGGCTGAAGCCATCTACACTGGAAGACTTCCTCCAATGTAGAATTTGACGATGCCAATAGAAGCAAAGAGTTCAGGTGCCTGCGATGACTTCTGCTCAGGATTATCCACCAGCTGATAAACATATCCTGTGGATCTATTCACTTGGGGCTGTCAACCCACAAACAAAAAGAAAACACAGCGGAAGATTTTCCCTCCACAGAAGCCCACCAGTGCAGCAAAATCAGGATCCATAATCAAGCTCAGAGCCATATATCTGTCCAGTGAGAACTATATCATATTGAGAAAAGCTCAATATTAGGGCCACATGCGATGCGATGTATCAAGGCTACCTCGATGGTTAAGACAACACCTCCTACAACAAAAGACCGTACAACCAAATTATGACGTCAGTATGAATAATTCTACCATCTAAATAGATCTTATAGTGGTTAGCGCGCTTGGATATTGATGAAAGGGACTTAGGTTCGAGCCCCGGATAAGGCACGGATGTTTGTGTTGTCTCTCTGCTGACCTACTATGGCGTATAAACTGACAGGCTACTGTCAGACCTTTGTGGCAAGCAGCTGCTTGAAGGGATTTTTTTATTTTTTTATTCATTTCTGTTGTTATTACTGGTTTACTTTACTACCAATCTTTGTACTAATGCTTATTTACAAATATACTTTTTCAGAAAGAAAATCATTCGTATTTATTAGTATTATCGTACATTAATATATATATATATAGGAATATTTTTATCCTAATTAATGGATATTTATAAATAAAAAATCATTATAAATATTGACATTAAAATTCACCAGTAAAAATAACAGAAATAAATATATAAGAAATGTCGAGATCTTATAACTACCTATGCCGACGTCATATCTGAGTTGTACGGCCTTCTGTTATCGGAAATGAAAGTAACCAGATGGGACAACACTTCAGTTATTATAATACGTTTCGAGAGACCATTAACCGATATCAGAGAAATTAAACAGAAGTAAAATTTAAGTGATTTAATTTATCTAAAATTAAACTTCAGATTTAAAACTATCTAAATAAAATAGTGTGAGTATTATTATTTATTGAAATATTATTAACTTTTTTAAAATAAAACTTAAGTAATAACTTGAGTGGTTAGCGCGCTTGGCTACTGATCTAAGAGACCTGGGTTTGAGCCCCAGGTAAGGCATGGATGTGTGTGTCGTTTTTCTGCTGAGGCCCTGCCATCCTCTCAGACATTGGCATAAAATTTTTGGCATTTCTTGGCATAAAACTGACAGGCTCCTGTCAGACTTCTGCGGCAAGCAGCTTGTAAGGGCTAGATGAAGCTAGGGCGAAGGGGGGGGGAAGCCATGAGCACTTTGGTGGCAGACCTTTTCGTTTAGCAAGGGCATCGGAGCCAGTTCCGTTGGGGGCAGGGGGTGAGAAATGTGCCTAAGGAGTGCCGCGGTCGAGAAGTTTCGGCCGCACTTCTTCTTCTTTCACATCCATCTAGATTCTGGACCTCTTTGTAAAGAGAGCCTCGGCCCTCTTATCATCAGGTCCACGGGCAAAGTGAGCAGTGGGTGAGTATTTTCGGCCGCACGCAGATGTGGACATACCCCATTGGCTGTGACGGACTCTTGCATGCCCAGCGGACATCACTTGACCGGACTTGGCAGGTGAATTTGAACGGAGAAAGAGTTGCGTTTTGGATTCGGTAGGGGACGGTCATGAAGATGTCGCCCTGTTAGATAGACTTCTTTGTTACGGTGTTGGGAACACCGGGAGACTTGGTTGGCCTTGCAAGTAGGATTGGGAATCCTGCTGTCTGTTATGAGTGACTCGCCGGGTGGCAGTCGCTGTAGTTTATATATTTTGTCTGTTCACTGTATTGTTGCTGAGCCGTCCCATGGCCGAGTGGTTAGCGCGCTTGGCTACTGTTCTAAGGGACCTGGGTTCGAGCCCCGGGTAAGGCATGGATGTATGTGTCGTTTTTCTGCTGAGGTCCTGCCATCCTCTCAGATCTTCTACTTTGGCATATAGACTGATAGGCTCCTGTCAGACCTCTGTGGCAAGCAGCTGCTTGAGGGGGTATTCATTTTTTATTATTATATGTAAATAAGAAACATAGGAGTCTAGTTATTGAAACGAACGAGTAGTGCCATTCTGACGACATAACTATTACCGAGAACTTATCGACTGGGAATAACTCACACACACGAGAACGAGGAAGAAAGAACCCTTACACAGCTGCTTGAGGATTTTTTTATTTCATTTTTATTTTAATAACTGATTGGATTTTAATATATATGCAATTTTTTTACGTATTATTGAACTTTAGGATTTATTTTATTGAATACTAATCGTAAGCAGCGGAAATAAAATGAGTAATACATAACCTGATAATAGAAGCGCTGAAACCGGGCAAGTGTAGGTTTTTAGCGTTAATCTCCTATCTGTATGTAGTTACCTTTTTTGTGTTCTTTTTAAATAATAAATTTTATTAGTCTTTCTGCATACATCTTACAAGCAATCGTTTGGTTGTTGCTGATGACCAGCAGAGCTTAAAGCTTATCTGCAGGATATAGACAAATTTCATTACAAATTATTTTCAGTTATTTGCATGTTCTTTTCAATACATACATTGCATTATATTGATATATATATATACCCTGTTTAAATGCTAGCAACTACATTGATACGATATAAATTTTGTTCTTGTTAGTTTTTTTTAATAAGTTTAATATCCATTCTCTGTTAGTTAAGCTCATAACAATGCTTTTCATGATGCCATAAACAGATGAAATTATTATATATTTTCTGAAATATTATTGTAGGCACCTTTATAATATATTTCTCAAATAAATGTAATATTAAATATATTAATTTTAAAGTAATTTAAAATAAAAAAATAATAAATCTTTTAGAGGAATACATATTCAATTAATGTTAGTTATTATTTTCATTCATTTGTTGATACACCCTAAAGCAACTTCTACTCGTGATTATTTATGAACTTGTTCAAAATTATTACATTTTCCATTATCAACTTTTCACAATGGTTTTCACAATCATTGTAACCTTGGATCCACATCCCACTGGAAATTTGGTATTCTACGGTATTTGGATGTATGGTTTCCACACCCTATAAACCATATCGTAGTTGACCGATTTTTACTATTTCTGGTTTTCCTACAAAACTATAACTTCCTAAAAACAGCTGCAAACTATACACTTGATGAACTTCCTAATGAACGTTAAGTTCAATCCCCGAGTTACGTTTTCATCCTCAAAAAATAATAGAAATATATCTATATTTATACACACGTTATTTTTGCACCAACGAGTGTTTTACACGAAACTTTTCATACTTCTCTAGTTATTTAACTATTATGACTTATTTAAAAAACATTAACTCGGAGCATTCGCAGAAATTCCACCAACCTCTGTTTGAGTAAAACAAAATATTTGCATTTCTTATAATCTAGAAAAAAAAAACAGAATCTGAAAATAATAATAAAAAAAGACAAAGATAAAAGCGAAAAGCAAATACGTGCCGACAAACTTGACTAGCATTTAACGAAGGAAAATGTGAAAGAAACTACGGACGACCAATTTCAAACTGGGAAGAATCGACACAGTGACAACAATTGGGGAACTCGGCGAACGAGGAATTTGAGAAATGTTCTGGTCTCAGGGAATGGGCAGATCGGAGTGGTTCCATAAAAGAAGAGGCTCAAAGTGATCTGGACGAGCCCAGAGAGGTTAAGTGAGGGCATTTTAGCTAGCTCGATGTTCATAATGGCTTTGTAAGATGTTCCTTTCCTTTTTTTTTTCCACACTAGCACACATAAATGCCACTGTAAAGGAATAAGGTTAAAAAATCGTGAGCAGCATAGAAAACGGCAATTTATAAAACAATAAAAATCCTCATCTTCCAGAAGTTTTCTATTTCGGAGGAAAACTCGGTTTAGAAAAGTACGATTTTAGTTCAATTCCAATTTAAATATATAATTTTATTAATAAAATAGTGGAATTGATGTCTGGAACAATTTTATAGCAGTGGACTTTACTTTTTTTATAATGGATTTGAATGTGGGTAGAGTCAACACCTCCTACAACAGAAGACCAGTAAACCTAATTTATGATGTGAATTTAAGTAATGATAGGTCGCAGACCTATTGATTTTATTGATTTTATTGATTTTAATTTTTTTATATACTGTATTTCATTTCTATCCTGATGCAACCACTTTGTGTCTGGAGATGTCTTCGGAGGTTAATGGGTGCAACATCTCCGTTGCGAATTACATTCAGGGTTCCGTTTCATCTGTTTACATTGGTTGCCGAGAGGAAACTTGACTAATGTACGGAGACGAGAGGTGTCTTGTGAAACAATTTCAGCTCGCCCAAAAAGCAGACATTGACCTGCGAGAGGAATTAGAGTGCTGGCTGGCAGCAGAGCTCCATCTCACTTGTGAAATATGGAAATGGAGTCGGGTTTTGCCCAGGGCTCGGTTCTGATTGGCCCTTTTTGGTCGAGAGTTCCCAGGGTTGCCAGAAAGATATTGTCACGCTCGACCCGGGAGAAACAGTTCGGTGTGGGTTGATCAGACTAACAGACCAGGGTTTGGTCTTTTTCTATCTTTCTTTTGCTATCTTTGCTAAGTCCAACTTTAGTGAAATTCACTGGACTGACTTTTAGGCCATGATATAGGGAGGGAAAGTGTTAAATTAGACATCTCTTAAATTAGTGAGATGATAAACTTTTACCTAAGTATGTTAGGCGAAATTTAAAGAAATTTGCTTTGCTTGGGAAAAACCACGATCAGAGAAATCTGGAGTGGGTGTTTCATGAAAATTTACGCCGTGTGCACATCACAATAACTTAGCAGAATACAGTTCTCGTCCTGGAGAAACTTCAGCATGGTAAAGTTATTTTAATTTAACTTACTCTGCTTGTTGTCACTTTCACTTTTAAGTTTTATTTTCATTATTTTGTTTGAATGTTGTTCGAACTTAAGCTTAACTGAGTGGAGTGAGTACTTTGTCAATTAATTGTAATGTAAAATCATCCACCTTTATAAGCCAGTGGTGGAACTTTGTTAAGTGTTGAATTTAAATAAATTCAAAATTTTTGTTATTGTTCAAACAAAAATTGGGTCTTGGTCAATCATGTGAAATCTCTTACTCGTCGCAACTACAGTTAGAGAATACGGAACTGCGTATTGCTATCTTGTAGATTGTTCCTGGTTCGAATCTAAAATCTTCTTTCGGCCACTCTTTCAAAAATATTTGTTTGAAGGCATTAAATTTCGAAGTCAGATTATCAAGCTATTGACATGCAGTTCTAGACAAGATAATTATTTTAGTAAACGCGGAACATTTTAAGTTCATACCGTATGCCTCGAAGAGGAAAAAGTTGCGGGTGACAAACTGGCGTCCTTGCGACAGGACCAGGTTGAGTGGAGATAAACGATTATTAAACAGAACCAGGTTGAGTAGAGAGGTACACAGATTATTAAATTGATAAATAATCTCAAACTTTTGTTGTGACGAAAAATTGGAATATTTACGAGAAATCAAGTGTATCAAGAGTATATTAAAGTAAGATAATTCTGTTAGAAAGTGACAACAATCAATTTGCATTAAGGGTATTGAATTTGTTTCCAATTCTGATTAAGTTGATTAGAGTTAAGATATAATTATTCCCAGCTCATGTTAATGCTGAGAAAAAGATTTTAAGAAAAGTTTAGCATATTAAGTACTAAATTTTAGTTGTAAAGTAGAAAATAAGTTTTAGTGTGTAAAATTTTGAAAAAAAAATGGCACAAGCTTCGTCACCCACCACGACCGAAACATCAGATCCTCCCACGATTAATATAGAAACCCAGGAAGTCCCTAGTGCGAACAATGGAAACAACAGTGCCCAAAACTCTTTTGAGAACATTGCCGGATTCATTAATTTGGTTCCTGTCTATAATGCCACAGATCCTGGCGGGACGGCTGAACAATTTTTCGAAACTGTGTCAGAAGTGTCGAAAATCGCAGGATGGTCGGATCAGGTCGCATTAACCGTTATAAAATCTAAATTCAGGGGAAAGGCGATGGAATTTTTAACTGTGTCTTCTGAGCTCAGGAAAGAAACACAATTGGGAAATTTTCAAAAGTGTGTAATAGATAGATTCGATGCAAAGGAACCTCTTTCGGTGAGACTTCATAAGTTCACCACAGCAAAACAAACTATTCAGGAAGATGTGATAACGTACTCCACTAGATTGAGAGCTTTGGTGCATAAATATATGCCACAAAAATCGGAGGAATCATAGGAAGTGAAAACGCTTCGAGATCAAACACTTTTATGTCAATTTGTCGCGGGACTTTCGGATAAAGTCAAACGACCTGTATTGAGCAGGAATCCCCTTAATTTTGATCAAGCTCTAGATTTTGCTGTGCAGGAACAACAAAATAATTTGTTAATGTCCAAAACGAGAGAAGTAAATGCAATACAGGGAAATAAAAATGTAAATGATTCCGAGTCAATATACGTAATTATGGAGGAACTGAGGTACAAGTGTGATAAAACGGATAAAACACTTCAACTTTTGACCGAACAGATTCAGAACATGGGAATTAATGCAGTAGATTCGAAAACTCCACCTGGGGAATATAGAAATCATAATACATACATCCCCCAGACACAAGTAAAAGAAACTTTCTGTAGTATGCAGTCAGAAAGAGGTGAACCTCAAGTTTTTCGCAGGAGAGTTAATTTTGGGAGAAACTCTCCCCGACAAACTCCAAGATGGACAAACTCGCAGACAGTTTGTTTTTCTTGTCGTGGAAAGGGACATATTGCGAGGAATTGTACAAAAAGAATTAACCCAAAATTTCCTGAAGTCAGAAATCGTAATGTGCCTCCTCAAATTTCGGTATTTGGACAAAGTAGAGAAAATCCCAGATTTTGTGTGCCAAATGCGAGAGGAGAGAGGAAATTTCGCATTGCAAGGAATGATCCAGACCAACAAATGAACTATCAAATCGATAGGTGCGCAAACGCTAGTGCTAATCCTTTAAACGCAGAGGGAGTCGAACAAAGCAGGGCGTATCGGCTCCAGAGAAAGGAATAATAAATTTCCCTGCAGTTAGGTTCATCGCAACAAAACATGATTCACATCTTCCCATTGTGAAAGGATCATCTGGGAATGTTCCCCTTCGCATACTCGTTGACACGGGAGCGTCGGTTTCTCTCATGAATATGAGAACATTTAAAAGAATTTGTGCTAAAATGCCAGTGAGACGGATACAAACAGATGTTAAAATATTCGGAATAACTGGTGAATCTTTGCCGATTGAAGGATGCTATGAAATCCAGTTTGAACTCTCTGGCAAATCTTTCAAGTATCCGATTTTTGTGACACGACAGGAAATGAGTAAACAGTACAATACTCTGTTTGGGATAGATTTGTTAAGACATCACCGATTTAATTTTGATTTGGGAAGAGGAATTTTAACAGTAACTGGGAACACAGTCAAAAGGAAAATGAATGATGGAGGTGCTCATGTAAATTTTATTTCTACTGTACCCAAAAAGGAAAAATTTGCTAGGATTATAAGAAAGGAGAGAATTTTTCCTAGAACCGAAAGGATAATTTCTGTCCAGCTTGAAGACATATATCCTTTTCAAAGTAAAGACATTGTTCTAGTTCAACCCAATGAACAGAATCGATTCAAAGATTTCTGTGTCGCTAGATCAGTGAATACTCTTAACGCTGATGGTACACTGAGTGTTAGGGTAGCAAACCTTTCTTCCGAACCAGTGTGGTTAAATAAGGGATCTAAACTGGTAACTGTTGAACCAGTCAAAGTTAGACACACTGATGTTCCTAAATGTAGAAACAAGAGAGTTAAGCCTCTGTCTGCAGATGATTTTAAATTGCAACACACAACCCCACCACAATTTTCGTATGCAGATGTTCAAAACTATTCGGAACAATTTGTGGGAAGGATGCAACGTGCATATGAAATTGTGAAAGAAAATCTTGAACAAGCGTCTGAAAAACAACATTTGCAAAGAAGTAAGATAGCGAAAGATAAGCAGATAAAATTAGGTTCCTCAGTTTATCTATATACCCCAGTAGTAAAACCAGGACGAAGTAAGAAGTTAGCGAGACTGTCCAGTGGACCATACAGGGTCACAAAACAGCTCTCACCTGTCACGTTTGAGATTTCTTTGATTCGCGACCCGAAAAAAGTGAAGATTGTACACGTGGATCGTTTGTTTAAAGCAAATATACACAGACCATTTGAGGAATTTGTAGGTGAAGAGGAATCCCAAACCTTGCCCAGATTGCCAGAAAGGGAACTAATAATTAAGAATCGCATCGATCAAATTTGGGAAGAAGTAGACAGAGCAGAGGATGAAGGATTTCACATTACAACGTATGGAGGACGACAGAGAAAACAACCTGTAATGACGGAGGAACAATCAATCGAATCCTTACCTGTTAAGATACCACTAACACTATTGCAAAGGGATGAGTATTCTGGAAAAGACCAGAGTTCACAGACTATACCCAAAGTTGTAGAAACAGAGACACGACAAACGTCTAGATATAATCTACGACCTAGGGATGCCTTCGGAAGAGTTCAATCTCTACAATGCTTCGAAGATTGGTTAGAAAGTGAGAACTCACAAGTTCACGAAGAAGCCGACTTTGAAGAATCTTCTAGTGCACAACCCATGATACTGCTTGCTTCAGAAGAGAAATTACCCGACGAAATTGAATTGGCATCTTCAGAAGAAAATATACAATGTGATCGGAACCTGGAAGAATGCACATATAAAGAATGTCGTTCCGCTATGGCGTGAATGAGATCGATTGAATGAGCATTAGAGAACTTCAGAGAAAACCAGAGAAAGGACTATATCTTTTCACTATGAACTTTCTCTCTAATTGTTTTGGTTCCACTTCTAAAAAAAAGCTCTTTCCAACTTGTGAAATCTTCCATTCTGACTCTTAGTTCATTTGAGCCAAGCGCGCAGGTACATCTGGACTAACTAGTCAGAATTTCCCTTCTTCTATTTCTTCAACTGCGAGAAAAAACTGTGGCTAATCTTTTCTTGTGGATGTGCAAGGAGCCGAGCAAACAAGAATTATCTACGGAGACAGAAAGGGTCTCTGGAGAAAAATGGGTGAAGTGCCAGAACTGTTAAAGAATATATTAACTTGTAACTAAGGGTAGAATTTTATTTAAGTAGAAATTGATTAAACATTTTGGAAATTATGTAAACATTTGTTTTGAGTTAGTGGAGGAATGTCAGAGATGTGGTGTGTCTTCAAAGTTAAATAAGTATTTAACTAAAGAAATTGTTTAAAGTGTATGACAGTGATTTATATTGGAGAGTTGAATTTATGTTATTAGTCTATGAAGAGAACGTAGATACAACTTCGAGATAAGAGCACAGGTCAGTCAGTAAACTTGCGGTATATCGTATTACTCTGCAGCAGCCCCGTGGCTGAGGAGAGAGTAACGAACGAAACTACAGAGATGACGTAACGGGGATGGAAAGAATTGAACTTTGCCTGCATCTCGATTAGCTGTGAAGTTTAGGAGCAAATTTTGGCTCAGTGCCAATAGAAATAAGGTTTCGACTGTGATGATGCCTTATAGTAGCTTAGAAGAGGACTCTTTCGCTCTCTTTTTCTAAGGAAATTAATTTTTGTTTATCTTCTTTCTTGGAGGAGTCAACACATGGGAATAACACGACTTAGGGGGGTGAGTATAAATTTGCCGGATGATTGTGGAAGTCCGACCACATCGATGGCCCATATCAAATGGTCTCTGTGACGGTGAAAGGGGTGATGACAATTAACTCTGGTAGAAGAGTGTGAGGATGATAAAGGTGAGTAAGGATTTGAATCCACTCACTAGTTGCGCTTTCAGATGTTCAAGCTCATTTTTGATTGGAGACGTCTCCCTATACATGTAGCAAGCCCAAACTGCATGGGTTCAGACGGATGTTTAGCAAACTGTGTTTACCCTTTGACATGGGATGCTAGTCTGGACAGGGGAGGAAGACGGAAGGACCCGCTATCATTCTATGGTAGTCCTGGAAGTGGAATCTTTCCGTCCCCACTTTTCTTTTCTGGCTATAAAGTTAAAAGATTTTTTTTTTGGGAAACAGGGTAAACATAACACATAAATTTTAGAATTTTTGACAGAACATTTGTATCCTCATAAGAAAGATGTGCACTGATTTGTTTTCTTTTAACAATGTATTAATTTGAAATTTTATGATAATTTTGAGAAGATGGAAACTAGGAAAGATGGTTGATGTAGGTTTATTCTAAGTTGAAGAGAGATGATTTTTCTGCTTGTAAGATCAGACAAATCTAAGTTGTCCTATATATTATATTACGAATATTTACGATGTGTAAATTAAAAGTATATTATATCTTGTAATCAATATTTATCTTGCCATCTATCATAAATATGCTATTGTTCTGCTTATAAGTTGACATTGATATATAGAGTTAGTTACCATGTTTTAAACATTTGCATTGAATATTTTGTCATAAACAAATAGATATTAAGAGTAATTTTATGTGTTTATATATATGAATGGAATTATACTCACGCTTTTCATTTTTCTTTTGTTTCCGGTGTTTAAATGTTGAAGAAAATATTGTGTGATACGTGAAGAAACTGGGAATTCTTCTCTAATCGAAAGCACCAGTTCAACAAAATTTTATGTTGCTTTTTTTTGAAAGAAAACCAGAAAATTGTTGTGATGGAGAGAATTATTCGAAATTTCAAAACCTGGTACCACTCCAAAATTTTCATTTCGGAATGTAATAAGTGACGACACACAGGGTGTTGGCTTGTTTTTAAGAAGGGAGGAATGATAGGTCGCAGATCTATTGATTTTATTGATTTTATTGATTTTAATTTTTTTATATACTGTATTTCATTTCTATCCTGATGCAACCACTTTGTGTCTGGAGATGTCTTCGGAGGTTAATGGGTGCAACATCTCCGTTGCGAATTACATTCAGGGTTCCGTTTCATCTGTTTACATTGGTTGCCGAGAGGAAACTTGACTAATGTACGGAGACGAGAGGTGTCTTGTGAAACAATTTCAGCTCGCCCAAAAAGCAGACATTGACCTGCGAGAGGAATTAGAGTGCTGGCTGGCAGCAGAGCTCCATCTCACTTGTGAAATATGGAAATGGAGTCGGGTTTTGCCCAGGGCTCGGTTCTGATTGGCCCTTTTTGGTCGAGAGTTCCCAGGGTTGCCAGAAAGATATTGTCACGCTCGACCCGGGAGAAACAGTTCGGTGTGGGTTGATCAGACTAACAGACCAGGGTTTGGTCTTTTTCTATCTTTCTTTTGCTATCTTTGCTAAGTCCAACTTTAGTGAAATTCACTGGACTGACTTTTAGGCCATGATATAGGGAGGGAAAGTGTTAAATTAGACATCTCTTAAATTAGTGAGATGATAAACTTTTACCTAAGTATGTTAGGCGAAATTTAAAGAAATTTGCTTTGCTTGGGAAAAACCACGATCAGAGAAATCTGGAGTGGGTGTTTCATGAAAATTTACGCCGTGTGCACATCACAATAACTTAGCAGAATACAGTTCTCGTCCCGGAGAAACTTCAGCATGGTAAAGTTATTTTAATTTAACTTACTCTGCTTGTTGTCACTTTCACTTTTAAGTTTTATTTTCATTATTTTGTTTGAATGTTGTTCGAACTTAAGCTTAACTGAGTGGAGTGAGTACTTTGTCAATTAATTGTAATGTAAAATCATCCACCTTTATAAGCCAGTGGTGGAACTTTGTTAAGTGTTGAATTTAAATAAATTCAAAATTTTTGTTATTGTTCAAACAAAAATTGGGTCTTGGTCAATCATGTGAAATCTCTTACTCGTCGCAACTACAGTTAGAGAATACGGACTGCGTATTGCTATCTTGTAGATTGTTCCTGGTTCGAATCTAAAATCTTCTTTCGGCCACTCTTTCAAAAATATTTGTTTGAAGGCATTAAATTTCGAAGTCAGATTATCAAGCTATTGACATGCAGTTCTAGACAAGATAATTATTTTAGTAAACGCGGAACATTTTAAGTTCATACCGTATGCCTCGAAGAGGAAAAAGTTGCGGGTGACAGTAATTCAATCATGTAGAAAATTATTATATTTCTCATTTTAATATTATTACTGGTGGACTCTTGTGCTAATCTTTATACTAATGTTATCTATAAATATATTTTATTTATGAGAAAAAGTATTTGTATTAATTAGCATAATGATATTTGATAATAAATACGAATAATTTTTTTCTAAATAAAATATGTTTTTCGATAAACGTTAGTGAGATGGTTAACCAAAGAATTCACCAGTAATAATAACAGAAACTAAAATATAAGAATTATCTAGATCAGTGGTTCTCAAGCTTTTATGCTTCACGTACCCCCTGGAAATGTGTATGTAACTGGCGTACTCCTTGTATAGATAGATAAAACTATAGTTATAGTATAACAATGGGTTGGGTTGTTTTACCCCTGAACGGCACTTTTTTGCACACCATGGGCTAAATGACCAGGTCACATGGACCCCGAAGGCTCAGAGAAGTTGGGAGAGAGGGGACCCACTGGAACAGCTGTTGGGAGACAGATGGTAGCCTCCCGTCAAGGCCATCCAGCGTGTTCTTTAACGTGCACAGGGTATGGCTCCCGCACACGGGGCCACGGCTTAACGTCCCATCCGACGGACGGCGGCCTTTCCAAGCCCATCGGTGTCCCCTACTGACCGTGGATAGGCGGGGAGTTTTGCAGAGATAAATCTCAATGCTGACCCAGCTGGGACTCGAACCTGGGAACTATAGATTACGAGCCAGGCGCGCTACCGACTGAGCCACCCCCGCTCCAGTATAACAATGGGAATAAAATAAAATATATGTATATATGTAAACACATTAAATTTTGTTCATAAATTACATATATCGATCAACACAAAAAAGGATATAAAAATTTAACAAATCTTATACAATTATAAAAAGTTTTTTTGGGTAATCAATGAATTGGACTTGTTACTAGATCTATCGACTTTTGAGCTCTCACGGCGTACCCCTAATCTAGATGTTAGGACTGCCTATGCTAACCTCACCATTTAGCTCCTGACAATTTACCGTATACATACATTACCGTTTAGCTCATTGTGTGCACAAAAGTATCGCTCAGAGACAAAACAACTTAACCTTATTATTTCACTAACCTTCCCTCTTTCAAATAAAGTCCACGACTTAGCCAAAAACTTAGCACCTGGCTTTCTGTTATAGGAAGTGTTGATAGAGTTTCACAGAAAAGTTTCGACACCCAACCTCACCCACGAGGGAGTTATAAAATAAACAAAAGAGAAGAAACGGCTTGAAATATGTATATTTACAATTGGTCGCTGCGCATTAGGATAACAACTTCACAAAATTGCTAAGGAAACTTCGCCCCTCTGTCAAACTTGCAACGAACCTGAAAATGTTGACCATGTTCTAATTCACTGCCCCCTTTACGAGCTCCAACGAAACACTATTCTTACAAGTCTCCAGAAGATCAACATCACAGATGTTTCTGTTTCTTTTATCCTGGGTAGAAGACAAACTCCAAAATTTTATTGCAACTCCTGAGAGACATGGGTCTCCTCAGCTCCATCTCAGACTTCCTGTTTGATTCATTAGTGATTTCTGAACTCTCATTTCGTTTCATCGTAGTATTATGCTTAGGTGGTTTTCAGACCTCACTGCTACGGGCTTGGGATAGCAGGCTGACAATTTTACCTTACTCCCGTTATCCTATTTATCCTATTATACTATCAAATCTTAAATTACAGACCTAAATATGAATATATTTAATAAACGTTCTCCCCAGTGTTTTACGCAAACAGTCATGAGTAATTAGTTTCCTTTTGCAGCTACACAAGACTGGAGGTTATCGGAGAAAACTTCAATGCAGTACGGTGGGAACTTAAATCTGGAAACCTCAGGTTAAGAGACTGTCGCGTTATCGACTATGTCAAGCCCCATCCCTTGTAGTTTGGAAAATGCTCTTACTATGAGGACTAGCGGAAAAAAAATTCTCAATGCAGCACATTCGGTATTCAAACCTGGAAACCTCAAGTAATGAGCTTGGCGTGCTTCGACTGAGCTAACCACTATCCCTGGTACTCTAGAAAATCCTCTTAAGTATGAGGACTAGCGGGTAAAAAATTTAAATTTAGGACAATGGGGACTCAAACCTGGAAACCTCAAATAATGAGTCTGTCGCGCTACCGTTTGAATCAATCCATCTCTTGTTATATTAAAAATCCACTTAGTATGAGGACTAGTGAGAAATAAAACTCAACACAGTACAGTGCGGACTCAAACCTGAAAACCTCCCGTTACGAGCCTAATGCTCTGTCGACTGAACCAGCCCCCGCCCTTTTTAATCTGTAAAATCCTTTTAGCAACGGATAACAAAAGTGCTATGGTTCATTTCTAGAACTGTAGACAGAAGACACACTACTTATGGAATTTAGCGCTTTGTGGGGAAGAAAATGATGTTTTCGATGCGGCAGTTAAATGTAATAGAGTCGACCACTCAGCACCAACGTCGAAGCAACAAACGTAAAGGAGTTCTTGCACGCATTGTTCACTGCACTCCAGCGGGAAATGTCATTACAATGGCGGTTCGCGTGCTAGCGGTACATTAACAATAGCATTTGTGTTCACCTTATCGCAGAGGGTAATTGTTGCGCCAACTACAAACTAATAGTTCTCAACTCTCCTTGGCGTGAGTAATAAACGAGCGAACGATCTCATATAGGATTTGTGGCAAATGGCATCTGCAGAATCGGAGAGGATCATTATGGATTTCAGAGAACTTCAAACCAGTGGCTGAGATGGTGGAATTAGAAATCGAATGCATTTAGAGTGGCAGTTTGTGCTGTTTTCTACGAATCGGTACGATACCAAAATAACTACGCTTAATCCTATTAGCTACTTTTTTCCGCAAAGAATAATGGTATTATTTAGAAAAGAGTTTTCTGAATTATTTCTTTATATTCTGATTTCATTTATTTTTTTCTTTGATTCTCGCAAAGCATTAACAGTGACTCATTTTCTAAAGATGGAAATAGATGTAAGATATCAGCGACCCATTTTTCGGAATCTATCATTGTTGACTCTAGTAGAGTACAGGGTGCATTGCAACCCGGTACTGATCTCTTAACTTATTTTAATTATATTTTGGAGGCATCTTTTTATATCCCTTTAAATATTCCAGCGTTCATAACTCTTTGAATACCGAGAAAATATTAAAATCGAGATTTATTAAATATGATTGAGATCTTCAATTTATCTCTAGACATATTTCCAGATTAAAAGTCGCATTGAAGAAGCTATTGAGCTCTGAATAAAATTTTCTATTGAGATAGCACGGAACGGTTTCCATTTTTCTCTCTGGTATCTGTACATGTGCCCCAAGTCCCAAATAAACAAATGATGAATGAATATCTGAACCAATTAATAAATGCATAGCTGGTTATAGCCTTTATTATTACAATTTATAGTTATTTATCGGAAACTAGAATGATATCATAAAATAAATCTGCATTCTCTGCTAAGTATAATAATATCAATATAAAGTAGGAAGCGTTGATTACAAAACATTGAGAATCCTGCGATTCGAAAAGGCAATTTATATCTCTATCCTCTTACTTCTAAGTAAATGCAGTAGAATAATACGTATTCATCCTTAGCTTACATAACATTATAATCCTAGTTAATACTACTCGAGTAAAGGGGAAAGTCCCCTGTTCTCCTACCTTTGGAAACGACAGAGTTAATAGAAGATGCGGACCTAAATGCACATGCTTGCGACTTAATCCCAATCCACTACATATGCTGCATCCCTTTCTAGTTAGCATTATTCCATAATCTTGCATAAACACTTACACAAACATCTCTCTCTCCACATATATTAGATATAGAACGTATCTCGCTCAACTTGTCAAAGCCTTAACGGAAGAATTCAGATAAGCCAGCGGAAATCCCAACTAAACAAGCGACTCCTGTTCATTCGGAAGAGGCTGTACTGTTAGAAACGCTCTCAGTAGTAGCTGTAGGTCAGGTGTGCTCACCCGTTGCTCGGTCTCCGAGGAATGACTATGCAAATACGCTTGCGAGTGATGGCAAACAGGGCGAAAGGTAAACAAAATTGAAGCGGCTACAATTTCGGTTGTCATGGCAGAAACCGTGACAAATGGATGCGATGAATAATGCAAAATGTTTGCGAAGGCCCCCCGCGGTTTAGTTTAACTATGAACACGATTATGATCCTTTTGTATTACGCGGACAAGAAGGGCCTCTTTGCGTTTGCGTGGTTAATGATTGCGAAGGTAGAAAAATATCAACACTGTGTTGCCCCTACTACTATTGACAGTTTTGGTGAATTCACTGAAGCCAAAACATCGGTAGTCGCTTAACCTTCTTTTTCAACAACTTCGATGCTAACGAAGAAATCAATTAGTAACCAAGCTATGATGTGCTTAAAGTTTTTATTTAACCGAGAAATTAGAAAGGTTAATGTATTAAAGGAAACTGCAGAAATAAAATGCAGATATAGGTTTACGATATATCCGATTTTAAATAAGGTTAATTTATCCAAGGCTGCGTAGATAAGATCGGATCCTGAGATTTGTCAAGAAAAAAAGAGTTGTTTGGGTTTCTTTCCTCCGAGCGGCACTTTTATTGAACAAAATGGGTTAGGTGGCCAGGTTACAAGGATCCCGAGACTCAAAGAAGGTTATGGAGAAGGGGACCCACTGGACAACTGTTGGGAGACAGATGGTAGCCTCCCGTCAAAGCCATCCAGAGTGATCTTTAACGTGCACAGAGTACGGCTTTCCTGCACACAGGGCACCAGCTTAACGTTCCATACGAGGGACTGCGACATTTCCAAACCCATCGGTGTCCCCTATTAACCGAGAGCTGGGCAGGAAGTGTTACGGAGTTGAAGAGCAAAAAAGAAGAGGGAAAAATGCTAGAAATTAGACACGTTTAAATTTTTTTAGTTAGTTTAATGCTTTTTAATTTACTTTAAGCTTTTTAATTTAAACTAAATAAAATGTTATTGAATATTTAAATATTACTTACTATTTTTTAATATATAGCTGCTATTTAAAGCTTTAAATTTTAAAATATTTATAAGTTAAAGTTACATTTTTGTAAATTGTCTTGTTTAGATGGCTGCAGTTTATTGTAATGTTTCACAAAGAGCAATCCTTGAAATTAGTTTACATTGCACCTTGCAAATTAAAATGAGATTGAACACTTTACAGGCAGTTTTTTCTTCCATTATGGCAGAAATATTAAATATTAATTTGGTGGCTCGCCATTTGTTTCTTAACTTTCATTCTTTTTTTAAAAAATGAACTTTGCAACACCTGCTCTAGTGTTCAACATCCTGCTCTCTCCTATCTTGAAAAAAATTCAAGAGTTATTTTCAAACATTCTTCTTAGCTTTATTACACACTTCTAGTCATATATTTTCTGGAAATAATTCTTATATTGAGGTTGTTTAAAAATCAAAAATAAAACCGTGTGAACAAAGCTCTTCTAGTTCTTCTTCTATTCTTCACCATATCGGATTTGTTCTGGATTCTAAGGTTCAGAGCCAACAAACCCATAATAAATTATCGGTAGGGGTTCACATAGAGATTATTATTATTTAAGTTCAGAATTGGAGAGTCAATGAAGTATGTAAAGAAAGGAAGCAAACAGCTGCTGATGGTCGACTGAGACTCGCCGAGAAGCTCTCATTCCAGGGAATGCAGAAAAACGCTTAGGTTCTTGAATTAGAAAAAAATTAAATTCCTTTATCATAAATCAGGTATGATTTGCCAGTAAGAGCATGACAAATGATAGTAATACTAAATTCGATGCAGGAGTTTGGTATTGTGAAGATATTTGAGTAGGAGATTATAAGGAATCATTCTTTTTTAGTGTCCTTTGGAGCTAAATAGTTTGAAGTGTGAAACCAGACATGTCAATTCCATGTTTTGATAATCCTTGCAAGAGATTTGTTCTATGTTTTTCATACTCGGGGCACTTTAATAGAACATGTGCAATGGCTTCAGGCATATTACATTGAGAGCAATTTGGTTATTCAATGAGTTTAAAAAGATATAACCTTTGAATTAGAGTGCAGTTACCTGTTCTAAATCTTGTGATGGCAATCTGTTCTTTTCTTTTGAATTTGTTGGGGATGATGGGAGTGATTTTACTTTCCAAGTTTCTTCTGAAGGAGTATTTGTGGTTGGTTATGATGGAGTATCTGTCTCGATTTTTTTTCTTTGAAATAGCTTTTTATTTCTTGTTCATAGCAAAATATAATTCTTATGACTGGAATTGTTGATATTAAAAACTTCGGTAATTCTAAAAATGTCATTAGTGGACCTAAATACATGCATCTTATATTTTTATCTGTTAATTCTACTGGTAAGTTTTAAAATTACTCTTTATACTAATTTATATTTAAAAATATATATTATTCAGACAAAATGTATTCGCATATATAAGCGTTATCGTTCTGATATATACGAATATTTTTTTTTCTAAATAATGTATATTTATAAATATAAATTAGTAATACAGATTGATTTTAAAACTTACAAGTAGAAATAACAGAAAAAACATATAAGAAATTTGTTTATTTTTAGGTCCACTACTGGTGACGTCATAACTCAATGGAATGGCCTTCAGGCCTAGGTGGTGTTGACATGTCAAGGCCACCTAGGTCCACCAAACATAGACAGTGCACCAAAAAAAGCAGTGACATTTCATTTTATAGGTGTTTAAATTATACTTTAATTACTTAAAATTCTCCTGGTAGTCAGATGGTGGAATGGTACCTATTTATTTTAAAATTTTACTAATTAATTCTAAAATATTCAATAATATTTTAATAAATTCGTAGTAAGGATACTATTTTATTTTATAATATTCTAGATTAAATAGCTTGTAGCTAAATTGTAGAAATATTAAAGTACTTAAATCTTTACGAATATTTACTTTCTCTTCTTTCTCTCCTATGTTCGATGGCTGTTTAGACTCGGTGTATCGAGCTAAACTATTGTAATTACTAAAAATCGACAGTTACAATAATTTTTTTATTGGGAAATCAATCTATGGTCTATAGAATAATAATCATAACATGATGTTAAACTATGATTGAAACATATATATATATACATTAATTGCTTATTAATTAAGGAATAAATTCCCCTTCAAACAGCTGCTTGCCACAGAAGTCTGACAGAAGCCTGTCAGTTTATATGCCATAGTAGAAGGTCTGAGAGGATGGCAGGACCTCAGCAGAAAAACAACACATACATTCATGCTTTACCCGGGGCTCGAACCCAGATCCCTTAGATCAGTAGCCAAGTGCGCTAACCACTCGACCAAATGAAAATTTTTAGAAACCGTGTGGTTGAGTGGTTAGCGCGCTTTGCTAATGTTTTAAGGGACCTGGGTTCGAGCCCCAGCTAAGGTATGAATGTTGTATTGTTTTTCTGCTGAGGTCCGCCATCCTCAAAGACCTTCTATTATGGCTTATTAAACTGACAGGCTCCTGTCAGACCACTGTGGCAAGCAGATGCTTGAGAGGGTATTTTTTTTAATCGTTTTGCTACTTAATAAAATGTAAAAAATATCGTGATTACTGTGTCTGAAATTATTAAATTGCGCTTCGAAATTCAATTTGATTCAAATTCTTTAAGCACTATTTAGAACTTTTAAAATATATTTAATTTATTACATGGTTGGAACAATTGTTTTTTTCTTATATCAAAATATAATTCTTATGACTAGAATTGTTGATATTAAAATTTCCGTAACTCTTTAAATGTCAAACGAATATTATTGAAATTGAAGATTTTGGTGTACTCGTTGAACAACTTTATCTCCTGTAACATTTTACCATACAAAGCTCATTTTGAAAGTTAGAGATTTTCGAAGTTCGCTCCAATTGGCATAGCATTAAAATTCGATATTTTGTTTCCTCTAAGCGGGGTATAATGGTTCAGAATTAAATTGTTTTCCTTCTAGTAAATAACATTTGCTCGTTAAAGATAAGAATCTAAAGGTTAATTGTTGAAAAAGGTTTAAAAAAAATTCTTTGTATAAATACATTCACTCTTAAAAACTCACAATAGAAGTATTATTGCATAAATATTAGACACAAGCTTCGTTAGCAAAGGAAGTGAAAGCTGCCTTTGTCCTATATCTCAAAATTTTGAAAATTTCAATTTAAAACTCACGTTCAGAGTGCATAAACGTCTTAATTAAAATTTAACGTAAAGCCATGATTGGAAATAAATAAAAGATTTTAATCCATTTGAAATATTTTTTTTAACATCTAAATATCGTTTTTTCAACAGTATTCAATCAGTGTGTTTAGATCCCACCCGGCTCAAGACAATTTTTTCTTCAACACCCATCTTCACCCTGTTACTTAAAACGTTTAATAGTGACTAAATATTTAGTAAATTCATTCAGTACTCTTAGAGTTATGGAACTGGAATATTTAACAACTGAAGGGCTGGCTAACAACTGTCATAATTGTTAAGGAGCTATTATTGAGGAGCAAGCCAACTTTGCTGTGTTAGCGCTAACAGAACAAGTGTTCTGAAAACCTGACTTTGATTTTAATAGGACATTATCCTTATATGATAAATAGTTTTTATGATTCTTCTCTGTTCTATGCATTACAAATTAAAAGAAAAAGTGCTGAAAAGTTCACTTTAAACAAGTCAAAACAAAAACTATAACCATTAAACTATACTAAAATATACTGGCATATTTAAGCAGATTATGTCATGATTATTTAAACTATCTCGAAATTTGAATACTTTTTCTGAACTACCTAAGTTATTAAATGTATCAGCTTCCATAATTTTTAAAATCAGACTGAATAATAATGATGATGATGATGATAATGATGATGATGATGATAATAATAATAATAATAATAATAATAATAATAATAATAATAATAATAATAATAATAATAATAATAATAATAATAATAATAATAATAATGAATAAAACTAAATTCAGTTATATATGATTAAGATCTGTCATTTTTTACAGTCGCAATTTTCGATGAAAAGCTTATTTAAAACGTTAAAGGAGCTTTGACGTTCACACTTTATTAACACAAGGATGTTCCCTATAAAGTTTTCATTTCGTGTATAGCCTTAGTCGACGGTTAAACCCACCCGTCTCAGCTAAACTCGTTTGAGCTTCAGTCCTTCAGATCCAGCAGATGAGGACATAAATTTTTAACACCTGCCTTAATGTCTCTTTTAACATTTTTCTTCCCTCTTAATACGATGTTCGGTTTGTGGAATGTTAGTTACCAGATCGTTCACTGAGGTATTTTACTCTCAGCCAATTGGACAACAGCCAGAAATTTTGCCCTAAACCTTTAATACATTTGGCATTGGAGCTTACATCTAAGGATGAATGAACAGAAGAAGAAGATACTTTTCTTATTGTTGCTTGTAGCTGGATGGCTGGGCAATATATTTCAAGTATCAGAATTTTAACGTTCATTTGAGGAAATTGTTAATCAATTGACATTAAATAAGAAGAGATTATTGGAAGCTTTTCACCTTATCGAAACTGCGGCAACATTAAACACTCTTTAATCTGCAGGTGATGAGTGCTTAGTGATCTTGGTTAGTGATCAATGGAACCTACGTTGGAGCTTCTTCATTTGTTTCTATCTGCTGGAGTCTCGGCTATCTCGCAGATTTTCTCTAATGTTTTTTCTCTAACAGCTCTTGGTTGTGCAATGTTAATTACCAGATCGTTCAGTCTGAGAAAAGCAGGTCCTTGAGGCATAATTTGTATATTTTATACGCTATACATAAGGTCGAGAAACTTAGATACTACATGTCCAGGTTTTATTTCATGACGACAATTCCACTAAGACAGAAGATATACTCTCTAAAATGCATTATTTCAGTTTTATCCAAAAATGCATCATTACAGCAGTAGTTTTCGAAATTTTTGCCTGAACCAACAAGGGCGCCATAGTGCTCTCTCATGAATTCCAAAACATAGTCATTATCTCACGGAACACCATGAACAACCGAACTCTTTTTCACATCACCATACAAACTAGTAGCAATATAATTAATGGAAAATATTATGTCGTATCACATGTATAATCTAAGCATCAAACAAATAGCAATAACAAAAACATCCACTATTAAATCACACTTGGTAGAGATTAAATATGATAAGTATCATTAGAAATCTAGCTAGAGTCTGTTAGCGATGCTCAGACTACAAGGTAAAAAATACAGTGAACCTCAGCGTAATAAATTTAATTCGTTCCTCTATAATTTTCGTTATTTAAAAAAACTGTTGTGCGAATTTCGGTAATACATATATTTAAAGACCTATTTCGTTCCAAGATCATCGTAAGTTAGCATTTTTTTACATAAAACCACATTATAAAATTTGAACACAAATATTTTGGAAAATAAGCTTTATAACAACATGTTACAGTTGTGGTTCCAAGAGGCGGGGAGTGCTGTGAGGGCGACCTCTCCCTAAGGCTAAGAGAAGGAATTAGGGAGAACCATTGCACAGTTCCATTGAGGTCCGTTTCTGAGAGTTGCCCATTGCAAACTCTTAGAAAGTTTCAAACGTTGTTCTAACCGAAGCTCGAATAGCATTTTTTTGGGGGGGAGGGGTACAATAAGCTGTTCTAGTTTCGGGTACGGTACGCAATAATGGCAAAATTCTTGACATGATAATTTTAGAGAAAACATTGAAGAACATGGTACAAGAATAAAGTTAATAGAACATAGTAAAAACAGTCAATTAATGAAGCATGCAATTATTACAGTAAACCAATCTTCTTTCGGCAAAAAAAAATGGTCGGCTTATTGGGTTGATGGAGATATTGGGGTAGAAAAATATTAATTTTTGAAAAAGACTCTCCTGCCATTATAACCTCTGGGAGATGAGAGCAGGTGCAGATACAGGGAATTTTAAATGTATAAAATTAAAAAACTCATACGGTGTAAGTACGTTTCTGCTTCCCATAAATTACCAAATAGACCGACTGACAAATAGATATGTATCCAAAAGTGGGCTTTTATGAGCTTAGTAATATTACTAAACACATTGGAACACCACCAGTTTCAAAAATCTTAAATCCTATTTTTCCGAATAAAGTGATAAACCTCTCTAAAATATTATTTTCAACGCCATAAAAAATAGTTTTCTGCGCGTTTTCGTTTCATTTCACTAATATCTAGCACTCTACAAAACATAATCAGAGACAGTGTCATAATATAAACAAATCGTGAAGTCATAATCAGAATGGGTTCATTGTTAGTAGGGCTTCGATTCCGAGAAGGTCTTCCCTAAGATTACAAAAAGTTTCGATCTTCACATACCTGAAAAATTTAATCCTTTATTTAACTTCATTATGCTCTATTTCTAGTACAAAGTTTATAATGCAATATTGGATTTTAAAACCATGAAATATTTATTAAGTAACTTATCAGTATTTTGCGAGAAATTAGAAAGAACTAGAAGTTTTAAAATGGTTTCTATCACAGGTTTCGTTTGAAACTGCTGATTTATAAGAAGCAGTTTGAATTAATAGATCATCGGAGGCTCGTATAATTTAACCATAAATGGCTATCTCGTTGATTTCGAAATTGATATATCTACGCAGTGGCGTACTCTGATTGGTTTGGATGCAGCAGTAACAGCCTTTCCTATCCTTCACATTACTAAAACATAGCATAATACGCACGTAATTTTTGGGACATTTTTCCTATTTTTAAATGAATATAAAGTAATAAATTTGAAACTGATGAATAGATTTCACAATAAAATGACAATAACGTAACTAATTCCTATACAACCAAAATCATAATATCACTACAAAATACTACAACCTAAGATGTAGCATAATCTAAAATAACTCATTGTAATGGGTAATTGACAGTATAATGATGTATTTATTCATGGTCGCAAAGGTTTAGAGGACAAACACTCTTTTTCCGGTGGAATCCGAAATTCACGACCTCCTGGCTCTGCCCGCTGAGCTGCGGGCATTCGAACAGTCATCCTCTATTTATTGATCTTAAGCCTCACACCATAGATTCAGTCTCAAGAATCCGTCTTTTGTCTGCATTTGGAAGCTCTACCCTTAAGAATCATTCAAGCAAGTATACATGACGGGGGGGGGGGAACTCAGGCGCGATACAACTGGAATTTTTTTGAGCAAATCTCATTTCTAATATTTTGGTACATTACCAGTTACCATGTAGTTTACCCAGGAAAAAGTGATGAGTTGTGGATATAATTAATAACTCTTTATAGGTTATACCTTCAATATTGAGTTGAAGAAGCCTTTGCAAGTGCCCGGGGTTAGGTTGTTTTACCTCTGAGCGGCACTTTATTGCACACAATGGGCGAAATGGCCAGGTCATAAAGCATCCGAGGGCTCAGAGAAGTTGGGGGAGGGTACTTACTGGATAGCTTTTAGAAGATAGATGAATGCTTCCCGTCAGGGCCATCGAGCGTGCTCTTAACGTGCACAGGGTATGGCTCTCACGCACACAGTACCACGTGCTTAACGTCTTATCCTACGTGCTTAACGTTCTTGTCCTTTCTACTTCAATTCAGTATTTTTTTTCCTTCCACTGTATTAATTACCTATATTATATATATGTATTTTTCCTCGCCATTCCAGTGGTACTTTAAAAAATTATTCATTAAAATTATGGAATATATATATATATTTGATTTCATTAGCTTTTTAACTCCGTTCCGATTATAAATTTATATTTATTATTTTAAACTGAATTAAAATTAAAAAATATAAATATCCCCTCAAGCAGCTGCTTTCCACAGAGGTCTGACAGGAGCCTTGTCAATTTATATGCCATAGTAGAAAGTGTGTAAGGATGGCAGAACCTCAGCAGAAAAACAACACGAACATACATGCCTTACTCGGGGCTGGAACCCAGGTCCCTTAGATCAGTAGCCAAGTGCACTAACCACTCGGCCACGGGTAAATTACGTTGTAAATTATCACACTGAAGGCAGAACTAATATTTTTTAGCTAACTCTTTCATGAAATTTATTGTTATTACAAACATGTAAATTATCCTATTTTGGATATATGTGGGCCGAGTGGTTAGTGCGCTTGACTACTGATCTAAGGTACCTGCGTTCGAGCCCGGGTAAGGCATTTATGTTCGTATTGTTTTTCTGCTGAGGTCCTGCCATCCTCACAGACCTTCTACTATTGCATACAAACTGACGGGCTCCTGTCAGACCTCTGTAGCAAGCAGCTGTTTGAGGGAGTATTTATTTTATTTTTTTATGTATTTTTGGGGGGAGTAGGCGAGTTGTAGAAAATCAATTTAGTGGAACTCAAAGTGATCGAATGATTTAATGGAAAGCAAAGCAGCAGAAGGACAGGATGAAAGTATGCATGGCATTTATAAAGACTGATCTCTGGTACGAAAATCAAAAGAGAGTTGGTAACCGTTTCCTTCAAGCGAAGGAGTTGGTTGGTTGGTTGGTTTACCTCTGAGTGGCACTTTTTGCACACAATGGGTTAAATGACCAGGTCACAAGGACCCCGAAGGCTCAGAGAAGGTTGGAGGAGGGGACCCACTGGAACGGCTGTTGGGAGACAGATGGTAGCCTCCCGTCAAAACCATCCAGCGTGTTTTTTAGCGTACACAGGGTATGGCTCTCCCGCACACGAGGCCACCGTTTAACGTCCCATCCGTCGGACGGCGGCTTTTTCAAGTCCATCGGTGTCCCCTACTGACCGTGGGCAGGGCGGGGAGTTTTGCGGACATAAATCTCAACGCTGACCCCAAGCGAAGGAGGGTGATATGTTTGTAAAAACAATTGATTTTATACTTTTCAAAGCATCATTGAGGACGTTTTTGCTCTTTGAGGATATATACAAACATCAGCAGTTTTGTCGACTTCATTCGTTATAGTCAAACAACAACACCTCACTACCAAAGAACAATATGACTTGAAGTCGAAAAGTTTCAAGATTTACTTACTACTTAGCGCGTGATCATTTATCTTGACTTTTACACAGAGGAAAGAAAAAGGGAAAGAAGGTTGTTTTTAATTTTCAACTCGGAACTCGATTCTTGTACATTTTATTCTAGCTCTATGAAGATTTTCTTTCTTCTATTCTTCGCAATTTAAATAACGTAAAGCCAATTAAATCTCAGTATTTAAAATATCCAATGTCCTGCAGTCTAAGGCAGTGTCCGCCCATAGACGATGTACTGCAGCAGTAAGTTAGGCATGTCCCAAAAAGGTCCAAAAATGATTATGATGTACAAAAATGAAATAATATTATCTTGCATAACTGTATAACTTACATTTCTTCTCTGTTCTAATCATGTTTCTTCATTGCACTAATAATGTTTGCTTTGATATAGTTGTACAATAATAACGTAAATATATTTTCATTCAGTGCATTTTTTTTTTCGAAAAAAAAAAGGATCCAGAACGCATGCTTCAGCTAGCGAAGCTAACAGTCTCCGAAATTGTTCCTCAGGCGAAATTATTTCAATGGGCGTGACCTAATAATATACCTTTTAAGAGTGTTAATACATAATTTTTTTAAATTTATTCAATTGCTAAATGTCCAAATTTTAATATTTATAAACATTCCTTAAATATTTATAGAAGCAATTCTCCTCAGACTGATAATTTACGGTATTTATGCGTTAATATTTTTTATTTTAAATTTATAAATTTTAATTTTTAGTAGTTTTTTGATTCGATATGTCTTATGCATGAAAGCAACTTGCTGAACGGCGTTCCTATGCATTCCGGCACGTTAAACAATTTGCGGAACACTGTTCAAAGGAATGCTTAGTATCCTTACATTTAAAAGATGAGATTACTATCAAGGTTCTCTTTTTTTGTTTAATGTTCATTTGCAGAGTCAGTCCCAATGGAATTTTCAGTATGTTCATGCACCACAAAAATATGTATCAGTCCATTGATAAATTTTCTCTCAACAACATGTCAAAGCTAATGCTACATTGTTGCTTTTATATTAATAACGATAAATATCATTAGGATAATAACTAAATACAATTAATATAAATTACAAATGCTCTTGAAAAACATAGATTTGTCTCTGGCCGATTAATTAAACCCAGTATCAAAAATGCAACGAAGTAGGGAAAAATTAAAGAAAATTTTGCTTGTAATTTCATATGTACCAAATTAAATTTTTGTATTGATAAATCTAATTCAATCAAAAAATTAATTTTTTTCGCATACACATGTATTTTAATACATGTGTATGCGAAAAAAATTAATTTTTTGATTGAATTAGATTTTTCCATTTACACATAAGAGATCACATCAAAATGTGAAGATTTTAAATTTAACGTCTTGA
Source organism: Ryuthela nishihirai (assembly GCA_038380435.1). Taxonomy (NCBI): domain Eukaryota; kingdom Metazoa; phylum Arthropoda; class Arachnida; order Araneae; family Heptathelidae; genus Ryuthela; species Ryuthela nishihirai. Next base: position 52,093,938 of record JAWZYU010000020.1, read on the forward strand.
AAACTGTTTCAGTTTATAGATATAAATCAAAATTGTCTAACGATCTTTTTATACACTTTTGCTTATAATAGTGTACACATGTAGCTCAGAAATTCTATATTAATAATAAGCATCTGTGTAGAAGCAGAATAAATATTGTTATATTTATTTCAGATTTTTTGTATAATAAAACTTATCAAGGACGAAACGCGATTAAGGCGGATTCTTCGGAAAAGTTGAAATTATTTTCGAGTTGACAAAATAACTTTCAATAAAAATACTCTTTGATTTATAACGGAAACTTTCAAGACATAAAAAGAATTTCGATTTTTAGGAATAATGGATTTCTTTTAAAATGTTTACACATTTTTTTTACTTTAAAATTGTTATATTTAGAATAATTTTTTAATTTATTATTTAATATGTTTTTATGATGCAAGAAATGAAATGAATCTAATACATACCAGACTTGACTTTTACACGCATAAAAAATGTAAAATTTTGAAATACTATTTTTTTAACATTGAAAAAAGCAAAAAAATTCTCCCTGAGGGAAAATATTCTCTTATCTTTGCATATGTTCCTCACGCTGTATTTATTACATGTGATTGCATATTGTTGGCATTAATAGTTACAAGCGTATACAACGAACCGTTATATAACGATACCATATGGTACTTCCATTGGTCTTGATTTCATTTGGTATGAACGTGTATTTCAATATTGCAAATTAATTGTTATTCAGTAAAACAACTACCTGGAATCATCCTCAATGCGTCCAGTAAGCCTACTTTTACTGCAAAATCCTCGATTTATCTCTATAAGCATCAAAGCACATTTCGAGGCTACAATTTTTTTTCGAAATAGTAAATAATGTTCGTTAACCTTTCTGATAAAGGAAGTCCTGAGTTAAATTACATTTTTAAAATAGAAATTGAATGTTTCTTTAAAGGTGTACTTTAATAAATATTATGTAAGTTTTTCTGAATTTTAGGAAAGAAATATATTTAATTATATATAAATATAAATCGCTCTTATAATAGCACACACTAAATTTAGGCTTCAAACCATTAGGTTTTTAAAACTTTACAGGTAAGAATGCATTTTAAGATGTAAATGAATATAATTTGTAGAAAATATCATAACTTAACGACAAAACATGAGATTACCACAGGAAGTAGACTAAATCAAAGCGTCTAAGTGGATTTTTCATTGTATATTCTGTGTTTTGCATATTAACAATCAGCTACAAGAACTAAGTCATGGCATTTATGGGCAGTGCTGGAATGTTGCCAAACATTAATTTATTTCGAATGGACGTTAAGGTATTTTAAACATTCATCTTTTTTTAGGGATAAATGAAGAAATGAACAAAAAATGCAACGAAAATAATCATCCCATTCAAAATTTTGCAATGTTTTTATAAATACTTAAACTTTTATATTTAAAAAATGATTTTTCAGAATTAAAATAAGATTTTAATTTTCTTAAAAATGTTTTATTTAAACAGAGAGAAATAATTCTTTATCATTAATTGATTAATCAACAAACCGTTTTGAACTTAAATATCATTTATTTGAGTTTATGAATAATTATGGTTCTGAAAAAAATCAGTATTTAAAAAAGATTGAAGAAATTAGCTCATTACGAAGAGCTAATCATCTGCTTCTACCGTTGACGACATCCAGAGACGAGAAACAGTATCCTGAGCTTCATCTTTAAAAAAAAGTCAAAGATCAAATGTGGATAAGACTTACTCAGTGGCATCTACTTCAATGTCGTCCATTCTGGAGCCTGTCTTTGGGACGCAGGCGAAAAGAGTTACTGCGGCCAGGGCCAGTGCAGCTCCCGCATGGCTCCACTTGCTCATCGGTGCCACGTTTCCGATCATCCCTCCGCTAAAAATCAGCCGCTCCCCTCGTCCACGGCTTGAAACTGTCATTTGCTAATCGTTCCACGGGCACCACCGCCGCATTAGAGAGAAAGAACGGCGTCTTATACGGATTTTGATAGTTTTTATTCGATCACCAAAATGGTTCGGAGAAAAATCGTAGTTTTTAGTAGCACACCGCAAAACACACACGCACTCTTGGCAGGAGATGCCTGGTACCGTTGCCTCGGCTGAAGTCTCGCTCAAATGGCAGCTTTCCAGAGCAGACGGCTCTAGACCATCCATCATTGGCTAGGTTCGGTCATGTGATTCCAGGTTGGCCGATGTCTGCCTGCATCTCGTGGGCTCGTCCGTGATGCTGATGTTGCCCGTGCGCTTTTGCGTTCTGTAAATGGCTGCACCGTATCTATTCTTAGGGTTAGCGCAGAGAAGTGAAGATGCTTCTTTGCTTCATCAAAAACATTTAACTGCACCAGTATTCTCTTCGTTGTCTATAGTTAAGGAATTTTTTTATTTGCGCTTTTTTCCCTCTTGTCTGTTTTCTTGATTTTCTTATTTGTGTTATGCTGTGTATTTTGATTCTTCCTGTGTCTGATAGAAAAGGAAATATTATTTTTAAATGATCAGAAAAGTAATGGTTTCTCTTAATAATAAATGTTCTAAAAATGTGAGTGCATTATTGAAAGTATGCATTTTTAATATGATATTGTTTTAGGAAACAGAGGTTTACTGTAATTGATTATTTTAGGATACTTTTCAAACTAAGAATATAGTTTATGTTCAAATAATTCTTCGTTGTTTGGATAACACAGATTTTTGTTTAATATTTTTTTTGTTTTGTTCCTTTTAGGTATTTTATTTACACGTTTTGAGCTACACCCTGCAATATTTTGATGGAAAAATAAAGTTAGCAGCATTAAGTAAGTAGTTCCTTGGCTGAGAGGTAATGTGCTTGTCTGCTGATCAAAGGGACCTGGGTTTGAGCTCCAGGTAAGCTTGTATTGTTTTTCTGCTGAGGTACCGTCATTCTCACAGAGCTCATATTATGGCGTATTAAACTGACAGACTCCTGTCAGACCATTGTGGCAAGCAGCTTCTTGAGGGGATATTTATTTATTTATATTGTAATAAATATGCACTTGTGGAGAAAAGTCTTTGCAGATGTTAAGCAACATTTTTTTTCACTGAACGAGTTTCAAATAAATTCAAAAAAATAAAATAAATATCGTGGTAAAGATCTACAAAGTAAGAAAAATGTCATATGGAGGACAAAACGGATTTAGAAACAAAACTACCTACCACCGTTAATTTCTTCTTATAACTACTCCACATTTATAACTTCTTCATTTTACATAAAACCACACTCAATTTTCCCCCTTTGTCATACAAACTCTTATTTTATATGTTTTCCCATATTTTCCGAATTGTTATCAGTATAAAATAATTTTATTCCTTATTGTAACTGGATGGAACATTTCATCAAACGTCTTTTACTTTATCCAGATAATTGGAAAGGAAAATCGTAAAACCTAAACATCAGAAAATGAAGCAAAATCTACTGTAGAACAGACCTTAATTGCCGGAGTTTATTCCATTTTCTACTTCTCTAACTCCTCACCTAAACTGATAGTTCAGAAACTCTGTGTTCCTTTTAAAAAAACAATTATGGTATAATGTACTCTGAAATTTTAATGTTCTAAATTAATTTTTCAGATCTAATGGATATTATCGAAACTGAAATCATGTTTCTTTCAAAATACCCTTTGTATCATCTCTCGTTTACATCAGTATTCATTTTTAACCTTCATTCCATCTTCCCTGTTACCTCATGACCTAACTGTTTGATACAGTTTCTTATACCTTTGTTGTCTTACAGGAACAGAGGGTTAACAAAACCCAAATGTTCAAGTTGTAGATTTTTCGTTGATGACTATCAGTGTCGAAAAATAAATGTGACCTCACTATTTTAAACGGGAAATTTTTTGTCACTTTGAAAGTACATGTTTGAATTTAAAGAATAATAATTATTATTTTTATCAATATTTGTTTATTAATCTTTGAAATATTTCAATTTTTAATTAGACTCGCAAATTATTTTTTTCTTTAAAATTTCTTTTATTTGTGATTAGATCAGCTAAGAACGTTTTCTTTCAAATTTTCTTAATTTCTGATTAGACTCGCAAAGAATTTTTTCCTCTTTAAATTTTTTTTTTTGTGGTTAGGCCTGCAAAGAATTTTTTCGTTTTCATTTTTTTTAAATTTGTGATTAGACCCCTAAAGCTTTTAGCTTATCTGCAGATTATAACAGAACAAACAACAGCTCAGTCTCAATTTCACCGCAAACCAAATGAGATATCATTGCGCCACAAATTGCGCCAAAATTAGTTTTTTAAATTTCTTATATTAAGAATTAACTATAATAATCATAATACGAAATAATTCATATACTAATTATAATAGTTGCAGTATTTTAATTTATATGCAATATTTTGTTAATATAATATATAAGAATTTTTATATTAATTACAATATAATTTATTTGCAATATTTTTATTATTTAATATGATGTGTAACAATATATGTTAATGACTTTTATTCACATATTTTAGAGATTTATAACAATTTTTACTTTCTTAGTAATGGGTAAAAAGTAATGGGTTTCTTAGTTTGGCAGAAAAATGCTATGAACATTTTTCTGCCAAAGAGCAAAATAATAATCACCAAGATGAAAGTTTCAGGTTCAATTTCTTTCTCTTTCTGAACTTTAGTTTCAGTACTTTTAACTTTTCGTTGATATTCTCGTCAAATTAATAGCAAACGAAAGGTCATACAGCAGCATTAAATCATCGAATAAGAAAATGGTGATGTTTTAAATCTTGAGACTGTGCATAAAATTAGTATATACAGAGTAAAAAGCCGATTCTCTTGAAATTTGCAGTGATAATGCAAAATGATCACTGATAGTTTCAGGCAATCATATTGATATTATTTGTAATCGCTATAAAATGTTTCCAAAACAACTAGAAAATAAATAAAAACATTGCTTCTTTATATGGAGAAAAAGAAAGAAAAATTAATATCAAATCGTTATCCTCTTTTTAAAAATCTGTTTTAGTAAATCGTAGAAGAAAATTGCTTTTTATGCTATCCGAGGGAAATTCTGTACCAAATTTCTTAACCAGATTTCTTATTTGGAGCTGTCAGTAACGTTAGAATTTCTATAAAACCTTTAATAATAATAATAATAACGATGAAAAGAAATTATCTGTGTTTAGTTACCTAATCTTTAAATAATACGATATAGTTCGTTGAAAGTTGCTAAGTATTTAGGAAATATATGCAAATGAAATATTTCCTTTAGACCACAAGGATCATATTTTACAACAGAAAAACTGGAACTGAATGAGAACTTACCACCAAAGATGTCGAATAGATTTTAAGATGAAAATTATTTGGTTCTCCTGTATGCCAGATCATGTTGCCAAAATTTTATTTTTGATGTAGACTAGACCAAAAAATAATTTCAAAGTTGGAAAAATAACTTCATAAACTACAAAGAATAATTTCATGAAGAGTAAGACAAAGACAATTTTATGGAGAGTAGAAAAAGGGCTGTGTTGTTTTACCGCTGAGCGGCCCTTTTTTGCACACAATAGGCTAAATGTCCAGATTACAAGAACCCGAAAAAAGTCTAAAGGAAGGTTGGGGGAAGGGGACCCACTGCACAGGTATTAGGAGACATATGGAAGCCTCACATCATGGCCATTTAGCGTGTTCTTTAAAACGAAAGGTTAGAATGGAAAAAGGAATAATTTCGTAGAGAAGTATAACATATTTTCATAATGATAAAGAGTAAAACAAGGAATAATTTACATAAGAGTAATAATTTCGTAGAGTGTAGGATAAGGACCACTTTCATAAGGCAAAGAATAGTTTTGCAAATAATACGACAAGAAATAATTTCATTGGAATAAAACAAAGTATGATTTCACTGATGTAAACCAAATTATAATTTCACAGATGTAAAGCGAAGCATATTTTCACGACGAATAAGGCAAAGAAAATCATGAAGAATAGGACAAAGGGTAATTTAATGAAAAATATGGAAAATAATAAAATTGCAAAGAAAAAAAATATTTTTTAGTAAAAAAATATGGCAAAAGATAATTTTATGGTCAGTAAGGAAAAATTGTGATTTCACGGAGCAAGAAAGGAATAATTTAATGGAGAGAAGAGCACTGAATGATATTATTTCAACGTTCTCATGGCTTCGAGAAAACTTCAGGTTACAAGCAAGACGTGCTAGAAATTGTGCTGATCGCACCCTAGCTGCAGAGGATATCCATATTCGATGACAACTGTTAACTTTCGACTGCAATCCTATCGATTGCGCGGTTGGAGTCTGGGGATCCGTGATGCGGATGAATTGTGATTTTTTTCTCGGTTTCTAAGCAATCGTTTTTCATCGTAGGAAATCTCGAAGTGATGCCAAAAAATTCCAAGAGTATCATTTTTTTTATCTAGGGGACACTGACAAGTAGAAAGAGAATCATCAGTAACTTCTGTATTGTACATTGCATGCTAAGACTATTTCAACTGGAAAACGTATTTCTGCTGTTTCTCGTAACACTTATATAACAAAATGTTTAATTTTTTGAGATGTGGTTACTTCATGAGCCCTTCTTAGAAAAGAGAAGAAGCAGAGTAATAAATCATTCTGGGAAGAATGGGGTGGAAATTTCCATGGTGGTAAGCAATATAAGATCAACTGCATCCAGATTCGGATCTAGAAAGAAACTCAAAGGGAGACGGAGCATGATCGAGTGGGTATGCCGTTCCACTACAAAAATTTCCCCTCTGTTATATTGTCCTTTAAAAGAATCCATTTTAATTATCTTTAAAGTTTTAGAAAATTTTTCCCGGAGTTTAAATGGTGTTTCAAACTTTCTCTGAAAAAATTTCTTTTGTTTTAGCGGCCTTTCAAAAAGCTTTGAAAAATACGTGTAACGTTGTAATAATATATAAATATGTGAAATATTTTTCTCCTCCGTTCTGATTACTAGTAGCCCATATGAGTTTCATGGCCCCCTTACTCTCCATTATATATCCTGCCTTGATTGGATCTGTAATTTAAAATACATATATAAAATTGAATAATTGTGTGCAGGTTCAAAACACACTATGAATGCCTTGATGAGTGATTCCTACCTGCCTCTAACATCAGTCTAGCAAATCTTCATCTTGTTCGTATTCTTCAAATCATATAATCTTCACATTTAACTGGATTAAATAGGATTTTAGCATATAAAACTTATAGCAATCACTTTTACACATCAATATCCATTTCGTAGGAAAACCGTTTTCAGGTGATTGTGATATGAACATATGACTTTCTGAAAATATGCCTGGTTCTCCACGATCAAAGTATCCTCTATTTAATGCAAAGAAATCTTTTTACTTCAGTACACAACTCAAACGGTGTTAGTTTTAAAACGGAAATTCTACAAAACAAATAACTGAAACAAACGAATTATAAAATGTTTTTCATTCAATGGAATCGTTGTTGCAAACAGTTTAAAATTAAAAATTAAGCTTTTTTTGAGAATCTACAATCTGGTTATTTAATTTCGACCCTAGCATTTCGACGTAGAATAAACCATGTGCAAATGAATTTTAAATTGAATGATCCACTTTCTAAGTAATCAATATTGATTAATGTTTTCAAGGTAGCATTGTTACTGATATTGGAATAATTGCCTAGTTTACTTTTTTTTTTGTAAATTGTCGTTTTATTTGTATATTTACTCCACAAGTATTTTACAATTTTTACAATAATATCTATTATGTGTATTTAAGTATCTGTATGAGTTTTAGGTTTCCATATGTGCAATTAACTATCCATAGGTGCATTTAAGTATCATATTTTGAATATTAATCTAGTATCTTACAATTTTAATATAATATCTAATGCAAACACTTTAATGATGGAAGCATATACGGTAGGTGATACATATGCTTGCAAATTGCAATGTAAAAAATTGCATTCAAAGCCTCAAATACACATTCATTCAAATATTCATTTTTATCACCGCATTCCCATTTTCTTAATTCCAGAGTTATTTTTTTAACATAAATAGAGTAGCAGTTGAGTGAGAACAGTTAAGTGATGGGAAATCACATCCTTGATTAAAAACATTATCTAGTATAGTCTATTTTTTCGTAAACAGTAATGTCAACAGTTTTGTTTTTAAAAGTGATGGCTAATTTCCTGATGCATTTTGATCAAATATTCAGCAAGTCATTTTCAAAACGTTAAACCCAAATCCCTGCCTTAATCGTGGAAAGGCTTAAACAGCAAGATTTTGACATTTACAGAACGTTGAATCTTTAATACGTTACATTGAATGTCGAAATCACATGAGCACTTTTCTACACCGGCAACCTCGTCAAGACCCCACCCTTTATAATCTGTATAATTCCGTTTCTCAAGTCTTCATTTCCATCTTCATACTTCACTAGCATCTTTTCTCATTAATCCTCTCCTGTTGAAACAGAATGCTCCCGTGGGACGTAGAGAACTTTCATTTCTCTTTAAATAAATGACTATTATTAAAATCTCTTATCGGATGGTTTTAATTATCATTAATAGTCTTATTATTCTCCACAAATCTCCTGGAGACAAAACGAATACAGAGAAATCATGCCTCCGTCTCCCAGAGCGGCGTCAGATCCTTCCAGCGTTCAGCCATCCTCAACCCCGCCGCCTGGCTCTGATGTCCTAGATACGGGATATCTGTGCGCATGCGCTTTGCTCTCATTCGATCTGCTTGCAAGTCAACGGCGTGTTGGAATCAGCTTCAGTAATCCATAGCGGATTGGGTAGCAGTGCGCAGGAGCAGCACAGTAACTGCCCTTTGCTGCCTCTGGCTCGCTATGCAGATCGGATGGAATGACAACTTTCACAAGCAAAGTGCACTGGATATTACTCTGCAAAATGTTTGTCAGTGAGACGTACATTCAGGAGAGATTGGCCACATTTAGAAAAGCTGTTTCAGGAGTAATTTTTTGTTGTCAGGGAAATGTTCTTGCCATTTTTCGTGTTAAATTAAATATTTTGAAATTTTGTTGCAGAGTTTCATTTCTGAGCTTCATCCACCTCGAGTAACAAACAATTATTACTCGCTTTTGATTAGAGAAAATTGTACTATTTTAATATATATTTTGTAACGCGATTTGAAAGGTGTGCTTGCTAATGATCATATATGGACTTAGCTCCAAGCAGTACTCCATAACGATTGTAAGAACAACTTTTGTCTTCTGAATAATATATTATGATCATATATGGACTTAGCTCCAAGCAGTACTCCATAATGATTGTAAGAACAACGTTTGTCTTCTGAATAATATATTTTGATATTATTACCACATCTACATATAAATTTTTAATGTAGAAATACTTTTGAAAATCATCACAATATAGGTATATATTAAATCCTGTCTCTGGTTTATAAGATTCCTTAATAATTAAAAAAATTCAGGAAATATATTTAGAATAAACCAGTTTAGCAAAATAATTTGCCTAAATTATTACACGTGCATTTTCAAATTTTGAGATTTCGAAAATAAAATTAAATTATTAAGATTGAATAAATAGCGTTATTAAAAATAATTTGCACAAAAAATGCCTGGTAGGTGTATTTCAGTATTATATTTCTTGAATTTTAATGCAAACAACTTTAAACATTACAAATCAACAAAAACTAAAGTATGTTTTCAATATTTTAGCTTTCTAGTGTTTTCATGCTCTAGAACAGTGTTTCTCAACCTTTTATGCTTCACGTACTCCCTGGAAATATGTATGTAACTGGCGTACCCCTTGTATAGATAGATAAAACTATAGTTATAATATAACAATGGTTATTTTTACTTTGTTATTAGATCTAGCAACTTTTGAGCTTTCACGGCGTACCCCAAAAAATTTTGAAACCGCGTACCCCACGTTGATAACGCCTATTCCAGAGAAAATGGGCACATCTATTTCGTCTTTTACTTGCCTAGCAGATTATTAAACATTTTGGCGCTAAACATTTTCTTTCGGGCAATGATTTTCTATAGAAATAATAAATAAATAAAATAAATACCCCCTCAAGCAGCTGCTTGCCACAGAGGTCTGACAGGAGCCTGTCAGTTTATATGCCAGAGTAGAAGATCTGAGAGGATGGCAGAAATAATAGGATGACATTAATAAATATTGCAACTCATGTTTTATAGGTTTCTATTTCGATGTTATTTCTACTCTAATGTTTTCATTAGATATGTAAAAATACTACCTCATGTATCCACGCATTTGTCTGTCTCTTCGTCCTTCAGTTTCCAAGAGTTTTGTCTCATCCTTCTGAAATTTATACTACTACTACTATTAATGATAAAAATTTAATAATTCAATTTTATTTTTAGTACAAAGATGCAATATTATTTATAGTTATATAATTCACATAATATAATAAAAGGAACACTAGGAAAAAAGTTAAAATTTAATCAAAATAAGAAAAATAATAAATTGATATAAAATTGATTGCAAAAGCAATGCGCATTTTTTAATCGAAAGACCAAAGATGGAAAGGAAATATGAATATGGACATCACGGAGGTAGATTTTGAGTGAAAATTTCACAGGAATTTTTGAAAACTGTACAATCCTCATGGCCTCACTGATCCCACACCAGCATAGATACACTACACTAAGGGATTCTTTTCCTCTTAGAGCATTTGGCAGATGAAGAAACGCAACTTCATTCGTACCAGAGATGGAAGTAAAATGCAGAATCGAAGGTCAGTAAATATTGCACTTATGAAATACATAATGCATACATATATATATATTAAAATATGTGATCGCAGTTCATGCAATAATTGCGGGGACATCAATCTATTTTTTTCTGCCTACTTTTCTTTCCGGGTAAAGCGCTTTGCATTATTTTGCTCAACTGAATTAAGATTTTGGTTGATGGGCATGAGCAATGCAGACTTAGAAATGGTACGAGAGGTATAGACTAATTTTTGCATTTAGGCAGATTCTTGCAAAAATTTAGAAATTAAAGAAATTTTAAAATAATATTTAGGTACAGAAATTTTTTTAATGTAAATGTTTTAGTTTTTAGAAACCTGTGGTAACCAGCTCTATTGATCATCAATAGAGTTGTGGTCAAATTAACCACAATAAAATTGTGGTTAATTTGAGATCACATGGCATACCTGACAAGTAGACATAATGATAGCTTTCTATAAATGATACTGAGTCATGTGTGAAAATTTATAAGGCTCGTAGCAATTGGTCTAGAATTGCTATTTGAGTTCGACAAGAATGCATTTTGTCTCCTTTTCTCCTTAGTTTAGTTATTGATTATGCCATGAAGAATTAACTGAAAGGGGAAGATTTTGACCTTAAATAGTCTTGAGATATGAAAATATATGACATACATTATGCTAATGATTTAACACTTTTAGCGAATGATATTGATGAGATGAACTCTTTTATTAAAGCTTTTGATGAAATTGGTTATAGACTAGGTTTGATGATAAACAGAAAAAACTAAGGTGATGAAAATTTGTCAGGCAGGTTGGGCTTAAGTTGTTTTAAATGGTCTAACCTTTCAGCAAATGTCTCAATTTAATTATATTGGAAGCTATGTAACAGATATTGCTGATGTGCGGCACGAGATAAACTGAAGAATAGGGAGTGCTGTTACGACTTTTAAGAATCTATGGAGAGCAGAAATAGATAATACACTTAAAGACTAAAATTATGTTATATGATAGTTTGCACCTTTCTAAAGGTGGTAGAGGTAGTGAAATTTGGAACCTTTCGTAAGCAAGATAACAGGAAATTTGATGGCTCTGATTCTATATGCTTAAGCAATATCTTGGGCATTCGGTGGTTTCACCATGTAAGTAATGATGTTACGCAAAGGAGTCGGCAACCACCTTTGTCAGCATATTGTGCAGAAAGAGACTGTATTGCTTTGTGTATGTTGCTCGAATTTATAACTATAGATTAGTGAATAGGATTATGAAGGTTGTGTCTAGAGGCTTTAGGAAAAGGGTGAGACCTAGGAGGCGACGGGCAGACAATGTCAAAGAGGACCTTGCTGGAATTGGCCTACAGAGGCCAAATAAGCAGCTGTAGCTCAGAACAGATATATTTGGTGTACCAAATTGTACAATCTGGTTGGACCACTGTAGCCCATGGCTGCTTTACGGTTTTATACTATTGAAAGCATCTTTGTATGCATATACTGTATGTATGTATGTATATATGTATGCGCTTAAATCAATGACTTTTAATATGTAGTCGTTACGTACACCTCTCTTTTGTTTGTAAATATGGCGGACCTCCATTTCTAGTCGAACAAAAGATAACTTTGAGAATAAAAGACATCGATTTCATAAAAAATTCAAACGAATGAGGCCGAAAGTATTTTCGTTTTCACATCAATATTCTCTTTTTTTATACTGGAAGAATAATAAAAACTGGTTATTCTGTTAAGATAACTAATAGGTCGATTTATGTTACCGTTCTCTTTCTTTTCATCGTAGAATTTCCTTACGTGTATTAAACAAAGTTAACACTATATTCACATGAGCATAGCTAAATTCAGCAAAGTCATTTATAAGGAATGAAAACAACTTTAAAAAAGCTATTGTTTACAGGACAGTTGTATTAAAACGCTTCTTATGAACAAAAACCTATTCCAAAGTTGAAGAGTGAATGATCTGATTGTATTTCTTTGTTATCTGTGCGAGAGAGAAATTAATTTCCACTACGAATACCTTCTCGCAAATACAACCATTCTCCGACTAACAAATAGATGAGTACTTTAAAAAAATTCGTTTAAAGTTAGATAGTTTTATCTCTGAGTTACATTTTCCCCCCACACAATGGGCATAAGTGCCCAGGTCTCAGAAAAAGTTAGGGAAGAGGACCCACTGGACAGATGGAAGAGCCCATCAAGGTCATACAGTGAGTTCCTTAATTTGCGGAGGGTATCGTTCTCATGCACACTGAGTCACGATTTAATGTTTTATCCGACGGACGGCTGCCTTTCCAAGCCCATTGCTATCACCTTCCTGATCGAGAACATGATGGGAATTTAGCGGTAATAATTTTCGACAATGGCACAGGTGAGATTGAAACCTTTGAACTACAGATTGCGAGCCTAGAATGCTATCAATTGGTCCAACCGTCGCCCCTTCGTGTAAAGCGAAATCATGTTAGTCGCAAATGAATTTCTCATCATAAGAAACAATGTAAATAGGTGGTATGCGTTCCACAATACGAGGGACGGATCTAGGGGGAGGAGGTTCCTCTCCCTTGAGAATGCTAGTAACGATAATGGTGACCAGAAATTAGTAAACTTGTGCATATTTCACGCATTTTTCATGGAAGTTTCTAAAAACCTTTAAGACGAAGGGGGAAAATATTACATTGCAATGAAAATCCAGTCTTTTGCCCCCCCCCCCTCTCACTTTTTACCTTTTTCCGGTTCGATTGCGTCGCCCCCCCCCCCCAACGTTTTATTTTTTTCTAGATTAAGGTCTGCACAATGTTAATGTGATTGACAAATTCGCAATTCTAATTCTTTCTTATGACAATACTTTGGTTAATGCTTTGTGTTTTTTACATTTTTTAATGTATACTTCATAAATGTAACTTATTTTTACAGAAAAGGAATAATGATCAAAGTAACAGCAAAGAACGGCTGAATGCAGTTTCATTTGAAATATGGTACATGTAAATGATTGTCGAGTGGTGAAGCTTCAAAGAGAGAAATTGATTGCTGTGAATATTGTTGCGTTTAATGGAGACTGAAATTGAGAAACTGATTGTTAAAAAAAAATTTTTTCGAGAAATAAAGACTGAAATTGAGCAATTGATTGTTGTAAAAAAATTTTTAAAATTTGGTTAAGAAATAATAATTGCAAAAATGCATTTATTTAATGTCAAAATGTATTATCAATTACACAATAATCTAGTTTTTGCACAATAATCTAATTTTTTGGTAGTTAGAAATATATGCTGAATTGTATTGTATTAAAGAAAAATTGAATCCACATGCGAGTGAGAACTGTTGTGGACCTGACATGATTTATTGCTGTCTAATGTATGCAGTTAATAAAGATATATCTATCTAATTATTATTGAGTAATAAAGGCTGAAATTGAGACACTGATTGTTGAAAACTTTATTGTCGAGTAATAAAGATTGAAAAATCAGTAATTGATTGTTGTAAAAATTATTGTCGAGTAATAAAGATTGAAAACGATAAATTGATTTTTGTAAAAATCATTCTCGGGTAATGAAGATAATTAACTGCATTTTAGATGCGTTTCTACCCTACACGTGACAAGCATAATGTTTAGCCAGTTAAGAAGAATTTGCACTTTCATGTATTGTCATCTGTCAGCGATAATTAAAATGATCCTTATTGTTTGCAAATATATTACGTGTTACAGTTGTTTAAACACAATCTGGAAACTCCTTTGTAAGTGCTGAAAATATGAACAAAATAGGTGAGCCTAGGAAGCATCCAAAGTATCATCTCATATGTGAATACAAATGAAATAAAAGATTTAGAGAAGTAATGGAGAAATCGTACTGCTAGAATTTGTATCAGTTGAGGACTGGTGTACTTAGATTAATTATCATTTATAAATACCCCCTCAAGCAGCTGCTTGCCACAGAGATCTGACAAGAGCCTGCCAGTTTATGTCAGTTAATGGCACAGATGAGACTGAAACCTTTGAACTACAGATTGCGAGCCTAGAATGCTATCAATTGGTCCAACCGTAGCCCCTTCGTGTAAAGCGAAATCATGTTAGTCTCACATGAATTTCTCATCATCAGAGAAAATCAGAAAAACGACTCAAACACCAATGACTTGCCCGGAGCTCGAACCCAGGTCCCTTATATCAGTAGCCAAGCACGATAACAACTCGGCCATAGAACGGCCTAATTTACCTACATTTAAATAACACAAATTGGAACAACACAGTACTTATGAGCACACATGAATTGTAATTTGGATAGCAACACATACATTCCTTTAATAATACATGCTTTTTGGCCATTCGATACTTATTTCACAAGACCGATCTTTATTCTTTCGTGCAGTGCAAAATCCAAAGGCATTCTTTAATTATTTTTATATACAATGAAAGCAGGATTTATTATACACACTACACTGATCCACAAACTTGCCCTACACCACTACAATAACGCGTCTAGCTGAAACTCCTTGAGGGTTATCAATTAGTCAGATACTTATCTGATGTATAGCGTACCTGCGACTATTATAATGGGTAAACACGGCAACATGAGTGAATTCTGTCATGTGCAGATAGTCTGTGCGAGGACGATGAATGGTCTTCCATATCTGCGACCACAGAATGTCTTGTATTTCTAAGTGTGACAGTCGCACGTGTATACCAGGATTACATTAAAACTGGAAAAACCTGTAGCTGCAGGGCAAAATGTGGTCATAACGTCAATGTTCGAGGTGAACACCGGCGCTCCCGTGTGTTAAAGGTGGAATAGAAGACCACAGTGCAGATGATAATATCAACGTTCAATAACAGGGCAGTTACGAAGGTGTGTTCAAAGACCATTCGACATACGATGGCACAACTGGATTATGGCAGTTGGTGCCCAAATCGAGTACCCTTACTGAAAACAAGTCACCAGGCTATTCGTTTAACACAGTCTGCAGTCGGTGAAGGAACATCACCAATGGACCATGGAAGACTGCAAACGGGTTTAATCGAAGGTCCAACTACACACACCGAGTGGGAGGTTGCATGTGTATAATAGACCACATTAGGCCATGAACCCCAACTGTCGAATTTGGGTGTTACAGGCAGGTGAGTTGTGTTGTTTTACCTCTGAGTGGCAGTTTTTTGCCCACATTGGGATAAATGGCCAAGTCACAAGGACCCCGAGGGATAAGAGAAGGTTTTGGGGAGGGGACCCACTGGACAGCTTTCTGAATACAGATGGAAACCTCCCGTCAAGGTCATCCAGCATGTTTTTTAAAGTGCACAGGTTATGGCTCTCTTGCACATGAGGACACAGCTTAACGCTCCATCTGACAGATGGTAGCCTTTCCAAGGCCATCAGTGTGGAAAGGTCGCCATCCATCGGATGGGACATTAAGCTGTGGCTCCGTGTAAGGAAGTGAAAAACAAAGTGATTATCGCTACCTAAATATTAAATCTATCTATTTAGTATTTAGGTAGCGATAATAACCTTTTTCTAATTTTATTTTTATAAAAAAATGTCATAAATAAAATATGTATAAAAAATTTTTCATAAATCAAAACAGTTCCTCAAAGTACATAAGAAGGAATTAATTCAATTAGATATCTTCATTATAATGTAGTTCCCTTCGACAGGTCCCTTCGCAGCATTATCGTCAGTTTTTTAGGCTTAAATTAGCACTCGAATGTGACTTGTGATGCCACCCATCAGATGTAGCACTGTCTTATATAGCGAACATCAGGTGGCACCATTTAATGATATTACCACCCTGTGCATATTAAAGAACATGATATATGTCCTTGATGGGAGGATACATTCTGCCTCCTAAAGCTATGCAGTACTTTCTCTACCCACAACTTTTTATGAACCCTTGGGGTACTTGTGACCTGACCATTTACCCCAGTAAAAAAAAATCAGAGATTAAACAACCCAAAACAACACGTTCATGGCTATCCATTTCCTATAGAAACGATGACTTCTTTCAACAAAACAACGTGTCCGTCTCCTCGTTCCTGTTTGGCGAAGGATTGGTTGGAAGAGCATTCCAGTGAGTTCACACAGTCGAAGGCCCTTTCGCTTTTCGGATTTGAACCCTTTTTGAACATCTACAGGACGAATTGGAGCTATGCGTTCTAGCCCCAAAACCGACAACCGGCAACTCTCGACGCTTTACTGACGGTTGTCTTGGAATAGTGGATCGCAATACCACCAATGTTTCCAACACCTGGAAGATTCCATGGCACGACGTGTTGCTTCTGTTGTCAGAACGAAAGGTGAACTCGCACGTTAATAGAGCGGGTGCGTATAATAAATTGTCCTTTCAGTGTATATACTCAGCCGTCGCTCTATTAGGTACAATTCCATGTTTTATCAATAATAATTCAGTAACGTCTTAAATAAGCTTTCAATGAAAAATGCGACTGAAGATAATTTAAAGATTTCAGTCAAATTTATTTAAATCTCGATTTCCAACAATATGATTTCTGTACATTTAAAGAGTTATGGAAGCTGAAACATTTAACAATTTAACATGTTCCAAAATTGGCGAAAATTAGCATAATTATTACGCGAACTTCTAAAAATATTCTTACGAGTATATCAGTAGCTGCTCTTGTTTTAACTCGTTTTTATTAAATTTTGAGAGCAATTATTTAAATTGGCATTGTTATTGTTAAATATTCTAATTTCTGTAACTCTCTAAATATCTCACTTGTGTCAGTGTTGAGATTTATCTTTGCTAAACCCTCACCTTGCCTTTGGTTAGAAAAGGGATACCGATGGTCTTGGAAAGACCGTCTTCCGTCTGACGGAATGTAAAGCCGTGGTCCCTTGTGCAAGAGAGCCATTACATGTTAAATAACCCGCTGGGTGGCCTTGACGGGAAGCTACCATCTGTCTCCTAAGAGCTGTTCAGAGGGTCCCCCTTTCTTCTCTGAACCCCTTGGGTTCTTATGACCTGGCCATTTATCCTAATGTATGCAAAAAAAAGTGTAGCTCATACTTAAAACAACCAACTCAACTTCTAAATACTGAAAGAATTTTTAATTTTTATTTAAAATTTAAAATTTCAGTCACATTTTTTCCACAGAAAGCTTATTTAAGAAATTCCTGAGTTACTATTGACGTAACACAGAATTGTGCATAATAAAATAATCGCTGAGTGAATATACACTATTTATTCATTTCCTAACGGATATTTCAATAGTTCTTTTTGCATTCATTATTATCCTATTCGTACTTTTCAAGGAGGCAAGATATTTCCTTCATTAACAGTTAACAAAACACTCTGTTGAAGAAAAAAAAAACTTAATAAATTCTTCCATTTATCTCGTACAATAATCCACTGCATTATGATGTCTCAATTTTAAAACAACTTTCAAGACTTACAGAGAACATTTACATATGATATTCACCTGAATGTGTCTTTACAAAAACCAGACTTAATTAAAAAGATAACGGATATTAACAAAGAAAAGAATAATTTAAGGATAGGACTATGTGTATACAAATTAAAGAAGGGAAAAAAATAAACTCAATAGTAAATGCTTGAGCTACATTGATTTTACACTTGAAGACATCTCAATCGGAATTTACTTTTTTCCTTTCGTTATGTATTCTCTCCTTACAAACCTTGTCACTCTCACATTTTTATAAACTAATTTTAATAACCTCTCAGAATGTGCTCTTTAGCTCTGTGCAAAATGTTACTTTCAAATGGAAATTTCCTAGGAAGGCAGCGTTATTAGCAAAACGTACCAAGGATCGCTTTAGTACTCCTTGATGGTTGGCTTCACCGTGCGGTTCTCTCATTACGCAGGGAAGCCAGATTACCAAGCGTCGGCGTTTCGCTTGATTAAACCTTTACAGATCCGTGAGTTTCGTAGCTGACGTGTCTTCCTCCCCCCACCCGCACCCCCTACAACGGTCTCTCTTCCTCTTTCTCTCTGTCTCTCCTTCAGGGAATAGAACGAAAGGTTTGACTCAGAAGTGACGAATGAGTTTGATTTTCATTGCCTCATTCTGTCAAATTAAAAGCCTTCACGTTTTACATGTAATTTAATGAACTAAAAATCTCGGCTAGCTTTTCATCACCGATGGGAGCTTACAGTCATAGTTTTTTTTTTATCTTTTATCTTATACAGAGGAATACTTTTCATCTCATGCATTTAATAAACATAAATACTTGCAGTAGTTTCCTGTTATATTTAGAATCGTATTTATTCAGAAATGCTTAGAATGAAGTTATTTAACTTCGCCGAAAACAGTATCAAGACAAAAAAGCAATCAATGGTTTCGCTCAAGTGGAATTTTTTTCATGTATGTTCAGTTGTTACTATAAGCACTTTTATTTTGCTTTTCGTGAAAAGCTGCTGAGTTGCGTTTAACATTCTATCTGTTAACTTATATAGCAACGTTTGCAAACCCTTCAACGTATACGAAAGGTAGAAACAAAAAAAAAAGGAAAAAAATGTGAGATAATGAAAAACAAATGAAGTTCCCGAGTTTTCCTATTAGGACTACGTTTTATGTGACCTTGAACTCCAAAATGTGATTATCGCCTTGTCGCCTGGCTATTTACGTGGTCCCCTTGTGCATGAAAAGTTCAAACTATTCATTTAAGGTTTATATTTGAATTTTAGGTTCGCTGTTTAACATCTTAGGTGAGCCTTGTGTACACACAGTGATCTGCATGGGAAGGTCACAAAGACCCCAAAGTCTCAGAACTATTTTGCGGAAGGGGATGAAGTAGATAGCTAGGAGGCAGGTGAAAACCACCTTTCAATGGCATCTAGCGCGTTATGTAAAGTAGTAAGGCTAGGTGTAAATGGGTATGTCACAAGGACACAAAGGGCTCAGAGCTGGATGGGGGAAGGGAACGCAATGTATAGATTTTAGGAGACAGATGGAATCCTCACTTCAAAGACATCCATTGTATTCCACAAAGTGGGCAAGATACGTCTAAATGAACAGGTATACCCCCAAAGGCTGAGAGCTATGTTGGGGAAGGGGATACACTGGATAGCTGTTAGGAGACAGATGGAATCCTCCCTTCACGAACATTCAGCGTATTTTATAAAGTGGCAAGAGAGTTCTAAATGGACAAGTCACAAGGACCCCTTAGGACTCAGACAAAGCTATATCGATGGGGGTCAAAACCTCCTATATCATATCAGGCCTGGACAGTTCAGTAACAGAATAACTAAATTTAATTAAATATCTATCTCTAAAATTAATTTTAAATTAAATTTCTATTTTTAATTGAACTAGTAGAATTAGTTTTGAAAAACATCTGGTCATCAATTTTAAATCATTTATAAATATTTTAATATTGTCATAATAAATAAATAATTTTATTTTATGTGATTTAAAAAAATAGGTTTTTGGTTAAATTTTAGACAAATGGAATCGCTTAAAGTTTTATGCATATTTAATTTCTCACCTTCCTTCCCTACTTTTGCTCAACGGCTGTCCAGTCTTCGTGTATAAAGATGACCTTGGCTGGATTGGATAAGGAGACATACTGTATAGCTTTCAGGAGACAGATGAAAACCTATAATCAAGGACATCCAGTGTGTCCTATAAAGTGTGCAGGATAGGTCCCACTTTTTCATATAGGGTCACGGCTTAACATCTGATCCGATAAACAGCTATCTTTCCAAACCAATCGATATCCTCTTTCTTAGAAAAGACAAGAAGGACCAATCGTTGAAGAGGGAATTTGGGAAAGACTATGTCAGTTGTGGCTTGAACCTGAGAACATCAGATTGACTGCGCTACAGATTGAGTCAACTCCTGCATTTGATAATTATACAGACTACTGTTTGAATTAGTAGCGCCGCATATGTATGCTTTAACTGCCATAGTGGTTAGGGAGCTAGCGACTGTCCCAGCAAGGCAGATTTGTGTGCTGTGTTAGCTCTAATGAGGAAATGGTCAGTAGTAACTCGGTCTTAGTGGGGCATGGCCTAGTATGAGAAGGCTTGTAAAAGCTAGGAGTAGCTTCTAGAATTCTTCTCTGTTCTATATGTCGAGAATAATAATAAAATATATGAATCTCATAACATAATTATGAAATTTACTTGCCATAGAAAGATGTTTTTATATTATTCTTGTCCCTCGTGCGTATTAACAACTGGAGTGTTTACATCATTGTTGACTTTTCCGCCATTATTTTTAACAACTGGAGATTTTGATATCATTGTTGTCTTTTCTATCATTATTTTAAACAACTGGAGTTTTTACATCATTGTTGTCTTTTTCAACTTTATTTTTAACAACTGGAGTTTTTATATCATTGTTGTCTTTTTCACCGTTCTTTTTAACCACTGGAATTTTTACATTATTTTTGTATTTAAAATTTTTTTTAACCATTGCTCTTAACTCACTTTCTGAAATGAATTATTTTCATTTTCTTGTCTGCTCGTCTACAAATATTCAAGATTTTTTCTGTGTGTTAAGAGATAAATCAAAATTCCTTTCGACTTGGACTGGTGCTGATAGGATATTAGGATTTGAAATCCCAAATTTGAAAAGTTTGAATTTCCATAGTTAGGGACCTTGATATCGAACAATTGCAGATTTTAAGCGAATATGTAAACAGTCTATAATTTAAATTTCGGAATTAAAAGGAATGTGATATTCAAATGTGATATTGAAGCAACGAAAATACTGTCCTACCACAAGATGTGTAAAACGCAAATTTCATTTTGTTTTAAGAGATAAATGAAAACTTATTTCTTTGTTGAATTCGTAATAATGAAATAATAACTATTCACATTTTGAGATTTTTCCATTAGTATGAAGTTTCACTGTTAGAGAAATATAAATTTAAGAAATAACAGACCTAATTTTCGTTGAAAAAGAACGTTCTATATTCACCAGAGGGAATTAGACTTTTTAGTTACCTCATTCTTATTTTTTATTAAATGGCATCATCTAATAATTCATCCCACCAAGTGGCATCAGCTAATAATTCATCACATTAAGTGGCATCATCTAATAATTCGTCACATCAAGTGCACAGTTAATATTCAAAATATATATTATTAGGAAAGCATAGCATCTAGCGTATGAATGAGCAACGTCAACCAATTCTGTTTATAATCAGTCATCTGTTATTTATAATCAGCATAGAGTCACGAAACTATAACAGTTATTTTTTAACATACTTTAGTGTGATGAAATCGTAAAAGTAGCGAAGAATTTGTTTCCATACACATTACTCAGAATCCGTAAGCACATTCCACGATATTCTTCAATGAAAAGAATATCTTACTTCCATTATACAACACTATTTGATACAAAGAACACCAAACGCACATTACACAATGTTTTGTGATGCAAAGAACACTGCATGCACGTTACTTAATAGTATTTGATGTAAAAAACACCATATGCACATCGCACAATACCATTTGATATAAAGAACACAGTATGCACATTACACAATATTATTTGATGCAAAGACCACCATATGCACATTACACAATTTTCTTTAATGTAGAAAAGAGTCCATACGTTTTAGTTTTTATTGCTGTTGAGCAACTTTTGAAACTTTTTAAATAACAATTATGATATTTATAAGTTAGTTTTATTATCGCAAAAACTCATTCTATACAGAATTAAATACTACAGAAAAAGTAAGGTCCCCATAATCTCCATCCAAATAATTGGATTTCCAGCGTAATTCAACTGCTGGATGCCGCTCTATCGTGAAAGAGTATTATTGAATAGTTTCAAAAAGCTTCTATATAAATCACACATTTTTGCAGCAAGACGGCCGAAAACTTAAGGAGCCAGTTGCTTGGTTGGAAACTAGTAGTACATCCGCTCACTCGCCTGTATGTGTGGCTCCTTCGCATTGCTTCTCCATCAACCAGAGTTGCAAGATTAGAAGGCGGTGTCGTTTCGCTTGATTAACCCTACAGATCCGTGCGCTTGCTCGGTGGGGTGAGAAGCCCGTAAGGAATTCTCTTCAAGTGTGAAGAGAAACAGGGAGAAGGATGGGCAAAAATGGCGAACGCTCCAAATCATCCGTCAGCGAAGAAACACATAAAAGGAACTATAGGTAACCATGGGAACTTTTTCGAACTTCGGCACCTAATAAGGATCTACCAATCTCTCTATTTTTTATTAAGTTATGAATAAGCCGAACACACAGATAAATTGTGAGTATTTTTGAATGGATTGAACTTTGGTGTTTAATGTTTTTTTTACAGCAAAAATGTGTTTAGTGAATTACTGTTTTTGTCTGAAAATAATGTGCATGCCAGTTATGAAAATCTGAGCTCGAGAAAAAAAAACTTACATAAATTATTGACATAATTTTTTTTGCAAAACCGTTATTTCTTTCTTTTAGGCGTGAGGGTTATCTTAGTTTACAAAACTCCAGACGCTTAATCTGATGGTTGCGGGTTCGAATCCCACTGTTCCAAAAATCTGAGTTTAAGTTTTCTCCACCAATCCCACATGTGTCCTAGATTCGAAATGGAATTCCTATGCGTTTGAAAGGAACGCCGTCCGTCGAATGGGATGTTAAGTTGTGGTCTCATCTGCAGGAAACCATGACCTGTGCATGTAGAAAAAACAATATAGAAGGCTCGGAACAGAATCTTCTATTCTAACAGCTATACAGTGATTACTCTTCCCTTACCAACACTAAAGCATTGATGTCGCTGTGACTTCGCCATTTGTACCATTGTCTTTCAGAGTTAAAACAGCCCGATTCAGCAAACTTCAGTTTTGCATGTGTGTATATATATATATAAACTTAGTATATCATTAGTTTGGCTACGTTTCTGTGCTGCCACTTCTACTGACTGGCTGCGAATTTTCGCGTTTTTCAATTTTTCACGTTTGACAGTGTTTTCACAAACACAGCATCGGTTGTTAAATGTTCCCGCTTCAATGACTCATTAAAATTAAACGAATGTTGTTCAAAAACGAGATTAAGAGAGATTTTAATGAGATATTCAGTTCATCTCTAGTGATATACAGATATTGGACAGAATAATGGAGACAATCACATATTAAGTCAATGGAGAGTCAAATTCGAAGTGCCGTAATTTCTAGAATATGCTTTTTATAGGAAAATAGGACTAGATAAATTTAATAGATAACCTATCTATATAATCTCGATTATTTTTTGGATATTTAAGAGCTATGGAAGTCCGAATACTTAACAGCCGTAAAGTCAGGTCTAAGAAACTTGTCGGGGCGGGGGTGGCTCAGTCGGTAGCGCGCCAGGCTCGTAATCTGTACTTCCCAAGTTCGAGTCCCAGCTGGGGTCAGCGTTGAGATTTATCTCCGCAAAATTCCCCGCCCTGCCCACGGTCAGTAGGGGACACCGATGGGCTTGGAAAGGCCGCCGTCCGTCGGATGGGACGTTAAGCCGTGGCGCCGTGTGCGAGAGAGACATACCCTGTGCACGTTAAAGAACATGCTGGATGGCCTTGACGGGAGGCTACCATCTGTCTCCCAACAGCTGTTCCAGTGGGTCCCCTCCCCCAACCTTCTCTGAGCCTTCGGGGTCCATGTGACCTGGCCATTTAGCCCATGGTGTGCAAAAAAGTGCCGCTCAGAGGTAAAACAACCCAACCTAAGAAACGTGTGTAAAACTGACAATTATTGAAGAATTATTTGTACAAAATTCTACAACATACACTTGTTTTATTAGATAGTTTGAAATAATACTTTTTTAAGTGTTATTTAACCTCTGAGATGAATTTTTATGATTGACGACTCTAGTATTCAACATTCAAAGTTCTATAACTCTTTAAGTACTGAACGGATATTGTTCAAAATCGAAATTTAGACAGTTTAATTGACATCTTATATTTATGTTCAGGTTAGCGCGCTTGGCTATTGACCTAAGGGATCTGGGTTCGAGCCCCGGATAAGGCATGGTCGTTTGTGTTGTTTTTCTGCTGAGGTCCTGCCATCCTCACAGACCTTCTACTATGGTATATAAACTGACAGCTCCTGTCAGACCTCTGTGGCAAGCAGCTGCTTGAGGGGGGTATTATTATTATTATTACATGTTTCAATAAAAATTTATTTAACAAGCTACGGAGCCTTCAATTTGATTATCCATTGAAAGATGAGGATGTTTCCAATTATCTGTCCATTGACTGTATATTTAGAAGCAAAATATGTTTATTATGCGCTTAATTGTCTATTGCCACCACTGTATGCATCCCTAACTGGCAGATCTGGTATGTTTTCATCTTGACGCACTTTTGTGTAAAGAATCTTTGTTTGAAAATAATCCAAGTAACCTTTGAGAAGTCATAGTGTAGAATCTCAAATAAAGCCACGAACGACTATCCATCTGCGGACTGCAAGTAGTCCACTACCCTAGAGTGTCATTGTGAGAAAATTATCGAAGTGGTTTCAACCTAGGGGCGGATCGGCTCGAAATTTGAGATCAATCGCTAGTACAGTATATATCAGTTTTGTTTGAAACATTTCTCAGTAAGTATTGATGGTTTTAAAAATCGAAATAGTTAATTAAAGTTTCGAATATTCTTCATCAGATAACTTAAATGCAGCAGATGGTTAATGGCTTCAAGATCCCATTTTCAAATTGTGTCAGCATTTGCGAGACATCATGTAGATTAAATTAGTTATTGTCGGGGTAATGATGTGCATTGCTGCTAAACACAGTTCTCTCTCTCTCTCTGTGTGGCTAAGAGTTTATCTGCGAGAACATAATTAAAACAACGTATCGCAGTTGTTGAAAATCGAAAGTTCCAGTTGGTTTAACGTCGAAACGCAATTAGGGTCTAAATACGTATGATTTTAATTCTCATGGAGCTATTAATCATCTTCCAACATTCACTTAAAAGAGAGTGGTTGCTCAGAGAACGCCTCAAGCTGATGAAGATAGCATTTCCGAAATTAGGTAAAACAGGTTGCTTATTGCAGTAGAATACCCTGCTGAGCAAGTGTGCATCTTGTTCAATATGCTGGGTTATTTTAACTCTGATTGGAAGTTTTTTTAGATTATGGTTAAGATTTATGCTAAACTCATTTTGAGCGAAAAACACATACAAGCACTAAATGTCATATATTTAAACTTTTTACCACTATTTCATCAATTTTTCCCATGCAGTTTTACTTTTGCGTCTTTTGTCAATAACTTGCTTTTCTTCCATGTGTTCCAATGTTACAGTTGATTAAATACTCAAATAACAAGAACGTAAAAGTTCAGTGTACTTTTCTCAAGAAATCCAACTGGATTTTAAGCAAAGGCGCTCAACGATTCCTCATGAATTCTCATCAGAAATCGCTGACTCTGCTCTTCACCAAGTGACTCCTCTCGTAAGAGACCAATTCTGAGACTGAATATTCTGTCTCCTTCGCAGGAGATCGATTCTGAGACTGTATACTCTGTCTAATTCGCAGGATACCGATACTTAAACTTCTCATACTCTGTCTCCCATCACAGGAGACCAATTCTGAGATTTCCAATACTTTGTCTCCTTCGCATAATCTGTTTCCTTCACAGGAGATTAATGCTGAGACTCCATATACTCCGTCTCCTTCGCAGGAGACCAATTTTGAGACTTCACATACGATGTCTCCTTCGCAGGAGACCAATTCTGAGACTTCACATACGATGTCTCCTTCGCAGAAATTCATTGTTACACCTATGGTGATTATGAGATTTAACGGGGCCTGCCTAACCAATATAAATTTTAACCATACAATATGATCATTGAACGAAAAGTTTAACACCCCGCCATTGGCGAATATGTATGCTCCTTTTTAAAAAAATTATTATTTTCATTTTCCGTTATTTAGATCCTTCCGTTCCATCCAAATTTCCACTGTTAAAGTGGAAATTTGAACTCCTTGATGATTTGTAATATATAGAAATATTTTATTAGCAACTACCAAACGAATTTCGAAACCCATCACGAAATAATTTACGAAACGGAACAAAAATGATCCCGCATTTATCTCTTAAAAAGAAGGCGTTGAGTCCCCTTTCTCTGGAGTTAAAGGGCAAATCGTTGTTGGCAGTGTAAACCTCTTGATCCTCACACTCCACCACTAAAATTTCTAATTTCCAGCATAAATATTTCGTTTGAAAATTTCGTTAAAGATTTGGCCATTTTCAAAATTTTCCACCATTAGACGACGCTATTTAAACTTATTGATCGATTTTAAAAGTATGAATACCAATATTTCGTCAATACCTGAAGGAAATAACCTAAAGGAAATTTTCTTTATCTCTATAAACAAAAAAAGTAAATGTCTACAGATAGGGGCGGGGCTGGCTGGTCGGTCGGTAGCGCGCCAGGCTCGTAATCTGCAGTTCCCAGGTTCGAGTCTCAGCTGGACCACTATTAAGATTTATCTCCTCAAAACTCTTCGATCAGTAGGAAAACACCGATAGTCTTGGAAAGTCCGTCGTCCGTCGAATGAGAAGTTAAGCCGTTGCCCGTGTGCGGGACAGTCATACCTTGTGCATTTCAAAAAAACAAGCTGGATGACCTTGACGGAAGGATCTACAATCTCTCTCTCCAACAGCTTTGGAGTGGGTACCCTCGCAACCTTCTTTGAGCCTTCGGGGTCCTTGCGACCTGGCCATTTAGTCCATTGTGTGCAAAAAAGTGTCGCTCAGAGATAAAGCAACCCAACACGCTATCGATTTTGAGCAAACCTTTTTTCCCCCCATCTTATTAGTTACCGATTCAATCAGCCAAGGACTTTGCTTCTAATAAGAGACATCTGCATGTGTACCACAATGAGTCCCTTTTTTTCTTGTTTCCACGCATCTTTGTGTAGGAAGGGAAACACGAAGGAGAAGAAGAAGAAGGGGAAAGATGACGAAGGATAAGCAGAGTGGATATAAATGACTTTTCCGTGGAGAGAGGTGTCAGGTGAGAGTGACGTAATTGATTGCTGCTATCAGTGCCATGCGGCGAGTTTGGGACCACACCTCCGCTGGTATCACCTCTGATTTGTCATACAGAAGGCGTTCTTCTTTGCATTTGCGTCTGTTTATCTGACTGATAATATTGCCTAATAACCGTTTTATAGAGTTCGCATTTCTCTGTCTTGTGACTACCATTTTTACAGTCATCATTAGTCATAACGTATCATAAGTGGGAAGGAAACCAGACTAGTTTTTATTTCCCTTGAAATAAAAATACTGTTGAAATCTTTTTAACGATCTTCCTTTCTGGTAGCTCTGTAATAGGTGAACTAGCGAGAAGACCTCCAATTATTATGATTAGCCAAAAACAATAGAAAATTTAAATGTGATGTTTAGGACTCCTTTGAATTGAAGAACAACTTGATTTTGACGTGACATGATTCCATGAGTGTTTGGGAGATGTGTGGTATGGCGTGAAGACATTCCTGTTGTATTGTGTAGTTATTTCAAGTTCGAGGGTAGTGGAGTGGCTGGGCAAAGGGGCAGATATTGGAAAGGGGGAAGTGGGCAAAGGGGCAGATATAGGAAAGGGGGAAGTGGACAAAGGGGCAGATATAGGAAAGGGGGAAGTGGACAAATAAATGTCATGAAGTGTCTAAGAGAAAACTGTTCAAACTACAGTAGACGCAATGTAAACTATGTCCTCTAAATGTGGCAAATTCTTACATTACAGTGAAGCCATCGAATCATAATAGAGGAGTACATTGTACGATTTTTTTCTTGAATTAAGCTTTTTGATCTGTAGTTAGTAAGACGAATTTTAATTTCTAGAAGAAGGAATGTAACTAAGTACTAGTTGCTTCTGCATTAAACTTGATTTTTGTATTAACTATCATCAATGTTTTAGAAAAATTAATGGTAGCACTAAATTAATAAATGTATTGTTATTAGAATACTACGGTGTCTTCTAATACAATTATTAAAGTATTTTTATATTTTATTAGAAATTACTAGCTTACATAGGGCAGGGATGGTTCAGATGGTAGCGCGCCAGGCTCATTATCTGCAGTTCCCAGGTTCGAGTCCCAGTTAGGTTAGCGTTGAGATTTATCCCCGCAAAAGTCCTCGCCCCACCCATGGTCAGTAGAGGGCACCGATGAGATTTGAAAGTCTGCCGTCCGTCGGATGGGACATTACGCCTTGTCACCCTGTACCGGAGATCCATACTCTGTGCACACGCTGGATGGCACTGACGGAAGGCTACCATTACTCTTCCAACAGCTGTTCGAGTGGGTCCCCTTCCCCAACCTTCTCTGAACCTTCGGAGTCCTTGCGATCTGGCCAGTTAGCTAATGTGTGAAATAAAAGTACCGCTCTAAGTTAAAGCAGCCCAACAAGTTTACATACTAATATGTTTCTATAAAACACTCTCATATTATTTAACACTTCTGAGAGTGCCAAACTGTAGCTTTTTTTTTAATAAAAACTTAAATTTTTCACAATCAGTTTCACCGAAAATCCGACAAGCCTCGCCACTTACCCCTTACTGAAGCTTTACTACTTCTGCTACAATCTTTTCCAGAGTTACATTGTATCATAATGGGCCTACATTGTATAATTACTGTATTGAAAAAAAATCTGCTGATTTATAAATTTATATTTTGAAAACAAACTAGTAGTTATTTGTGTTTAAATGTTTGATAAATATTTAAAATATGTTCATAAATATTTTAGTAAAATAATAATAAATAAATTATTTTATTTTATGGCATTTAAAAATAAAAATCTTGCAGTTAAGCTTTGGAAAAAAAAAAAGATCACTTAAAATTTGTGTATATATGCAATTTTTCCATTGCATTTTATGCTTTCACCCGTCATTGCTCTTTATCCCTGTGACCGAGTGGTTAGTGTGCTTGGCTACTGATAAAAGGCACCTGGGTTCGAACCTCGGATAAGGCAAGGATGTTTGTGTTGTCTTTCTGTTGAGATCTCCCCTTCCTCAGAGATCTTTTCTATGAAGCATTAAGCTGACATTCTGCTATCAAACCTTTCCGGCAAGCAGCTGCTTGAGGAGTAATTTATTTATTTTTTTATAATGGTCCTTTACACGCATTGTTATTTTTGTCTTTTACCATGACTCTTTTACCGTTTTCTTGTTCTTAGCTTTTGTTGTGTGTTAATCGACTTTAATCTTCTTTTCGTTTGGCTCATTAGAGCCTTAGATGCTAATGAGCCATAAAACCCTAAACAACCAACCAACTAACCAGTTAAGGCAAAGTTTAGAAACTTAATCAAAATTTGCTTATTTTATTCTCTGTCCATTTGTACTGATCACGGAAATGAAGTGACTTCTCATTTTTTTCTATAATAATCTTCATCCATCTTATGTGGTCATCTCATATGTACCACATATATTTGAACATCGTTTGTCTTATTTTCTAAAAACTTCTTATCTATCTTAAGTTATCCTTAAGAGTAACTCATTTACAATTTTTATTTTTCAGTAACTGGTACCAATTGAGATAGGTGATAATGTTGCATACCAAGAACTTTAATTAATTAAAAGTGTCACATCTAGGAATATAACAAAAAGATAAATAAGCTACTTGGAATAATTAACTGAAAAATATTTGATTATCCTGAGTGGGATTCGAACCCACATCTCCGAGAAGTATGACAGGCGTTTTAACCGTTATATCACCAGTGACTAACCGTTTACTTCAACAATGTGGCACGGTTAGTCTATTCTGGTGTAGTGGTTATAATGCTTGGCATCTTCTGGGACCGTCGATGGGACGAAAAGCCGTGACCCAGTGTGCAGGAAAGCCATACCCTGTGCACGTTAATAAATACGCTTCGTGAGTCCGAATCCCACTCAGGGCAACCAATTTTTTCAGCTAATTATTTAAAGTGTGTTTAATTATTTAAAGTGTCTACAGGATATTGTTCTGTGATACGTTATTACTGTAAATAAGTAAATCTAAATCAGTCAGTATTATTCACTTATTTTTACTTAAATAACTTCAGCCTCTGGAAATTCTTGTTGGTACAATTAATGTGATAAACGTCCGCTAGCGCAAAATGAAACAGATGTATTACTTCAAAACAATTTTTCCAGCTGAAATAAAGACTGTCACTGATTGACTATGTTGTGAACTACCGGAATGCGCTTGCGAATATTTTAATTTTTGGCGCTGCACACTATCAACAGGTGCGTGAGAATATTTCATATTTATGGCATCAAGTAGAACAAGGTTAACGCGGATTTGTAGAGAAGTTGAAATTATAACGTGGATGTTGTAAGAGTGAGTTTAAACGAATTGTCATTGAACGAGGTGACTATAAACGAAACGTCCTTGAACGAGGCGACGTTAGGCGAAACAACATTGAATAAGACGATATTAGGGAGGAACAACATTGAACGAAGTGACGTTAAAGTAAAGCATCACTGAACGAAGTGACGTTAAAGTAAAGCATCAGTGAACGAAGTGACGTTAAAGTAAAGCATCATTGAACGAAGCGACGTTAAAATGAAACAGCGTTGAACGATGTGATATTAGGAAGGAACAACATTGACGAGGTGACATTAAAGTATTGCATCATTGAACGAGGTGATATTAAGAAGGAACAACATTGAACGAGGTGACATTAAAGTATTGCATCATTGAACGAGGTGATATTAAGAAGGAACAACATTGAACGAGGTGACATTAAAGTATTGCATCATTGAACGAGGTGACATTAAAGTATTGCATCATTAAACGAGATGACATTAAAGTATTGCATCATTAAACGAGATGACATTAAAGTATTGCATCATTAAACGAGGTGATATTAGGAAGGAAAACAATGATCGAGGTGATATTAGGAAGAAAAACAATGATCGAGGTGATATTAGGAAGGAAAACAATGAACGAGGTGACATTAAAGTATTGCATCATTGAGTGAGGTGATATTAGGAAGGAAAAACATTGAACGAGGTGATATTAAGAAGGAACAACATTGAACGACGTGACGTTATAGTATTGCATCATTGAACGACGTGACGTTATAGTATTGCATCATTGAACGAGGTGATATTAGGAAGTAAAAACATTGAACGAGGTGACGTTATCGTATTGCATCATTGAACGAGGTGATATTAGGAAGAAAAAACATTGAATGAGATGACATTAAAGTATTGCATCATTGAACGAGGTGACATTAAAGTATTGCATCATTGAACGAGGTGACATTAAAGTATTGCATCATTGAACGAGGTGACATTAAAGTATTGCATCATTGAACGAGGTGATATTAAGAAGGAAAAACATTGAATGAGGTGACATTAAAGTATTGCGTTATTGAATGAAGTTATATTAGGAAGAAAAAACATTGAACGAGGTGACATTAAAGTATTGCATCATTGAACGAGGTGACATTAAAGTATTGCATCATTGAACGAGGTGACATTAAAGTATTGCATCATTGAACGAGGTGACATTAAAGTATTACATCATTGAACGAGGTGATATTAATAAGGAAAAACATTGAACGAGGTGACATTAAAGTATTGCATCATTGAACAAGGTGATATTAAGAAGGAAAAACATTGAACGAGGTGATATTAAGAAGGAACAACATTGAACGAGGTGACATTAAAGTATTGCATCATTGAACGAGGTGATATTAGGAAGGAAAAACATTGAACGAGGTGACATTAAAGTATTGCATCATTGAACGAGGCGATGTTTAAGATTTTATGGCGCAAGATGCGAATAAATATAAGATAAAAGACATCGAATCCACAACCAAATTTAAAAGCAACACACGAAATCATCGAAATGAAAAAAAAAAAAACAAGGAAGAAAAGTGTATAACAAACAATACTTATAAAAGAGAGGATAAAAAAGGCAAAAATTGTAAAACTTAAAAATCAACAATGCGTCTGTAGGACGCATGAATTGAAAACAATAAGTCGAAATGTTAAAAGGGTAAACAGTATTTAATACGAGTAAAATATTCAATGAAACGGAAAAAGTTGAAGTCAGGGGTTCAAAACGAGTCATCAGATAAAAGGTGTCCGGGGGTAAGGGCCTCGGACTTAAAAATCGGAAAATTAAAATATAAGCGACAGTCATAGTTAAAAGCTGGAAAGGTGATTAAATTATATTTAATAGTTAAAATGGTGCCATAAAACTTACACTTGGGTTTGTTGTCCGCCCCTATAGAGGAAATGAATGTGTAATAAACCAATGAGCTAAATGCAGCAGAGCAAATACGGCCACTCAAAAAAATATCCAAACACTATGGTTGATTGCAGAATTCAGAAAAAATATCTGGCAACGATTTTTTTTAGAAATTAGTGATCTGGCAACCTTTGTGTACAGTACACGAAGGTTGCCAGATCACTAATTTCTAATTTATATCGTTGCCAGATATTTTTCTGAATTCTGTAATCAACCATAGTGTTCGGAAAATTTTTTGAGCGACTGTACAACTTCCTTCTTGGGATTCCTGCCAAAATATCACTGCCATGGTCATAATAAACAGTTTGTTCATAATCTGTTACGATAAAATCGCTCTCAAAGTGCCCGGAGCTCGGTGGAAAAACACTGCCGGAAGTCTATGTATGGAACGAGCAGTGAAGAGTCAGACAGAGTCGTGGCCGACCTCGTAGCAGCGTCTACCAAGTCATTGCCTCTGATCCCGACATGACCGGACACCCAACAGAAGAGAATGGTGGTTGTGGCTGCCGATGATGGAGCTGCTGACGGATCTTGAAAAGAACAGTGCCGATACCTTACCGAGATCAAAGCCTGTAGTGAGCTAAGCTAGTCGATGCAAAAGAAACACTGACGATGATCCATAGTCGCTATGTGATCCAAGGCAAGGCTGACAGCGTACAACTGTACAGTGAAGATGGAACACTGCTGTGGGATCTGGTCTGCAATGATAGTATCACAGCAAACCATGGAGCATCCCATAAATGTGACTGACTTCGTGCCGTTTGAGAAGACAGGAAAGAAGTCCAGGGCTGAATAAGGTGGCTGGCAAAGTGTTGCTTGTACGAACAGTCGGGTGTAAAGACCTACCTCATCTGCAAAGGGGAAAAGTAGCAGGGAGAGGAAACAGCGAGCCACGGTAGAAGTTGCATTGAACGAGACAACTTTAAGGCAAAATAACATTGACTGAAGAGACATTATGGCAAAAGAACATTAAAAGAGGCGACGTTAGTGAGAAACAACATTGAGCGAGGCAATGTCAAGGAGAAACAAATTGACTGAAGTGACGTTAAGACAAAACAACATTTAACGATGCAACGTTAAAGCGAAACACATTGACTGAAGGGACATTAGGGAAAAACAACATTGAACGAAGCAATGTTAAAGCGAAACAGCATTGACCGAAGGGACATGAAACAAAATTGAATGAGGTGACGTTAGGGAGAAACAACTTGAGAGGGGCGATGTCAAGGAGAAACAACATTGACTGAACTGACATTAGGGCGAAACAACATTGAGCGAGGCAATGTTAAGGCGAAACAACATTGACTGAAGGGACATGAAACAACATTAAATGAGGTGACGTTAGGGAGAAACAACTTGAGAGGGGCGATGTCAAGGAGAAACAACATTGACTGAACTGATATTAAGGCAAAACAACATTGAACGAGGCAATGTTAAGGCGAAATAACATTGACTGAAGGGACATGAAACAACATTGAATGAGGTGACGTTAGGCAGAAACAACTTAAGCGGGACGATGTTAAGAACGAATAGCACTGAACGAGACAACATTGAAGCAAACCAAATTTGAACGAGGTGACGTCAAAGCGACAAAACAATATTTAAGAGTATCGCATTCAAAAAAAAAGTAGAGCCAATGTTTTGAATAAAGGACGTAAAACTTAGAAAAAAATAAACGTTGTTTTAATGGGAAGCAGCACCGGGTATCTAACTCGATATAAGGCTAGAACATCATAACTTTGAGTATTCATCTATTACGCAGCAAAGTGTTTAAATGAACTTCACTCTGTTTAGCATTGAAATTCCCATTACTTTTATTAAATATCGTTGGAAATCAATATTCAGACACATTTGCTCCAAAATTTCAGCTCGCAAGCATTTCTCTTATTTCCGGCTATTGCATCCAAGTTGAGTTTGAAATCTTATCGCCATTGGCATAACATAACACGGCTGCTTATTGTATTCTGTCAGCGTACAATAAGTAGAAAATGAAAAGATGATGCTGCCCATTATGACTATGCGCTGCATCAGCTCACAAACGCATCTTTGTGCGTTATTGACGAGAGAGAAAAATAAAAAAAATCAAGAGCGGTGGAGGAGCACTGAGCACGAGAGCCGAAGCAGCAATTTATCAGAGCAAATAAAACCGGATCCGTTGCCTTTTCGTAGCACAACAGATATTCGCAGTCTATTCACTGCAACCCTCGCTCATCCGAGGAAGAGAGAGCAGTTGAGGAGTCTTTTAATTTTTCGCTGCCGATGACAAGAGGAGGCTGGCGAGTGTCAAGTACTTGGCACGATGCCAGACGCCACTTGCCAATCAAGTAGCAGAGGGCGTGGCTAGCATAGCGCTCACTTCTATGCCTCGTGTGACAGGTGTTAGTATTGTTGCTGCCGAATAACTGTCAAATGGGAATTCTCTTCCGTGTTTTTTCGTTTCCCGCATCGTGTTTTGTGGGAGTATTATTTTTGATCTATCGGGAGCAAATTTAGCCGTGAAATAAATGCGCACGTTTTTAGAAAAGTTATTAGGGTGATTTGACCGCTCCGGGAGCCGAGGGGTTAGCGTGCCTAGCTATTGAACAAAAAATAAATGAGTTCGGGCCCCGGACAAGCTATGTATGTTTTTTCTGTTTTTCTTCTGCTGAGGCAACACCTCCTACAGTAGAATACACAGAAATTCTATCTAGCGCATACACCTCATAGAACAGAAGGCCGGTGGATTGTTTTGATGGGTGCGTTGTAGTCCTGTATTCTAGAAAATTGTTATTCATTTATTTATACTATTATTATTGGTGTACTTTTGTATTAATACTTTTATTAAGGTTTGTTTATAAATACACCATATTTCAAAGATAAATTATTTGTATATATTGGCATTATGATAATTTGTAATAAAATATAATAATATAATATATAAAACATAATGCCAATATACACAATAAAATTGTATATATTAGTATTTAATAAAATGTATAAAAATATATCAAAAAATTTCTTCTGAATTAGGTTATACTATTAATAAATAATTTTATAAATAGTTCACCAGTAATAAATTTCTACTCATAGGACTACTAATGATGACGTCATACCTTGGTTAGTAAGCCTTCTTTTATAGGAGGTGTTGGCTGAGGTCTCGTCTTGCTCACATTTTTGTCTATTAAATTGACAGACGCCTGTTAGACCTCTGCGGCAAGCATAAGAGGAATAAATTATTTTTATTAGAGTGGTTAGCATGTTTGGCTGTAAAGGGAATTGGGTTCGAGTTCCGAAAAGACAGATGTTTTCCTTCTGATTTCTGATGCACATTGTTTTACTGATGAAGACAATATTCCTTAGAGATATTCTCTACAACGTACATTCGCACAAAAAAAAATCCGAACACTATGGTTGATTACAGAATTCAGAAACAAATATCTGGCAACGATGTTTTTAGAAATTAGTGATCTGGCAAACTTCGTGTCACGTAACACGAAGGTTGCCAGATCACTAATTTCTAAAAATATCGTTGCCAGATATTTTATCTGAATTCTGTAATCAACCATACTGTTCGGATTTATTTTTTTTTGAGGGACTGTACTATACCTAGTGGTGTGTGCCGGACCACTGTGGCAATTAAGCTGATTTAGAATTATTTGTTACTTTTACTTATTTATGAAGATTAATTTTTCAGACTCGGCGTTGTTCGGGTCTGAAACTCTGTAAAGTATATGGAGAATGCACTTCCTAAGTGCCAAACTTTCATTAGTATATTACGATCGTTTCATTTCCCCGCTACCCCCATGGTAAAAATTTATCTCTTTCTTTAGGGGAGGTCTGAAACTCACTAAAGTATATAGTAGGTGACACTCCCCATGCCAGTAGCTTTCATTTGACATAAAACTCATTACAATCGAATCCCCACCCACCCCCATGGAATAATTTTCTCCTCCTCTTTAGGAAGAAGTCCGAAATATCCTTAAATTGTAATATATGGTATTCCATATGTGATTTTGAATAACAGTTAATTCTAAGTCTGTGAGTGGCACTGGTTTTTAAACGCTGATGTTAAGTCTATGGGGATTTCGGGAGAAATTCAAACCCGCTCACCCCAGTTTTGGTTCACCCTATCGGGTTCTCACATAGCATATGTTCTTCCCCTGGAGGAAGGGAACGTTCAAGCAAAGTTTAGTGCCTCTAGCCCTTTTGGAGACAGAGTGCATAAACGGAGATATACACAAGCTAACACACAAACGTTCTTCTTCATTAGACAGCATTAGTTGAGAACTTAGTTTCTAAATCTGAGTTCAGTCTGAAATATTGATTCTCGTGAGAGGTTCCTAGCTGTTCCTTTTTTAGCACACTTGAAAGACACCGATGGACTTAGAAAGGCCGCCGTCCATCGGATTGGACGCTATGTCGTCACCCCATATGCAGGAGAGCCATACCTTGTATGCATTAAAGAACATGCTGGAAGGTCTTGATGGGACACTTCCATCTGTCTCCCATCAGCTGTGCAGTGGGTTCCCTTTCCAAACTTTCTGGTCCTTGAGGTCCTTGTGATCTGCCCATTTAGCCCATTCTGTGCAAAAATCGAGCAACTCAAAAGCGAAACAACTCAGCCTATACCAGTTTTTCCCGCCCTATTCTTAGCCCTTGAGGTCCTTGAGAAATGGCCATTTAAATCCATGTGTGCAAAAAAGGCGCCACTTAAAGGTAAAACTCCACAATCCAATTAGCGAGCTCGATAAAGAAAAATGAATAAAAGGTGGACAATTTTATACTATAAAAATATTATCCCTAAACTAGATATTTATTTCAATTACCCCTAGTTTAAGCTATTTATTTCAAATCCGATAAATTCCACAATGAAAGCCATTAATTAAATATATTTTCTCTCAACTTGGTGACGATTTTTCGAAGTTTTTTTATGTTATTGCATGTATGATTGTACACAGTCCCAAAAGACGAACTCTTAACAGTATTTGGGTGAGGAGTAAAGAGAGCTGGGTTTGAATTCCGTTTGTGTTATTTTTTTTTCCATCTTACCTGCCTCGGAGACCTTCTCATTAACATTGTTTTTGATAGGATCATGGGCATCCGCAGAAAATTTTCCAGGAGGCTGGGGGGACAAAGCTTGGAGACAAATAATTACATCAATAAATTTTTATTTAATTATTTAATTTTTTAGTTTTTTTTCACAAGTAGATTATAGAATACAGTATTGCATCAATACAAAACCACATACATAATGTATATAAATTAATTACGTTTAAAATTGTTACGATTATAATTTGAGGAATTTTTACTCGATCCCAGGGGGGGGGGGTGCCCCGTTTGCCACCCTCTGCGGACGCCCATGGATAGGATCCTGTTTGATTTCCGAAACAAGTGACTTGCTTGAGATCAGGGCCCGATCTAGAAAAATATTCGAGTGGGGGGGGGGGGAGGGTTGGCAAGCAACATAATCGAGCCGAAAAATGTAATTGGGGGAGAAGAGACTGGATCTTTAATGCAGCGTAACATTTTCTCCTCCGTTTCACGTGTCTTTAAAAATTTCTTGAAGAATGAATTAAAGTTAAATAAATTTAGTAATTTTTCCCTCTATTACCCTTACTAGCATTTTGATAGGGTGGGTTGCGCGGCACGGCCCCTTTCCCCTAGTTACGGTTTTTCCTCAGCTGGTAGTCATTGGCTTCCATGCTACAATGAAACCAATGCTTATAAGTCGGTTTATGTGAGCATTCAAGAATAGGGACAGTGGGTAATTTGTTTTACCTCTAAGTAGCACTGGGATAAACAGCCTGGTAACAAGGACTCCAAAGGATATGAGCTGAGTAAGGGAATGCAATCCGTTGAACAACTGTTATCAGGCCCGTACTAGAAAAATGACGGGAAGGAGAGTGCAAGAAACTCAGTCGATCTAGAAAAAGATAATTGTGTTCTGTGCAATAAGAGATTAGATTTTCATTGCAGTATAACATTTCCACTTCCATTTCTCCAAAGAATGAAATATATATATTAGTTTACGCATGAAATATATATTAGTTTAACAATTTTTTGCCTCTATTATTCTTACTAGCATTATCGGGGGGGGGGGGGGGGGGGGGGTAACAAAATCTTGGGTACGTGCCTATACTACGACTATTGTCGTATCCTTATGTAATGATTTGGAAGTTGCATTCAGAAACAAAGGCAAGCGTGATAAAATTCCTTAATTTCCTTTAGGTTGGACAGCCCCCCCCCCTCCCCTGTTTACTTTTGGAAAATTCAGATTTATATTTGATTTTTATTCATTTTTCATAACATTACTAAATACACTCTTAGACAGAAAAAAGGAAAGTTCGATAAGGAAGGTTCGTCGGTCCCAACGCAAAGACTCTGGCCCGGTGAGGTGCGGAAGCGAGGAGGTGTGGAAGGACCGTGTTTGTGGAAAATCGTTAGTCATACGAAAGCAAATCCTCAAGTTCTGAGAGGCTCTTTCAATCTTTAATGTGCAGTGTTAGATCGTGGGTACAAAAGCTGTTATTACAAAATCGCACAATGGAAGTAATCATTCAATCATCGTCCCACTTGACTTCAAGTAAATTAAGATCCTGGCCACTGTAGAATGTTTGCACAAAATGGTTTGTATTCTGGAAGTATTGACAGTTACTGGTATTTACAGACTTCGTGCCATTTATGATATTCTTTCATTGCATTCTTTCGAGTTTGCTAAACAAGATTTCCGAAGAGAGCGTATAGAATCTATATAGTAACTAGAAATCAATCGGTGCCTTCGGCGCCTCTTCGTTTCTAGACCATCACGTCAACCCCTATTTGATCTTGAATGCGATTCCAGATCTCAAAATTCCTCTTATTTCTGAGTTATATGGCCTAGAATAGCCTTTTTCGTCAATTTTTAGTTGTCCGACACTGTGTATCGATGTTTTAACCTTTCACCTCGAAGGACAATCGAATCCAGAATTTAACAAAATTTCTGAAATCGACCCAAAATATCCCTAGGAACCATTTTGTAGCTATCCAGAATTGACAGATCTAAATTTGATCTTGAAGGACTCTCCTGATCTTATATTTCATAACATTTCCGAGATCTACACACTGAAACACCCCCAGGCACCAATTTTCATGCTTCTAGTATTCGTAAATAAAAGTTCGACATCTATGTGACCTCTATGTGACCTACAAGGACACGTCGGAGGTCAAATTACGAATTTTTTCCCAGATCCGCATGCAAATTTTCAGAGCTTTACCATTTCTGCATCCCAGTTAGAATTAGCTTGACGGCTGTTAGTCGCTGACTAGACGTCAATCGGAAGAGGATCAAGAGAGCATCTGAACACAGCTTACATTTGATATTAAACATGTATATTATTCATAAATTCATGCGCATCTTAAAGTTCGGATTCAGGTGTTGCTTTTTAAAATAATAGGGTTAACAGTTTGGAAAATTCAAGATATTTTCTGTGTGCAGAAATCTGACACCGAAATGGAAGAAAGAAATAACATTGTTATACTCGTCACTAACAATATCACATTCTAGTGTTTTCTTTGATATAAAATAATCCTTATCGCAAAACATAAATAATAGACACTAAATGGAATATGAAGATCAATTGATATCAACTGCTGTACCAAAATATTTACAGAATTTCCATATTATTTCAATGAGAATACTAAAATACGCCTTTTATGGGAAAAATGTGACTGAAGATAAAATAAAGATCACAATCAAATCTATTTAAATCACGATTTTCAACACTATATGTCTAGTATTTAAAGAGTTATGGAAGCTAGAATATTTCACAAATGTGTTATAAGAATTTGCTTAATAAATTAATTAAAATTTAAATAATAGGTATTGTTTCAAACCATTTAACGTAAGAAATTTATTTCAATATTCGACAATTGCGAACTATTTTTATCAAACGAGATAATTAATTGTTAAATGTTATATCTTTCATTACTCGGTAAATACTGACCGAATATTATTGAAAAAAATCGAGATTTAAATAAATTTGATTATTATCTTTAATTTATCTTCAATCACAATTTTCCATTAAATGCATATTTTAGAAGTTATTTCAAAGTTAGATTCCCATTAACATAACACGGAAATTTTCTAATATTTCGGTTGAGTACAAAGGATCAGCCGTCCCATGGCCGAGTAGTTAGCGCGCTTGGCTACTGATCTAAGGGACCTGGGTCCGAGTCCCGGGTAAGGCATGGATGTTTGTGTCGTTTTTCTGATGAGGGCTTGCCATGCTCTCAGACCTTCTACTATGTCATGTAAACTGACAGGCTCCTGTCAGACCTCTGTGGCAAGCAGCTGCTTGAGGGGGTATTTGTTTTTTTTTATACAAAGGATCTGGTGAATTATCTCAAATGGTCCATTCATTATTAGACAAAGGAAAGCGAACAACAGTATAATTTCTATTTTGTCACCTGTATGTGTCAATGAACATGTGAAGTTCTTTAACTTTTAGAGTAATGCTGTGCATGAAATAAACAACACATATTATTCGCCCCTGGAGCGCTTGGAATGGTAGTTTTTATTTCCTGCCAATTCCAATACAAGAATATTTAATAAAATATGTATAGATAATCAGTTATACAGTTTTCTCATTGTCGTATAAATCCGTCATATCCTATAAAAGAGTTGGCTTAATCGTCGTGGTAAGTGCAGAATTATGCACTGGGATTAATTAAATTACGAAAACCGATTGCATATAGCTGTAAAGGACAGGTTTGGTGGATAGGAAGATGTAAAGGACAGGTCTTTGCTGGATATATATTCATTAGAATCATTTAGTCAGGGGGTAAGTCTTTTTTTCACCTATAAAATGAGTATCATAATTTTCTTTTACTCAAAATTTGGCATCCTCTCTTCCAAAGATGGATTCAGTTTTCAAAATTTGTCATCCTATTTTCAAAAGATGAGTTCAGTTTTCAAAATTTGAAATCCTCTTTTCAAAGATCAATTCAGCTTTGAAAATTTGACATCCTCTTTTCCAAAGTTTGATTCATTTTTATTCATAATCGGGGAAGATTTAGGAGTTTTTTAAGTATAACTGTGTTATAAAGAAGTTAATTATATTTAATTAATGGGATACTAACAATTGTAAACATATTTTTCCTGATAAACATTATATTCTTATATAAATATATAATTTATTTCGAATTTCCGAATTCGAATTATAATTCTTACGTATTATTCTTACGTTGTCTTGTGTGTTTCTAAGACACTAATGTAAAAAGTTAGTATAGTTGCATGTAGAAATATAAAACAAATTTTAACTAATGACTTTCAACTTATTAATTAAACAATTGCCAATTTTCATTCAATAAATTTCTTAGATAACAAATAACCCACCAATAAGAAATTAAAAGAACGTAAAAGAAATGCTTTTAAATTTAAGATATCATGAATATCGCAAAATGTTTCCATTTAATTAACTTATTAAAAAACATTTAATATTATTTTTTCCCTCTTTCTTCATTCATTTTTAATTTTTCCCAGCTTTTCTGCTTTTTATTCAAGTTAATAAACTAAGTGATATATTGCTTAGTATTAAACGACGTTGGGAGATTACGTTGAGTGCTGGAAAAAAAAGAGTTGGAAAAAAAAATAAAAACTTCCTCACTGCACAAAAAATCACAACTTTAAGATATTCAGCACTTTCTTCGACTTGTCGAAGTTTCAACCGAACTCAATAATTATAAAGAGCTACGGGTGTACATAGCATAGATTATATTTACATACCTAGCCAATAACAAGAGCCGGCCATTTAACAAAACATCTCGTCTCTTCGTAAAAGCACGCCTCTAAAATATTCGATAAGAACGGAACCGAAAATAAATAAAAGACGCAAAAAATAATAAAAGATGCTGTGCATTTTGGACGCCTTTTTTCTTCATATATATATGCAACAGCATCCTTCACCCCCAACGTGTCTTGTGAGCTGAGGATAAAAGCACATCACACGTGACAATCACCGGGCAGAGAAAGCGCAGAACGAAGAGAAGGAAGCGACAGAGAGAGAAGAGAAAGAATAAAAGAAAGAGTATAACGTTAAAATCCCTGCAGCATCCGAACAGACCGTTACGCAAGCTGGAGTGGAATTATTATTTTAAATCGCTTTTCTCACAGCAAAAAGAAAAGCCCATATCGATTCCAGGAGCTGGTGGTGCGTCCTTCCTGTTCACGTCGGCTTTCAAACATTATCGATTGGCGAAGCAGTCTGTCCCATGCAACGGCATCTACTACTCTTGGCAGCCCATTTATAACCTATCGCGAACATATTTTTCATGCAAATGGCATGCAAATTAATATTACTTCCCTCGCTTGACCTTAATTATTCTTTTACCTCCACCTTTTATTGGGAGCCCTATTTATAGTCATATTTTTATTTGAACGCAGTCTGTCTTTAGAAAAAAATCCTTGGTACGTGTGTTTGTGTGCATCATCGATATCCTCATCTTTATCAGAATCCCGCTTTCTCGTCGTTTGATACGTTCGGCAGTTTATTCTCTCAACTCTTTTTTTTTTGTTTCACTCTTTTTCCCCCTGAAACTTCCGTTCTGATTGTTTGATGAGAGGCTACTGAGAGTTGAGAGAAACGGGTAAAAATGTAAATGACGGAGCCTTCTCTTGACTTATCAGCTTTTGTCATGATAAAAGCTCATTGGTTCTGTTTTTACTTGCAATTAAGCTCCTTAATGATATGAGAGTGTTGCTTTTTTTCTTCCTTTCGCTCCATCGCTCTTTTTTTCCCCTTCTCGGAAATGCTGGCGTCCTTAAAAGACCGCAGAAGAGAAAAAGTTTGGTGCAAAGGACGTTTTATTCACAATCATCTGCTTTCATTTCTAAGAAGAAAAGATGAAAGAAAAATGGTAAAAAAAGTGAAAAGTGTATAGATAAAATAAAAGAAAATGAATAAGAGGATC
Organism: Ryuthela nishihirai; assembly: GCA_038380435.1. Lineage (NCBI taxonomy): Eukaryota > Metazoa > Arthropoda > Arachnida > Araneae > Heptathelidae > Ryuthela > Ryuthela nishihirai. Next base: position 52,137,661 of record JAWZYU010000020.1, read on the forward strand.
AAAGGGATTTTGGAGTGGTATTGAAGACAGAAACGATTCAAGGTTCGATTAATTCAGTTAAAAATAAGATGCTGTTGATTTATAGGTTAATTATATGTTGTTGATTTATAGGTTAATTATATGTAGATGTGCCGTCCCGTGGCAGAGTGGTTAGCACGCTTGGCTACTGATCTACGGGACCTGGGTTCGAGCCCTGGGTAAGGCATGGATGTGTGTGCTGTTTTTCTGCTGAAGTTCCGCCATCCTCACCGACCTTTTACTATGTCGTATTAAACTGACAGGCTCCTGTCAGAACTCTATGGCAAGACAGCTGCTTGAGGGTTTTTTTTATTTTATTATTTTATTATATGTAGATAAAAAAATAAGGTGAACATTTTGCATACTTTTGTTTCACTTGCAATACATTGTACAGAGAAGAATTCTAGAGCTACTCCTAGCTTTTATAGGCTTCTCATACAAGGACATTCCCTACTAACACCGAAGTTTATTGCTGAACGAATTGCCGAACGAATTGCTGAACACAAAGTTTTCCCTGTTGGGGCGGTAGCTACCTCTCCATGAAAGTTGAGGCATGTTATTCACTTCCTTGTATTCCTGATACGAGAGCGAGTCAATAAATAAGGTGGATTCAAGAATATCTTCAAATTGGTTTCAGATATGTGAGCATACACAACATTTTAAAGTAGTCACCTCTTATTTCGACATATTTATTCCAACCACTGACAAACTTTACAATTCCATCACAGAACCAAGTTTTTGATAAAGAGCATAGCCAATTATGCACCGAATTTTCCAACATTTATTAGGTAAACCAAATTATCTAGTCGTTACTATATACTATCATTACTGCATATCTGAATATATAGCTTTCGAAGTTTCCTTATAAGTTGGCAACATTGTCACTGGCAGTCAGTTTTCAAACTGACTGTCTCCCTCTTTCAGACTGCACCATTGTTGAGCAGCGAAGTGTCATTGTATTTTGACTACAAGAAAGAGTTTTACCAAATTAAATTCACCATCTAATATTTATAGAGACGATTATGAGTGATTGACTTAATGGTTGACTGACTGACATATGATCACGCTAATTGTAACTATGTTGCAAAAATGGTAGATCTCTGAAAATTTGTACCTAGGGGTAATGATCTCAGAATAAATCAAAATTTTGACCTCTGCCGTAACCTTCAAGGTTAAATAAAGGTCACGTAGATGTCAACTGTGATTTACCAGTGCTAGAAACGTAAAAATTGATGTCTGGTGGTATTTAGGGTTGTCAGTAAACTGCATAATTGAGGCAAGTACCCTAAAAAGTCAACCTCGTTTGAAACAGTACCCAAAAAATATGCCATACTTGCGAGTATTACATTAAGTTGCTGATGACTAAAAGTACTGCCACGATTGGAATTGCCACTCTCAAAAATTATCATAATTGAGACTGGAAATGGTAACTACTTGCTTAAAATGTTTGTTTAGTATGAATAATACTGCTGTTAAACATCCCAGTTCCCATGAACTTTTGAACATTAACAGAATGCTTTTGTAAACCACTATATTCATATGACTAGAACCAGGCCCGGAATTGCAAAAAAAAATTAAGTGGTTAACGGCAAGTGACGAGCCACGACAGGGCACAACACCTCCCTTTTTTATCGAGATTTTGTGTTCTGTAAAAATTTCCTTGTAACATATTTTTTCGCTTTCATTCCAATTTCCAATTAGTAACATTATAGGGGAGGAGGGAATTATGAACTCCTTGTCTTATCCTCCTCTCCATTAGATCTCGTCTTATCTATAACTACGGATTTATTCCATTAATACAGTTCTTTTAATAAAATCGTTGATTTTAGAAAAATGGCTTGCCAATGATGAAACATAAATATTTCCATTTTCTCTGATTTCTCAATACATTCGATAAACTTTCAACCAATAGATACTTATCTCAACATTTATACCATTGTGTCTTCTATATCAACTCTAACCACAGTTTCGCTGGTATTAAAGCAAATCAAAATAAATGCACGAATCATTTTTCCTATAGTGATTGAAAGATGGTTGATTACCTATACCTGAAGACAACGAAAGAAAGCTTAGTGAATAAACTTAATATCAGAGAAATGGCTTAGTATGAGGCTTTGCCGTTTCATCTAATCAGAACAGAGACTAAATTAATACTTTCTGATAATCTCCCATTTGCTGAGGCTTAGGGAGAACTTTTCGAAAGGGGACTGGCGACACTGATTATCTTCTTATATAACCCAATATAGCATGAATTCTTATCTTCGTGTTATGGCGTGCAGTTGAATCGATTTCTTACGGGCTGGAGTAGATGAAAGGTTCTGGATTTAGTGTTTAAATGGAAGTACTATACTTGCTTTTAGGTAAATGGATAAATTCATGAGAGAAAAGCTCCTTAAATCTGAAATAAATTGTTAGTGAAAGAAGGAAGTTATTTCTGTCGTTATGACAATGTATAGTATAGATTAAATGTCTGTAATATGTGTGGAATATAGTGTAACAACATTGTTTTCAAAGAATTGCGAAAGATGGTACAGGTTTAATAAACTTAAGAATTATAAAAAATGTAAAATGGTATTCACAGCTGAGAGAAGGGCAGAGGTGGCCAGCTGGGACTCGAACCTGAAAACTACAGATTACGAGCCTAGCGCGCTACCGAACGCTAATCTGTAGCTCCCAGGTTCGAGTTCCAGCTGGGTCAGCGTTGAGATTTATCTCCGCAAAATTCCCCGCCCTGCCCACAGTCAGTTGGGGTCACCGATGGGCTTGGAAAGGTCGCCGTCCGTCTGAGGAGACGTTAAGCCGTGACCCCTTATGCGGGAGAGCCATACCTTGTGCACGTTAAAGAACACGCTAGATAGCCTTGATGGGTGGCTACCATCATTTTCCCAACAGCTGTTCCAGTGAGTCCCCTTCCCCAACATTCTCTGAGCATTTGGGGTCCATGTGATCTGGCCATTTAGCCCATGGTGTGCAGAAAAGTGCCGCTCAGAGGTAAAGCAACCCACAACCCAACACAGCCTGAGAGAGGTGATATGGAGTCCAGGCTAGGTAGAAATGTGGAGCACTCACCCTACACTGAAAGACATAAATATATGAATATTCGTATTTTCTTTATGCATATCTACGGATCAGCGAATAGAATAATGATAATAGAAGTTATGAAGAGCGAATGGAGATTAGAGAATAGAAATTACGCAGAGTGTGCCTAAAGGTCTTAGGAAAAGGTTTTCTACTACTTATGATGCAATGGGCTGACAATGTTAAATACGATGTTACTAGAATTGTCCCACAGTGTTCAAATAAGCAGCTGTAGCTCAGGACAGATATGTCTGGAGAACAAAATTACACGGCCTGATAGGACCTCCGTAGACCATGGCTGCATGAGGATTTTGTATGTATTAATGGAAGCCTGACAGATGCCATTTACAGTTGCGGATGACTAAAAGTGCTGCCACGATTGGAATTGCCACACTCAAACATTATCATAATTGAGACTGGAAACGGAAACTACTTGCTTAAAATGTTTGTTTAGGATAAATAATACTACTGTTGACTATAAACCTGATGCGTTTAGGTCGAAATTCCAAAAGGAGGGCTTGCTATAAACAAAAGCACATACCATGGTATACCTACGGGAAACGGTAATCACTGCCAAATCCATTGATGCAATTTATTGTTCCCTAACTGTGAACATAAGAGTCATAATAATATTTAAATATGCTGCCGTTGCTAGATCCTCCACATTTCCAAAGGCATTATTATATTAACGCCACCCATTGTATCTAGGAATCCGATTTTTTAACCCAACACCAGGTCAGGCGCAGGTTCAAAAAATCGCGCCTGCGATACGAAATTTCGGACCGTTCAGAGAAGTACATCGGAAACCACAGGATACCAAAATATGTCAAAACGGAAATAAAAATCTCGATAGTTTGCGCAGTAAACAAGCCAACGGCTATGAGAGAGCAAGGTTACATCAGTAACCTGAGCAAACGTAGGGCAATTCTTAGCGTTGAATCTGTGCGAAAAGGTTAGAGTCCAAGGAGATTAAAAGGTTAAGTCCAAGGGAGGGGGGGGGGAGAGAATAATCACAAAAAAGTGAAATCAGAATATATAGATTTAAAATGACCAGGGAAGCGCAGGATATCTTTCATCTAGTATATAATAACCTATTGTATATTACGACTAAACGTACAAGAGATGAAGATGAGAAAAAAGTGCCAAATAATTGGTTTGTAAATAATAAAGTAAAATAATATATGAAAACTATTATATATATATCTCCGTCACCAATTGTCACCACAATTCCAATCGATTTAAGATTCAGCATCTACTATTTGGAGTGCACTAGACAGGATTCTCAGAAAATTAGTAAGTAAACGACAAAGACTAAAATGTAAAAAATACAGATATTTTGACTTTGAGGTTTTTGCTCGGCTATGGCGGCTCTTGTTCTTCAAATTGGAGAGAAGTCATTAACTTTCTTCTGGAAACATATTTAAAAACATTTATGGCATCAGATTCTGCATCTAATAAAATTCAATGGATTGAAAGGTCATTTTAGTTCGAATTTATCGTTCTTACTTTCTATCTCTCCGTTTGGTCTGTATTGGAATATTTTCCTGAATATTCTTTAAAAAGAAGGAAGAAAAAAAGATTATCTGCATCTTTATTAAGGAAGGATACTCTTGATTAAGAAAGGATACATATATTAGGAAGATTATCTGTATCTGTATATTTTACATTCTAGTCTTTGTCTTTTACTTACTAATTTTCTGAGTATCCTGTCCAGTGAACTCCAAATGTAGGTGCTGAATCCATTTAAATGAATTGAAATTGTGGTGAGAATTTGGCGACGGAGATATTTTGATCATACATAAAAATTGATTGAAGTTTGCTGTACCTGTTCTTAGTCTAAACGTTAAATTAAAATATCCGTAATATTCTTAATCCGGAAGACCCGTGAAACAAGGCCGAATATAGGGGAGGGGAAAAACCTCTCCCTCTTTTAGAATGATGTTGGGAGAAATAGAGGCAAAAATTATTAAACGTATCGTTTTTGCCTTTTTCAAGAAATTTTTTAAGATCCGCAAACGGAGGGGTAAATATTATACTGCATTGCAAATACAGTCTCTTATCCCCCTCACTTTAAAATTTTCGGTTTCGCTTGTGTTTCTTGCCCACCCACCTTTATCTTTTTGAGGCCCGATTGCGTTTCTCCCCCCCCCCCCTCAATAGTCTTCTACATACGTGCCTGACTGGAAAGATAGCTATTAATAGTGTGGGAAACAGGTCTTTGCCCCTTTCCTACGATCAGGGGATTGTTTGATATTGTCTACACTTCTTCTCTCAATAAATATAGTTTCTTTAAACATCTCACTAACCGTTTTCTCTCCACAGGTTCTTGAAATGTAAGGATTCTGCCCAGAAATTATTCTTCTTATGTCTTCACACAGGGAGGAGAGATGGAAAGCCTGTTCAAGGAGTAGGTTTTCTTCTCAGCAGACAAGCTAGTGATGCTCTTCTAGGATATGAGTGCATTAATGAAAGGTTTCTTACAGCTAAATTTAAAACAAGCATTAAAGACTTGAATGTTTTCTGTTCTTATGCTCTCATTTTGGACGCCGATGAGGACGATAGAGATAGCATTTGCGACAACTTCAAGATATTTTAAATTCTGTCAAGAAAGGAGATATTACCCTTGTTCTAGGCGACTTCAGTGCTTAAGTTGGTATTGACTGTGCTCTTTGGAGAGTAGTCATAGGTCGCCTTTGGTATTGGGAGCTGCAATGGCAATGGTCAACATCTTCTACACGTACACAGTCGTATCAGAATAATATGACCACCCACGGAATCACAGTGTACCTGCCCAGGCGCGTCACGGAGTGCTCATGACAAGGTCGACCACACAGAGATATAAGCGGCCGGCCAGGACAGATGAGCCATAATGCGTAACGTGAGAACAATGGGCAGAGGTATTAATTTCACGGACGTTCAAAAAGGAATGATCATCGGTTACCGCGCCAAGGGTGGAAGCATCTCGGAAACAGCAGACATCGTGGGCTGTTCGTGAGGTCCTGTTGTAACAATGTACCAAGAATGGACTGCTGGCACACTGAGTACCTCTAGACTTCATAACTGTGGAACTCCAAAAGCCATCGACCCCAGAGGAGAACGTCGCCTCCGTCGACTGGTAAAGGGCAATCGACATGCAACAGTACAGCAATTGATCACTCAAATGAACGCTGGGGCACCCAGGTACGTGTCCCAGATAACAGTAGAGCGAACCCTGTTATGCATGGGTCTCTTCGTAGTCGATGCTGCGTAAAAGCACCCATGTTAACCAAAGTGCCATCGGCAACGACGCTTGCAGTTCGCATGGGACTACCGTCATTGGACAGTGGAAGAGTGGGAAATGGTTGCCTTCTCCGATGAATCGAGGTTTCTACTCCATCGAAGTGACGGGCTGTGGCGGATACGGCGTCAGACACACAAGAACCAACACCCAGACACTCTTGTTGGTCAAGTACAGGCCGGTGGTGGCAGTGTGTATGTCTGGAGGGTGTTTCCCTAATATGGCCTGGTACCGCTGGTACCACTGGATGGGTCCCTGAACGCCAATGGCTACCTGTCCATCCTCGCTGAACACGTGCATCCCTTCATGTTGGATGTTTACCCTGGTGGTGATGATGTCTTTTTTTCTTTGGGTTGTTGTTGTTTTACCTCTGAGCGGCACTTTTTTGCACACCATGGGCTAAATGGCCAAGGTGATGATGTCTACCAACAGGATAGTGTACCTTGCCATGTCACTAAGGTGGTGCGTGACTGGTTCCAGGAACACGACAGCGATGTCTCTGTTCTCCCTTGGCCGAAGAAATCGCCTGACCTCAATCCCATAAAGCACTTGTGGGACCATTTGGATCGCCAGGTTCGGCATGCGGACACACAACCACGTCATCTCCAGAACCTCCATGTTCTGCTGAAGTCCGATGGGCACGTGTGCCTCTGTCAACCTTTCAGGACCTCATTGCGTCCATGCCACGCAGTCTTGCCGATGTCATCCGGGCCAAGGGTGGTTATTCCCATTAGTAGGTAGGTGGTCATATTATTCTGATACGACTGTGTAAGTAAACTTAATTGGTTGAGAATAACTAACACTTATTTCAAACACCACGACATAAACAAGTACGCATGGGTCTCACCTGATGAATTTTGCGTAAGACTATGATTGATTATATATTACTTAACAGCAAATAAGCTAATTCTGTTAGTAATATCAGGTCATATAGGGGAGATGAAATTGCATCTGACCATTGATTACCTTGTTAAAAGTGTCTGGCAAATTAAATTTAAGAAGTGTTATAATAAAAGTAAAAAGTTACCTTTCACACTGAAGTTCTGAAAGAGCCCCTTTATAGTCAAAGCTTACTATGATAGATTTACTTAGTCATTATAATTATAATAGTCATGGTTTTCTTACTACTGAATTTAAGAAGGGACCGTTTTAAATATGCAAGGATTTTTTCTTGTAATTAATAGTATTCGTTTGCGCAAAATTATTTGAATGATGAGGCACTGGAGTTTATTTTTGAAAGAAAGAACTGCAGGAATATCCTTGTGTAAAGGATCAGTTAACAGCTGATAAGAATATTTGGCTAGATAGCTTCGCTGAGAAAGCAGCTACACAGCGTAACAGCAGAGAGCTGTACCAGATAGTTAATGCTTCGTGTGGAAAGAAACGGATAAGTAACAGGTACTGGATGTTGTAAATGTGGTGAGGTTATTGCAGGTGAGAATTCTGCCACAGTCAGATGGGCTGAGCATTTCAGTAATGTTCTAAACAATGTGGTTAGGTCTACTCCCATTGTTTTTAATAATGATAGATGCCTTAGTGGCCTTAATGTTGGCACTATATCACAGTCTGAAGTGATTTTGTCTCTTTCTAAACTTAAACTACATAAATCCCCAGAGCAGATGAAATTGCTACCGAAATGCTTGGAGCCGGGAATGTTTCTGTTATCGCATGGCTGACTGAAATTTTGAACATCTTTTCTGATAAAGACATTGTTCCTAAGAATTTTATCAGAGCTAGTATTATCCATATTTTTGATAGAGGTGAACGCAGTTCTTGTGATAAAAATTCGGAGTATTAGCCTACTTTCTATTCCAGGTAAAGCTCTTTGCTTGATTGTACTTAACAGAAATAAGAATCTGGTTGCAGATAACTGGGTGATAAGCAGTGTGGATTCAGAAGTGGTAGGGAATGTGTAGATCAGATTTTTTCACTTAGGCAGTTTTTGGGAAATGTTTAGAATTTCAGAAACCTTTGTTTGCTAGCTTTGTTGATATCACAAAGGAATGCTAACAGATCTAACAGATCTGAATGGTTGAACTCTTGAGCAAGTGTTTCAGTTTAATTACTTGAGAACTATTTAGCAGATACTGCTTAAGTGCGGCATGAGATAAACAGAAGAATAGGAATTATTGCTGGGACTTTTAAAAATCTATGGAGAGTGTGGCTGTATAATAGTTCAGTTCTTTCTAGAATTAGTTATGGTAGTGAAACTTGGACTCTTTTTAAAGAAGATAACAGGAAACTTGATAACTTTGATTCTAGATGTTTACGCAGTATCTTGACTATTAGGTGGTTCAACTTTATAAGTAATGATGAGGAGTCGGCCTCCTCCTTTGAGCAGTATATTGTGCAGAAATCTGTTGGTTTGGCAGTGTAATCGGTGTACGGGTTATAATAGTGTATAATCCATTAGTATATTTTTTCGAAAGATTCTTATAATAATAAAATAATAATAATAACATAATAATAATAATAATAACTCACCAAGGTTTAATAAAAAGAAAAATTAAATCTTTGAAAAGTGGATATACTTTAATAAAGATACTTATTCTGATAATTCCGTATGCATTGGATATAAAACGCAAACCGAAGTATAAGAATTTAATTAAGTTTCCATATAAGTAAGCTGCATCTCGTAATTAAAGCAAATGATATCTAAAGTTTTTTTTTACTTTCATATCTGTCCTGTAACAAACTCCTAAATAAGGGGAAATTTTAATTAGTAAGTTTTAGCAAAGTTAGAGCAGATTATGAAAAATGACGAAACACATATATTTGCTTCTTAGATTTCGTACTGAAAGATATTAATTCTCTACCAGAAATTTACTCGGAGACGTTAGGAAATAAAAATTGCTCATACATTGCAAAACAATTTACATTTGATATATGCAACGAGTTGTTTAAAAGAAAACTCTCTATAAACAAGTTTTTTTCTACTTTTAAAAAAGTAAAGAGCAAAATCACCATACTAGGGATTAAGGAGAAGTTATTACGTCTTCTCTGAGAGCGACAGCTAGATTGATAAGAGAGCTTTGCAGATATTTGGCTCAATCCGTGTGAGTAATTCGAATCGTTTCTCTTTACGTCTTAAGCCTTATCCTCTAACTGCAATCAGTAACGAAAATTATATTGGAGAAAACAGAAAGAATGAAGAAGCATCGATGGGCATTCTCAATTCTTAAAGAAGCCAAAAGAAAGAATTAGATGAACGTTTGAAAAACACTTTTTTTTCGTGTTAGTGTCATAAGAAATATTTTTTCGTCGTTGTTTCGATTTTGCAAAATTTAATGACGTTATTATTTTTTTAAATGGCGAAATTGCTTCGAAATAGGTTTAATAATTCGATTTTTATTGATATTTTGATTATAAAAATTAATGAAGTTTTTTAAGGGCTAATAAGAGCTCAAAGTATTGCGATCAAATTAGAACTGGGTTTGCGAAAGGGGGATTTAATTGTTGATGGTGCAATTGTTTCATAATAAGTTAATAATGAATTTTTAATGGTAAATAAATATATGTAACAAGAGCCAAAGTATTGCGATCAAATTTAAACCGGGTTTTTGAAAAGGGGATTTAATTGTTGATGGGGCAATTGTTTCATAATAGGTTAATAGTGATTTTTTTTTTAAGAGTAAATAAATATTGTTGCGAATTTTAAAATGGATAGGCACTGAGCGTGAGTATTAATAACTATATTTTAAAACCAATTACAATACAATGCAAATTGTTACAAAAATATGGATGAAGTATCTTATAAACAAATTAACTGCTATCATACATAAGTCATTAACCTATCTGTACAGAGTATACAATATCAACTCTGTTTGTTCTACTAAATACTACCTCTTCACTTTGTTTATCATGTCACTTGAATACCTTCAGACGTAAACAAACTCTCGTCCTGTGCTAGTTCACTAAACTTTTATTGCTAACAACAGAAAACAAACACCCGCGCACACACTAATAAATATACTAATTATTTTCACTTAACGCGCACTGACTCATACTATCTGAACGTCCTTTCAGAACTCACAACTTTAACACACTGCACTGCTATCTTTTTCATTCTTCCGAACTGTTCTAAGTTCCAATTCGTTGGCTAAATTAGGGGCGGGGGTGGCTCAGTCGGTAGCGCGCCAGGCTCGTAATCTGTAGTTCCCAGGTTCGAGTCCCACCTGGGTCAGCGTTGAGATTTATCTCCGCAAATTTCCCCGCCCTGCCCACGGTCAGTAGGGAACACCGATGGGCTTGGAAAGGCCGCCGTCCGTCGGATGGGGCGTTAAGCCGTGGCCCGTGTGTGGGAGAGCCATACCCTGTGCACGTTAAAGAACACGCTGGATGGCCTTGACGGGAGGCTACCATCTGTCTCCCAACAGCTGTTCTAGTGGGTCCCCTCCCCCAACCTTCTCTGAGCCTTCGGGGTCCATGTGACCTGGCCATTTAGCCCATGGTGTGCAAAAAAAGTGCTGCTCAGAGGTTAAACAACCCAACCAACTCGTTGGCTAAATTGAATCTCACGTAGAAGCACATACGAGTGTTCTAAGTCACGTTAAGTAATGAAGTCACTGTTGCTCGTTCATCTGTCGTAACAATATATATTCAATAACAGCCAAAATATTGCGATCAAATTAGAATTGTGTTTTCGAAAGGGAAGATTTAATTATTGCGTGGTGCAATTGTTTCGCAAATATGTTAATAGTGAATTTTTTAAGGGTGAATAAATAGATGTAGTAAGTGCTGCTATTAAATTAGAGTCACCCTATTTAGGCGCCATACTACCACCTCTAAATTCTCATTCATTTTGCAGTCTCCCTAGGCCAGCTTTAAGATTTATCTGCGCTAAACTTCCCGCCCTCGGTCAGTCGAGTATCACTAATGGGCTTGGAAAGGCCGCCGTCCAACCGTCGGATGGGACACTAAGCCGTGGCTCCATGTGAGGGAGATTCATACCCTTTTCACGTTAAAGAATAAACTAGATAGATGGCTTTGATAGGAGGCTACTATCTTTCTACTAACAGCTGTGCAGTGGGTCCCCTTTCCCCATTCCTCTGAGACCTAGGAGACCCTGTGGCCTGGCCATTTAGCCCACTTTGTGCAAAAAAGCTGCCGCTCAGAGGTAAAACAACCCAATGAACTTAACGCGGTTATGTAATCGAGATAATCGAGATAAATCCGTTAAACCTTTTGAAAATAGCACGCGGGCTCCCTTTATTACTTTCGGGTTGTTGGGTTGTTTTACCTCTGAGCGGCACTTTTTCGCGCACCATGGGCTAAATGGCCAGGTCACAAAGACCCCGCTCAGAGAAGGTTGGGGGAGGGGACCCACTGGAACATCTGTTGGGAGACAGATGGTAGACTCCCGTCAAGGCCATCCAGCGTGTTCTTTATCGTGCACAGGGTATGGCTCTCCCGCACACGGGGCCACGGCTTAACGTCCCATCCGACGGATGGAGGCTTTTTCAAGCCCATCGGTGTCCCCTACTGACCGTGGGCAGGGCGGGGAATTTTGTGGAGGTAAATCTCAACGCTGACCCAGCTGCGACTCGAACCTGAGAACTACAGATTACGAGACTGGCACGTTACTTTCGGGGACCAAAGGTGTAGGTTATAACGACATTGCCCTTATGTCAATGATTACAGACTCCTGGATAACTCTCAAGCAAATACAAAATTTAATCTATTAGTATGTATTTCATTAAAAAATTGATTATATTAACGAATTAGAAACGAGCATAATTAATTTGAAATTGTTTAATAATAATTTTTTTCTATTATGTTAGCTAAATTATTTTTGTCATATATTTCTCAAAATAAGTTATAAGCAGTTATATTTTAAAAATTAGTATTATCTGAAATCACATAACGGATTTTCCATACTTCATTCTCAATAATCGCTTGACCTCATCTTCAACCTGCCAAGTAAAGAAGCCAGTTGGCTACCATGATTATGAAATGCTACCCTACAAAGATATTTTCATAGTATGCCAAGTGTTATTTCATGGTATATTTTCTTGAAAATTTTCATGTTACGCCAGTGAGAATCTAACTTTGAAGACTTGTAACTTCTAAAATATGCATTGAATGGAAATATGTGACTGAAAACAAATTAAAGATCATGATCAAATCTTTTTAAATCTCGATTTTCAACAACATTCGTAAAGTATTTAGAGAGCATGGGAGCTCTGATATTTAACAATAATTTATTTGTTTCAAAAAAATTCATAGTTCTTTAATATTGAAACGATCATTAATCAAATTTCTAAAATGCATATTTATATTTTTAAATGGTTTGAAACAATATTTATTATTCAAGTTTAAATTATTCAAGTTTTAATTAATTTCTGAGGTAAATTCTTATGACGCATTACTATTGTGAAATATTCGAGCTTCCATCCCGAAAAACTTCATACTCTTAGAATATGAGCATTTCACATATGAACAGAAACGACTTATTATTTCTCTAGTTCAGGATTTTTCTAAGTATGGAGCTGCAGATCCCCAAAGGGTAGTGCAATTTTTTGAAAAAGGCAGCACCATATTAAATTTAAACTTTTAACGTTTCTACTATAATTAAAAATAAACAGAAACTTAGGTGTTGAACTCATTTTTATCACTCTTAACTGGAGGTGGAGTTTGTCTCAGTTTTCGTGGAGTTTTTCTCCAGGGTCGTAATTTTCAGTTCCCAGGTTCGAGTCACAACTGGGCCGGCGCTGAGATTTATCCCCGTTAAACCCTTGTTCTCTGTCAGTAGGAGATACAGAGTGGGCTTGGAAAGAAGACGCCGTTTATGGGATGGGATGCAAAGTCCTGTCCCATGTGCGGGAGAGTCCTGTGCACATTATACAACACACAGGATGGTTTTGAACGGGAAGTCCCAACTACGCCGGCGCTGAGATTTATCTCCGTCAAATCCTTGCTCTCTGTCAGTAAGAGATACAGATTGGGCTTGGAAAGAAGACGCCTTTGTTGGATGGGATGCAAAGTCCGGTCTCATGTGCGGGAGAGTTCTGCGCACATTGTACAACACACAGGATGACCTTGAATGGGAAGCCCCAACTGGGCCGACGCTGAGATTTATCTCCGTTAAACCCTTGCTCTGTCAGTAAGTGATACAGATTGGGCTTGGAAAGAAAACGTCTTTTTTTGGATGGGATGAAAAGTCCGGTTCCATGTGCGGGAGAGTCCTGTGCACATCATACAACACGCAGGATGGCCTTAAACGGGAAGTTCCAACTGGGCTGGCGATGAGATTTATCTCCGTTAAACACACTGCACTGCACTGCTCTGTCAGTAGGAGATACAGATTGGGCTTGGAAAGAAGACGCCTTTTGTTAGTTGGGATGCAAAGTCTGGTCCATTGTGCGGGAGAGTCCTGTGCACATTACAGAACACACAGGATGGCTTTGAACGGGAGGCTATCATCCGTCTCTTAATAACTGTTCGGTTCGCAACTTTATCTAATACCTCGGGGTCCTTACGACCTGGTCTTTTAGCCCATTTTATGCAAAAAAGTGCCGCACATAGGCAAAACAACCTACCCTTATACAAAGTTGCTTGGAATAGCTACTAGAATTCTTTTCTGTACTATGTGTTGCAAATGTCATAAACGAATTTTAAATACAAAGTAGATTGTTTAATGAAAGTTGGAAGAAACCATTTTTTTATGAATTTTGCACTCCACCACATTTTTATTTTAAAGGCCTTTACACTCATTATGAATGAATACCTCATTAAAATTTATTCTAATTACATTAAATTACAAAAATATGGGAATATTAAAAATTTGTTCCATATTTAGCGTAGCTACGTTACCATTCTGAATTTCCTTCAGAGTTTACGAGCTTCAGAAAGTGCTAATGTTTTTAGGGGGCGTTAAGAAAAAAGTTCGAAAACCCTGTTCTGGTTAATTAAGTGTAATCGCCACAATTTTGGATATCTGAAATCAAGGATTTAGAATTTTTTGTGTTTTTCATAATCGCTATAATCACATAGGTATGTAATAAAAGTGATTGCGACTTTATGTCTGTAAAAACGTTTATGATTCAGCCATTCAGATTAATTTTGTTGTTTCACAGACTAAAGAATAACAATTTAAAAATAATCATAAGGAGTCATCTTATAGTGCTGCCATCTAGTGAGAGGATATATTTTCCGAATAAATCATTTTAAGTAACTGAATAAAAATACTATAAACTACTTTTACAGGTTTAAATGAAAAAAATAAGTTCTCTAAACATTAATTTGAACTTAGATACATATTATGCATTAAAATTTCTTATTATATTTCATTTTAAGAATTTGCTAAATATTAATATAATTTGCAATATATAAATATAAGTCAATAACATAAATAATGCATTATGTAAAAAAATAAAGTAACTGGACACTTCCATATAAATGGAAAACAACATTCAACATTCAAATGTTCGAAAATGAAAAAATATATATATATATTTTTTCCAGGGGAAAATATATATATATATTTTTTCCCCTGGAAAATGTGTTACTGGAGATAGCGTGAAGGTCTCAGTCAAATCCCTCTAAATATATATTTTTCCCAATATTCTTTTAAAATTTAAGAATTATGGAAGGTGAAATATTTGACTGTAACTTTTACTACTAATAAAAATTTACTTCAAAAGATAAAACACAATTATAATGAAGCATTCACTATGCAATATTTGAAATTTCTGTGACGATTTTTTTTTTCAGTTTTCATCAATTTGGAGGAGCAAAAAAGGTTACGAAGAGTGTGACAGCTGCGTCTGCTGTTAAATCTTCCACCTTCAATAACTTTTTAAATATTAAACGAATATTTTCTAAAATTGACATTTAAAAATATTGGAGTGAAATTTCAATGTACATATAGCGATATTTTTTCGCAAAAACTTACTTAAAAAGTTACAAATCTTTGAATGTGGTTTTTCATTCACATTACATGAAAGATTATTTTTTGCATAAAAGGTTGCTTTTTGCAATATATTGTGTCTTAAAATATCTTTTAACATTTAGATGTAAAAGATTATTTTTTTCTCGTAAATCTCGATTCATCGAATTTAAACCACTAAAAGTTGCTTAAGATAATAATTGTCTCATAGTAAGACATATGTAACACACAAAGGCATTTTAAAGATGGACATTTCTTTCCCTTCAAACGAAAAACAAGTAGTTTGACCAGTGGTTGAAAGTCTTCAATTGATGTACAAATAAACTTGTCGAATTTCGGAATAAGACATGAATGTTTCCTTTCTGATACATAGGCTGTTTAGGAGGGCATATGAGATGCAACCATAAATAAAATAAATAATAAATACTCAATAAATAATACTCAATTAATAAATAATAAATAATACCCCTAAAGCAGCTGCTTGCCACAGAGGTCTGACAGGAGCCTGTCAGTTTATATGCCATAGTAGAAGGTCTGAGAGGATGGCAGGACCTCAGCAGAAACAAAAAAAAAAGATTAGAAAAAAAAGATTAGAAATTCCTACAAAACCTTTAACTCTATCGCGAAATACTTTCTAGAACTTTCATTTTAAAAGATAGAATCGTAATGCATCTGTGTTTCAGTCATAAAAATGTGTTCCCTCTGAGAAAAGATTACGATATCACGAAAACCCGAAATTGCAAATTTTGAACTTGAACAACTTTTTCTCTGAAAAATGGGAATCTAGTTTCGAAGCTCTATAATTCGTAAATTATGCTTTATGTTTTTGGAAAAATATGACTGAAGATTAATTAAAGATCATAATCAAGTATTTTCAAATCTTGATTTTTATCGCTATTACTTCAGTATCTAAAGAGTTATGGAAGCTAGAATATTTCACAACAATAATGAATAATTAGAATTTACCTCATAATATTAATTAAAACTTTATTAATAACTATTGTTTCAAGAAATTTAATAAAATAAATATACATTTTATAAGTTAAGTAAGTTTTTTTATAAGTTTATAATAATTTTTATTATTTTATACGCTTTTTTGCAAAACAAGATAATTTATTATTAAATTTTCCAGCTTCCATAACTCCTTCAATCATATTTTTTCATTAAATAGATATTTTAGAAGTTATATGACTGAAAGCTTTATTAGCATTGACATAACATGAAAATTCTCGAATATTTTGGTACGGCAGTATATATATATGTGAGTATTACATTGACAAGTAACTTAAAAATTCCAACGCCAGTGGCTCAACTGTTGTTGATTCAATTGAAATCGATGGAAATACTCTTGAAAATTAAAGTCTAGGTTAGGAAAAAAAATATCTGAGACAAATTTTCTTCTAACATTAAGTTTAATGTTCGATTATTTTCATCGAATTTCGCATACCTAGTAATTTTTTTAACACTAACGCACTCGATTTTTAAATAATTTGAAGACAAAGAAAAAGGACACAAAAACTGGCTCCACGGGATAGCTGTTAGGAGACGAACGCAAACCTTCCATCATGGTCATTCAGCGTGTACATAACGTACACAGGCTATGGTGCTACTGAACGAGGGGAGGGGTCATGGCTTAACGCTGCATTCGATGAATGGCAATCTTTCGTAGTTAAAAGGTGTCCCCTTTCTGCCAACGGTGTAAAGCGAAAATAAATCTCGGAACTGGAAAAGTTGGGACTCGAGCTTGTGAACTGCAGATTACGAGCTGTAGCCTCCTAATAGTGAGACAACCACGGTTTCTGGTAAAATAGGAAAGTGAAAATAATTGCTTTCTGACTATGAGTTTTCGTTATTTTTATTTATTTTATTGTTTGTTTTGTCATTTTATTCGGGTTTCTCTTTTGTAAACCGAGTTGCTAAAACTCTGTATTTACGTGCTTACATTGACAAGACAATATGCCAAAGAGAACAGACATGTCGAAATAGAAGTAATAAGAGCCCCATAAAATTTGAAAAAAAAAGTACTATTTTTACGACTTTATAAAGCATAATTCACGATAATTTTCTCACTGAAATCTCTCTAAATATCTATTTTTCGTAAAAACTTATATTTAGAGAGAATACGTATTTTTACGACTTTTTAAAGCATAATTCACGATAATTTTCTCACTGAAATCTCTCTAAATATCTATTTTTCGTAAAAACTTATATTTAGAGAGAATACGTATTTTTCAATAAAAAATATTTTCTGTAAACTGAAAATTGTACTAATTCTCACTCTCAACTGAGTAAAATCTCTTTTTTGCTTTTAATCCACCAACCAAGGACAGAGAATACACAGTTCTTCACAACTGTTGAAAAAATCAAACAAAAGGTTTTGAAGACCACTTCTATAGTTCAGGAGTAAAAAAAAATCATCCGAAAGTGTTTCAGTTCATGTTTTCGTTACTCACCCCTTTCAATCTGTTAACAGACTTTTTCCACTCCCAAGTGTCCATACTGGAATACAAACTGTTAACCGATTTTAAATAGGAAACTGTTAAACATTCGCAAAAAAATTTCCTTTATATGAACATGCAAATATACTAGCAAAAACTTTGATTTTATATTTTTTATTTTAATATGTTTTTACTTTTATTATTTTTATTTATTCTTTTTTTGGTGTGTGTGTGTGTTTGTGTGGGAAAAAATGCTTCTTTTTGTCTATATAATAGTAACGTGGTTTTTCGAACAGTGTTAGATTCATCTCAGTCCCGAGTTTGGTTAAACAGATCATCAATAATTATTAAGATTCATGATAATGTTTGTTGCATTTAAAAACGTAATCACAAGTTTAAAAATGTATTTATTTCACTTTAAACCATATACAATGTTTCTCCACGTTGAAGTTCTTCGGATCTTTCCTAGATGATCAATTTTCCAATTCTCTTTGATTTAAAAATGATCGTAAATGTTACAATTATGATGAACACTATCAACGATGTCAAGGATTTCTTGTCTCGATTTTGGATGTAAGTTAGAAGGCTCGACTGAACATAAAATGGCTAATGTTTCAGGTAATAAACCTTTTGTAAACATGCTTTAATAAAATGTTAAAGCTCTAAAAATATCAACATTCACTTTCTTAGCTTATTAAAAGAAATACTTTTTAATTATTAGAAAATCCTTTTTTTCACTGTATTAAACGTGTTTTTCAAGATCAAACTGCACAATATGTTTTGTCGGATGTTTTCATCTAATGCATTTAGCTACATCAGAAGAGGTCAGCATAATACAAGAACATTTTTTATTGATGAAATTTGTTTTTTTATATCTTTTTAAGTTCATTTTTTGCGAAAGCACAAACCAAAAAATATTTAAACTGTTATGAGTGGATGACTCCTTTTAAAAAAACTGCATGATTTTAAACTTCTTATGTCGTAAATTTCGATGTTAATCATTGGAATATCGATCAAATGGCAAATGTCGAGAATCGGTTTAAAAAAATATTGCTTTCCATGTTGTCGAGAAACTTTATACCAAACTGTGCTTCTTTTTTTGAATTTCGGATTTACAGAACTTCACAGCAAGTTCTCTCTAATATCCTTGAAAGAATAAGTGTTCAAGAGCAACAGAAAATGTGGGACGGAATATCATAGTTGTTATCAACGATAATTACTTTTCCTGAATAGCGGTTTTAAATTTCAAAATATCTGTTTTCAACAGATCAAACCTGAAACTCAGAGAAATTATATTACTGCATGTGGATACAAATTTTAGGTGAGAGTAAGAATTAAATTATTCAAACACGTTAAAAAAAATGCAAAACAATTTACCTGCCGAAAAATCTGATTGTTAGAAAAATGATGTATATATTACCTCATATGCTATATTTCTAAATTAGATTTTAGATTATTTTTCCTTATCTTAGTTAGTTCTAAAATTTACACTTTTATTATTTTTATACAGAATTTAGAATTACAGATATGAAATATATATTCAGCATGGACACAGATTAGGCAAGGTAGAAAAAAGTTCAAAAAAGCAATGGCAACAACTTCAATCCTTGTAAAATACACAGTAACATATTTTATAAATAAACAGTGAAATGTCATGAGCAGCAACAGAGAGACTATAAGGCTACGCTTCCCAGTTACTCTGAGTCCACACACACACACTTTTAGAATCAAGAACTGTCGATGCAAGAAGGAAAAAAGCATGCATAGCTATATAATTGGGTATTATTTCACAATAAATTACGTTTTTAATTTTTATTCACCTGGGAAGGCCGACCAGTTAAAACATATATGGATAATTAAATGACATAAAGACGTAAAAAGATATTTATTTATTTATATTTTTTGTATTTTCAATAAAATTTACCACGAAATTAAAAAAATTCGCAACGAATTTCATTGATTTCAAGATTAAAGAAACGTCCCCAATTATTCGGCAAAAATAAATAAAAATCAATATTAAAATTTCGGAAATAAGCAAAACCAATTAAGCAGTTTTCAAATTAAGTTATTAATACTCTCTTATTACTTAATAGCTAAAAAACTGAAGCTAATAAAAAGTGTTTTTTTTTATTAAGAATATTTTAAGTGGAAAATTTGAGCCTGTTATTCGAACATAATTATTTGATATTTGGATCGATAATTTTGCGTAAGCATAAATATTTCCTACCACAGCTGACTCCCTTTCATTGCACACCTGAAACTCTTTTCACCGCACAACTGAAACTCTTTCACAGTACACCAGAAATCCTTTTACATCACACTTGAAACATTCAAATTCTTTCACAACACACCTGAATCTTTCTTGTGGCCCACACCTGTAACTCTCTCGGAACACACGTGAAACTCTCTCATGACACCGGAAAATATCTCGGAACACACGTGAAACTTTCTCGTGGCACACTTGAAACACTCACATGGCACACCTGAAACTCTCTCTCAATACAAGTTAAATTCTCCGTGACACACCTGAAACTCTCTCGGAATACACCTGAAACTCTCTTGCGACACACCGGAAACTCTCTATCGATACACGTGAAACTCTCTCTCGACACACCTGAAACTCTCTTGCAACACATCTGAAATTCTCTCACAGCACACCGGAAACTCTCTCTCGATATACGGGAAACTCTCTCGTATCACATCTGAAACTCTCTCGAAACACACGTAAAATTCTCGGAACACACGTGAAACTATCTCTCGACACACCGAAACTCTCTTGCAACACATCTGAAACTCTCTTGCAAAACATCTGAAACTCTCACAACACAGCTGAATTTCTCTCTCATGACACAGTTCAAACTCTTGCGACAGACCTGAAACTTTACCGACAAACTGGTTGAGTAGCACTGCTGTAGGGAAGACTGCGCAGTTGATGTTTCGACAGTTCGCACAGATCATCGGTTAATGATATATGAAGCACCTCTCAGTTAATGGAACTCAACTGCGCATTCTCATATTTTTCTCATAGTCTCCCCAGTTTTCACTCAAGACACGCCACTGCAATTAACATTGATTAGTTGTAAACGATTACATTTTTCTCTTGAAGAAAATATAAAAAAGGATTCTTAACCGTAACAATAGCTGCTAGGCACTTTTAAAACATCTGAATTATCTTTTTTATTACCTTTAATAATTTTATGAAAACTACAACTAAACAGAATGGAATGATGAATGTTTGCATTTTTTTTTCTCAAGAGCACACATATGAAAAACAAAAAGCACATTTAAGTAAACAACACCAGCAGGTTGAGAGCTGGTTGAAATTAAAAATGAAAAACTTGAGTTCTAACGATTTTCTAACGATTAACAGAATCACGTAAATCACAGAGCAAAATCCGACAGAAGTAAGATCTGTTATGAATTGGCTTCATTTTGTGGAGAAAATGTGCATGAAGCTCAGTTTTTATTAAGATATAACTGAGATCTTTCCATTTTGTAGGAAAAAATATGCACAAAACTCTGTTTTAATTAAAAGATAACTGAAATCTTGTTTCCATTTTTGTGCGAAAAATTGTGCAGAAATCTAAGTTTTACTCGAAGATAACTTGAAATCTAGTTTTAAATTTTTGGGGGAGGAAAATGTGCATGGCTCTAGGTATGTTCTCAAAGATAACTAACATAAATCAGTTTACCTTTAGAATGAAATGAGGAAAATGTAGTTTTACATTTCGGAGACTTGGTTTGTCTTCTCCATTGACCTGCATTAAACATGTTGTATTTATTTGTCGGTGATTGATTACACTCTACACTGTAAAAAAATGGTGTTTTGTTACAGAAGTTACCACAATTACTAGGTTACCACAATTTTATGGTGTAAAGTACCACTATATTTTGGTGTGAGTTTACACCCAAAAAGTGTAACCTAACACCAGAAACAAGTGTAAGATAACCTTGCTGCTACCATAAACTGGTGTAACACTCGAAAAGTGAAATCTTACCTCTCTTGTTTAATATTTGTAAAAAAAAGAATTATTTTTATATAATATTTTTTTTAATATTTAGGCTGTTAGGTATGGATCATCAAGAATAAAATAAAGATATTTAATAAAAATACAGCAAACTCCTGGTTATCCGTTACTCAAGCATCTGGGATTCTCATACAACTGGCATAGGTTTCAAATCGAACATTTGAACTTGGTATGGGAAATTTCAATGCACGTGATATTCTCCTGCATTGTCTACTTTCATGCATTGTTATACTCACGCTATGACACGCATTGACATCCATTACGGCCATTAAAGCAGCAGGTAGTTGAGTTTGTGATCGTATATTTCGATTGTGTATATATAAATATACTGTTTATCGGAAATATCATACAATGTATGTGCAGTGTAGTAAACTACACTGCACATACATTGTATAAGTAATTGCTTTTTTTTTTCCTGAAATTACACTTTAGTTTCGCTATCCTCGTGTCTCGGATAGTTTTTTTGTCTTTTTATACTTTTCCATCCACTTTACCTTTTAAAAATACTCTTTCACATTTCGTTATTCGGAAAATATTGTACTACCTGTAGTCATTGTTATCCGAACAGCCAAAATTACAACTATTTCCATGGTGGCTTTCAGTGAAGCAGTTCACGAAGTTTTTGTTAAGTGCACGGATTTAAACGTTCATTAAGTGTGAAAATACGTATAAAAACAATTTTAGAAATTTACATTTGTATTAAGAGCATTTTACTTAATTTTTGATGCATTTTTATTTCAACTAAGGCTTGTATACAAGATTGTACGTATTGTACTTGGTTTCTATAAAAACATTTCTCACGCAACCGGCAGATTCATTTAACCGGCAATCCTCCTTTCCCCATAAATGCCAGATAACTAGGAGTTTACTTTATTGCAGCATTTAAAATATTGGAAAACTTTCGATCATTGTTGCATTTTAAATATTTTGAGTTATTCATATAATAGTAAAATAAAATTAAATAAAAAAATTCAGAAAAAATTTATAAGGTATTTATTAAATTCAAGAAGAGGATTTTGCTTCAATATTGGTGTTACGTTACACCATAAATGGTGTTAAATATGTAAACAGTGTAAGTCCTGACCTTACACTATTTTGTGTTGTAAGGTCACACTATAAAGCGGATGTAACATTTCATTTTTTTACAGTGTAAGATTTCTACGGAAAATTATAATGAAAATTAAAATTGCTTTGTTATTGGAACTAAAAAATATAATCTAATATTTTGCATAATAAAATCATTCGAACTTCGCCATAGGCCATTTCTTTCTGTAAATTCAACAAATCCCCATCACCACCCCAAGAAACAAAAACTGGTCTATATTATTACAAAACATGTCTATGAACTGTCCTAACAGTGCACTAAGTCAAAATTGCCTAAATCACTGTCTACATTATAACATATGAAATCGTACTAAGAAATTATACTGTCTGGCGGTGCATAGGTATATTATCGACTAGCGGTGATGCTGCAACTAATGGAGTCTGGGTTGGTTGGCAAGGTCAATGGTTTTCATAATCTTCAATTAAACTGCTAGCTCTTCAGGTCTGATCACATATTGTTAATATATATATTGATTTTAATGCACCTATTAGCGAGAAAGTACTTTAAACGATTTATTTATTTTTATAGATTTCGCACAAGCAAACAACACAAGAAAAGTTTAGTATCTATTAGCAAATTGTTATTTCATTGATCTTGGCATCAAGAGATTTTCTAGTTTTTTAGAATCAAAATTCTATGTGTATTAATAGCAATATAATTCTGGAAGATGTATGGGTACGGGAATATATATATATAAATGTACTATCACAAATTTATCCTGTTGGGTATAAAAAATATAGCACCTAACATCGCAACGAAGAAACAAACAAAAACAGAAAAAAACATTGTTCATTTAAATAACACGAAAATGAGATTTGCAGTATGGAGTTGGTACAAATGAGTTGGAGTTTATACCTCTCCTAAATGTGTGATAAATGTGCGATTAACACTAGTAATATAAGTATAAATGAGTAATTGAACACTGGAAACCATTAGCAGTGCAAGTCAATTTCGGTTTTCCCCTCACTGTATTAAACTTTAAGCTTTGGCAACTGAATTAAGTCAGATTTCCGCAATACAGTCCTACCGCGCAATTTATTCGTTGCTAATAGTATATTCATACCAAACCTCGTTATTTATTGTCGATGCTTTTCATATCCATTGTTCCGATTTGCGCCAACGAAAACTTCACGAGCCACCCAATTAGAGTAAAGCTAATGGGCTGCAAGTGACAATACGGAACTACTATTCACAGCTCTGTCCTCACAAGCGCAAACATTCGCTATTTCACAAATATTTCAGTATTGTAATGTATTAAATTTAAGATTTAAACGTGTTATAGAGAATTAATAAATGTGCCTACTGTAGACAGATATTTACAATACGGCACTTGTAGCTATCAATAATATTCTTAAAATGTGACAACAATAAAACGCTGCACACCTCAGCTTTTGTTTTTTTTATCTCTGAGTGGCACTTTTTTGCACACAATGGGCTAAATGGCCAGGTCACAAGGACCCGAAGTTTCAGAGAAGGTTGGGGGAGGTGATCCACTGGATAGCTGTTGGGAAATAGATGGTAGTCTCCCGTCAAGGCCATCCAGCGTGTTTTAAAGTGAACAGGGTAAAGCTCTCAAGTACTCTCAAGTCTCCACAGTTTAAAGCCCCATCCGACGGACGGAGGCCTTTCCAAACCCATCGGGGTTCCCTTTCTTACCGAGGGAAGGTTAAGGGTTTAGCGGAGATAGAGTTATATAATTAACCTACATTTCATTTATATTTATTTTATGTTATATTGTTATAATATATTATACTGTATTATTTATGTTATATTGTTATATTTTGTTATACTATATTGTTAATATTATAGAGTTTATTGCAATCACACTGTTATCGTGGAAAGAAGAAATGTATCAATCCAAAGTTTCAGAGAAGGTTGGGGGAGGTGATCCACTGGATAGCTGTTACTATTTTTGGGAGTGTATATTTCAAAGTCCTACAATTT
Source organism: Ryuthela nishihirai (assembly GCA_038380435.1). Taxonomy (NCBI): domain Eukaryota; kingdom Metazoa; phylum Arthropoda; class Arachnida; order Araneae; family Heptathelidae; genus Ryuthela; species Ryuthela nishihirai. The sequence goes on from JAWZYU010000020.1 coordinate 52,162,436, forward strand.
ATCCTTATATGAATTATGGCTTCGTTTTGATTATGTTGATGCCTTAGGAAACGTAGTCCCAGCAAATAATGGAGTATGACCGACTGCTTATGTGTTTAGGAGAAATGGTTCTATTTTAACGATAGGTATCGAAATACACTTTGAGGAAGGGGAAGGAAGAAAATGTACATATTATCGTTTTTTCATTGAATTAAAAAGGTAAACACGTTGAGTATATATAAAAACATTCAAATCACATCCTAAGTAACATAGACATGGAACAAAAGAATCAGGAACTGGCAGACCACAATGTCAGAAAAATTTCATTTCAGCAATATTTTAGAAGGTCTATTTCAGATGGTCATTTAAACGTAAAACCAGAGATATTTCAATTCAACAATATTTTAGAAGGTCTATTTTAGAAGGTCATTTAAACAAAACCAGAAATATTTTAATTCAGCAATGTTTTAGAAGGTTTATTTTAGATGGTCGTTTAAACAAAACCAGAAATATTCTAATTCAACAGTGTTTCAGAAGGTCTATTTAAGATGGTCAAAACCAGAAATATTTCAATTCAGCAATGTTTAAGATCTTTTTAGATGGTAATTTAATCATAAAACCAGAAATTTAGTGTTTTAAAAACTCTATTATAGATGGTTATTTAAACACAAAATCAAAAATATTTTAATTCAGCAATGTTTCAGCAGGGTATTAAACCTAAAACCAGAAATATTTCAATTTAGTAATATTTTAGAAGATCTACATTATTCATGCTATAAGTGAACACTGAAGAAATATAAAACTTCGTCATATCAGATCTTATCTTCTGTTTCCACAGTGACATATCACAAACGTCCAGCACTAAATGTGATGAGAGCAACAATGAAGATAGCAAACGCTGGTTTAGCCACAGTTCTATAACCAGCACCTGTACACGTTTCGAAATGTTCCTCGCATGCATTCTGAAGAAAATTGCCACCGATTTTAATCGCCATATTTTCTACAAATTCTGCAGTTTCTTGTCCACAGCTACCTGGTAACTCCAAGACCATCTTGATGCAGCGAACATAGCCATCAAATGAACTAAACAGAGGTAAAAAAGTTTGATTAGTATTATTGATGAAATAGAATAGTGAATAAGTATTCAAAAGCGCCGACAGATGGCGCCACGGTGCAATACTATAAGCATTTTTGAAAGCACAAAGCATAAATTTCGATGTTATTAATCAATAGCAGACATGCGTTTGGCAGAGATAGATTGTAAAAAGACCCTAAAAAATTAAAAGAAGTGAAATTTTAAGAAAAACAAAGAAAAAAATTGAAAAAAGGAATTTGTTGCATAATAACAAAAATCCATAATAAAGAAGATCATTACTAAACTTATTTTTAGAATATTATTTTAAAAAATTATATTTTTGTTTTACTGTTGATATCCCCTAGGATTCTACGAATCATTAACCCCAGACCTCATCATCGATACGCGGAATCTCTTAATAAATTACTTGTCACGATATTACTTTTATCTAGCATTGGCAGTGCGAATATATGACTGCAAAGTTTTGCTTCCTTCAAACTCATGGGCGTTTAACCTCTCTTTGACTAGCGGCCATTTTCTGAAACAATGTAAACAACATGTAAGCCACGACATTGAAGCATCATACTGATTAAGTGATATGAACGTTTTTCAAATAACAGCATATGAAAGAAATGATTCGACAGAGTAGGTTTTAGATACATTTTATCCTGAATGACGAGGACAGGTTCTTCTTTCTAGAAAACGTTGATTGAATTTAGAAGCTGTACAGTGTTTGAAACTGAATTTATTTCCCAATCACGAGAAAAAAAATCATATTCCTTACATCAGTTCGACAGGTTGAACAAATCTACTTCAGGGTTCATGGATTGCACGCCCTCTTTATATTGTTGCGGATTACCAAAATTGGATAGCCACTGAGCGTGAGTATTAAAAGCTATATTTCAAAACCAAATTCAATACAAGGTAAATTGTTACAAAGGAAATATGGATGAAGTATCTTATTAACAAATCAACTATTAACATGCACAAGTCATCAATCTTCCTGCGTAGAGCACACAATATCAGCTCTGTGTATTTTACTAAATACTACCTTTTACTTGATTTACCAGGTCACCCGAAGATCTTCACTCGTAAACCAATTCTCGTCCTATGCTAATAACTTTTCACACACTAGCCGAACAAAAAGACAGTCCGTGTAGACATTCGAAGTTAGCCATAAAAGTTCCCACTTTTATACTTCCGCGTATACACAACACATCAAGTTACTTCTTGATACTTAACGATAAAAGATCCCACTTTTATCCTTCCGCGTATACACAACACATCAAGTTACTTCTTGATACTTACGCGCACTGTCTCAGAACAGCTCACCGTCCATTTTCGAACTCTCCGACCGTTACAACACAACGACCGTTACAATACAACGACCGTTAACGCTCCACTCTTCTTCTCCAAATTCACCCAAAGTTCAATTCGTTGGCTGAAACTTTGCTTTCGGTTGCCAGATTCTTCTGTCGTAACACTGCCCCCTTCCTAGGTCTTGTTCGTCCCGAACAATTCTGGATTCCAAAGCTTCTTCAGTTCTTCGATGAAACGATGCCAAATGATCCACGTGAACCACCTTGCACTTTGTAGCTGGACATCGACGAATGCGATATACCACGTCTGTGTCAAAATGAAAGCGAATCTCATTATGACGTAGATTTCTTTTCTGACTGAAGCCTCGTCCACAAACATAATACGTGTAAGGCCTATAGCCCTTGTGAACACGTTTATGTCTCTGCAGGGAGAAGAATCGACTAAGAGTTTTCGTGCAAAACCTGTAAAAAGTTTTCTTCTTTGTCGAAAGTTTTCTTCTTTGGATTTTTACTTCTATCAACAGTAACAAGGAATGAAAGTCATTAGTGACATAAAATCTAGGGAGGAGTTTCATCCTCCAGTCTGACCCTTTTGTCAGTTGACTTTCACTTAATTCAGAACTGTCGTGATGAACCTTCAGCCATATTTCACCTGATTCAATTTGATCCCCAAGGTGCTTCACAACTATAATATCAGCTCCATAATTCTTTTTAGCTCTTCGGTCCATCTCCTCCTTCCATACTCTTGCTAGAATTGCAGCTTCTAATCCGACAACCTTACCTGTTTCTCCTGTATAAGTGAAATCAGTGATGTGTCGGGCTGCTAGCAATATTTTTTCTGTTTTACCTTCACATAGCCAGCTTGCAACATCTTCAGATACTCCTTGTTCTATTAACATGTTACGAAACTTGTTCAAAGCATTGCCGTTATGCAGAACCTTACGGACACGTGATGCTTCATCTACCCTATTATCCACAATGTTCACAAAACGCAGAAGTTCTCCTAACTCTTCGACGAGCTCTTGCAGTTCTAAGGATCCGTTACCAAGGAAACACTGAACAGCTTCCATCACTTCCAGAGAGTTGTCAACAGAGTTTTCAAGAGGTGAATCCATGTTGCTGATAACAGCTGAACAACTCAAACTCTTCATTCCACGAGCTTGTGATGCTGCAACCATTTTCTTAACTAAATCAACAGCAACATCTTCTGTACTGATGGGATCAATAGCTCCTTTTCCGAATTCATCATCATAAACCAAAGCGCACACTCCTTCAGCCAGCTTTTTGGACACAATTGAGCATCTCATTAGAGGAACGCTATCTACGGTAGCCGTCAGATCCTTGCAGCGGTAAATCTCCTTATCTGTTGGCACCAGCTCCTCTGTCTGTACTACGATGCAACATCCGACGTCTTCCATCATCTGCTCGATTTTATCTTTAGTGCAGTCGACTGTGAAGCCAGGGATGGATTCCAATTTGTCCAGAGTATATCCCTTCAATTGGAGAGCACGACCGGAGATCATAGGGACCTTGAGACCTAAAGCAGCAAGTGCAGGAGCCAAGACAAGACTCACGTTGTCGCTGACACCTCTTGTGCTGTGTTTATCCACCATCCGATGGCGCCACTCAGGTCTCCAGCAAAACACATGACCCGAAGAGGTCATAGTTGCTGTTTCTTCCGAATTCACCTTCTTGGAGCTCTCATTGTAATTAACCAGGGAAATATCAGTCATGATTGCCAAATTGTTCATTCTGGAGATCAGCGACGAGTTTTGTAACATGATATTGTCCACTTTAGAGCTCTTGTAATCGTGATAAAACTTTTCTATATCCTTATAATCTAAATGGTTATAATGTCCAAATCTGCGCATTGACTGCTCAGAAAAGAAATTCAGCATGGTTACGTTAAGATTATCTGAGGGCTTCACTTCTCTCTGATCGTAACTCTGAGGCTTAATTTCATCCAGAAAGTTAGTCTTTGAAGTACTGTCTCTGCCTGAAGCTCTCTGACTAGCATCACCTGTTACGCTTCTAAGCCATTCTTCGGAATTCTTCTTTCTTAAATCCCCACTTTCTATAAACGATTCGAGTGTGGCGATATTCTTTGGAAAAATCTCTCCGACTTCCCGGGTAACGTCGAATGGCACTTTGTATCTATGATGAATGGACGCCTCTGCTTTACTCAGACCACTCTGCGAAACGTAAACTCTGTTTCGTTCCCCCTCATTACCACTCGCTACTCTGCCTTTGCGATAATTGTCCATGACGCATTTTGCTGACAGCGAGGAATAGAATACCTTTCGTGTGGATCTCTCTTCAGATCGTGCCAGACTTGTATACCTAGGTATTTTGAAGTGCAAAGCATACTGTATAGTCTCACAGCTCTCTGATTGTTCTTCACAGTTCCTAGACATGTCACCAGCGACATAGACACTCTGCCATGCATCACCAGTAGTTGCGTGGTCAAAGGCATTATCTGTGCTATCTCTACGTTTCTTGATTTCCAGTAGCAGATCCACATTTCGAGATTCTCCTTTCTTGCGAAGATTCGATTCTTTTGTAGTCTTCCTCTCGCAGTCTTCTCGCACTTTCTCCATCTCTCTCGAGATCTCTTCAATCCATATGGTTTCATCAGAACGCCGCTGCCCCAGCGAGCTTCTCCTGTCCATCGAATTTTGTAGAAACGAATTGAATCTACATTGCTTCTTTTTCAGACAGCGAAGAATCCCGGAATGTTTTCTGGTTCCGCATCGTTTCTTAAATTGCTTCTTTTTCAGATAGCAAAGGATCTTGGAATGTTTTCTGATTCTGCATCGTTTCTTTCCCGCCTCAGCATTATGTTCATCTGTACTATAGCTCCCACTGCTGGAGATATATTCATCTTCAACCAATTTCGTTGTCTTAACTGTAACTGTAACAACATCTCTACCAGCTCTCGCCTCTTGCATAATTTTGTTCCTATAATTTTTATACTGCTCAACAATATTCTTATGGTTAGCATCTTTAAAACATTGTTCATCTGTAATGTTACCTCCAGTGCTATTAGTTTTGCAAATTTCACCTATTGGTTTTGGATTCACATTTTGATATGCGTTGCCTTTCTCTTTTTCCTTTTCATTATTTTGTGTAGCCATTGCGGCTATCATTTCATCTAATGTACTATTTTGTGTCGCTATTTCGGCTTTCATATCTTTCATATCAGTCATCAGCGTAGTCATAATGGTTTTCCTATCAGTCATCAGCGCAGTCATATCGGCTTTGAAGCTATTTATCAACTTTACTAATTCATCCATACTTCTAGTGAAAGGCATTCAATTAAATTAATCCCACTTCTGACACCAAATGTTGCGGATTACCAAAATTGGATAGCCACTGAGCGTGAGTATTAAAAGCTATATTTCAAAACCAAATTCAATACAAGGTAAATTGTTACAAAGGAAATATGGATGAAGTATCTTATTAACAAATCAACTATTAACATGCACAAGTCATCAATCTTCCTGCGTAGAGCACACAATATCAGCTCTGTGTATTTTACTAAATACTACCTTTTACTTGATTTACCAGGTCACCCGAAGATCTTCACTCGTAAACCAATTCTCGTCCTATGCTAATAACTTTTCACACACTAGCCGAACAAAAAGACAGTCCGTGTAGACATTCGAAGTTAGCCATAAAAGTTCCCACTTTTATACTTCCGCGTATACACAACACATCAAGTTACTTCTTGATACTTAACGATAAAAGATCCCACTTTTATCCTTCCGCGTATACACAACACATCAAGTTACTTCTTGATACTTACGCGCACTGTCTCAGAACAGCTCACCGTCCATTTTCGAACTCTCCGACCGTTACAACACAACGACCGTTACAATACAACGACCGTTAACGCTCCACTCTTCTTCTCCAAATTCACCCAAAGTTCAATTCGTTGGCTGAAACTTTGCTTTCGGTTGCCAGATTCTTCTGTCGTAACAATATTATAAAATCGATAATACCAACTCACACAAAAGTCGTTTAAATTAGAACAAGTGAAGTTGAATTGCTGAGTTGTTTTACCTCTGAGCGGTACTTGTTTCGCATACAAAACGTTAAATATAGCCAGGTCCCAAGGCCATTAACGACTGATGGGGACACATGGGAACTCACTTCGAGGCTGTTCAGTGTGTTCTTCAACATGCAACTTCTTGAACAGAAAGCCTGGTCTAACAGTTAAGAAGGTTTGAATTGTTGGACCTTTACCTCCAGTGGCGAAACTACTGTAGATTGTCATAAGCTCTGGGTCAAAATTCTGAAGGCCGTATCATATTGCATAAAATGGGACGGTCTCCAGACCCGAAGCGCCCCTCCTACCATGAAGGTTCAGGTAAGTTGCACCACTGTACCAATAGTTCTTTCGGCCCTGATTAGATAATTTAGTATACTATGGAACAAAAATAGCCTTTACAGTAATAAAAAAAGAGCAATTAGCATTCATGCTGTTGCTTGATACAGAGTTGCGACACTTTTTTGCCCACAATGAGCTAAATGGCCAGATCACATGGACTCCAAGGGCTCAGAGAAATTTGGGGGAGGGGACTCACTGGACAGCTGTTGGAAGACAGATAGTAACCTCCCGTCAAGGCCATACAACGTGTTCTTTAACGTGCGTAGGGTATGGCTCTCCCACACAACAAGGACTCCGAGGGACAGAGAAGGTTGGGGGACCATGGGGACCAAGTGCCCATGGTTTAGCGTTCCATTCGACGGAAGGCAGTCTTTCCACGCCCATCGGTGTCCCTTACTGATCGCGACTTTATACAGAAGTCCAACAATAAGATGAGAAGAAAACGAGGCCTCAGCAGAAACACAACACAAGAAAAAAAAACATCCATGCCTTGCAGATTCCTTTGATTCACTAGTGGGGCGTGAGTCGCTCAGTCAGTAGAGCGCCAGGCTTGCAATCTGCAGTTCCCATGTTCGAGTCCCAGCTGGGCAAGCGCTGAGATTAATCTCCGCAAAACTCCCCGCCCTGCCCACGGTCTTTAGGGAGCACCGATGGGCTTGGAACAGCCGCCGTACTCTGGATGGGACGTTAGGTCATGGTCTCATATGCGGGAAAGTTATACCCTGTGCACGTTAAAGAACACGATGGATGGTTACCATCTGTCTCGCAACACTGTCCAGTGAGTCCCTTTCCTCCAACCTTCTCTGAGCCCTAGGGGTCCTTTGACCTTGTCGTTAGCCCATTGCGTGCAAAAACGTGCGGCTCAGAATAGAACAACAGCCAACAACTTTGATTCAATAGTCAAGCACTCTATCATCATAACGGTACTCCAAAGATTTCAATTTAACCTAACAGTGGAAATACTCACCAACAACTAAGATGCAATTTGTCTTCGTATGCAACATTCTGGATGTCATTCTGGTTTCTAATGAACTTGTGCGTGCAGTGCTGAAGTCCCTCCGATGAATTCTGCAGACAAGGGACAATTTCCAAATACCCTGTGAAAGAAAACAGTTACTTTTTTCTTCTACTGTAAAGATTATCTTTATGATATTTTAACTCGATCATTCCACTAACAAATACGGTTTAAAACGATAAAAAAGCACTTTGAAAGAATTTATCATCGAAACATAAATTTAATTAGTCCTAATATAATACTTACAGAATAAATCAAACGAACTTACAATTATCCTATATTGTGAAATTTGAATAACGATAAGTAGGAATGTAAAATTATGAATAACTAAGTGAACATGTGAAGCACATATCCACAATTTAGTGCCGGAGGCGTTTCGAGATTCTTGTGTTGGAGAGCCCGATAATTTGGTTTCGAGGATCTCCAGCAATTTAGAAATTATTGTTATTACAACTTTTTTTTTTTTTTTTTTTTTGGGGGGGGGGTTAGAATAAGACTTCAATAGGGTTTCCCAAATACTAAATTATTCCACCTAATAGTTTAAAATTATATTCTCTATGAAATAAGATTCCCTAGTTGTTTTTTAAATCTATTCTTAGTGTCGGGTATAAAATATGGGGCTAAAATAAAATTATACAAAGGCAACTGTTTTGGATTTCAAATAAGTAAACCAATTTGAGATTTATTTTAAGCCGATAGGATTTTCTGGGGTCCGGATTCCCGGATCCCCCCCCCCCCCTCTGGTACTCTCTGAACATGTGCTAAATATGGATCGAAAAAGAGGTATTTTTCAACAAGATTAAACGCATCCTAATTTCTTCAGAAATGCGCGGTCATACCTGGACAGACTCGGATTTAGGAGGGGGAGGAAAGGGACATATCCCTCCCTCTCCGCTTTTTGAGAATTCTAGAAATCGGAATGGATGAGAAAAAACTTAAACACATGTATATTACATGTATTTTTTTTTAATTTATTAATAACTATTAAATGAAAAATTTTTTTACTGGAACACGGATCCATCCACTTGCCTCTCCCCTTTATTTTTATGGCTTCGATCCAATCACTTGGCTCCTCCCTTTCTATTTTTTCTAGATCTGTGCCTTCCTGGATGTTCCCCAATTCCTGGATCAGCAGAGGAGGCACATTCCCTTACTACAACACCTCCTATAACAAAAGGCCATGCAACTAAGTTATTACTTTCGTAAAGATAGTCCTAACAGGATAACAGGATAATTAGCAGCCTGGATTAGGACTATCCCAAAAGACAGCCCTAGAATCTTGACATTTCTCATATACTTATTTCTGTAATTATTATTGGCGGATTTTAATATTAATCTTTATATTGATATTTATTTAAAGAAATTATTCGCATGCATTAGCATATGATAATAATAATAATAAACACGGATAATTTTCCCTTCTATAAAGGCATTATTTGTAAATAAACATTAGTATAAAGATTAGTATTTAAATACAACAGTCATAATAATAGAAATACATTGTTAAGAAATGTCTGGACGGTGGGGCAATTTACCCTGTCGTCATAACTTAGTTGTAAGGCCTTCTATTAGAGGAAGTGTTGCTTATTCCAACGTTACCAAATTTAACCCACTAAATTTCGTCCTATGGTCCACGTTCAAGTCACTATTATCTCAATGTTAGCAAATATGAAAGGCAAGATTGCTGAATAGAATATAAACCATGGACAGTAGAAGAGGGTATGCGGGATGTATCGTTCACTATGGGAAGCCATATTGAACTATGTGATTCAATCTACATGTAGAAGGCTGGGATTGGCTCAATCGGTAGTGGCCAGGATCTTAATCTGCACGATTCCAGTCACAAATGTGACAGCTTTGTGATTTATCTCTTCTATATCCCGATCCTGCACTCGGTGAGAAACGGTACACCGATGGGCTTCAGAAAGTCTACCGTTTGTCTGGTGAAACGTTAAGCCATGTCCCCGTAGACACGAGAGCCATATTCTGTGCACGCTAAAGAACATGCTGGATGACCTTTACAGCAGGGTTCCATCTGTCTCCTAAGCTGCTCATTGAGTCCCACCTCATCCAATCTTTTTTTAGCCATTAGGATCCTTGTGACCTGGTCATTTAGCCCATTGTGTGTCAAAATAGTGCGCTCAGAATTAAAACAACCTAACCCAAAATCTTATGGACAGATAGGCATTCATACTAGAATAAGATTTTATTATCTCACCTTCTTCCAACACCAAATTCTTTTCTCGTCTGCTTCGGTAAATTTGAAAGAGAAAAAAAAAATCGACCTGAGTGTCTTGCCAGATGTTCTAGATGGAGAAGGCTAATGGGATTTTGATGCAGGTGCTGGATCTAATTCTCCCATCAGTGGAAGGAAAAGAAAGCTTTAAATTAAAGATCCTGATAAGACCTAAAGACTAAACTGGAAAAGTAAGCTTAACCTTTATCCGTTAAAATTTTTAAAATTTTGGATAACCCAAATAAGTTTTTCCTTAACTTCGTGTAAGAAAAAGATGTGTATGCTTATAGCTACTGAAAAGAATTATTTATTTCACTTGAATTATGACATCATCCATTATTTAATATTTGTGTATTGTACAAAATCTAAACAACATTTTTCATTTAAATCGCATCATTATTAATGAAGTTAAATCTTTCTTTTCATAGTGGTAGATTCAAAAGTAACAGAAGTTGATAAAGATATATGAGTATTGTGATGGCAGAATATCAAAAATATTGCCTCTGCATACAAAAGATACAGTAGTAAATTAAAAGTTTATTGAAATGTACTAATAGTTATCAGTACGTACAGTATAAAGGGTAGTTTGGTAACAAATTGATAGTGAATTAGCGAAAAATATTTTGAAACATCTGTATCTAAAACGGAGGCTTTTATATACTAAAATTATAACACAGAAAAGCATAAAAAAAGATGTAAAAGTGAAATAATAAATATAAATAACATTATGAATCATAAAAAAGCAGAAAATGTTCCACCAAAATCTGTCCCTGGTGTGTAAAATTAAAATGTAGTGAAATGTACTAATAGTTATCATTACCTACATAGTACAGAATAGTTTCGTTTGCCCCCTCCTCCCCCTTGAGAATGCTAGTAAGGTTAATGGAGGTCAAAAATTATTAAACATGCAACATATTTCACGCATTTTTCAAGAATCTTGTTTAAAATCTTTAGAAAGAAGGGAAAAAGGTTACACTGCAACCCAGTATCTTGCCCCTTCCCTTTTTTGCCCTATTCCGGCTCGATTGCGTCGCTTGCTCTAATTGTTTTTAAATTCCGGGCTTGGCTCCCACTACCACAAGATAAAAGGTAAGGTAAAAATTATTATTCTACTTTTGCTAATAAAAAGACTTTAATAAGGACTGAAAAAGTGTTGTATGTTTTTTTATGAAGTGCACAAATAAAACTTACTATTCTTAAAGTTATTATCCGTACAAAGCGCTCTTACAATCTGTAATTTAACATTAATTAGTGAAATATTTTGGTAAAAATTGGAAACACTTACTCTTCTTGAAGTCACCTTCTGAACAGAGTGAACTTATAAATTCCCTCGGTCCTGCGAATCGCATTTGGAACTCTCTCTTTTGCTCGAGTGAAAGACATTTTGTTTCGTATCTCGTTATGCAGGTCATAAAAGTTTTTGCCTGACTGGAAAAACAAAAAAAACAAAAAAATCAATTTAGATAACCTACATAAGCACACTAAAACCATTCTGCAACTTTTCTACAACTAGTTAAATGACACATTTAAATAGAGGAAAGGAAAAAAAGAAGGTTTTTGGCGGGTACGTATCCAAGGGAGGGGGACCAGAGGTTCCGACATCCGCCTCCCCGAACATCCAGTCGTCTCATACGAAATCTCAAACTTGTCTACGTGCTTTTTTGAAGTCGAAAATAGTTATTTTTTATAATTTTATTTTAGCTCCGTATTTTATGCCCGATATTAAAAATAGATAAAAAAAACTATAAAATCTTATTACATACAGAATATCATTGTTAACCTTTCCTGTTCAGTGAAATAGTTTAGTGATTGGGAAACCCTACTCAAAGTCTTGTTCTCGACGCCCTCCCGAAACTAAATCCTCAATTACCGAGACTAAATCCTGGGTACGACCCTGGCTTTTGGCTAAACTAATTTCCTACAATTCAAACATAAAACTCAAGCAGCCATGGACTTTGGAGGTCCAAGCAAACTGTCCTATTTAGCCATTCAAACACATCTGCGCTGAACTATAGCTGTTCCTTTTTTATTAGTGGAGATCATTCTAATAATATCCTGCTTGACATAGTGTACCCACCTCATTCTAAGTCTCCTCTTTTTTCTGAACCATTAGCACACTGTTCAAAAAACTGCACACTGATCCGTTGTGCAGTTCATATATATGATATAAGGGAAAGAAGTGGTGTAGCCAAGAAAGTTGGGGTGCTAAGTAGGCAAAAATTGTATTTTTACATGATCATTAGAGTTTACGAATTTACGTTGGCCATTTTACATATATATTCTTCCATAACTCTTGAAATATTAAACGCATATTGTTGAGAATTGATATTTAGAGAATTTTTTATTATTCCTAATGATATTTTTACATAAAAAGCATATTTACAAGGTTAGAGAGCTTTGAATGTGTTGGGTTGTTTCACCTCTAAGATACACTTTTTTTTCACACAAAGACCCTGGAGGCTCAGAGAAGGTTAGGGGAGGAACCCACTGGAACAGCTGTTGGGAGACAGATTGGAGTCACCCGTCAAGACCAACCAGTGTGCTCCTTAACGTGCACAGAGTATGGCTCTCCCGCACACGGATCACGTCCCTTCCAAGGTGGCTTTTCCACGCCCATCAGTATTCCATACTGACAGTGGGCAGTGCGAGGAGTTTTTGCGGAGATAAAGCTCAACGCTGACCCAGCTGGACTCGAACCTGGGAACTGCAGATTACGAGTCTGGCTCTCTACCAACTGAGCAACTTCCGCCCCATGCTTTGAACGTGACTTTCCATCCCCGTAACATGGAAGTGTTCGAAAACGTTTTGTAATGTACTTCGATCGCTTAATCCTTCCTCAATTGATGCACGTTCCCCAGAGGAAATTTCACATCAAATAGCGAAAGAACAAAGGTCATGAAAGAACAAAATAGCCGGATGAAGGAAATGACATAGCTTGGCCTTCTCATTCCGAAACACAATGCCGACGTCATTCAGCACCTGTTTGTCATTTTGGAATACGTCATTTGGAATGGGAATGTCTCATAGCATTTAATGAGAATAATAGAGCATGTTGAAAACGTGGACTTTCAAAAGAGAATAGTGTTGTCTTTATATCAAAATGCAATGAGTGTCAAAATGCAATGAGTCCATTGCTATAAAGTATAATGCTTAGACAAAAATTTGTTACTACGTTATGCCAACGGAAAGCCAAATTCGTAAAAATCCAATATCATGAATGATAAATTTCTTATGGGGAAATTAGACTGAAAATAAATTAAAAATATGAATCAAGGCTATCTGGATTTTAAATTCCAGCCATGTTCCTTCAATATTTAAAAAATTACATATCGCAAAGTCCATAGTAATGCAACACAAACCTATGCCAATGAGAAGCTGACGTCGAACCTGTATAACTTTTAAAATAAGTTTTCTTGTTTGGAAAAATGTGATAGCAGATCTAGATCTCAATCAAATATTCAATATCTCGATTTTCAATAAAATACGTTCAGTATTTAATGAGTTATGGAAGTTTAAATATTTAAAAACAGCAATGCCAGTCGTAAGAAACATAGGATATAAAAATATATAAAATACACACTTATTAAACACTCTGATACAATACGTATTACTAACTCTAATTAAGTTCTGAACTCAATTTTTGTGACTGGCATTGTTATTGTTAAATACTGAACGAATGTTGTTGAAAATCGAGATATTGATATATTTGATTGAGAACTTGATCAACTATTACAATTTTAGAAAAAATATATGTATATTAGAAATTATAGAACTTCGACGTTAGATTCCATTTACATAACAAAAAGTTGTTCCTTAATTTTTAGAAAACAGTGTATTAAGTACCATTTAAAAAGTCCTAGTTAGTGTTCTTCTTAAATAAGTTCCTAAATTTCCATCATAAAATCTTCCAAATCTCAACACTGACAAGGTTGGGCCTCAACCATCCCTTTGCGAGAAAGGAGATAATGATTGGCTTGGAAAGGCCTTCGGATGGGACATTATAAACTATGGCCCCGAGAGATGTACTGTTTCACATTAAAGAACGCACGCACTAGATGGTCTTAATGAACAGCTACCACCTGTTTCCCAACAGATATCTGGATCGCTGGTTAACTGTTTTCTAACAGTTATCCAGTGGTTCCCCTCCCCTATTCAACTCTGAACCTTACGGCAGGAAAGAATGTTATCAAAGCCACGAAATGGGGGTACTAATTCGTCTCCAAATCCAGTCTCACTTCTTCAGTCTAGCTTCAGTTCACTTCTTCTAGTCTCAAGCTTACTTCTTCTAGGTTGGGTTGTTTTAACTCTGAGCGGCACTTTTTTGCACACCATGGGCTAAATGGCCAGGTCACATGGACCCCGAAGGCTCAGAGAAGGTTGGGGGAGGGGACCCACTGGAACAGCTGTTGGGAGACAGATGGTAGCCTCCCTTCAAGGCCATCCAGAGTGTTCTTTAACGTGCACAGGGTATGGCTCTCCCGCACACGGGGTTACGGCTTAACGTCCCATCCGACGGACGGCGGCCTTTCCAATCCCATCGGTGTCCCCTACTGACCGTGGGCAGGGCGGGGAATTTTGCGGAGATAAATCTCAACGCTGACCCAGCTGGGACTCGAACCTGGGAACTACAGATTACGAGCCTGGCGCGCTACCGACTGAGCCACCCCCGCCCCTCTTCTTCTAGTGATGCAGTTCTCAATATGCAGTTCCCAGGTTCGAGTCCCTCCTGGGCCATTTGGGTTGGTTGGTTCCACTCTGAGCGGCATTTTTTTGTACACAATGGACTAAATGACCAGGTCACAAAGACCCAGAGGGCTAAGAGAGGTTTTGGGAAGGTTTTGGGAAGGGGATTCATTACACAGCTGTTAAGATACATATGGTCGCCTCCCATCAAGCCTACCCAGTGTGATCTTAAACGTGCACATGATATGGCTCTTCCACACACAGAGTCACGGTTTAATGTCCCATTCAACGGACGGAGTTTTTTCCAAGCCCATCGGTGTACCATACAGACCGAGGGCGGGACAGGGAGTTTTACGGAGATAAATCTCAACGCTGGCCTCCTTGAATAACTTCCTTGCCTCCTTGAATAAGTCCACGATATCTATTCTAGTATTTGCATCTCCATCACCTTTATTTAGACTGTGATAACATCGCTTGTCAGCCTGATTTCTTTCCGTTTACCCTTCAGAAGAACTTATCTAGGGCAGATGTGATCTAAGCTAAGACTCATTGTTTCTTTAATGTCACTAAGCAAATGAGTTAGTAGATCACTACCATCGAACTATTTTAGCAGCAAATCCTTGGCAAAGATCCACAGTTAAAGGGTTGCTGTTGAAAACAAAGTCACGTGTTCGAATGACGAATTCCTCTTTAAGGATTTTTAAACACATCTCTTCTTGTTGGGCCTTTTCTTTCTTCACTTTTTACCTTTTTATTATTTATACTTTATCTCGTTTCCTGTGTTTGTGGGTTTCTCGATTGGTACTTATTCCACGATATCTCTCCCCAAGCGACGATCTTGGCGGGGATGGCTCAGTCGGTAGCGGGTTAGACTCGTAACCTGTATAGCTACCAGGTTCGAGTTCCATCTCGGCCTACATCGGGAATTATCTCCGTTAACCACAATTCTGTCCCCGGTGAGAAAGGGGACAGCGTTGAGCTCGAAAAGGCCGATGTTCTTCGAATGGGACGTTAAACTGTGGGTCTGTGCAGAAGTGTCGTACCCTGGACACATTAAAAACAATCTGAATGGTCTAAACATGGGACTACCATCTATCTCCTAACAGATGTCAAGTGGATCCTCTTCCTCTAACTCTGAACCCTTAGAGTCCTCATGACCTGATCATTTAACTCAACTTGTGCAAAAAAGCGCCAGTCAGATCCAACCTCTGACTGTCACATAAAAGGCTAAATAGACAAGTCACAAAAATTCCCAATAGATCAAAATAGGATAGGTTTTCAACTGGAAGGCTATTAAGAAACAGATGGAAATAGATGATCCCGTACACGGGACCACGGCTTTATGTCCCATCCGAAGGACGGTTGCCTTTTCAAGCCCATCGGTGTCCCCTACTGACCTAGGGCTGTGCTGGGAGTTTTGCGTAAATAAATCTCAAAGCTGGGTCATACGAAACTGGCGGGGTACCGGCTGAGCCAACCCTGTCCCAAGTCAGAAGGTCCCCACGTGCTCAAAGCTGAGTAGGATTTGAACTGAACAGTTATTAGAAAAAATTAGAAAATCTAGAGTTTCCATTAATGTGCAGAGGATATGATAGGATATATTCAACAAGTTGCAGGTAGGCTGCGATCAAAAATATTAAGGAAACCATTGAAAAGGACTGAATCGAAACGGATTAGCATTACTTTCCGCTGTTTTTACTCTCAATTCTAGTAGTTGGGCTGTTTTACTTCTGAGCAGCACTTTATGCACACAATAGGCTAAATCTCCAGGTTACAAGAATTCTAAGGTCTCAGAGAAGGTTAAAGAAAACGAACCACCGAATAGTGCTTAAGAGACAGATAGATGCCTCCCATCAAGGCCATCCAGCTTGTTCCTTAACGTACACAGGATATGTTCTCATGCACACGGAGACACGGTTTTACGTCACATCCAGTGGCCTTTACAAGCACATTGGTGTCTCCATTCTTACCGAGGAAGGATAAAGGATTACAAAGATAAATCTCAACGATGGCACAGTTGGTATTCGAAACTGGAAATTGTAAATTTTGTTTCACCCTCTACGATGTGAAAATTGTCACTTATGACTAGGTTTAGAAGGTTGCAGGGAACTGGGGAAATAAGTTTGTAGGATGTTTAATTAGAGACAAAAGGAATCACCTTGATGTCAGAACTCAGCCCACCAAAATGCCACGATTCGTCGTCTCCAAGGCTTTGTGTTGTTTTACTCTAAGCAGCGCTTTTCGTTTGAAAAGAATGGGCTAAATTGCCATGTTAGAAGAACCCCGAAGGTCAGGAAAGTTTGAGAGAATGGGACCCACTGGACAGCTTTTAGAAGATGGTAGCCTCCCGTCAAACCCATCCAGAGTGTTCTTTAACGTGCACAGTGTATGGCTCTCCCGCATAAAGTATCACGGCTTAACGTCCCATTCAACCGACAGCAGCCTTTCCAAGCCCATCTGATCGGTGACTCTGATTATCGATGTCTCCTACTGACCGATGAGAGGGAATTTTGCGGAGATAAATCTCAACGCTGGCCCAGTTGGACTCGAAGCTGGTAACTGCAGATTACGAGCCTCGAGGGCTACCGACTGAACCATCCCTTGCTCCCTTTCCAAGAATCACTGTCTGCGATGTTTATCATGCATCTTAAATAATACACTGCATGACTTTGACGGTAATATCAGCTAAAATATATACTTTAAAGCTCAAAACAGAGTTGAAGAGAGTGGTAGCCTTCTGCACACATCTTCCCTAAAAGCTCTCCAATGTCTCGTCTTCTTCAGCCCTGTTATGATCGATGTGGTCGTTGTAACCTAACCATATATCTCCTCGCGCAAAGAAGAAAACTCATCTCAGGGATAAAACAACCCAAACTAAGCTTTTCTCGAAAATATTTTTTTACGTGTTGAATATTTCACCGTCATTTTTTCTACTGTCTAGTCACACAAAGCTATTTCAAGCGATGTCTTTACCCTGAGCACCTTTGGCAGAGGAACCACACGAGAGATGGCAAAAGTCCAGACAATGAGTCCTATGACACACGCGTAATGGAAAGTCCCTGTAATCTGTTTTTGTAGCCGTTACTCACGCATAACAGTACGAAGAAGATAGATAGCGAGAGGGACTGTCAGACGTTGAGCAACGAGACAGACGCAGATCAACGAAGAAGGAAATGATTACACGGAATGAAAAATTCGGCATGAATGAAAGATTCAGATTTTGCCGCCTGGTCTACTTTTCTTTCTCTCCTACTTGTCGTCTTTTGGCTTGCCGCTATAAGAGTTCTTTGTTGGTGTTGTTTTTATCTACCCATCCCAAATGTTGCGGCTATTTCCGTGAGGTGCACGTGACAAAAATGGTATAAACTGAGATATGGTGTCGTTGTTTTATTTCTTTGACAGAAGCAGAAAATTTTTCGCGGTGCGTCTGAATCCGAAGTCTTTCATTTCAAATAAAATTTTTCCACAAATTTGGTACAAAGAAGTGTCATAGTACGAGGAGTGCAACTGGCAGGTGCCACATTGATACACAGGGCTTCGGACAATCGTTAACAAAAGGATGAAAATTTAAAATATATACACATATATATATTCCCTCAAGCAACTGCATGCCACAAAGGTTGAGGCAGGGATGGCTCAGTCGGTAGCACGCCAAGCTCGTAATCTGTAGTTTCCAGGTTCGAGTCGCAGCTGGGTCAGCGTTGAGATTTATCTCCGCAAAATTCCCCGCCCTGCCCACGGTCAGTAGGAGACACCGATGGGCTTGGAAAGGCCGCTGTTCGTCGGATGGGACGTTAAGCCGTAACCCCGTGTGCGGGAGAGCCATACCCTGTGCATGTTAAAGAATACTCTGGATGACCTTGACGAGTGGCTAACATCTGTCTCCCAATAGCTGTTCCAGCGGGTCCCCTTCCCCAACCCTCTCCGAGCCTTCGGGGTCCATGTGACTTGGCCATTTAGCCCACAGTGTGCAACAAAGTGCCGCTCAGAGGTAAAACAACCCAACCCAATCCACAAAGGTCTGACAAGAGTCTGTCAGTTTATACGCCATAGAGAAGGTCTGCGAAGAAGGCAGGACTTAGCAGAAATACAACACGAACATCCATGCCTTAACTGGGGCTCGAACCTAGGTCCCTTTGATCAATAACTAAGCACGCCAAACACACGGCCACGGGACTTAAATATGCATAAATATTTAAGGGACATAATTTTTCAAAAATTCAATTACAAGCTATCTATTTTTAAATAGTATAAGATGGCATTATTTATTTATTGCAATTTTATTAAAATATTTATAAGTATGCTGAAATTAATTGCCAAAGATAAAATAAAAATAGCTGCCAGTTAAATTTTAAGAAAAAGTATTTAAAATTTGCTATTTACTGTTAATTTAACTACTTTGCAAATGCACCGTCAAGTTTTGGAAATAGGGATATTGGAAAAACTGCGCAGTTGATGTCTCGACAGTTCTCACAGGTCAAAAACCTGTCATGTATGATGCAACATATGAGTTCTTTCAGCTCAGTTAATGTTGATGATATATCGAATCATTGCATCTGTTGACATGGATATATATTAAAGAAAGTACAGAATGAACCGTAATATATAGGACAGAAATATGTAAAGTGACCCATAGTAGCCATATTGAACATCAGTAATCTTTTTCTGGTATGTAAAAAGTTTTAATAAGTAAAAATGTCTCAAAATATGTAGCATTTGCTGATGATGGTTTATTTTAATTCTTAGCAGCACTTTTTTGCATACAATGGGCTAAATGGCCAGGTCACAAGTTCGCGAGGGCTCAGAGAAAGTTGGGTGGAAGGGCCTCACTAGACAGCTGTTAGGAAACAGATGATCGCCTCCCATCAAGTCCACCCAGCGTATTCTTTAACGTGCACATGATATGCTTCTCCCGTATAGGGTGCCACGGACTGATGTCCAATCTGACGTCGGAGGTTTTTCTAAGTCCATTGGTGTCCCCTACTGATCAAGGGCGGGGCGCGGAGTTTTGCGTAGATAAATCTCAACGCTGGTCCAGGTGGGATTCGAAATTGGGAACTGCAAATTACGAGCCTGGCGCGCTATCGACTGAGCCACCCCCACTCTCACTGATAAAGTGTATTTAACCCTTTCACTACCGTTCCGGCCGTACCGGCCGAATCCCTTTCGCTACCATACCGGCCCGTCGACCGAGGAGAAGGTAGGTATAACGGGTGAACTCTCCCTCCCCTCTTTGTGCATCTCCCGCTCAGAGGGTTCAAACGACCATCAATTAACGTCTAATTGACAAACTACCTGCATCCCTCCAGACAACAGGGGGACTCTAAGAGTCGACTGCAGAATGTGGGTTGTTTATTGCTTCTTGAAACTTACATTTCAGCAAAGAGCAAAGGAAACATTGAATAATTTTTTTGGATTTGAAGGGAAGAGAAAAACGTCTTAGGACTGAATAATATATTCATGCATTGATAGGTTCTCAACAGAAAGTAGAAACAGTTGAAATTGTTAAATGTTTGATCAAGAGGGAATCAAATTCACAACTTTACAATTTCTTAAAAGAGCTTTTTATGGAAAAATGTGATTATTGACAATCACTTTTGAAGATCTGACTGCGGTCTGCCTAAAACCTACTTTTGATATTTTTAATATTTAATGAGTTATAGAATCTGGAATATTTAACATTAGCTTACCTTGTTAACCAAAAATCATTCAAAATTCATATACTGTTCAATCATTACATATGCAGCTAAAATATACATTTTATTAAAGTTTACAGAATGTTTCTTTTTCATTTTAATATGTTGCAATAATTTTTCAGGTTTTGATTGAGTACATTTTCCAGCTTACAAAATTATTTGGATACTGAACAATTATTTGTGAATAATTTTACATTTAAAGAGATTTGATAGAGACCTCAAATATAACTTTAGTCATATTTTGTCCATATTAATATTACTTAAGAAGTTACTGATATCTGAATATGACTCCATATTCAAATAACATGAAACGTTTTTTCTGTTCAGTATCTACGTATAGATATAATGCTTAGACAACAATATAAAAGAATTTCCCCATTTTTTTTTAACAGAATGCTAACTTTTGGAGCTTTCTAACTTAAAATATAAGACTTTA
Organism: Ryuthela nishihirai; assembly: GCA_038380435.1. NCBI lineage: Eukaryota > Metazoa > Arthropoda > Arachnida > Araneae > Heptathelidae > Ryuthela > Ryuthela nishihirai. Next base: position 52,183,265 of record JAWZYU010000020.1, read on the forward strand.
TGGTAAAATGCTATAACAAAACAAAACAAAAATGAAGATCTACATTTAGTGCAGCTAATTATTAAATTTCAATAATATTCTCTTATTATTTAAGGAGTTGCATATGCTGGAATATTTAACAGAAGCAATGCGTAAGGAACTTATATAATCTTTACTAACAGAGCAATAATTATTTATACAAACTTCCAAAATAAACAATTATTTGATAAAATTGGTTACATATTTGTTTCATTGGCTATCCCATGGCCGAGTGGTTAGCGCGCTTGGCTACTGATCGGAGTAAACATCCATGCCGGGTAAGGCATGGATGTTTGTGTCGTTTTTCTGCTGAGATCCTGCCATCCTCTCAGACCTTCTACTTTGGCATATAAACTGACAGTCTCCTGTCAGATCTCTGTGGCAAGCAGCTGCTTGAGGGTTTTTTTTTTTTTTTTTTTCATATTATTTTTCATTCATTTTCATTTATTATTTAGCCGTCCCATGGCCGAGTGGTTAGCGCGCTTCACTACTGATCTAAGGGACCTGGGTTCGAGCCCCGAATAAGGCATGGACGTTTGTGTTGTTTTTCTGCTGAGGTCCTGCCATCCTCACAGACCTTCTACTCTGGCATATAAACTCTCTGTGGCAAGGGGCTGCTTGAGGGGGTATTTATTTATTTTTTTTTTCATTTATTATTGGGGTGGAGGGGACGGCATGTCCCTCTTTCCCTCATCTTCAGAATGTTAGTAACTGGATTGGAGATATAAATAATATGAAACAAATACGCAACACGATTTTTCAAAACAAATTTAAGACCAACACTACAATGGAGTGGCAATATTATACTGAAACACCAATTCAGGTATTTTCAATCTTTCGTTTATTTCTTTTCCGGTTCGATCCAGTTAATTGCTCTTCCCATAATTTTTTTTCTAGATCCGACTTATATAATCCGACTAATATGATCCGACTTATATAATTAAAACTATTACATAGTTTTAATGTACTTCTGGAATAGATTTCTGATACAATGAGCTTGTTAAATATTTAAATTTCTATAACCCTTTAAAAATTGAGTGAATTATGTTGAAAATATAGAATTAAAGAGTCACGTGTTATGATGACTAATTTATCTTCAATAAAACACTTTACACTAAAATTTTCATTTACCTACGAATATGCTTTCCTTTCATGTCACGAAATGCTCTTTCTAAATCGGCAATGGATATATTACTGCAAATTGCAACATTCCGAAAAGTTCTAACCCACTTTTTATTCAATGCTAACCAAGGCATATGGAAATATGTTATATATAACATAAGTTTTGTGCGAACATGCCGAAAACGTGCTCCAAGAAAATTCTCTGATAAAGCATAGGTAGTTAGCATTATTTATAGCACACTAAAAATAAATAAAATATTAAATTATTAGAGCAGCCTGTCACAGAGATGTGAGAGAAGCCTGTTAGTACGCATAATACGCTATCGAGAAGAACTGGGATGAAGGCGAAACATCAGTAGAAAGAAAACACAGAAAAAGAAATATCCATGCCTTATCAGGGATTCGGACCCACGTCCGGTTAGTTATTAGCTAATGAAAATTCAGGGATGAAATATTATTATACCCTCATAAATGATTGTACGATGTGCAAATTCGTGTATCTCTGATTAGGAACCTAGTTAATAGTAAAGAGACAAAGTTATTTTACTCAGCACTGGGTGGTGGTTAAGTCTTAGGTTTAACTTCTAAACTGCACACTTTTGCACACAACAGGCTAAGTGGCCAAATCAAAAGGGCTTGGAGAAAGTTGGTGTAGGAGATCCACTGGACAGCTATTAGGAGACAGCTGGTAATCTCCCATCAAGAGAATTCAGTGCATTCTTTTACTTATATAGGGTATGGTGTTTTACCCACAGGTTAATGTCCCATCTGACGGACGGCAATCTTCAGAAACCCACCGTGACCCCCTTCTCACGGGGGTTAACGGAAGAAAATCTGAATGCAATCGCATTTGGGAGTAGAAATTGGGAAAATAAAATTGTGAGTCTGGAGCTCTGTCAACTAGCTATATTTGTGCCAGAGGCAATAGAAAATTGCACCCCTATATAGTTTCATAGCAGTCTTTTTCTGAGCCTCCTCATCTTGTATTTTTCTGAACCCCTCATTTTGTATTTTTATACGCCACCACATCTTGTGCGCCCGAGGCTAGTGCTTTACTTGCCTCGCCGTTGTTATGGCCCTGGTAGTTCTGGGGAGAGCTGAAAGGGGACCATATTGATTTTCATGTACCATATACATACTTTGTAATAATACTTCTTGAAAGATCATCACTTCAAAGAGAGAAAAATCATACGTTGCCTTTTTCGGCAAGAATAATTTCTGTCAAAACACTGGAAGAACATATATCGCCTCTGAAGAATACAGGATGTTCCTTTTCAAAGAGAACGAAATTTATCATTTTCCAAATTTTGTACTCTTTAATAGTGATAATTTGAACTAGCAGATGATTTGGAAAATTTAAATAATAATACTTTACTAGTACTTAAAAAGGAAAAAAAACAATAAAATTAAAACGTTGGGTTTTTCCAGTGAACATGATAGTTTTTCGTGGGGGAGGAGTATATAAGTTTTGTACAGTAGTTTCAGATTACGGTTCGAAAAAATAGCAAAATTTGATGAAAATCTTAGCAGAAGTGTTATTTTAAAATCCATTTTATAAAATCACTCTACAGCACATGCCTTTAGTTTAGTAGAGTTATTTACAGTCGCTCAAATATATATCCGAACACTATGGTTGATTACAGAATACATAAAAAATATCTGTCAAATGTTCATGATTTAGGTCCAAAGGTATAAATGGTAAAGTGGGGTTCCTAATTACTGAAATATTCTACAGGAAATGATAAAATGATATTCTAGATAAGATAAAATTATATAGGTTTTTTTTATATCTACTTTTAGTGTCGGGAATGTCATATGAGGCGAAAATTATACAAAGACACCTGTTAGGGATTTCAAAGTAGGTACACAAGTTTCAGATTTATATGAGATAACAGGATTTTCGGAGGGGTCGGACCTAAACCTCACCGGTCTCCCTGGATACGTCCTTGCTTATAATGGAAAAAGATATTTTCGTCATACTTTCCTTTCATAATAACCTTTTCAAATAGAGGATCACTTCCAAAAAATTGTTTGACAGTCAATTCAAGTCTGAAATCTCTCATGAGAAATACACAAGGTTACAATCCAATAATAATTTTCATCTTTCAAAAATATTAAATATCTATGGGAAATGTACGAGGCATTTACAGTACCTACGGGTATAATCAATTACCAAGAGAAATTATTTCATTAAACAAATTTAAAGAAATCAAAAATAATGTTAGGAATGTTTTTCAAGGCTGAAAAATTAATGAAAAAAAAAACTGAATTATTACAATGGAGCCTCCACTGAAATTTCACATCGATACACTTAAGTGTTGATGGCATTGTTTTATACAATATTTATGCATTTTCATGTAATGTTATTTATTATTCATCTCTGATGCAGATAAGCAGATGTTTTTTGGGCATTTGTTGAAACTTTTGTATAACTAGCATGAATGTGAATAAAGATTATTATTATTATCAAAAGTACAACGGAAAAATGGGAGTAAAACGGAAATATTCATGTAAAAATGTTTCTTCACATTAGTAAATATAAGTGATATGTTTATGAAAACGAAAGAAAATATTAAAATAATTAATATTTCATTTCGTAAGGGAAAAAAAGCATTAATATATGGTAAACCAGTATTATTCGCTACAAATTAATATTTCGATCTATTTTACCAGAAGAGGGGAGACTGCCCTCCTCCCCTCGGTCGATGCCCATGGATACCACTCACTGACAGGTTTCTTTTTCCAATTAAGCATAACTCATGAGAAATATTTATTAAAAACTTTGGAAAAGAAATAATTAATTTTGTAAAATATTGCAAAATGTTATAACATTGGCTAGGTATAAAAATTTCTTTTCTGTAATTGAGTATCACAGGAAATATCCTGTAAACCCGGAACTCATGAATAGTTATCTGAAAAATTTGAATATCGCCATTCTTTTTGTTTTGTTATTTTGCGAGGTCTGGTTTTTCTCATTTCTCTATAGAATACTATATGAACAGGCTCCTGCCAAACATCTCGGTAGCAAGTAATTGCTTGTGGAATATTTTATTTTCCGTCATAATTTTCACTACTTACGTTTCACTATGCTCACGGAATTATTTCGAACACAATTCTCTCTTGAAGAATATAAAAGTTTACTAGAAATAATTTCTTCCAAAAATTCGATAATATATAGTTAAATTTAACTAATTAATTAATTAATTAATATTAGTTCGATACTATATAGTTTAAATTTTTGTATTTAAATTTCATGCAATAGTTTCTTCTTCGAAAATGTATTTCTGAAAGCTGCTTTATTTCATCTTCTCTATTTAAATCATTTTTTTTTTTCGACTTATTTCCTTTTCAGCGTTCGCTGCTGAATCAAGGCAAATGTGGAAGACAAGACTTTCGTTCCCTTTTATTGCACTACCTACCTGTAGGGCTCTGCTGCAGGAAGCGGCTCTCACCGCTTCCTGCAGCAGAGATACCGCACCTGCAGGAAGGGCACCTGCAGGAAGGTCTCACCTCTTCCTGCAGCAGAGCCTTGCAGGTTAGGGTGAGTTAGAAAGAATGTTCACAGATATTCACTCCATGCACAATGTCAGCCAAAGTCACACCTCAGTTGTTTTCTCGTAGCTGAAGGTCACATTCTCATTAACTAGTTGCTTTCTAGTGACAATCTGAAACGCTGTTTCTAGAGAAGTCAGTTTAGTAAAATGGCTTTTCGACTCTAAAATTTTCACTAAGACCAAATATTTGTTTCATTTCTTCAAACTGAATTCTGTTTCCTAGGAAAAAATCAGTTTATGAAATGAAATGAAAATGAAAATAAATTATTTCTCAAACATCTCCTTCTCAGAGAAGTCTGACAGGAACCTGTCAATATAATACGCTGTAGAGAATATTTTGAGGAAGGAGAGACCGCAGCAGAAAGACACATCTATACAGGGGTACGACTTTTTTTAGGTTAAAAATAACCCCATTTGGGGGATAATTACCGGGAAAAACTTTTTTTTTCAATTTGTGTTGAATTAAAAATAATTGAACTATTTAGACATTAGGTATAAATTTTATTATTGACATATGATAACATGTGCATATCCATTGTTTCTTCGGCGAGAGGGGCGGGGGTGGCTTAGTCGTCCCAGGTTGGAGCCCAAACTGAACCAGTTTTAAGATTTATCTCCGCAAAAACTCTCCCGCCCTGCCCACTGTCAGTAAGGGGCATCGATGGGCTTGGATAGGCATCCATCCACCGGATGGGACGTTAAGCCGGGGCCCTTGTGCGGGCCATCTGTCTCCTCTGTCCAGTGGATCCCCTTTCCCAACCTTCTTGAACCATAGGGGTACTTGTTACTACGTCATTTAGTCCGCTGTGTGCAAAAAAAGTGCCGCTAAGAGATAAAAGAGACGAATTCTTTGGCAAAATTACTTGCGGCAGGCGGTAGTAGATTATTTAGTTAGCTAAATGATCACTCTACATCACATCTGTTGCAAAGTAAGCAGTGCTAATGCCACCTTGCTTACTTGATGATCTCAATCCAAAATTTAAGAATTTTCAAATCATAGTTTTTGGTGGAAGATCAAAAATAAAGCAGAAAATTCTGAAATAATCAAGTCAACGTCCACGTCGACGAATTATCTGAATAGGTTTACATAATGACATGCATTTTTATTATGTGCAGATTTACTAAATTAGTCTAGATCAGATGCCTTTCTCCAGAAGTCCGTAACAGATATATTAAGGTTTCTATTAATTGTACCTACCCATTTAGAAGACAGAACCTCTTTGACCGAGTTTGTTCTTTTCACTTGTAATACTGTTTTCACTTGTAATACGTTTTCACTTGTAATATTGTTTTCACTAGTAATACGTTATAAAGAAAATTTTACAAATAGGAAATTAAAACAAATCAGTATACTAATTAAATCTTTTTTTTTTTATAAGAAAAAAGCACCAACCTATTATGAACTGCACATCTTTTTATTTTATACCTATTTTTATACCTGAGAATTTTATCTGTTTTTACGGGTGGAAAGGGGGGGATGAAAACTGGGTGAAATCGAGTTAAAAATGAAAACTCATACGCTATATGTACAAGGATCGAACCCAAGATCAGTGATCAAACACGCTAGACTCTCTGCCGCTCCAGGATGAAAGGACTTCTGTTTCCTCATGACTTTAAATTGTGTACAGCATTTGGATATAAAAATATGTAAAGACCTGAAAGGATCCTGAATGACAATGTACAATACTAGGCAATTAGCTCATACCTATTTCAACTAATCTACTCAAGTGTTTCATATTTACTTGGACTGTAAAGATTAACTTGGATGATAAATACTTCGTGAATTATTTATAATATACTAAATCGGCCAGACCCGAAGCAACGAGTACTAATGAATTTTTTCGATGGATGGGGATTTGGGATAAGATGTACAAATAAGGGAGGGCCAAGGGTCATGAATTCTGATAAAGACCATGTACAGGAAAGAAACAGAGAGGAAAAGGGCAAAGGGGATGGCCCATGCCTAAAGCAGTAGCTATGTTAGTGGATCCCAACTTATGACCACGGACCACGGAAAATACAATGATTTATTTTAAACAACAAAGTGGAAGTTGTTTAGTTCTAACTTTTGATATTTTAAGGCATACAATTAGAATTTAATTGCACTCTTGTCTACTGATCAAAGGGACCTGGGTTCGACTCCCGTGTGAGCTACAGTTGTTTATGTTGTTTTTCTGCTGAGGTTCCGCTATCCTCACAGACCTTCTACTATGGCTTTATAAGCTGACAGTCTTCTGTGGCAAGTAACTGCTTGAGGGAATATTCAATTTTTATAAAAGAATTCATAGCGTATTTCTAGCATGTAGCCAGGAAGTATTTACCGGAAAAATGGTTTGCAAAACTTTTAAAAAGTGGTGGAACTAAAAAAATATAGATATAGATGCATAATTTTAATTCCGATAAAACATATATTTTCACGTAATATAATAATAAATGGTTTGAAAAAAAAATTAATATACAGAATAGTTAACTTTTATAAGTTCAATTTTTATCTGATATTATTACATAATCATCCTAAAATTTCGGGTGGGGGGGAGAGGAGATTTTATTTTCCCAACAGCAAAGTTGGAGTAGTTAGTTCCTATACTGCATGATTGGCATGTTTGGAGCTCTGCAATAAACAAATTATAAAATGAAAAATAATTCCTTTGTGACAAGATAATAAGAAACTTAACGTCTTTTATTCTAGATCAGCGGTTCTCAAGTGAGGCTACTTGATAATTGAAATAACAAAAAAAAAATTAATGATACTTTTTATTTATGATACAAGTTTGCCATCAAAAGAACAATTTAAAATAAGCGCATTAATATATAAAATAAAAATAAATACCTCCTCAAGCAGCAGCTTGCCACATAGGTCTGACAGGAGCCTGTCAGTTTATTACGCCATAATAGAGGGATCTGTGAGGATGGCGGGCACTCAGCAGTTTTTTTGCCAACTGCACGCGGTGTTCCCAAATGGTCACCTCCCAGGTACCGAACGCTCCCAAAGCTGCTAACTTCGGTGATCGGACGAGAACCGGTGTTCAGATTCAAATTTATAGCATTTTTTATTTCATTATGAAAGCATTTACTTCAACCGAAGCAGTATTATTAAGTATATTGCCCGACACAGTACATAACTATTTGATGAGGGGATTGAACTATACATTGAAAGAAAAATTAGAAGCTTTTGTTACCTGAATTTCTTTTTCTATTTGAGTTTACCTTACAATTTTATTCGTTTTCCTCTTAATGCTGCTGCAGCTCATTTGTTGTCGCTCTCTAATGCGACAACGAGAAAATATCTCCTGTTAACTACTATTCTAGATGCTGAAGTGTCGGTGGTTTGACTAAGCAAATAATGATGTGGTTAGAAGATGGAGACATCAACAACTTTTGACTAGCTTCTTGTGTAATGCGAGAGACAGCGACGTACCCAGGGGGGCCGGAATATTGTATTGTTTTGTGCGCACAAATTTGTATTGTTATTCACCCATTCTGTTTTCCGTGGTCCTTGGGTCTTAGGTTGGGACCCGCTGACTCTGCCCCCCCCCCACACACACACTATACCAAGGTGCCTTAGGCATGGACCATGCTTCTTTCATTTTCCATACTCTCTGCTTGTTTTAGTCATTTGCTTAATTGAATCACTTACTGAATTACTTTCCAATGTAGTTCATAAATAAATTAATGATACACAATTTCATTCTTTTCACCCTCCCTAATTTAGGTTGTGTGGTCCAGATCAACTATTACTCTCCACTTATTTTTATCTTTGCAATCTTTATCTTGTCTTATTCATATCTCATACTTCTCTACCTGCTTTGAAATCCAAAACATTTGTATTTGGAACTAAAAATAGATAGAGTTGCATTTGGAATACTAAAAATAGATTAAAAAAAACTTAAAAAATTTATTATTATTTATTAGCATGTTTGTCTACTGATCAAAGGGACCTAGGTTTATAGCCCCGGATAAGGCATGGATGTTTGTGTTATTCTTCTGCTGAGGACCAACCATCCTCACAAATCCCTTCTACTATGGCGTATTAAACTGAAAGACTCCTGTCAGACTTCTGCGACAAGCAGCTGTTTGACGAGGGTATATAGATAATATTTGTGCCCTCGGGGAGAAAATATGACACTGAGGGGATTAGGAAGGCCGACGTCAGTTAAATGGGAACTAAATTTTTGGCCTCGTGTGCACATACTGATAACTATAGCCTGTGCCATTAAAACAGTAAGATTGAGGCAGGCTTCCATCTGTCTCATAACAGCTGTATAGTGAGTCTTTGCTGTAACCAGGACATTTAGCCCATTGTGCAGAAAACAGAGCCGCTCAGACAAAATACGTTAACTGAAGCATCATTCCATCCCCTCACCCCAATAGACACGAGCAGGCCTGGATCTGAAGGAAAAAAAAATCAAGAAGAGAGGGAAACAAGAAACACAATCGAGACTAAAGAACTTAAAGGAGAGGGGGGGGGGGGGCAAGAGGCTGTATTTCCAATGCAATGTATCATTTTCCCTTCGTTTTATGTCTTTTAATTTTTTTGAAAAATTCATGAAACATAAATAAGTTGAATAATTTTTGATTCTATTAACCTTACTACGATAGTTTCTTTCTTGTCCTTGGACTCGAGTATGTAACCCTCCACCCATAAGACTTTTTAGGCACATTACTGATGATCTAAAATGCAAAATAGAACAGACTACTTTTTATTTAATCATTTGCTGAATTCAATCACTTACTCAATTACTTAACAATGTAGTTTATAAAAAATATAATGATACAAAATTTTATTCTTTTCACCTTTCCTAGTTTTAGTTGTTTGGTTCCAGTCAGCAATCTCTATCCGCTTATTTTTATCTTTGCATTCTTGCTCTTAAACTCTTCTTTTCGGCAATGTTGGTTTCATACCATTTTTGTCTCTCTTTCACTGTCTTCTTCCAGTGGGTTCTCATTTCCATATTAAATTTAGCCATCTTCCATTAGCCATCATAATCATAAGCCAACCTCATTTTGATAATATTTTTTACCACCTCCAATATTTTTATGTGATCTCTGATTGCTTCAGTTTCTTTATTTCTCATTTTATCTAGTCTTCGCTTCCTCGGCTATCTTTTGCAATATTCACTTCGGTTACTTTTATCTCAGATGCAAACCTTTCTCTCAAAATTATTTTTGATTCTTATGTTAGAGTACTCTCTACAATTGTGTTAAAAACTATTCTTTAAAACTCAATTCAGCACTCTTAGTGCTTTCTATTTTTGGTCCTCTATTTTAATAATCTTTCTTTATATTTTTTTCATCATACATTCGAATATTAATAACAGCGTTCTCTTTGTTGGATGTAAGAAAACTGGCATTAGAATCCAAAAAATGGAAATATTTAAAACTTTTTTCTTTCTAAAATTTCTAATTGACATCTATTTCATGTGAAAAGACGTAATTCAAATAATTACAATTTTATGCCCGTTTTTAAATAGAAAACCAATAAATAGCTTTTTAAAGTTACTATTAAAAAATTAATATTAAAAAACTTTTCAAAAATTCACAAACATGCATGTTTTTTAAAAACTGTTTTGGGAAAGGATTTAAGAACAAAAGTCACAGGAGTCTGATATCTCGTGTTCAATGTGTGTCTTGTAGCTCATGACCATATGGGTTTAGAGGCAAGGGAATGCTAAGCTTAATGAGAGGCAATTTACGGCGTGGAGGGGAGCTCTGCTGTGGTTAACTCCGTTCTCCCTTCGGGTGAAGTAAGGGGGGACGACAAACTAGGAAGAGTCCATTTCAAAACTCGGCCGGTATGGTATTCTGAGGTACTTCGTTTTTCAAGGCCTGTGGTAGTGAAAGGGTTAAAATCGTTATATTCATTTCTAATCACTGGTACATTTGGGTTTCTGAGGTTTTTTTTTTCAAGAGATATATAATATTTGATTTCAAGATATATAAGAATTGACGAGACGTAAGTTAGCCTCTCGTCAAGGCCATCCAGCGTGTTCTATATCGTGCACAGGGTATGGCTCTCCCGTACACGATACCACGGATTAACGTTCCACCCGACGGACAGCAGCCTTTCCAACCCGATCTGTGTCCCCTACTGGCCTTGGGCTAGGCGGAGAATTTTGCGGAGAAAAATCTCAACGCTGGCTCAGGTGGAACTCGAACCTGGGAACTGCGCGCGACCGATTGATCCACCCTCGATTCTATTGAATAAGGTAATTGCAATCTTATTCTGCTTAGAGAGCTGATGAATAGGGTAACTGCAATCTTGTTCGAGTTAGATAGCTGAAAAGTCCGACAACATTAAATTTTTTATTTTTTCTTTTGAGGTAGATACATGATCAACGAGGTAACAGCAATCTCGTTCAAGTTGGATAGCCAATCAATAGGTGTAACATAGGTTTAATTCTCTATCCATAATCAGTTTCCATTCTTCTTTGTTTATAGATTCACACATATAATGATGTTAGGCTGAGATGCAAACAGGATAGCAAACTTATTACAAGAACATTATACTAAGTTAATTTTAATTTATTTTAAGTAATATTACTTCTTTTTATCAAGGGAAAACAAACATTATGAAATATATATATATTTTTCTTGTATATTGCTCTCTGCAAAAGTAAACATAAAAACAATTTACTTACAAACATTCACTTAACAATTCGGCTTCTGTTGTCGCAAAGACGAAACTTCCCTTGTTAGTGAACTCTTCCAATTTTTTGAAGCACCTCTCGTACTGAGATGGTTCACAAGATTGAGAGTAAACCACGAGAATCCCTAGTAGTGAATAAATAAATCAACACGATTTTAAACAAGAAATTGCAAGCATTACAAAGCAACAATCGTAAATGTATGCAATTCAAAATAAATAACGTCAGATTACTTAAATTCCATTCCCAGGTTCGAGTCCCAACTGTGCCAGCGTTGAGATTTATTAATGCTAAATTCCCACTCTGCCCTCTGTACGAAAGGAGGTATCTCCGACCCTCGGTAAGAAACGGGACGCTTCGGATCTTTGTAAGAAAGGGTATACCTCCGACTCTCGGTAAAAAAAAAAGGGGGACGCCCGGATCTTCGGGGGGAAAAAAGGGAGGGGTACTCGGACCTACGGTGAAAAAAAAAAGGGGGGAGGGGGCTCGGATCCTAGGTGAGAAACGGGAGTCTCAGACCCTCGGTAAGAGAGGGACACATCCGACCCTCTGTAAAAAAGGGGGGACGTCTCGGACTTTTGGTAAGAAAGGGCTTTGACCATAGGCTTCCATCTGTCTCCTAACAGCTATCCTGCTGGATTTCCTTCCCCTACCTAACCCTGAGTCCTTGAGGTACTTGTGACCTAGTTACTTAACCCATTGGTGTGCCAAAAAAGTGCTTCTTAGATCTAAAACAATCCATAACTTTTTTTAGTATCAGACATCTACTAATAATTAATATTGAATCTCCCGATCGTTTATTTAAATAAATTATCCCGGTTAATAGAGAACCAACTGCAGTTACTAACTGTTGGCAGTTACCATCCTTCGAGTAATTAAAATTCCTAAAGAATGTTTTTTTTTAAAAAATACTTCCCATTATTAAGTTATAACATGACGCAATCATGCACCCACACATCGAGACCCCTCACGCGGCAGTTGTTAACCATGTTTAGTGACAAGGATGACAATCAACGAGATAGGTGCGTGAAAGTGACATCATCGTGTATCGCGTCACGTTCTGATGTTGATCAGCATGACAGTGTAGGTGGCGAACAGCGGCATTAACGGCCGCTCGAAGTGCCACGACGCCAACAAGACGTATTGGATCACGTGGTTTCCTGGGTGTTACATCTCTCCGTTGAATAATTCATGGCCACCCTCAAGGTCACGGAGCAGCGAGATTTCGATGCACGGCATCGTAACAACAAACTTCTGCTAGTCTCGTTGCACGTGGCTAACATTTATATAAGTTTTGGTTGGGCAATCATTTCTTTGCTCTCTCATGGTCATGAAGAGATCTCGCAACTGCAGCCAAAAAAAACTAGTCCAAATAAGAAGGAACTAAGTTATTTAATAATTCAAGGTGGTAAATCACACTAGTTTAAGGTGATAAACCCGAAAGAAATATGAAGCACAATTACATTAAGTAGAGTATTATCAAAAGTTAATAAGGGGCCGGAGATTGTCTCTGTCGTTAGCGCGCCAGTATATGACGTTAAACCGTGTGCCATACTTTGTGCACGTTAAAGAACACGCTGGAGGGCCTTGAAGGGAGACTACAATCTGTCTCTCAACAGCTGTCCAATGGGTCACCTCCACCAACCTTCTCTGAACCCTTCGGGTCCTCGTGACCTTGCCATTCAGTCCATTGTGTGTACAAAAGTGCCGCTCAGATGTCAACCAACCAAGCAACTTTGCACATGGGGCCATAAGGTAACGTCACAAACGATGGATGGCAGGTTTTCTAAGTCCATTGGTGTCTCATTTCTCACTGAGCACAGAATGTGTGGGTGCGGGGGTGGCTCAGTCGGTGGCGAGCCAAGCTCGTAATCTGCAGTTCCCAGGTTCGAGTCCCAGATGGGTCAGCGTTGAGATTTATCTCCGCAAAATTCCTCGCCCTGCCCACGGTCAGTAGGGGACACCGATGGGCTTGGAAAGGCCGCCGTCCGTCGGATGGGGACGTTAAACCGTGGCCCCGTGTGAGGAAGAGCCATACCCTGTGCACGTTAAAGAACACGCTGAATGGCCTTGACGGAAGGCTACCATCTGTCTCCCAACAGTTGTTCCAGTGGGTCCCCTCCCCCAACCTTCTCTGAGCCTTCGGGGTCTTTGTGACCTAACCATTTAGCCCATGGTGTGCAAAAAAAAGTGCCGCTCAGAGGTAAAAAAATCCAACCCAACAGAATATGTGTATTTGTAGGGGCATTACTGAAAAAAAAATCTCAATTCAGGCATAGTTGGAACTCGAGCCTGGGAACATCAGATAACGAATGTGATTACAGAAAAATTATCTTTTGTACCCTTGAATATTATTCTTAGACATATATAATACTCTAGACCCAGATGTTAAACGAAATCTCTATTTTTCAAAGAACTGAAAGGGGAAAACATTTTGAAATGAACTCCTTAGTCTGCCCTCTTTTCCTCCTCCCCTCGGATCCTCATTAACTATCCTCTTTTTTTCTCTAGACTTCGGCTGACGAAGTAAAATAAACACATTTGTTTATACGAAGTAGCCAAAAAGACACTAATACGAGTCAACTCAGAGCATTAACTCCTCACTGGGGGTTGGTACTTAAAGTAAAACAGCATAATTTAACAGCTTCAGCTGTCTTCATTCATTACGAATGATTTAAGTTGACATATTAAGAAAAGATAAGGTCGTCGATTTATTTTTCTAATATTCCGCTAGCCAAATGAAGATTTGTTATTTCAGAGATGATTCGCATTCGCAACAGAGTTGAGTTGGTTTACCTTTGAGCGGTAATTTTTTGCGGACAATGGGCTAAATGGCAAGTCACAAGGACCTCGAGGGCTCAGAGAGGGTTGGGGAATGGAACCCACTGGACAACTGTTGGGAGGCAGATGATAGTCTCCCGTCAAGGTCATCCGGCGTGTTCTTCAACCTGCACAGGGTATCGCTCTCTCCTGCACACGGGGCTACGGATTAACGTCCCATCCGAAGGGCGGCCGCCTTCCCAAGCGCATCAGTGGCCCCTACTGAACGAGGGCAAGGCAACTAGTTTTGCGAAGATAAATCTCAACGCTGGCACAGGTGGTACTCGAACTTAGGAACTATAGATCACGATCCTGGCGCGCTACTGAATGAGAGAAGCCCTATCCCTATCTATAAAACAGAAGTTGTCGAAAACAAAAATAGAGAATTGTGGGTTTCAACTTTAAAAATTAGAAGAATAACGTACCGCTCTGTCGAATAGGAATACTCGGTTTCAAAGAAAATGAAGTCTTACATTTAGGCTTTTAGCACCTTCCAACAACAGCAAAAAGGTCGAAGTAATTGATAATTAGCGAAATGCAGCTGGTAATATTTCATTAACAAAAATAATTTTTGATTTCTTTGTCTATTAAAAAAGTTACATTATTGCACCCACCACTCAGGGATAAGGGGGCGAAGCATTGGCGCCAATGTAAGTCGGTGGGGAACTGGGCGGTCCCCCCCCCCCGGAGTTGATCGAAAAATTAATATATGATCATTCATACCAATAGTTAAAGTCGTTAATTTTTGGTTCACCAGAGTTAATGTTCGATCTGCAGGACTCGAACCTGGAAACGGCAGTTTTCGAGACCTACCGACTGAGTCAATCTACACACTCCTTCTAGGGTTGGGTTGGGTTGTTTTACCTCTGAGCGGCGCTTTTTTGCACACCATGGGCTAAATGGATGGGTCACATGTACCCTGAAGGCTCAGAGAAGGTTGGGGGAGGGGACCCACTGGAACAGCTGTTGGGAGACAGATGGTAGCCTCCCGTCAAGGCCATCCAGCGTGTTCTTTAACGTGCACAGGGTATGGCTCTCCCGCACACGGGGCCACGGCTTAACGTCCCATCCGATGGACTGCGGCCTTTCCAAGCCCATCGGTGCACTCCTTCTAGTGTTTCGATCCTTTGACATCTCTAATCGAGCATTTTGATATCTCACTTCGCTAAAAAAAGCGTTTTGACGTTTTCTATCTCCGCACAATTTGTTTTAATTTTTGTGCTCAATTTCATTATTAAGTAACTTGAAATGTTTTATTTCTATACATGAGATAATGTCATATATTTTATGTATATACTACTGTCGCAACATTTTATGTATGAAAAATACTGTTCATTTATCTTTCCTGCAAATAAGCTATTAGCTTTGCGGGTGATATATAAAAAAAGTGTAATATTTAAAACAAAATTCTTTAAATGAACTTTTGAGTTTTTACAGATATTTGAATAATCAGTTTCCCACTAATTCGGTTTCTACGACCTGAATCTTTCAATATCAAAAGCAAAAAGTTTTAATTTTGGGATTCTAAGAGTAAATATCCAGTGTGTCACCATTTTCTAGGCAAACTCTAGGCTAACAACATTTTCAGATGCATAAACTACTTTCCCATGTTTAAAGACCAACGTATACGACTAAACAGCCAAACTTAAAAAGAAAATAAGAAAAAAAATATCACCGGAAAGTAAAGATTTAATGCTTGTCTAATCATAGCATTTCTACTAGAGTTCTTTAAGTCTAAAATTAGATATGTCTGTAATTAATTGCAGCGCCATGCTTCACACCAACTCTGTACCATACATCTTATACCCAGGTGGAAGTTATGTACAGTCAGCAGCTCATATGGCACCCACGTCAGACAGAACCTCCTTGTCAGTCCTCCCGGAAGAGGATGGAGCACAGGAGCCTCTGGGGGAGGGGAACCTTCTCCCAGTGGGCGTTATTTGCGTCATCTTTAAGCAAATCTCAGATGATGTAGATTACGATTATTTAACTAACTGACATCATTAGATAGATAGATCTCTGATATACACATGGGATGAGCATAAAGGCAGCTTCTGCTGCCGTGAACTTTGAGCTTCTACAGTAAAGTAAACAATATTTCTCATAAACAAATACTTATTGTTTATACAATAGCTTTTCTTTATGGATGGACAACTTTACAGCGAGAAACATGCTCCGTGATGATCTTTTAGGAAATTTACTGAGGAAGTGCAGTTCGCCATGTTTTTACTAATATAAATGAAGCACAGCTGAAATCTTATCCTTATGGTGAGATTTGGACAGTCGATAGTACGCCTGTCTTTCGTAACTTTCCATCGTTAAAAGAAGACACCTATGGGCTTTGAATGTTCGCCGTCCGTCGTATGCGTAGTATGTGTAATTGGTTTATTTTTCCCCTGAATGACGCTTTTTTTTTGCACACAATGGGCTGAATGGTTATAGTGTGCAAAAAATATGCATAAAATATTTTCACTTATTTCTGTGACGAACTTTTAAGAAATTTACTGAGGAAATTTTTAAGAAATTTGAAGTCCTAGTGACCTGAAGGTCACAAGGACTCCAAGGTCAGAGAAAGCTAGGGAAGGGGACCCACTGGACAGCTTTTGAGAAACAGATGGTAGCCTCCCGTCAAGCCAAGCAGAATGTTCTTTAACGTGCACAGGGTATGGCTCTCCCACACAGAGAACCACGGCTTAACATTCCATACGACGGGCGGCGGTTTCTTCAAGCCCATCGGTATCCCCTACTGACCGAGGGCAAGGCGAGAAGTTTTGAGGAGATAAATCTCAACGCTCAGCTGGGATCCAAACGTGGGAATTACAGATTACGAGCCTGGCGCCCTCCCCCCCATCAACGTCGTATGGGACATTAACCTTAGGTGGTCTCTTGGTAGATTGGTTTGGGTTGTTGTTGCTTTTACCCCTGAGTGACACTATTTTTGCATACAGTTGGCTAAATGGCCAGGTCACAAGTACCCCAAGGGTTCATAGAAGGTTGGAGAAATGGAATCCACTGAAGAGCTATTGGGATACAGATGGTAGCCTCCATCGTTCATCCTCCATGGTCAAGTACATCCAGTGTGTTCTTTAGCTTGCACAGGATACTGCACTACAGCCATGAGCGCAAGGGTTAACTTTCCATTCGATCGACGGCGTCATTTCAGAGTCGATCAGTGTCATTTTTTCCCACCGAGGGCAGGGTGGGAATTTAGGGTAGATGTGTCTTAACTCTGGCACAATTGTGACTGGAACCTGGGAATCAGTCCGGTGGGCTGCCGACTGAGACAACAACGGCCACAATAGGAAAGGGGGTGACATGATTCATTCGTGTAAGGGCATGAGTCTTTGACTGTCGTGGACTATATTAGAAAATATGTTATTGAAGCCCTCAAGTGGTGATGGCGAGGTTATAACCCCCACACTTGGGTACACCACTGTGGTCTACGATTTTACTCTAAAGAGAGAATTCTGAATGCAGTTTTAACTAACGAGTTCCATTAATTAAAAAAATGAAAACATTCATTAAAATAAATTTATCTAAATAATTAAATAAGGTTTTACACTAAGAAAAACTGGTAGACCTAGTGCTCATTGTTTCTTAAAAAACAAAACAAATTACCAGTAGGCATCTACTACAAGTTCTTAGTGACAAGAAGAAAAATGAGAACTGTTACACAAGGGCAAAAGTATTTTTATGAGTGCTGTGTTTAAGAACAACTAAAAACCTAAACTGCTGTGAAAAAATGAATGAAAAACTAAATGGATGACTAGTGCTAAATTTGATACCACGTAATCATCAGCAAATTCGGCGTAATCTAGAGTGAACCTTGAGTTGCTTACTTTTAAGGAAGTAATCTTGACGCGAATCTACTAATGTTCTTCAGTACTGGATTTCATGTGCATCACTGTTGAAAGAATTTGTTCCCATAAATATATCGAAGTTTAGAGAATTTTGTTTTTCGGGTCAGATTCTCTGTAATGGGATATGCACTCAGTTGCCACGTCACTAGGTACAGTTCCATGTTATGTCAATAGTAATTCAGTAACTTCTTAAATAAGCTTTTTATGGAAAAATGTGACTAAGCATAATTTAAAGAGCTGAATAAAATCTATTTAAATCTCAGTTTTTTTCAAAATATACTTTCAACATTTAAGGTGTATTGATCACTGAGGTCAGGGTTGGATTATTTTTCCTATGAGCGGCACTTTTTTGCACCTAGTGGATTAAATGACCAAGACTCAGAGAAGGTTGACGGAAGGAAACCCACTGGACAGCAATTAGGAGAAGATGAAAGCCTCCCGTCAAGGCTATCCAGCGTGTTCTTTAACGTGCACAAGGTATGGTTGTCCTCCCGGATTCGAACTCAGAATGTCGAGTTCGAGATCGGGAGACTGATGGGTGGATATTTTTCCCTATCAAATTGGTTACATGCCTATTGCGGAGAGTTCATGGCTTTTCGTCTCATCCAACGGACGGCGGTCTTTCCAAGCACATCGCTGTTTCCCTTTTGACCAAGTGTAGGGTGGAGGTTTTGGGGAGATAAATCTCAACGCTGGCACATTTGGGACTCGAAGCGGAAAACATCAGATTAGGACCTGGTGCGATACCTGCGCTTGAATCAACCCCCGTCTGCCCCGTCCCACCAGGGTGGTGATTATCTCCCTCCCCCTTGCGTTTTGAATATCATGTTCCTTAAGACTGTTCCAGAAAGTCAGAGACTCAAGCATGTCAACCTGTTCCCTCATCCCCATTTCTGGATACGCTACTGGTATAGGGAATCTTCTGTTAGTATTTGACAACAAAATTATTTAGTCATTATAAAAGAATGCACAAATTTTACAGTGCTATATTTTATTAAGTAATTAAGTAGTAAAAGTAATATTGTGTAAAAATTGTCAAGGAATTCTCAAAGTTTTTGTGCTCAACAGATTTTAAAATGGATCGTTTTGGTGGCGTATTATTTTCAAGCACCGTCCATACAAGTCATCATGTCCAGTGTAACACTTCCAACAGCTGCAGTGATTCTTTCCTTTAAATTCTGTAAATTAAGTTTTTTGAGGAATAAATTATGTTTTTAACGTATCCCAACACAAAACTTAAGAAACCTAATGGTGTCAGTTAGGGACTTCTTGAGGGAAACAAGATCAGTCAATCTCCAACAATCCAACGATTTGGAAATTTGGCATTTAAAACATTACACGTGATAAAGACTCCACGCCGTCATAATATGGAAACTTTGAATGTCTATTGACCTTTTACTCACATAGTTAATTTTTCTATTTAGTTACTTAATAAAATATAATAGATAATTTTTGTAATAACTCTGTAGATCTTTAGGAGAGTATTCTAAAATGCATGAACACAATAAAATTTGTAACTATTTCAAATCGGTAGGAACGATTTGAAAACTTCCATTATTGATTCAATTTCTTTCTTTCCGTCCTTGCACAGGTTATGACTTACCGTATGAAAAGGCACAAGAATCAAGACGTTTTTCGAAATCATGAAAGCAGGAAGATACAGACCTCGTATTCCTACACCTGTTGATCTAGGACAATGAATTTATATTTTTGAATAATATTGTTTAGCTAATTTACTGTAAGACACATCTATTCGCCAAACATTGATTTAGGAAGTAAATTTTTTTTTTTACTTCAAAAGGTTTTAGTAAATAAACAGAAGAAACCAAGTTTACAGAGATTTCCTAAAAAATACAAATCGGTGAATATATAGCTTATTTTTTTTTATTTAATGCACGTATGCTTTCTTCCAGTACAGTACTCTGCTTATCTAATACTTGCACCCAGCGCCCCTTTACACTACAGCCAATTTTACAGGTTGGGGTGTATTACCTCTGAGAGGCGCTTTTGTGCACATAATTGGCTAAATGATCAGGCCACAAGGATCGCAAGATCTCAGAGTTGGATAAGGAAAGAGATCTATTAGACAGCAGTAGCAGGGGACTTGACAGTTCTGGCACATTGTTCTACACTTTAGTACTGTGCAAGAACTGTAAGTCTCCTACTACTGACAGCTGTTAGGAGACAGACGATGGAAGCCTCCCGTTAAGGCCATTCAGTGTGTTGTTTAACGTGCACAGGGCTCCTGCACAAGATTTTATGTCTCATCCCATGAACGATTATCTTTCTAAGGCCATCGGTGTGCCCTTTCTCACCGAAAATAAAGGTAGAAAATCTCAACCCAATCACATTTGGAGTATTAACGACCAAACAAACCCTCATCCACACCAGTTTCACAGAGAATGAAAATCGATTGATTCGATGGCAAAAAAATTTTTTTACAAAGAGTCCGAAACATCCCTGGCGTTTTTCTATTCCAGAACTCTTTCTACGAACACATCATTGCAGCCACCTGAATTTGACCCAAAAACAGTGAAGCCAAAGTTTTCTCTCACTTCGCGTCCCTAATATTGGACTCAGGAAGTCTTTTTTCTCCGTCGGTTGACAACAGGCTACCGACCCAGGCAGATCTTCGCCCCATCCCTCCCTGCTCAGCAAACACACATACACTGGCACACTCTCGGGCACCCTGCCGTCCTTAAACGGCAACTGGCCACGATCTATTTTGTCACCTCAGAGTGAGCGCTGTGCTGCGAAGGAACACATGCTCTGTTGGATGTATGCCAATCCAAGCTTCCTGATGCCGGTCTGGACGGAAAACCAGTTCCCACCCGTGGGTCGAGCCAGTTCCAGTCTCAAGGCTTTTTAGAGAAACTTTGGGGTACGTGAAGTGCGTGCTCAAGTGTGTGCCACCTTATCTTGTGCTATCATGTGTGTCAGTCTCTCTAGAGTTTTGGGAAGAAAGAGTGAGACGTGATAAGTCGAAATTCGTTTAGAATGACAGAAGAATCTTCAAGAGTTTTCGAAATTAAGCCTTTATTGTCTTCTTTTTATGATTTACTTTCTGTTATTTTATAGTTCAAAATTAAATGTTCTTTCATTTGGTATGTAAATAGGAATTATTTCGGATTTTGAGTCTATTCAGAATACGGCTTTAGATTTCATTTGTACCTTCTGATGCAAAAAAATTTAAAAGCATAGAGACTTATATTTAAGAGTTAAAGAATCGTCAATTTTCTTATAAAGATTTCGAAAATATCCTATCAAATATCTTCGTTTACTGATTCACTGAATTCTTCCAGCAAGCGCTTTAAAATTTACTTGCTGAAATGATAAAGTGCTAAAACTATTTTAATCGCCTTATCTTCCTTCGATTTAGTATTATTAAAGTGATACAATACATATTGACAATTCTGATTTATTTTTAACTTCCAAAGCACTTTGAGGACGATATGATTTTTTTTTTCGATTTGGTTGATGGGACTTATAACCAATGTTCACTTTAAGTCCCAATAAGAGAACATAAATTTTTATGACATATTTTGAAGTGAACAAATCTTCACTTGAGGGACAGTCATGGTCGTTTGTTCTATCATATATGTATGTGACTGTTTCCCAAGTAAAGATTTGTTCACTTCTAAATATGTTACTAAAATAAAAATTGGAAATAAATATATACTTGTACCAGGGTCCGGGACTCGAACCCGGACTACGGTAGTCGCAGTGTCACTGAGCCACAGAGACGTTTTTTTTTATTTATTTTTCATTATTACTTTTTAGCAATCTCTGATTTTAAAAGAGAAAAACCATTTTATTGTGTCCTTAGTCTCCAACATGAGCTTCTATACGATTTATAACAAATTACAAGTAGGCCCCAAGTTTGGGAGATAAGGACAAACACTTTTTATTTTATTTTTATTATCAAACTATCTTTTTGAGAGACATTTGAGAAGAAAATTGGATAGATCATTCTATTACAACCTATTTCATTCCATGTCTCATAATGTTTCACTGATATTATTCATTGCAATTGGCTTTCACACGGGGACGATTTGATGGAACGGTTTGGATGAATTACATTATTAAGACAGCATTATCAAGTCAGTGCAAAAACAAATTTATAAACATATATATATATCAATTAGGTTTTAAATAATTTATTGTCCTTTATGTAAAAGTAGATACAATGGAAAGCAATTCTGGAAATATTCATAACTGAAAGCACCATCTTACACAAAAATATCAAATAATTTTGCAGCTTAGAAATTATTCTTTAAAAATTAACCTGCTATAATGAAATTTTTGTCTTAATAAATTTTTAAATCACTTTGCACATCTACAAATTTATTATACCCTGCTGTCACTGTTATTGGTGCAAGTGATGCTAATCAAATGTTAATTTAGGGTTCTTAATCTAATGTTCAAGCTCGAGTTTCAACTATTTTCTCCGTTAACCCCAGTTCTGTCCTTAGTGAAAAAGGGGTCACCGATGGGCTTGGAAAGGCCAACATCCGTCGGATGGAATGTTAAGCCGTGCTCCCTCGGGCAGAAGAGTCATGTGCATGCTAAAGAATGCTGTGTCAACCCCTTTGTGGGAGGTTACTATCCTTTGTGGGAGGTAAAATATCCCAACCAAAATTTATTTTTCGAACTATTACACAGCAGTGTCTTAAATTCTGCGGGTAGAATAAACACAAAAGTATACTAAAAATAACATGCAATATCGGTGTTACAATGCTTTATAACCTTAAGTGTTAAATTCGTAGTAATAAGTTTAGAAATCTTTAAAATTGTTTTATATGTTCAAGTATACTTCGCTTTTTACAATACGTCACACGGGTGGGTAGATGTCTAAGATATAATGTCGCAGAAGAAAATGGAAACCTGTAATCCAAATAAATCTTACCCCTCCCACATTTCAATACTCAATAAAGATATGAACACCCGATCCCCGTCCTAAAAAACGCGAACTCTGGAAAGGACCTTAAATACTTTTGGGTGTGGTCCTGTTCTCTTACCTCTGAGACGAAAGCAGCTAACAGATGGGATTCGAATCCCATCTTCATCTGAGTTGAAATTTATCTCTGCACAACCCCAATCTGTCCTTGGTGAAAAAGGAGATACCGATGGGCTTGGAAAAACAGCCGTCTGTCGGATAGGGCATAAAGCCGTGATTCCGTACGCAGGACAGCAATAACAACTGCACGTTAAAGAACTGTCCGAATGGCCTTGACGAGAAGCTACAATCCGATGGATCCCCTTTTTGCAACCTTCTCTGATCTTCTGGGGTCTTTGCGACGTGGTCATTTAACCCATTGTGTGAAAAAAGTACCGTTCAGAGGCAGGCCCGGATCAAGAAAAATATCGAAGAAGTGGGGGGGGGGGAGAAGAAACGCAATCGAGCCGAAAAAATGTAAAGGGGGGGGGGAGACAAGAGACTGAATTTCCAATGCAACATATCCCCCTTCGTTTTACAAGTCTTTAAAAAATGCATAAAATATAAACAATTTAATAATTTTTGCCTCTATTACCCTTCTAGCATTCTGAAAGGGGGGGGGGGGGGGGGCATGGCCCACTTGTCCGTTTTCAGCCCCCCCTCCAAAATCCGGCGCTGCTCTGCGGTGTCCATCAGTAAACAACACAACTCTCATCTCTTGATTGCTTGGTGTCTTGTGGCTCAAAAACAACTAGGACGATATTGGGCCAAACAAATATTTTATCCATGTTTAATCAGTTAATAAATTTAATTTATATCAGAATGAATTAACGGTCGAGTTTATAAGTTCTTTAGATTAAATATAAAAATATCAATCAAAAATTTATATTTAGACTCATTTTCTTTGTTTCTGTAGCTACCAGCAATTTAAAATACTCTGTTTAACCCTATACTCTCTGGATGGGAGACTCTCGTCTGTTTTTAACACCGGGTGTCTCTCTCTCAACCTATAAGCTCTTTATAACCCGGTCATTTAACCCAATCTAAGCCTAAAAAAGATTACCCATGGAACCCAACTCTACAATCAGTTTTATACCCTGATCTTTCCATAAATGAAAGTAAAAGAGATAAAAACACAGACCCAGGTTTCTACAACTGTCCCAGAAGCTTCCAAGGTGGAAGTAGGTGTGATCCGCGAAGCTCCACTTCAAGTTGCGCTTCCCTTCACCGGTCGCATCTGCTTCCTTTAATCCCCATATTAATATAATATTCCTTCAAATGAAAATATTTCACTCACCTCCGAAGAAGATGATGATCTGGATGATATCCATTCCGGTTTCGACACACTCCGGCAGCAGCCGAAGAAAGCACAGCTGATTTCGAGCAGACGATATCCGCTTGCTGTTTCCTTGAAGTCGACGTCACCGGTGACGTATGCCTCTCACTCTCGCTGACACGTTCAACTTTTATGCGGACCAGGACGCATGCGCGAGTCGAGTCCTGCTCGTTCGGCCGGTCTGTAGTTGGAAGAGTAGACCTCATTCTTCAGGTGGATTTTCTTGGCGGTCTTTTGAACCGCGTAAAAACTTTGTGGGAAGAAAAATATTAAACTCAAAATTTCCCACTAAAAGGAATATTTGTTCGAACGGTACACAATCATATTTATATCGATTTCATTATTTTTTTCTATCAACTGATAGGAAAGTTTTAAATATGCTGGATGTTTAGTTGTTGGGTTGTTTTACCTCTGAGCGGCACTTTTTTGCACACCATGGGCTAAATGGCCAGGTCACATGGACCCCGAAGGCTCAGAGAAGGTTGGGTAAGAGGACCCACTGGAACAGCTGTTGGGAGACAAATGGTAGCCTCCCGTCAAGGCCATCCAGCGTGTTCTTTAACGTGAACAGGGTATGGCTCTCCCGCACACGGGGCCACGGCTTAACGTCCCATCCGACGGACGGCGGCCTTTTCAAGCCCATCGGTATCCCCTACTAACCGTGGGCAGGACGGGGAATTTTTAGGAGATAAATCTCAACGCTGACCCAGCTGGGACTCGAACCTGGGAACTACAGATTACGCCTGGCGCACTACCGACTGAGCAACCCCCGCCCCTCTGGATTTGTAGTATTTAGATGTTTCAAAAATATTCTTCGGATTGGATAAGTAGTAATAAAATAAACTGCCCTATTAAAATGTCAGAGAATTTCCATGTCATGTCAATGATAATCTAAATTTGTATCTCTATAACTTCTTAAATATGCATTTAATGGGAAAATGCTACTGAAAATAAATTAAAAATCATAATTAAATCTATTTAAATCTCGATTTTCAACAATATTCCTTTAGCCTTTAAATAGTTATGAAAGCTGGAATATGTAAAGATAAATGATCTTGTATTAGAAAAATCATTCAGAACTGTCTAATATTGAAATAATCATTATCCAAACTTTTAAAATGTATATTTATTTCATTAAATGATTTGAAACAATACTTATTACTTTTACTTACTTTTAATTTTGTGAAGCAAAATCTTATGACGCATTATTGTTCAGAAATATTCTTACTTCCGTAAATCTCGAAATACTGAACTAATACTATTGAAGATCGAGATTTAAAGATTTGATTATTATCTTTAATTCTATTGATCTGTCACATTAACACGAAATGCATATTTTAGAAGTTATTGAGCTTCCAAGTGAGATTCCCGTTGATACAACCAGTAAATGCTTTAAAAGTTTGGTAGCGACAATGTATTACGATTCGCAATTTTCGAATTTTTCAATAGTTTTAGTTCCCACTGGTAGAGGGCACTAAATTTTAAACTTTTTCACAAGTCCTGTATAGTTAGAGGCTGGCCATCTCTGTGATTCACTGCCACGTGGTTTATTAGAGCCATGTTTTGTCGTTCCGTCAAACGAAAGTCTATGAGTTAGTGAATGTACAGTCGCTCAAAAAAGTATCCGAACACTATGGTTGATTACAGAATTCAGAAAAAATATCTGGCAACGATTTTTTTTAGAAGTGACACGAAGGTTGCCAGATCACTAATTTCTAAAAAAAATCGTTGCCAGATATTTTTTCTGAATTCTGTAATCAACCATAGTGTTCGTATACTTTTTTGAGCGACTGTACCAAGTTAAAACTTCTCAGTTGTTATAGTTTTATATATTTCTACCATTTTTTTGTCCATAAAAGCTGTCATATTTTATGAATGCCTGACTGCGCTGCATTTGGGTGTTAAAATTTTACTCAAAGAAATAAATTTAGGAATATTTTTTTCCGAGAAACTCCGTCAGAAGACGGCAAACGGCTGCAAAAGTGAAACGGGCTAAATAAAAACCAACAAATAATTTCTTTTAAGGTTCGTTTGAAAAACGAGCTAATGTTATTACTTTGTTGTCTGCCTATGGCAGTATTTGTTCGTCTCTCTGTTAACTGTTGTCTGTCCATCTGTCTTTCCACCTGTCTCTCCGTCTATAGACAATGAACTTTTTTTACTTCTAGAGCTAAATGAAAAATTCTTTTTGGGTTGGACAGATGTCGAACAAGTATTGCGATTCGCAATTTTGAAAAATTTCAATAGCTTTAATAGCGTCCTCTAGCGGTGTAAAAAGATGAAAAATGCTAAAATTTCAAACGAATATTACAAACAAACTATTTACACTAGAAATCTGAAATTTTGGTAGTAGAGTGTTATGTCAGAAGGTTTACTACAATGGCAACAAGGCGTTGTCACTGTAAACCTTGCCGTCTTAGCCAAAAGGGTGTGCGAAAATGAATTTTTTTAAGAGATAAACGAAATAATATATAAATTTTATTTGTTTTACAGGCACTAACAAAATATTAATGATTTAAATAATATTTGATAATCTCAGCATTTCCTGAAGACGTGTAAACGTCTATAAATCAATAAATGTTTTTTGGAAAAAAAGCCGGCGTTAGTTCAACAGGTTAGAATACTCTGGCATGTTTCTGGAGACATGCGGGTTCGAACTCCGTATGATGGCGAAATTTTTTTCCACAAGAATATTAATATTTACATTTTTCGAAACCCCATAAGTGGAATTTCCAGTGTTAGAGAGTGCTAAAGGTGGTATGTAAAAACTTGAAAGGCGACCTTTAGCGGCGGAAAAAAGCTGGAAAATACCAAATCTTTAAATAAATATTGTAAACGATCTATTTTTGCTAGAAATTTAAATTTTTGGTCATAGAGTGTAATGATCAAGTAATTTACATTAATAGTAATGATTTGTCCCGTTGGTAAAATGCAACCTTTCTGCTTTAAGAGATAAATGAAAAACTATTTTTGCATATTACAGGTACCATTAAAATATTAATAGTTTATTTTCTCAATTATACAGTAGTTCAAATTTCCACTGTCAGAGGGTACTGAAAGTGTATATAACTAGAGGCGATATTTCCATATCGCCTCTGGCGCATATGGAAATCTCATTTTCAAAGAGAATGAAGTTCTTCCTTTGCCTACTTTTTCACTCCTTAAAAGTTTTAATTATGGATGATGTGGTTGGTTTTCTGCTGAGTTCCCGCCATCCTCATGGAACTTCTGCTATGGCGTATAAATTGACAGGCTCCTGTCAGACCTCTGTACAAGCAGCTGCTTGAGGGGTCACTGGAAGGAGAGCTATGCACCAATTCCCTGTGATGACGCATAGAACCGGCCAGGACCAGCACCTAATGTGTAATTATTTTGTATATATATATAGCCTATGTCACTCCCCCCGTCAAAAGCTTTCATTTGGCACATAAATCATTAAATTTGTCCGTCGCGTTCGAAAGATATGGCGGAAAAACTGCTTTGACAAATTCAGAAACCGGCAAACCCACAAATAAAGGGCGAAAAGCAATAGGGAGATTTACGGTTTCCCCTTCCTATTGGTGAAAAAAAAACCAAAGCGGAGGATAAGATTTCGTGCAGGAAGTACAGTATAACACAGTCATGCAGTGAAGAAATGAATTTTAAAGAACAATAAAAGGAAGAAAAGGATCCGAAAATCACAAGGTTATCTAAGTGAAATACTCAGTGGGTATCTAACGACGTTTATTTTATCCATATGTTGAGGTAATTCCTTTAAATTGGTTAGGTAATCTCGATAGCAGCCGTCCCGTGGCCGAGTGGTTAGCGCGCTTGGCTACTGATTTACGGGACCTGGGTTCGAGCCCCGGGTAAGGCATGGATGTTCGCTGTTGTTTTCTGCTGAGGTCCTGCCATCCTCTCAGATCTTCTACTGTGGCATATAAACTGTCAGACCTCTGTGGCAAGCAGCTGCTTGAGGGGGTATTTATTTTTTTTTATTAATCTCGATAACATAAGAAGTGAGTGTCCTACAATGTCTGCTATAACTCGATGCTTATATAATTAACTGAATGCCTCACTGGCTGACATAATTCTATAATACTGTTGCAAAGTGAATGGTCTAAGGTAGACACTGACCGCAATATTTCATCACTATCTGAAATTTGAACGTTTAATTTATGCATTCACAACTATCTTCATTTACCAAATTGAAGAGTTATACCCCACCCACCCCGGGTGATTACAATAAATTCAACGATTTTAAATTTTTATTATACAAAAATTATAAATGCGATATTAATAAATCCTTAAAATTTTGAGAGAACACTTATGGAATTATTTTACTTACCGCAAAAAGATTTCAAATATTATTATACATCTACTCTGTAATTCAGTAAACCTTCATTTTCTATGTACATCGACTCTATATTTCGGTACAGGTGCATATTCCTATACACATTCATTTTAGGGCTGTCTCTCATGTTTCAAATCTTCCCTACGATTTTCAGTGTCCCAAAATCTAACATCATAGGAGTCGGCAGGGGGGAGTGAAAAGAGGGCCAGTTGTCCCTCCACCTGAAAAAAATTCGATCGAAAAATTAATTTATGCTGAATAAGATCAGATGCACCAAAACTTAATGTTTTTTCTTAACTAAATGTCATCTTTTTTTACGTTTTATTTTATTTTCGAAACCTGTCGTTTATTATTATTATCATCAGATAATAAAATGTTTAAAGTCCTATAGCAAATATTTATATTAGCTACATTCTAACGCACCTCTGATCTTCAGCAATAACTTTTTCCGCCGAAAGTTTGGCACGTAATTCTCCTTTCGTATCTTTCAAACACAGCCGAGACTGCTGCAGCGCCCCCACATCCTCGAGAAATGGCAAGGGTGGGTTGTTTTACCTCTGAGCGACACTTTTTTGCACACCAAGGGCTAATTGGCCAGGTCACATGGACCCCGAAGGCTCAGAGAAGGTTGGGGAAGGGGACCTACTGGAAGAGCTGTTGGGAGACAGATGGCAGCCTCCCGTCAAGGCCATCCAGCGTGTTCTTTAACGTGCACAGGGTATGACTCTCCCGCACACGGGACCACGGCTTAACGTCCCATCCGACGGGCGGAGGCCTTTCCAAGCCCATCTGTGTCCCCTACTGACCGTGGGCAGGGCGGGGAATTTTGCGTAGATAAATCTCAACGCTGACCCAGCTGGGACTGGAACCTGGGAACTACAGATTAAGGGCCTGGCGCGCTACCGACTGAGCCATCCCCGCCCCAGAAATGGCAAGGAATTAATACCGTCCTACTGCATGTAGGAACCCGATCTTTTCACCCAGCAAGGGGACTCACAAGGGTTACTGACGTACGAAATTTGGAACAAATCTGCGAAGTATCTGAGGAATAACAAGGCGACGAATCCTGTAGATAAGAGTTTCTCACCAATTTGCATTTAAGCACGAGGTGACGTCAGAACGACATAGAAGAAACGCATGATTCGGTATTCCCTCCGTTGGCCTCCCTTTGAGTCGTCCTGAATAAATCAATGTCATTTATAATATTAAGTGTATTCCGAAAGGACTTTAGGGAATATACTTATTACTATAAATGATATTTTTAAATAAAAGCAACATTTTTGAATTAATGCAAGGCTGAAAAATTACTGGGAGTTAGGTTCCCATAGCATCCAATTGTTTAGCTGTCTTCGTTACACTTTTGATAAATAAAACCATCAACATCTTAAACTGCTAGTCCCTTAAATCTCAGAAATTTGTCTGGCTCCTACATTTTGTGTCTAGCTACTAGCCATATAAAATGTTTGCAATGTATTTAAAACTCTTACCACTGAAAGCGCAGGAAACGCCACATTTTTTTAAAGGCTAAAATGAAAAATTATATTTGAGCTCTTTAGGTACTAATAAAATATTATATGCATTTTCTTCCAATCATCCATTAGCTCGAATTTCCACTGTCAGAGGTAATTACAAACGGAAAATAAAAAATCTTCATTCTTTCTAAGAGCGAGCTCCATATTCGAAAGAGGAGATTGTTATTCTCCCAGTGGGGCGGGGGTGGCTCAGTCGGTAGCGCGCCAGGCTCGTAATCTGTAGTTCCCAGGTTCGAGTCCCAGCTGGGTCAGCGTTGAGATTTATCTCCGAAAAATTTCCCCGTCCTGCCCACGGTCAGTAGGGGACACCGATGGGCTTGGAAAGGCCGCCGTCCGTCGGATGGGACGTTAATCCGTGTGTGGGAGAGCCATACCCTGTGCACGTTAAAGAACACGCTGGATGGCCTTGACGGGAGGCTACCATCTTTCTCCCAACAGCTGTTCCAGTAGGTTCCCTCCCCCCAACCTTCTCTGGGCCTTCGGGGTCCTTGTGGCCTGGCCATTTAGCCCATGGTGTGCTAAAAGAGTGCCGCTCAGAGGTAAAACAACCCAACCCAACTATTCTCCTAGTTTTTTTTTTTATATTCGGGTTTTCTACGCATTTAACAAAGACGTAACCGAACAGGAAACTAGTTGAGTTCCTCTCTTTTCTCTCGTATTTTTCTTCATATTTTTCTTGTGTGATTTATAGGAAATATCAGTGTGACATATCAGCGGGCGTTGCCTTGTCACCCTTCACGTCCTGCCTTATGTCATTGCTGTTGCATTGGTGCACAGTCATTACATTCGTGATGAATGTTCTGCTGTCAGAAGCTACCAAGAGAATATCAGGAAGACAAGGGCGTTGCCCTGCCTTTGGATGCTGCATTGCATTCTCTAGGAGCTAGGTATTTCATTTATTCATATGTTTGGCCTCATCTTGATCTAACGAGAAACTATGAAACTATGTTTCCCTAATGTTTCAAACTTCTAACATTAACTGATCATAAACAAAATATTTTCTTTACTGTGGGAAGACTTGGACCTAAGTTACTGCGTAAATTAAACCAATTTTGCAAAAATAATATGCATTATTTTCTTTTCCACCGAAGCTTCAATTCCGGGTTTGTAACTACCATGATATTTATATAAATGGTTAAATAAATTGCATTTTTGAATATTGTTTCCCATATGGAAACTTGTAATATATTTGCAATCAATAAAGGCTTTCTTTATTTTCCGTTTTAGTTCGATTTTGTATGTTCTTTTTTACATTTCATTATTTCAAAAAACATTTAACATCCCAAACATCATTAGATGAGGTAAATTATTACAGGATTAAAAGGGTTAAAACCTTCGTGTCACGTGACACGAAGGTTGCCAGATCACTAATTTCTAAAAAAATCGTTGCCAGATATCTTTTCTGAATTTTGTTATCAACCGTAGTGTTCGGATACTTTTTTGAGCTACTGTACTAGATTTCCAATGCAATATAACATTTCCCCCTCCGTTTTGCAGTTCTAAAAAAATTCTTGAGAAATGCATGAAATATAACATGTTTAATAATATTTTGCCTCTATTAGACTTACTAATATTTTGAAAGGGGCGGAAAAGGGCATCTCCCCCTTGCGCCCCACCTTTGCTCCAGATCCGGCCGTGGTCTAGAATAATGATTCCCAACCTTTTCGGCGCCAAGGTCACCCTTCGACGTTTCATCCTTTCTGCTAACCCCCTACGAATTTTCATTCCTTCTGTGGCCCCTGTGCGAAGTCTAAATCTGTCTGTGGACCCTCTTTTCATCATTAACTGATACATTTTAACTAAATTATTGATCCTCGAAACAACTCTCTAAAAGTATTTCTTCTATAAAGAATATAAATGAATGGATTATGTTTCGCTCTCTATCTGCTGTTCATTCATTGGTTAATCTCTAATTTGAATCTAAACGTTTAAGTGGAGAAATCCGATGCTCCAAGAATTCTTATGTAATCAACAACCAATTATATCTAGTGATTAGCATGTAATAGCCAATTTTATCATACTGAACTGTGACTTCAGTATGTAAAATTGCTTGTGTTTACTGCATCCGAGAACTTATGAGAATAAACATGAATAATCCTAATACTGAATACTGAACTGGCATAATATATTATTACTGAATAATTAACTGGCATAATTCCAGTCGAAAACAATGAAACTGAACACTGTTATGCAATTGTGGTGATATATTATTTCAATTAGAGCTTTCTGAAATGATAAAAGTAACTCTATAACCCCCATGGGTCCGGACGGGGCATGGGTGGCTCAGTTGGTAGCGCGCCAGGCTCGAAATCTACCGTTCTCAGGTTCGAGTCCCGCGTGGGCCAGTTTTGAAAATTTTTTAGCAGTAAAAGTTTTTTTGGCTAGTAAAGGATACTGATGGGCTTGAAAAGTCCGTCGGATGGGATATTGGTACCATGGCCCCATGCGTGGGAAAGCCCATACCTTGCGCAAGTTAACGAACATGCTGGATGGCCTTAATGGGAGAATACCATCTGTCTCCTAACAGCTTCTCAGTGGGTTTCCTCCCCCGAACCTTCTCTGAGCCCCAAGGGTCCATGTGGCCTGACCATTTAGCCAATTGTGGGCAAAAAAGTGCTGCTCAAAGGTTGTGTTGGGTTGTTTTACCTCTGAGCGGCACTTTTTTTTGCCCACCATGGGCTAAATAGCCAGGTCGCAAGGACCCCGAAGGCTCAGAGAAGGATGGGGGAGGGAACCCACTGGAACAGCTGTTGGGAGACAGATGGTAGCCTCCCGTCAAGGCCATCCAGCGTGTTCTTTAACGTGCACAGGGTATAGCTCTCTCCCGCACACGGCACCACGGCTTAACGTCCCATCCGACGGACGGTGGCCTGTTACCAAGCCCATCGGTGTCCCCCTACTGACCGTGGGCAGGGCGGGGAATTTTTGCGGAGTTAAATCTCAACGTTGACCCAGTTGGGACTCGAACCTTGAAAATACAGATTAAGATCTTGGCGCGCTACCGACTGAGCCACCCCCGCCCCCCTGCTCAAAGGTAAAACAATCCATGGGTCCGGGGACCTACAGTTTGGGAACATGAAGGTTTAGATCATGAAAAGTTATGTTTTTAAACATCAACAAATGCCACAAATACAATATATATTTTCCTGATCAGATTAAGCAGTTTAAGTTAATCCTGAAAAAATACCCATCTGTTCTTCGCATCAATATTTCTGCAGAGAGATGTCTCGAAATATGACCGGTGTAAAAACTGCTTCTCTTGTTAAAATTATATCAGTCATCAAAATGTAAAGTTTGTTAATATGGAATTTATTGGTATCACGAAACAATGTTTGCAAATAACGTAGACAAATCAAACAATAATACAATAACGAAAGATGTCCAATGACAAAAAGACATTGGCACACGAAAAACCATTCAAATATTGATCTATTTACACGTTATTTCACATATGTCGCGTATGTTTACTGCATCAGAGAACTTATGAGAGTAAACATGAGTAATCCTAAGAGAGACAGACATTGTAGGGATTCAGAGGATGCAGCGCAGATATCTGATAAAATAGGATAAATTGGATTCTGCTTCGAACAGAAAATGTGAATTTCTTGTCCAGCAGCTCTTCGGATCATGGTAGATATGACGTTTTTGGCTTCTCCTCTACAACTTGCGTCGATGGTGTCGGAAACGCAATGAATGTACTTTTCTATCGGGCTGGAAAAGAAAAAAAATGAAATTTCATTATTATATATTAATTTTATTACGACCTAGCTGAAGCGCACCCGGTGCTGCCCGGTCTCACTTTTAGCCTGTATATTCTTATGTTCACTGCACTGTAGGCTAGTATTGTGAGTACTGCCCCCCCCCCCCCCCCCCGATGCTTTATCATAGATTCAACAGAAAGAATTGCCCGGCGTTGTTCATGTCGTTGCTGACTGCTGACTCGCGCTCTCTTAGCCCGTGGCTTCGTTTCTACGCAAACTATCGAGGTTTTTATTATAATAATGCCTTTGGGAATGTGTAGAATATAGCAATGGCGGTAGATTTAAATATTTTTATGATCTTCACAGTTAAGGAGCAGTAAATGGCAACAGTGGATTTGGCAGCGATTTCGGTTTAAGGTAGGAATAGAGTGGTAAATATTTTTGCTTCTAACAAGACCCTTTTGGAATTCCGACTTAAAATTCGGCCCTGCAAATCGGACAAAAACCAGAAACACTCTGTGAAACTTTCAAGCGTCAATCGCAATTTCCCGTTCAGTTATGGCTGTCACAGACAAGTATCTTCTTTTATTATTGTATAGACTGTCAATTTCAAGGGCGGGGTGGGGGTGGCTCAGTCGGTACCGCGCCAGGCTCGTAATCTGCATTTCCCAGGTTCTAGTCCCAGCTGGGTCAGCGTTGAGATTTATCTCCGCAGGCCACCGTCCTGTTACCAAGCCCATCGGTGTCCCCCTACTGACCGTGGGACGTTAAGCCGTGGCTCCGTGTGCGGGAGAGCTCATACCTTGTGCACTGTTAAAGAACACGCTGGATGGCCTTGACGGGAGGTTACCATTTGCCTCCTAATAGCTGTTCCAGTGGGTCACCTCACTCAACCTTCTCTGAGCATTCGGGGTCCATGTAACTTGGCCATTTAGCCCATGGTGTGCAAAAAAGTGCCGCACAACCCAAACAACCCAATTTCAAAAAAAAAAATAAAACTTCTGAACTAGAACGTTCAACACCTTGGTGAATACGAAATACTCGTTTTCAAACAGAAATTGCAAATTTTTAAAAATTGAACACTTTCTGGAGGTGGCAATTCACACTAATGGAAAAATGTAAATATAATACAGTAAAACTTCATAAATTCGGGTGGGTTGTTTTACCTCTGAGCGGCACTTTTTGCACACAATGGGCTAAATGGCCAGGTCACATGGACCCTGAAGGCTCAGAGAAGGTTGGAGGAGGGGACCCACTGGAACAGCTGTTGGGAGACAGATGGTAGCCTCCCGTCAAGGCCATCCAGCGTGTTCTTTAACGTGCACAGGGTATGGCTCTCCCGCACACGGAGGCACGGCTTAACGTCCCATCCGACGGAGGGCGGCCTTTACAAGCCCATCGGTGTCCCCTACTGACCGTGGGCAGGGCGGGGAATTTTTGCGGAGATAAATCTCAACGCTGACCCAGCTGGGACTCGAACCTGGGAACTACAGATTACGAGCCTGACGCGCTACCGACTGAACCACCCCCGCCCCTCATAAATTCGGCAATTTCTTACAGTTTTCTAAAACTCATACTTTTCCAATCTGGCATGTAAAATGCACAAATTCAGATTACAGGAAAAAGCAACTTTTACAACATTAACAGTTAATTTAAGATCCACGATTTGCATTTAGAGTAAATTATTTCACGGTTAACAGTAAATTATAGTCATGCGTTGAAGAAATTTAAGAAAGGAAAGTACGAATAAAGAGTGCTTTAATTTTAGTTTGAGACATGTTATAAGTTTATATAAAAAGGAGGATAATTTATGTTTTTTTTTTCAAAATTCTGAGCGTGCGTGAGATAAAAAAAAAAGGACAGGTCCTTCTTTTTAGAAGACATGAGATAACCCTAACCTTGATCGAATCGGAAAGGCACGCGTTTCATTATACCCTGAGTTATAGTGGTTTTTTCGTTCCAGTTATTAATATTTTTAGAAAGGGCGAGGACACGATTCTTTGCCGCCTCCTTGTTTACAAACAAAAAATTTCCCATTTTTCACTTTGTGGTGTTAGTTCGCTGCTCTCAATGTAAACTTATTGATCAGCACTCTAGAAGCAAAATTCCATTGTTCTAGCACAGGCTGGACAAAATATGGCTCGCGGGCCACATGTGGCTTGCCACCCTCTCTAGTCCGGCCCATGAGCTATTGATGACAAATTAAATTTGTAAAAGAGAAAAAAACAACTTTTTTGTTACATATGTCAATGATTATATACTTTTTTATACGTAACAATTATATATACCGTATATTTCCGCAGATAAGACGACCTTCAGATAAGACGAGGTATAAATTTTCGTCAAAGTTTTATAATTTTAGCATATATCTGTCCTATAAGACGACCCCAAACTATCAACGGCCTATGAATTTAGTTTCGATCGGCGATCATCATCTGGATAATAATACTGTATAGCGTATACGGAATTATGTTCTATTCGCAAACATTCGCACTGATTCGGGCATTCGGGTAATGACCTTGACTATTCACAAAAGCGTCGTATGGGCTATTCTATTTTGTGGACATACCCTACTCTGTACTAGTAAATAATTACGGTTTGTCCGTTTTTTCCTCAGTAGCTCAATAAACATAACTTTTAATATTTATTTTGTTTTAGTATTGTTTTACTATTACAATGTAATGTATTATTTACTGTTACAATGTAATGTATTATCATATAGCGTATTTAAATAATATGATAGATTTTTCGATAAGTTGTAGTAATAATGGTTTCAATTTATATAAATTTCAATCTAATTTTTTTTGTATCTGTCCTATAAGAAGACCCGGATTTTGGGGGCCTTTTTTAATGATTCAACTATCGTCTTATCTGCGGTAATATACGGTATATATTTTATATAGATCGTTATTCATACGTCATTGATTATATATTTTTAGTGGCCTGCCCTCCCATTTCAGTTTTCTTTGGCTGCCCACTCTCCTATTTCATTTTCTTTTTGGAAGTTAGCCTTTTCGTTTCAGTTTTTAATGCGGCCCTGAAGCTAAAACCTTTGCCCAGTCTTGTTCTAGCATAAATAAACAGTTTACAATATTCGTTTGCGGTTTTGCAGTTTTCCAATTATTTAGCGCCCTCTAATGGTTGAAATTCAAACTTCTGTTGAATTCGGATAATGCGAATCGTAATATTTTACTATTACCCATTAACGCAAAAAATAATTTTACATTTTATGAAGAAAAACAATAAAAAAATTGTCTACAGATGAAAAGATGACAATATGTAAACAATAGCTGTTTTTTATTTCTTTTGAGAACGAGTCAAAAATGGATCATTTTGTAACAAAATGCCTATTTCCAACGATATTTTATAGGTACGTACTTTCAAATGGTTTGCAGTTTGTAAATTTTAATTGATTATAAATCATTTATTTTCAGGACCGGATAAGGGGGAGGGGGTCACGACGAAATTCCAATGGGTTTCTAAGAGTGCCGGGATACAAATTTAAAGGGTGGCATGGACCCCTTTGATCCTCACCCCACAGTGTCTTACTGTTTCAGATGAAGACTACTATACCACAAAAGGTCTTATTGTTCCAGCCAAATATTACTATATTACAAAAAGGTTTACTGTTCCAGTAAAGCAGTACTATACTATAAAGTGTCAGACTATTCCAGCAAAAGTTTATTATACAACAAAATGGCTTA
The DNA here is from genome assembly GCA_038380435.1 of Ryuthela nishihirai. Taxonomy (NCBI): domain Eukaryota; kingdom Metazoa; phylum Arthropoda; class Arachnida; order Araneae; family Heptathelidae; genus Ryuthela; species Ryuthela nishihirai. The sequence goes on from JAWZYU010000020.1 coordinate 52,220,825, forward strand.
CTCTTCCAGCTACTAGACTACAAAATAGCATACTATTCCAGCAAAAGAATATTATATAGCAAAATGGCTTACTGTTCCATCAAAGGAGTACTATACATAATAGGGTCTTACTGTTCTAGCAAAGAACTACTATACTGAAAAGATTCTTACTTTTCCAGAAAAAGTTGTTTATAACAAAATGGCTTACTTTTTCACCAGAAGACTACTATACCACAAAGTGGCTTTCTGTTCGAATATAAGACTGTTAGAGTACAAAGCGTCTTACTATTCCAGAAAAAGACTGCTAGACCACAGCGTCTTACTGTTCCAGAAAAAGACTACTATACAACAAAGTGACTTAGTGTTCCAGCGAAGAACTATTTTACCGCATTCTTACTGTTCCAGAAAAAGACTACTGTGCCAGTCGAGAAGAAAAAAGGTAAAGGTTGTGGGCAGCAAGAGACTGGATTTACATTAGAGTAACATTTTCTCCTTCGTTTTAGAGGTTTTTTAAAACAAAATCGTGACAAATGCGTTAAATACGCACAAGTTTAATAATTTTTGACTTCCATTACCCTTACTAGCATTCTCAATGATAGGGGCCATGGCCACCTGCTCCCCCTCTCCTCTAGATTTGGCCCTGGTCAAATCAATCATGAATTGAATTGAAGCGTTATATTTTTATTCTACATAATTTTTTTCCTTCAGAACAAAATGGTTATTAGGATCTTATAATGTGAAAAAAGGTTTGAAACTTACCAACATGCGTTTTTATATTTCTGCATTTCCGACATCGTAGAATTTCCAGCAATAATCACATCAAGATCGTCAGGCATTCTAGATTTCGAGTAACAATTTTTAACATTGCCATAGTGCCTTTGAATGCATAGTGTATGCTTCAAATAATCTGTAAATGAAACAAATAGTAGGTGGAGTCAGTTCATCAGGAAGGGATGTAAGGAGATACCCAAATATATTAAAATCAACGAGGTCGCTATCAATTCGTTTGGAGTAAAAAAAAATTATATAGCACTGTTAAACTACTCGTTTATGTGTCTGTGAGCCAATATTCTCGTGCACCAGTGTTTAAAAAACGAATTAACTTCCCCAGAAACAAACGAACAACTGAATACTATTTATTGATCTGCGTACAAATAAATTTGGGGCAATAATAATACATCTGTTATGTATTTTAGATAGTTTGTCTCTCTGACTGTTTACTATTACAGTTTTACTGAACATTAATTTGCAGTTAGTTTCTGTATTATCTCAGAGCATAAAATCTGTCCGTGGACCAGGTTAAGGTTAAATTAGGGTGGCCAGACGTCCTCGGAAAACGGGGAAGTCTGGTCACTCTAGTTGACAGCTCATAACTGAATTCAAATTGAATGTGAAAATGCCCCCAGGATCTTCTTCTGTAAATCTGGTCACGTTAGGTCAAACGCCTGAGCATATTTTACTACCCCGCTTGAGGGTTAACTTTTATTTTGTTTCAACCTGTAAATATGCAGTGGACGAGCTTAAGGGTTAAAATCCTGAACTCCTACTTCGCTGTGAGTAATTCCCTAGTAATAATCATCATAAGTCTGGTCCTAGGTTTAAATCAAAGTTAAAATACTTTGTGCATATTCGGTTGAAAATAGAGCCAGAGAAATTTTATATAGTACTCGAAACAGTTCGGAAGTAAAGTGCTCCATGCTCTATTCCGTTAGGTTGGGTTGTTTTACCTATGAGCGGCACTTTTTTGCACACAATGGGCTAAACCAACACCTCCTACAAGAGAAGGCCACATAACTACGTCAGAGAAAAATGCCTACGTCACCCTTGTTAGACCCATATGCTGCCTCGTGTAACAGCCTGCTTACGTAGCTAGGTTAGCTTCAGTTAGTTTTTGAGAAGGAGCGACGTGATTGTCGTTAGCGATTTATTCGCATTCAATTATTTGCGTAGTTCAGGGCCCCCACATCCTGAAGCGGGCCCCTAGGCCAGGATCTTTGGCGGGGGCCCCCCTACCTACCGCTAAGGTTAAGGGCAGCGTGCTGCGCTACAGAATTTAGGATAAAAATCAGTTTAAATGATGACACAAAAGTAAAATTTATATTCATTAAAAAAAAACTATATGGATTTACATAATAAAAACTTGCAATAATATCAAAAATTATCCCAAAGTACATTTTCTAGCTTTGGTCATCTAGCATTTGTAGCATTTGTAGTATTATATTTCAATAACTTCAGTAAAATCAACTTGCTTAGCTAAATCGTTTTCGATTCACAAAATTACTAGATGATCAAGTCGCTCTTCACTAGTTGTGCTTCTTTGGCATGTTTTCAACGAATTTGCCAGTCTGCTAAATGATCTTTCAGCTTAAGAAACAGTAACTGGTACTGTACAAAACAGTTTAATGGCAAGGCAGATATTGGCAAATATACCTTGCAGTTTTTTGTCGTAAATTGCGTTCAGAAATCTAATCGGTTTCTTTCAGTGCCGAAAACTGTCTTGTGAATACTTTTAAGGTGAAGGATTTCCTGAAGTAAGTCTTCTGACAGATCTTTCTCATATGCATTTACAAGTTTTGCTGCTTTTGCGGTAAGTTGACCATCGTCTAAGTTCTGGAAGTCCAAAATGGGTGAGAATGAAAAAAAAAAGCGATTGAATTTCTTTTCCAATGTATCAAAACAGGCACGTGTTTTCCATCGGCATAAATAAGAGTATAAATAAAATAAATCTGCTTGCCACAGAGGTCTGACAGGAGCCTGTCAGTTGATATGCCAAAGTAGAAGATCTGAGAGGATGGCAGGACCTCAGCAGAAAAACGACACATACATCCATGCCTTACCCGGGGCTCGAACCCAGGTCCCTTAGATCAGTAGCCAAGCGCGCTAACCACTCGGCCATGGGACGGCCGCATGGCGATAAATCAACAAAGACGAAACAAAAAGTCGGTATTATGAGAGGATTATGTAATGTGCCTAACAAAATAATTAATTTTAGTTGGATGGACAAAAGTCAATATTTTATAAAGTCGCTTTTTGTCTTCTGTTCATCTCACTTAGCTGGCCGACGTGCAACGTCGCCCCCCACCTAATCCCGGGCCCCCAGGGTAGAGCCCTGTCAGCCCTCCCCTTGTGGGGGCCATGGTGTAGTTTGCTGTGTTAAATATGCCTTTTAGATGTTGTGTCCCATATTGCCGTGGGAATTACAGAAATGAGGCAAAAGCTTCCGTGTTTGGATTCCAGAAGATAAATATTTGCGAAGACAACGGCTGGCTGCAATACCAAGAAAGGATTTCGTGCCAACTAAAAGTTCGAAAGTAAGTTAACTTTAATGATTGTACATAGTTTGTATCTATTATATAATAAATTAGTTTCAGTTTTCATTAAGTATTGCATGGAAGTTGTATCTGAAATCACATGTGTGTTTATATAACATTGCAAACTGTAATTAAAATATTGTTCTCTACACGAAAAAATGGCGGTGCTAGTTTTAAATCTAATCAGCAATTTGGGTGTTTCGTATGCATAGGAATATTACAAAGTAGAGAAAGTATTTTTCTTTACGTTTAAAGTATACAAATTACTTCAAAAAGCGTTTTTTTTTAAACCGTCTTCCTCGTTATTGCTTTAAAATTTTATTGTCCGAGGCAATAAAATCAGTTATTAATCATTTCAACTTTAGACCTGAAGCAGGATATGTAAATTAATCAATTAATTTTTATTCGCCTTATTAAAAAAACATATTTTGTTATAGATGTATACGATTGAAGCCTGCATTTTTAAACTTGGCAGATGTTTAAGAGATCTGGGAATGATTTTATTCCAGTTTACTTCAGATGTATACCATAATATTTTTTATTCATGCTTCCATTTGTTATCACATCCGATTTAGTGAAATAGTTCTGTATTATCAGTTTGAGATCGAATGTTTTCGTATTTTAACTAACGATTTCGGTTTTTAGAACATAGAAATATAAATATATTGGCTTACCACATTTCAGTAACATTTTGTACTGAAAACCTCAATAATTTTGCTAAAGTTAATAGAGTGACCTAATTCATATCGGAGAAAAGTAAATGATTTAGCCATAAATATTACAAAGCAATAACATACATGTACCATATCATTTATAAAATTAAATATCTATGTTAATGATAATTTTATAGTACACAATTGTGATAAAATGGTTAGTATTAAGAGATACTCGTACAAGTTATACTATGTAACAGTGGTACTGAATTGAGACATACTTAGAATTTTCTATTTTAACAAATTAGTCTGCTTTTAGTTATGAGATTTTATGCAGTGGTGGAGCATATCTATATATATTTAGCTATATAAATATATGAGTTTAGGTTACAAAATAAGGATTCATGCCTCCTCTTTTAGAAACTTCACAGAAATAAAACCATGATTCTTTAACAGGGTTTTCAAACCTTTTAACTTTTTGTCACTTCTGAAATAATTTATTTACTGTGACATGCTTGTGATATAGTCCACTTACCATGACGTTGCTATGTTATTATGCAGTATTATTGTTTTTCATATATTTTTATGACACACCTGGGTCTTAGAAGGAATACACCAGTTGAGAATCATTGGTCTATAATTTCATAAACAAACTAGAAATATCTGTAGGAGAGTCACCTTACAATAGAGACAGTTGTTTGAAATGGTGAATTAGTACATTTTATTAAATTCTCATTCACATTAAGATGCCACATTCACAATGCATAGTGTGTAACCAAAGATCTGTTGTCTCCAGTTTAACAATGAATATCTTGAGTTGTAATGAGAAATATTTACCTATTGATATATGTGATAATGGGTATTAATTAATTTGATTATTATGAAATTAATTGTTTGTTCATCAACAAATACCTTGTTAAAAAATACTGTAAAAAAGTCAATGATATTCCAGTTTCTCATGTTAAAAAAAGGAAATTAAATACACTGACACAAATAGCACCTCTGTAATTAATACATTTATGATTTCTAGCAGTTTATTAACAAACTAGCTTTAAATTAAATGCTCACATCTTTTTCCTTTTTTTTCACTGCTTCCTATTATGTTAGGACTGGTTCTTTACTGGTATTATCCAAATATAATAGTGGTAAATTATGATTCAGCAATATCATTTATCTATGTTAATTTTGCATTTATATTAAGGGAAATGTGGAAATAAGAAAATCTGATTAAAGTGACTGATAATCATAGTAACAAATACTTTATCACATGTATCAAAGATCAGATTTATTTGCTATGTTAAATTATGGAGTAATTATCAAATATTTATTAACTGATTTCAATAGAATTACACTTGCCAGTCTTTGAACACTGAAATTGAATAACTGTATTGATGATTGTGGATAATTCATAGGTGTGTGTGTGTATACATTCAGTAGTAAATTTTCACATACGTCCTCTAGACATAGGACTCATGAAATAGATAGTCAAGTTTGTTTAAATTGTTTGACTAAGTGTTTGAGATGATGGATTCCTTTAGTTTTCATATAATATTTTGAATTGAAGGTGAAAATTACAGTTCTGGCTGGGGGAAAAATATTTTGCAAGGTATTGTAGAGCAAGAGGTTTACTTTCATCAATTGCTCTATGGTAGTCATAGATATATAAGAGTTCATTTAATTGCATCTGATTCAAGATAATTTTTAATTTCAATGTAATGTGCCATTAATATTATACAACAGGTTAATGAATATGTAAATGCTGACATACAGCTTCATAATAGTACTTAGAGACAGGTATGTACTACACATCAGTGTGAACATTGTGTGTTTTATGATTAATTAGATATGTGTTCTGATAAATCATATGGGAATTGTTGCCCTGGTCACTGTTGAAAAAATTATTTTTATTCGTTTTGGTTTGGTTTCTCCTTCCTTGAGCTCAAGTGCTAGTAGTCATTTACAGTGTTTACTGGATGGAGGAATTTTAAGCAGAAAATAATAGATTCCTGCAATACATCTGGAGGAAATACATGCTTGAGAATAATCCATTAGCGTGTGTATTTCTTTTAGATTAGTCATTTATGGTAAGAGGAATTGCCTTTAGTTTTGATGACATGAGTTTGAATAGCTCTGGCTGAAAAAAAAGTATTTGCAAGGTATGTAGAGCAAGAGGTTTACTTTCATCGGTTGCTTTATGGTAGTCATAGATATATAAGAGTTCATTTAATTGCATCTGATTCAAAATAGTTTTTCATTTCAATATAATATGTCTTTGATATTATAAAAGAGGTGTATGCTGACCTATAAATCTTCATAATGGAAGTTTAAAAAATTGTGTTTATGATTTGTGTTGAAGATGTGTTTCCAATATCAAGTTTAATTTTTTGGCAGTAAGCCTTTTATATAATCCAGTGAATGATGGTATATCCTATGTTGGGTGGGAAATCAGTCAGTTCAAAAAATTGTACTTTCTTGTAATAATCATGTGAGTAGTATTTATATGTAACTATCATGTGAGAAGAGCGATAAATTATTGACTGTTAAAATGCGTTTTTTGAATTATATCGTTTTTTGTACATATGTTTTAATGTGGTAAAATTATTTATAGAAATCAGAATTGTTTTTTTCATTTGAAATGGTAACATTTAGAAGTGGTGATAAAAAGATCGGAAATTATTTAAGGTGATAAAATTTGTTAATAGTAGCATAATATTTATTTTATTATGATCAAAATTGGTTTTTCCAATAGAAGAAAATTTTATTATATAGGCAATTTAAGAAAAGTTCTATAATCGGTTTATACTAATTGTTCAGCGGGAAAATTTCGGAGTAAAGTTTTAAAATAAAAACATATAAGTTAACGATGTATTAAATCATCAAGTACAATAATAAAAAATGTTAAACCTCGCGTTATGTGGTTTAAAAAAAATCCGGTGAGAGTCACTATCATACAGTTAACAAGCGAAGTGCTCCTGACGAGATGAACGTGGATCTAACTAACGTGACGTCATGGAGTCTGTTGGATGGCTTTCTCTTGTAGGAGGTGTTGGCTAAATGGCCAAATCACAAAGACCCCGATGGCTCAGAGAAGGTTGGGGGAGGGGACCCACTGGAACAGCTGTTGGGGGACAGATGGTAGCCTCCCGTCAAGGTCATCCAGCGTATTCTTTAACGTACACAGGTTATGACTCTCCCAGACACGGGCAACGGCTTTAACGTCCCATTCGACGGACGGCGGCATTTCCAAGCCGGTGTCCCTTATTGACTGTGAGCACGGCAGGGAGTTTGGCGGAGATGAATCTTAACGCTGACCCAGCTAGGACTCGAACCTTGGAACTGCAGATTACGAGCCTGGCGCGCTACCGACTGAGCCCCCCCCCCCCTGCCCCTATTCCGCTAAGTAATAATAAAGGAAGAAAAGAGGTCAGTAATTTTTTAATTAACAAATTTTGTCTACTCGAATGAAAATTTCCTTTCTTTTCGTTTCGGACGAATAAAGCATCTTGTGCTCTGCAAACAATGAATGTACTTTTGAATATTGTTTCTTCCTTGAGAGAGAGAGCTGAGAAAAGCAGTTCTATGATTATTTGGGATTCACAAAATTCTTTCTTACGTAAAACATTTTATTCTGAGCTGATTTTCTTTGATAAAAAAAAATTGCTATGAAAAATTTCTTGTATTTAGCCCAACTTGAGACTTCTGTGTATATTATCATCCCAATTTATTAACAACCGCTTCTCTTCAAATGTAATTATATTTCTACTATTATTTATATAACATAACGATACGAGAAGCATCAAGGTAAATCCGCTTTTTAAGAGTCAGTAAGAAAAGAGCAACCACAACGTTTATTTTTATATGCATATATTTGTTTCATTATTTTTTTTTAAGAATATAGTTTCTGATTCTTTATGATCATACTGCTTTGAACAAGTACAAGAGGCCTAAAACGGTAGCATTCTCTGAGGAGACCTACCTGTTTTAGGTTTCTTATCCAATTTTACTGCTTTTTTTAGCTTTTCTTATGTTTTCCCTTAGGGGCCCACCTAAGGGTGGTTTACTTATATATTTTGTTCTTACTCATGCCAAATAGGCATATATTTATGATGGAGATGGTTAGGGGTAAAATTATTATCCGGTACATCGAATATGATTATCGATCTACGATCTAAGAATATAGTTTTATTCATAAAAGTAAAGAATACAAATGCATTTACCATTTGATCCGCAAAGCTAAAACAGTTTATCTGCAGGAAAATGAATAAATTAAATCAAACATATGTCATTCAGCCACGAAAATGGTGTACATCAAATAAATTCACAAAGCACAACACATAATAATCAGCTAATTAGAAATTCCAAAATATTTTTAATTCGAATTTCAGTCTTCTAAAAGAATCTATAATTAGAATTTCTTTTGGGATAACATTAGATATAACTGGTAATTGATATTCGGAGGTATGTTTTCCGAAGTTATTTAAAAAATTAGGCATTTTAAAACACCCTTAATAATAAATTCATAGTGGTAATTTATATTGCAAATCAATCTCATTGTTTACATAAATTCTTTCCAATTTATGTTTTTACAAACTATTTAATGATATTTTTAACAATCGGTTGGGGGATTAATAATAGACTCGTAGACAAAACTTAAGTTGCAATCCTATGCTATGTAAATGGAAAGTTAACGTCGAAGCGCTATATCTTATAAGCTAAGTTTTGACAACTTCTATACAAATAAATATCTCAATCAAATAGATCAATATCTCGATTTCCCACAAATTCCTTCAGTGTTTAATGAGCTATGAAAGTCTGAATATTTAATAATAAAAAATGAAATGAAATTAAAAAAAAATATACAAGATTGACAAGGGCTGAAATATTAATTTGCAAAAGCTTCTAAAATGCACACTTATTTTAAATAATTAAATCATTTGAAATAATAATATTTATTAAGTCTTAGGTCTTAGGTCTGAGATAAATTCTAATGACTGAGATTATTGTTACATATTCAACTTCCATAACTCATTAAATACTGAACGAATATTGTTTAAAATCGAGATATTGATATATTTGATTGAGATATTTATCTGCTGCCACATTTTTTAAAACAAAATGTTTAGTTTAGATGTTATAGAATAAGCAAGCAAAGAGAGTATAACAAAGGGTTATAACTTAACTTTTGTCCACCAGTGCATTTTTAGCAATCGGTTCAAACGAGCAGGTTCGAACACTTAGATGATACCAATGGCTCATAAGAAAGGACTCTCTTTCATCATTTCACCAACTACATTCAGTAATAAATGTAAAAAGTAACAAAATAATCTACATACTTAGTCTGAATGCAGGGTTGAGGGGTTCTCCTTGTATGCATAGCAAAGATGTGAGTGCTTGATTTCTTTCCTTATTCTGATGTATCTTATACTGTGGCAGAATGCATTCCTTGGACAGGAACAAATTATTTGCACAACGATAACCTTCGAAGGCGTCGCTAGTAATAATAAAGAAAGGAATATTGAGCAAAATTAATAGTTTCATTGATACAATATTTCATTTCGTAGTGAAAAAAGCGGAAAACGAGGAAAGTGAAATTGCTTTTACAGTGTAAAAATAGAGTGTAGATGTAGACCAGTTTATTATGTTACCTTACACTAGGGGTTCTCAATGTGGGGTACGCAGTAAAATTTTTTAGGGTACAGTCGCTCAAAAAAATATCCGAACACTATGGTTGATTACAGGATGCAGAAAAATATCTGGCAACTTTTTTTTTTTTAAATTAGTGATGTGGCAACCTTCGTGTACAGTACACGTTGTGAATCGTTTCACAAGGATCCCGAGGGCTCAGAGAAGGTTGGGGCGGGCAATGGAAAACTGTTAGGAGACAGATTGTAGCCTCTATTCAAAGTCATTTAGTGTTTCCTTTAACGTGCACAAGATATAACTCTCCTTAACATGGGGCCACCGCTTAACGTTCCGTCTGACGGTCTTTCCGTCGGATAAGGCGTTAAATGATCGAAGCTTATCGGTGTCCCTGCTGACCCAGGACAGGGCGCGGAGTTTTGCGGAGATAAATCTCAACCCTGGCCCAGCTGTGGCTCGAACCTGTGAAAATCATGAGCCTGGTGCGCTACCGAATGAGCCGTTCATGCCTTGAATATTAGAATAATATTATGATTTTGCTGGTAATGATAAAAATCATATTGAGGTTTTATTGCAGAAGAACCACACTCTGTGCACATTAAAGAACAAGCTGGATGGACTTGACGGAAGGCTTCAATCTGACTCAACAACTATCCCGTAGATTCTCTTCCCCTACTCAATTTTCATCTCTTGGTGCCCACATGACCTGGTCATTTAGCCCATTATGTGCGTAAGAGTAGCTCACAGAAGTAAAACAACCCAACTAGATATTTAAAATATGTGAACACACAAATTGTCCACAAAAAAGGTTAGAAGGAAAACAACAACTATATTTTACCTGCAGAGTCTGTCCAGTTCAATGTCAGTTTTAACGAAGTGCAGATCATTCAGCATTATGAACGTTTCGAGTTTCTTGAGGCAAGGGGTAATAGCGCTGTCATTGCAACCACGTGCATCCTGAGCAACACGTCTTCCTGCGAGAGGAAAACAGTGCGCTATATATAGAAATTTCAACAACATCATCGTTATTATCAGACACGTTATCTTGCAAAAGGGTTCAGGCATAACTCATAAAATTGTCAGCGAGAAAACAGTGTGACACTTCATTTTCGTGACTAATGGAGACTTTATATATGTGTACAGTACTATGTAAACATCTTGCCTGCGAAAGGAGATGCCGCATTTTAGTCATGATGAAAATTTAACTAGAATAATAGATATAAAAACACATTTATTACAGCGTCTTTGTTTACATCTATTTAAGCATTGTCACAATTTTTTCTTCAGAACAATAAACCCTTTGCAGATGTCTAAAAACTCTTAACACCATTATAAATCATTCATTAAAGTATGCATTTAGTAGCAGATGAAACACTTGGTGCCTTACCCTGAAAGTAGGGGAATGTAAATTTATTGAAGATAAATTTAAGAAGGTATTATAGGCCTGGTATTGAATAAAATTTTGGAAGGCTGAAACTAATCAGACACAAAACTTGTGTTTTACGTTAACATAAAGTTTACTCAATCAATACTTTTGCTCCAGACCCAAATTTTCAACTACTAATAAGGATGCTTTTTAGACTACCGAGATATTTACTACTTTAATCGTAACACTCAGTTATTCCGAGTCGAGTTTTTTTTTTCCAATTTCCGTTCCAAAAAATGTTATTTTCATCTGAAAATTTCAAACCATTAAATAATGTCCTATGCTGATGAAAATAATTCGAACAGCTCTCTGGCGTACAATATACTTTTCCCCCAATATCGTTAAAAATGACAATGTTAGTTAATTTTCATATTTTAATGGAAAAATTGTTATTATAATATATATATACTTTCCAATTTTAATTTAACACAACCTAATATATACTCAATAAGAAATAGGGATATACAGATTTGATGACAGTGCCTTTGCCTATTCTTCTCAACTTATGGTATGTTTTGAATCATGGCTTCAGATACAACCCACGGTTGCAAGTCTTGCAATAAAATCTTGTCTCCTTCATTTTCATCTTCCTTAGCGCAACAAACAGCACACTTGCAGAATAATGTAAGCTTTTTAGTCATCAATGTATAAATCCATAATTTTGATCCAAAACCGAACACAGAGAAAAAAAAAAACTCTGAAAAATAACAACTTCTAATATGTGCTGATAACTACCCAAATAAAATCAAGCAAAAATGTAAGCATCCCTTTGAAGGTTGGAAAATAGTTCAAAAACATTATGCCATATGTTACGGCTATTTAGCGAAGTGATTTTTTCATCCCGCCCCTCCAATTATTCACGCCATCTAAATTTTATGAAACTCCATTCAGTTTCTACCGAGTTAGGTTCTCGCACACTGCAGTTTTGAAATAAAATCGTTTCCCGTATAGTTTTAACTACTCTGAACTACCTGAAATCTGCTACCTTAACCATAAAACATAGTTAATCAATACTCGAAAAGTTTCTTATAATAATAACTCTAAAGCAGAAAATAACAGAACTGATAATGATCAGAGAAGACAAAGTTATGTATATCACAGTGAGAAAAATAATTTAAAGCGGCAAAACACAAACAGGAATAGAATAGGTGGCCATAAAAATTTGTTTATTGATATTTATAATGGGAAAGTGAAAAAAAGTAATTAAAAAAGATATATACGTTCAACTTTCCAAGACAGATACAGAATAATTTTTGTGCAATATAATCGTAAAAAAATACTACGCAGCGAAAATATTTTTAGTAGTCTTAAAATATTTAAAATTCCCTTTCGGACAGTTTTTGGCAATTTTATAAATGTTAATCTTATGAGGATGACAGTAATCTTGAGCTACAAATAAAGCATATCACAAAATGATTTATACACCTGGAAATGGTCATGAAAGTGTTAAAATTACTACTGTAAGTGCGAAAAAAAAAAGGCTTTCAGTAGATAATAATCATATTGAAACACTAAAACAATTATTTCCTATTTTCCCTTTTTGATCCTTTATAAAATTTGCTACAGTAGCAAAACTTGGATTCTTTGTAAATAATAACTGAAAGCTTGATGCGTTTGACTCTAGCTGCTTACGTAATATCTTGGACAGTAGATTGAATTGTTTTACACTGAGTGGCAATTATTTTTCATAGAAAGAGCTAAATGACCAGGTCACAAGGACCCCCATGAGCTCAGAGAAGATTGGGGAAAAGGAACCTACTAGACAGCTGTTAGGAGATTGCTGCAAGCCCCAGTCAAGCCATCCAGTGTGTTCTTTAATGTGCACAGGGAATGGTTTTCCTGCACGAGGGGTCACGGCATTTCATCTCATCCGACGGACAACGAGTTTCCAAGTCCATCAGTGTCTCCTTTTTCACCTTTATCTCCAAGGTCAGAGTAGCGGAGGTAAATCTCAACGCTGGTACAGTTCAGAATCGAGCCTGAGAAGTACAGGTTACGAGTGCGGCGCCTTATCGACTGAGCCAACCCCCGCCTCTGGGCGTTAAGGTGGTTTGACTTTGTTAGTAACGATGAGGTTAGGCGAAGGAGTTAGCAACCGCCTTTGAAGAGCATATCCTGCAGAGAGGGGGTCTGATTTGGTTTGGCCATGTCGATCATAACTATAGATTAATGAGTAAGGTTTTGAACAATGTTCCTGAAGGCCTCAAAAAAAAAAAAGAAACTGGAAGACAGGATACGTCGGCAGAAAATGCCAAACAGGGCCATGCTAGAATTGGCCTACAGTAGCAAATGTAGAAGCTGTAAGCTCAAACGTAGTTTGATTGGACTTTAGTAGCCCATGGCTGCTTAAAGATTGTGTATGTATTCAAGCAAAACCTTTCGCAGTATTTTAATAGCATTAAACCAAAAGCTTTATCTAAAATAACTTCACCATTGTATCTACATTATAGATACATGGTGCTGACCTGTATGTGATTGAGTTCCCACTGAATCCGACCTGCTATTTTCTTTTCTAATTTCTATTCTCGCTGGCTGGGAGTGCTCAGTCACTTATGCATGAGATCATAATCCGATGTTCCCTGGTTCGAGTTCCCCACCGTTTCTGTGTTGAGATTCCTTCACAGCATTATTTAAAAAGAAATTCTTCCAAAATATGTGTAATGCATTTTTATTACTTTTTGCACCTTCGTTTCGGTTATCAAAATTGTGCTGGAGATGTCGCCCCCTTGATCAAAATTGTTTATTTGAGAGATTCACTTAATTCCTACTTTGATCCAGAGGATACAACAGCCTTTGAATTTTTTCATCACTTTAATCCAGAGGACACGGTCTCCTTGATCCTTTCCTTACTTTGATCCAGAGGATAAGGCCTCTATGATCCTTTCCCTATCTCGCTCTTCCTTGATCTCCTTTCCCCACTGTGATCCAAACTATACGCCCCCCCTCCTCTGATCCTTCCTCTATTTTGATTAAGAGAATACGGCCCCCTTTGAGGCGTTTATCCACTAAATGGATGGGGAAAGGGGTAGCTCAGTCAGTAGCGCATCAGACTCATAATCTGCGTTCCCAGGTTCCAGTCCTGCTTGGGCCAGCGTTGAGATTTCTCTCCGCAAAACTCCACGCTCTGTTCTCAGTCAGTAGGAGACACCGATGAGGTTGGAAATGCCGCCGTCCGTCGGATGGGCATTGATCGGTGGCTGTGTGTGGGAGAGCCATATCCTGTGCGCATTAAAGAACACTCTCGATGGGCTTGATGGAGAGGCTTTCAAATGTCTCCCAACAACTGTCCAGTGAGTCCTCTTCCCCCAACCTTCTCTGAGGCCTAGGAAGGCTTGTGACCTGGTCATTTAGCTTAATGTGAGCAAAAAAGTGCCGCTCAGAGGTAAAACAACCCAACCCACTTTCATCCAGAGGTTACGATCTCTTTGTCCCTTTTCTGAATTTGATCCACCATGATTTTCGGAAGTACCATCCCAGTTATTACCTATTCTTTAATATCGCCATAATACTGGCACTAATAACCATAGAAATAAATAATAGTTAAATTTATATTAAAAAAAACTAGTTTTTGAAAGATTCGTAACAACTCTTGCAATAAAATTCAGCGTTCAACAATTTTGACTTAAATTCCTCCGATTAAAACCAAAGTCCTCGAAGATCATAGTTAAACATTTCCATAAAAAACTTACCAGGAAAAATGAGTAAACACGCAAAGAAGGCAACGAATTTCATGGTTACTTCCTAAAAGAGTAGAGTATTAAAACGCCAAAAACAAAATCAACAACTTAAAAGTGCCTCAGTTTGCCGCTAAAATGATGACTGAATGCAGCAAAGTGGCATAGATATCTGCAGATTATCGAAGGCACGTGATGACAGTCATCACAAGGGTCGCGTTCTACATGTACGAGATACATTTCGAAAGTGAGAACAGAGGAAATGTAATTACAGGAACTTGCAACACTATTTGTGTGTGAAAGATAATTAGGATGGAAATGTACATCTCATCATGTTTTGTTCGGGGAGGAAGCCATGCTCCAGCTATTTTTTTTATCGTTGTTGGCCTCAGTTCTAAGCATCCGTTTCATGATGGGAAAAAATTTCTTCCATAGTGACTGTTTTTCCTTAATATCGTTTATTTGATGGATTCACTAAGTCCAATCCATAGAAAAAATTATTCAGTCCGAAATAATTGTAAAAGTGAGGAAATTTTTATTAAATTGATATGTTGAGCATAGCTGATTTTAAAGATCTTTCACAGTTATTAAATTTGTCTTGGTTAGCGCGCTTGGGTACTGACCCCCGGGTTCGAGCCCCGGGTAAGGCATGGATGTATGTGTCGTTTTTCTGCTGAGGCCCTGCCATCCTCTCATATCCTTCTACTATGGCATATAAACTGACAGGCTCCTGTCAGACCTCTGTGGCAAGCAGCTGCTTGAGGGGGTATTTATTTATTTATTTTTTATTTTATATCTAGAGAGCGGAAAGTTTCGTGTTTAAATTTTTGTTTCATTCTTTTCGTTTTAAGTTTATTTGAATGTTAATTGCAAAGAATATACAGCAGTTTCACTTTGAGTCATCTTTAACTTGAAATGTGTCGCGATTTGACCATTCCAGTTTAGGTCCGGTTTCATATTGTCGTGCTTTGACCTATGGTTCTATTTTACATTCTTTTGACTAAGGTCTTCTTCCACATTGGCCTCTTTTGACTAAGGTCAGCTTTTCACATTGTCCTGCTTTGACTAAGGCCTTGTTTTACATTCTCATACTTTGACTAAGATCCTTTTTTACAATGTCCTTTTTTGATTAAGGTCCTCTTTCATATTGTCCTGCTTTGACTAAGGCCCTATTTCACATTGTCCTGCTTTGACTAAGGTTTTTTTAACATTTCCCTGCTTTGACTAAGGTTGTTTTTTAACATTTCCCTGCTTTAAATAGGATCCTATTCCACATTGTTCATCCACCTCATTCATTTACTGAAGTGTCGAAGCAGCCATAGAACTATAAGAAACAATCAAAATATAAATGTAAGCGGGAGTCCCTTATATTTCTGATTTGACAAAATTCTGAAATATATTCGTAATTACATAAAACATGCACCTGTTGGGTTGCTTCAGAACAGCACCTTTGTTCACACAATGAGCTAAAACAGCCGCGCCACAAGGTCCCCAAATGCCTAAGAATTGGATGGGGGATCCACTTGAAAAACTGTTAGTGGACATGTAATCCTCCTGTCAGGGCGATCCAGCTTTTTATTTAACGTGCACAGGATATAGCTCTCCTGTACCTGGAGACACGGCTTAACGTCCCATCCGTTGAGTGGATATCTTACCAAGTCCACCTTCCTTACCGTGAGGAGGATGGGGGTTATCGAATGTAAATTGCAACACTGACATATTTGGAACTCGAACCTGAAAATATCAGATTACGAGCCTGATGCGCTACCGACTAAGCCAACAAGTCTAAATTGCAACACTGACATAGTTGGAACTCGAACCTGAAAATATCAGATTACGAATCTGATGCGCTACCGACTAAGCCAACTAATTTAAATTGCAACACTGACATAGTTGGAACTCGAACCTGAAAATATCAGATTACGAGCCTGATGCGCTACCGACTAAGCCAACGAATCTAAATTGCAACACTGACATAGTTGGAACTCGAACCTGAAAATATCAGATTACGAGTCTGATGCGCTACCGACTAAGCCAACGAATCTAAATTGCAACACTGACATAGTTGGAACTCGAACCTGAAAATATCAGATTACGAGTCTGATGCGCTACCGACTAAGCCAACGAATTTAAATTGCAACACTAACATAGTTGGAACGCGAATTTGAAAATATCAGATTACGAGTCTGATGCGCTACCGACTAAGCCAACGAATCTAAATTGCAACACTGACATAGTTGGGACTCGAACCTGAAATTATCAGATTACGAGCCTGATGCGCTACCGACTAAGCCAACAAATCTAAATTGCAACACTGACATAGTTGGAACTCGAACCTGAAAATATCAGATTACGAGTCTGATGCGCTACCGACTAAGCCAACTAATTTAAATTGCAACACTAACATAGTTGGAACTCGAATTTTAAAATATCAGATTACGAGTCTGATGCGCTACCGACTAAGCCAACGAATCTAAATTGCAACACTGACATAGTTGGAACTCGAACCTGAAAATATCAGATTACGAGCCTGATGCGCTACCGACTAAGCCAACGGATCTAAATTGCAACACTGACATAGTTGGAACTCGAACCTGAAAGTATCAGATTACGAGCCTGATGCGCTACCGACTAAGCCAACGAATCTAAATTGCAACACTAACATAGTTGGAACTCGAACCTGAAAATATCAGATTACGAGTCTGATGCGCTACCGACTAAGCCAACGAATTTAAATTGCAACACTAACATAGTTGGAACTCGAATTTGAAAATATCAGATTACGAGCCTGATGCGCTGCCGACTAAGCCAACGAATCTAAATTGCAACACTAACATAGTTGGAACTCGAACCTGAAAATATCAGATTACGAGTCTGATGCGCTACCGACTAAGCCAACGAATCTAAATTGCAACACTGACATAGTTGGAACTCGAACCTGAAAATATCAGATTACGAGTCTGATGCGCTACCGACTAAGCCAACGAATTTAAATTGCAACACTAACATAGTTGGAACGCGAATTTGAAAATATCAGATTACGAGCCTGATGCGCTACCGACTAAGCCAACGAATCTAAATTGCAACACTGACATAGTTGGAACTCGAACCTGAAAATATCAGATTACGAGCCTGATGCGCTACCGACGAAGCCAACGAATTTAAATTGCAACACTAACATAGTTGGAACTCGAATTTGAAAATATCAGATTACGAGCCTGATGCGCTACCGAGTAAGCCAACGAATCTAAATTGCAACACTGACATAGTTGGAACTCGAACCTGAAAATATCAGATTACGAGTCTGATGCGCTACCGACTAAGCCAACGAATCTAAATTGCAACACTGACATAGTTGGAACTCGAACCTGAAAATATCAGATTACGAGTCTGATGCGCTACCGACTAAGCCAACGAATTTAAATTGCAACACTAACATAGTTGGAACTCGAATTTGAAAATATCAGATTACGAGCCTGATGCGCTACCGACTAAGCCAACGAATCTAAATTGCAACACTGACATAGTTGGAACTCGAACCTGAAAATATCAGATTACGAGCCTGATGCGCTACCGACTAAGCCAACGAATTTAAATTGCAACACTAACATAGTTGGAACTCGAATTTGAAAATATCAGATTACGAGCCTGATGCGCTACCGACTAAGCCAACGAATCTAAATTGCAACACTGACATAGTTGGAACTCGAACCTGAAAATATCAGATTACGAGCCTGATGCGCTACCGACGAAGCCAACGAATCTAAATTGCAACACTGACATAGTTGGAACTCGAACCTGAAAATATCAGATTACGAGTCTGATGCGCTACCGACTAAGCCAACGAATTTAAATTGCAACACTAACATAGTTGGAACGCGAATTTGAAAATATCAGATTACGAGCCTGATGCGCTACCGAGTAAGCCAACGAATCTAAATTGCAACACTGACATAGTTGGAACTCGAACCTGAAAATATCAGATTACGAGTCTGATGCGCTACCGACTAAGCCAACGAATTTAAATTGCAACACTAACATAGTTGGAACTCGAATTTGAAAATATCAGATTACGAGCCTGATGCGCTACCGACTAAGCCAACGAATCTAAATTGCAACACTGACATAGTTGGAACTCGAACCTGAAAATATCAGATTACGAGCCTGATGCGCTACCGACTAAGCCAACGAATTTAAATTGCAACACTAACATAGTTGGAACTCGAATTTGAAAATATCAGATTACGAGCCTGATGCGCTACCGACTAAGCCAACGAATCTAAATTGCAACACTAACATAGTTGGAACTCGAACCTGAAAATATCAGATTACGAGTCTGATGCGCTACCGACTAAGCCAACGAATCTAAATTGCAACACTGACATAGTTGGAACTCGAACCTGAAAATATCAGATTACGAGTCTGATGCGCTACCGACTAAGCCAACGAATTTAAATTGCAACACTAACATAGTTGGAACTCGAATTTGAAAATATCAGATTACGAGCCTGATGCGCTACCGACTAAGCCAACGAATCTAAATTGCAACACTGACATAGTTGGAACTCGAACCTGAAAATATCAGATTACGAGTCTGATGCGCTACCGACTAAGCCAACGAATCTAAATTGCAACACTGACATAGTTGGAACTCGAACCTGAAAATATCAGATTACGAGCCTGATGCGCTACCGACTAAGCCAACGAATTTAAATTGCAACACTAACATAGTTGGAACTCGAATTTGAAAATATCAGATTACGAGCCTGATGCGCTACCGACTAAGCCAACGAATCTAAATTGCAACACTGACATAGTTGGAACTCGAACCTGAAAATATCAGATTACGAGCCTGATGCGCTACCGACTAAGCCAACGAATTTAAATTGCAACACTAACATAGTTGGAACTCGAATTTGAAAATATCAGATTACGAGCCTGATGCGCTACCGACTAAGCCAACGAATCTAAATTGCAACACTAACATAGTTGGAACTCGAACCTGAAAATATCAGATTACGAGTCTGATGCGCTACCGACTAAGCCAACGAATCTAAATTGCAACACTGACATAGTTGGAACTCGAACCTGAAAATATCAGATTACGAGTCTGATGCGCTACCGACTAAGCCAACGAATTTAAATTGCAACACTAACATAGTTGGAACTCGAATTTGAAAATATCAGATTACGAGCCTGATGCGCTACCGACTAAGCCAACGAATCTAAATTGCAACACTGACATAGTTGGAACTCGAACCTGAAAATATCAGATTACGAGCCTGATGCGCTACCGACTAAGCCAACGAATTTAAATTGCAACACTGACATAGTTGGAACTCGAACCTGAAAATATCAGATTACGAGCCTGATGCGCTACCGACTAAGCCAACGAATTTAAATTGCAACACTAACATAGTTGGAACTCGAATTTGAAAATATCAGATTACGAGCCTGATGCGCTACCGACTAAGCCAACGAATCTAAATTGCAACACTGACATAGTTGGAACTCGAACCTGAAAATATCAGATTACGAGCCTGATGCGCTACCGACGAAGCCAACGAATTTAAATTGCAACACTAACATAGTTGGAACTCGAATTTGAAAATATCAGATTACGAGCCTGATGCGCTACCGACTAAGCCAACGAATCTAAATTGCAACACTGACATAGTTGGAACTCGAACCTGAAAATATCAGATTACGAGTCTGATGCGCTACCGAGTAAGCCAACGAATTTAAATTGCAACACTAACATAGTTGGAACTCGAATTTGAAAATATCAGATTACGAGCCTGATGCGCTACCGACTAAGCCAACGAATCTAAATTGCAACACTGACATAGTTGGAACTCGAACCTGAAAATATCAGATTACGAGCCTGATGCGCTACCGACTAAGCCAACGAATTTAAATTGCAACACTGACATAGTTGGAACTCGAACCTGAAAATATCAGATTACGAGCCTGATGCGCTACCGACTAAGCCAACGAATTTAAATTGCAACACTAACATAGTTGGAACGCGAATTTGAAAATATCAGATTACGAGCCTGATGCGCTACCGACTAAGCCAACGAATCTAAATTGCAACACTGACATAGTTGGAACTCGAACCTGAAAATATCAGATTACGAGCCTGATGCGCTACCGACTAAGCCAACGAATCTAAATTGCAACACTGACATAGTTGGAACTCGAACCTGAAAATATCAGATTACGAGCCTGATGCGCTACCGACTAAGCCAACGAATTTAAATTGCAACACTGACATAGTTGGAACTCGAACCTGAAAATATCAGATTACGAGCCTGATGCGCTACCGACTAAGCCAACGAATTTAAATTGCAACACTAACATAGTTGGAACTCGAATTTGAAAATATCAGATTACGAGCCTGATGCGCTACCGACTAAGCCAACGAATTTAAATTGCAACACTGACATAGTTGGAACTCGAACCTGAAAATATCAGATTACGAGTCTGATGCGCTACCGACGAAGCCAACGAATTTAAATTGCAACACTAACATAGTTGGAACTCGAATTTTAAAATATCAGATTACGAGCCTGATGCGCTACCGACTAAGCCAACGAATCTAAATTGCAACACTGACATAATTGGAACTCGAACCTGAAAATATCAGATTACGAGCCTGATGCGCTACCGACGAAGCCAACGAATTTAAATTGCAACACTAACATAGTTGGAACTGGAATTTGAAAAAATATCAGATTACGAGCCTGATGCGCTACCGACTAAGCCAACGAATCTAAATTGCAACACTGACATAGTTGGAACTCGAACCTGAAAATATCAGATTACGAGTCTGATGCGCTACCGACTAAGCCAACTCTCTCTCCTCCAACTCCATCTTATTGACGAAAGTAAAAGTATTTTCATAATTAATAGATATTCGGAAGGGATTCCTGTGAACTCTCAGCTTTTCTTTTAGAAGTTATTGCACCATTCAAAAGGACACTGTTCATCAGAGTTCTGATCTTAGGCTGAAGCCGTTAAGAAATATTGCATCATATCTGATTTTAAATTTACAATTGTTTCATTAAAGCTCATATATAATTACATTTATATGGGTTGAATTCTTCTGTTCGTTTCAGAATTGCATATATATTATCATATTAAGCTAAATCTAATATAGAATACTGTTCAGAAACATAATTCTAAAGTTTAAATAAAGAGAATGCTATTTTAGAATACATTAATATGCTAATTTTGCTAAATAACTTTTGAATAGTAAAATTAGCATATCAATGCAATATTAATATATTAACGTTTGAATATTTTAGCTTAAACAAACAAAATATTTTAAAAAGGAAGTACACTTTTAATGAAAAGTAAATTCCCCTTTCCAAAATAAAAAAGCAAAAAACAATATTCGACATTTTTTAAGCTGTGATATTTGTAATACTAGAATTTCTCAGGTATAACCTGGTAGTGATTTATTAGATACATATAGAGGAAAAATTGTCATTAGCCGGGTGGGATCTGAACCCACGACCTCCTGATAACATGTCAGGTGCTCTGACCGCTGAGGTACCGGCCGCCGAACAATCATCCTCTTTTTTTGTTAAAAATTGTCCTCTATATGTCTATTAGCCGTGGGTGAGGACCCCACCAGGCAAATCACAATTTTTCCTCTCTCTCTCTATATATATCTCATAAATCACTACCAGGTTGTATCTGAGAAATTTTATTATTGTAAATACATGCTTACGCCGTACTTTGCGGCGTGTTGGCTTACAAAATGCCATGACACTTGACTCGTGATGTCGGCTGGCCGTGTGCACTAAACTGAAAGATGCCATCAGGACCAGACTCTTCAATTACAGTCAATTACATTTCCAATGACTATTCTATGGAGTAATGCTTAAAAGCCTCTAAAAAGAGGATGATTGCTCGGCAGCCGGTAACTCAGCTGTCAGAGCACCTGACATGTTATCAAGAGGTCGTGGGTTCAGATCCCACCCAGCTAATGACAATTTTTCCTCTATATGTATGTAATATTTGCATTTCACAAATTTCTGTTGGTGGAATTGGAAGAAATGGCGGAATAACAAAATACTGCGAAAAATGTGAATATACTGATGGATTGTTCTGTGTACCTTATGGATAAAACTTTGACAGCAATTAAATTTTTTATTAAAAGTTTTTTTTTACTGATAATAATGGTATGGTGGATTTGTTTTTAGCGCAAAAACAGACATCTTTTTCTGGCAAGTTCATTTTCGTTCTAAGCGGCACTTATTTTGCATTTCAACACTGCTACACTAGGAACTCGAACGGGGGAACATTCAACACCTGCTCTAAAGTAACCGCAATTTTTAATATTTTAAGACTAATCAAAGTATTTTCGCTGCATAACAATATTTTATAAACGACTATATTTTGCAAATAAATTATTCTAGACATGTCGATGATTAATATTTACGAGATTAATGTTATAGACCAGAGGTTCTCAACCTTTTATGCTTCACGTACCCCCTGGAAATGTGTATGTAACTGGCGTACCCCTTGTATAGATAGATAAAACTATAGTTATAGTATAACAATGGGAATAAAATGAAACATATATATCAGTGGTTCTCAACCTTTTATGCTTCACGTACCCCTGGAAATGTGTATGTAACTGGCGTACCCCTTGTATAGATAGATAAAAGTATAGTTATAGTATAACAATGGGAATAAAATAAAACACATATATATATGTATTTTATTAATAACACATATATATATATGTGTGTGTGTGTGTGTTATATATAACATATATCTAGCGACTTTTGAGCTCTCACGCGTACCCCCAAATTTTTTACCGCGTACCCCGCGTTGAGAACCCCTATTCTAGAGTTAATGTTTATAAGGTTGTTCATTTGTTTTAGTTGCGCATTATGAATGTCAATAGAAAAATTTATAAATCGGTTTATTTTATACCAGTTGATTTTCGCAGCTTTCATGTTTGTCAGCTATGTAATTTTTCCCATTATCAACGAAAAATTACCTCGATCATAATCAACGGTATTATTTTCCATTATTAGAATGATTATCAGAAAACCAAGTGTTACTTAACTATGTTTTGTGGATGATGTAACAGATTGTGAGTGAACTAGTACAAAAAATCTGTTGAGTGTTATGATTGTAGTCTAGAGAGTATGGCTTGGTCTGTAGGGCGTTAGGCTCTTAAAATGCAGGTTCGAATTCTGTCTGTTCCAGCATTGAGATTTATCGCCGATAACTTCCATTCTGCCCTCGGTAAGAAAAGGGACACCGATGGATCTTGAAATCAGGCTGCCGTCCTCAGATGGGACGTAAAAGCCGTGTACCGGAGAGCTCATACATACCTTGTGCACGTCGAAAAAGAACAGGCTTGGTGAGCTTGAAGGGGAAGTTACCATCGAAAAATTAATATATTGATATAATCTTAATAGATTAACTTTTGAATATTTTTAGCTTAAGCAAATTAAAGATTTAAAAAGTACATTTTTATTCAAACGTAAATTCCCCTTTTTAAAATAATTTTTTTAAAAAAGTGTTTTAAAAGGATTTTTCATCTCCTAATAGCTGTCCAGTGGGTCCCTTTCTCCAATCCTTCTCTGAGACCTCGTGACCTGGACATTTTATTCCATGTGAAAGAAAATTACCTCTGAACGGAAACCCAACCCACGATTGAAGTAATATTTCAGCAGTCAACCAGGATCCAAATTTTAAGCCGATAGAAATCTCGTCAAACTGTCAGGAGTTTTTTTTACCTTCTGTGCTATTAATTTTAAGCAAAGGTTATAAATCCTCGTTTTCTTATGAATGTGAAAAAACAATAATTTGTTTCCTACAAAACAAGTTTGACGACATCACTGTGTGGCCCACAATGAGGAAACAAGTTTGTATTGAGGAGAATACGTGGAAGTGAAAGGATAATGTTCCGCATAAATTTGGCTCTTTAGCTTAGTACAATGGTCAGTAACACAAGGCGATTAAAAAAGTCCGTGTGCACCTCTAATAACACAAATTTATTTTTCTGAAATATATTTAAAATATATATAATTACTTGCGTATTATTAGAACACGTTACACGAAACATGGAAATACCCCACATGCTTGTTTACAAGCATCTATGTTTGATTTTGTTCCGGAAGATATGCATCAACTCAGCAGAAGAAATATTCCTAACGAAAGTAATAATGGCTTCCTTCGAATCATCAATAATTAGAGGAGTTGTACCCCACAGACAAAAAACAGCAGACTAAGATCGGGTGATCTCGGTTGGATCTTTGGAATCTTTTTTCTAACACCTCCCGAAAAAGCTCCACTGAGACCAGATATGTACACCATCTGCTGAAAACAGCCTCTGACTAAGTGCAGCTAATTTGGAAGTTGGCATAACCAGATAAATTAAACCATGCGTCATCGAGAAAAATTGTGACTTTGAGAACACATCCTCCATTAGAAGCAATAAAATCTCTAAACAGGAGAGTAATGTTGGCTGCTAATCTGTCGTTCCCAGGTTCGAGTTCCAAATGTGCCAGAGATGAGATTTATCTCTGCTAAACCTCCAGACTGCTGTCGGTCAGAAAGGGGGACACCAATGGGTTTTCAAAGGCCGCCGTCCATCGGACGGGGCGTAAAGCCATGGACCAGATGTGCAGGAGAGCCGCATCCTATGCACGTGAAAGAACACACGAGAACGCTTTGACGAGAGCTGACAACTGTGACCTAACACCTGTTCAGTGGCTCTCCTTCCCCCAACGTGTTCTAAGTCCTTGGGGTCCTTGTGAACTGACCATTTAGCCCATTGATGCAAAAATGCAGTTTAGAGGGTTCGAATCTTTTACCTCTGAGCGGCACTTTTTTGCTCACAATGCGCTAAATGGACAGGTCACAAGGACCCCTAGAGCTTAGGGAAAGTTGGGGGGAGGGGAGCCACTGAACAGCTATTAGGAGACAGATGGGAACCTCTCTTCAAGGCCGTCTAGGTTGTTTTTTAATGTGGACAGGGTATGGCTTTACATCTCATCCAATGGACGGTCTTTTCAAGCTCTTCGGTGTATCCTATTTACCGAGGGCATGGTGGGGGGTTTTTGAAGAGATAAATCTCTACGCTTGGTCCATTTAGGATTCGAATGGGATTACGAGACTGACACGCTACAGACTGAGGTTAAACAAACCAATTTAAACACTGCCCTTTTGTGCACACAATGGACGAAATGGTCAGGTCACAAAGACCCCGAGGGCCCAGAAAAGGTTGGGGACCCACTGGACGGCTATTGAATGACAGATGGTAGTGTCCCGTCAAGACCATCCAGCATGTTCTTTAATGCGCATAGGGTATGGTTGTCCCACACAGGGGGCGGTCACTACTTAATTCACATCCGACGGACTTCAAGCCATCGATGTCCCCTACTGACCGTGGACAGGGCGGGGAGATTTTCGGAGATAAATATCAACACTGGCCCAAGCGGACTCGTACCTGCGAACTGCAGATTACGAGCCTGGTGAGCTAAAGATTGAGCGATCCCCACCCCGCAGCGTGTATGGCAAGAAAGGTCTACCTATTTTTCATATATGCAGGGTCACCAACTGTGCATATTGTGTTAAAAACTTTTTAAGTTACCCTTCAGATTAAAATGTAACTTTCTAAAATATGTATATTATTTTGTTACATATTGGTTCTCGAAACTTCTAAATTATTTTTCTCACACTCTGTAATTAGTGCGCAGCGATTCTTGAATTATTCTGTTGTTGCATTATTTTATGGCAAGCCACAGAGGTTCATATTGCCATTGTTATAACCATTTCACTTATTACAAAGGATAAGTCTGTTAGGGGGTCGGTCCCTGATGAGTTATTTATAATGATTTTTTTTAATTTAATTATTTATGTCCGGGGATCATGATTATAATCGATCACGTTAACTTTCTGTAAAGCTTATTGGCCAGTCCTACATCATAAACGTAACCACGATGAATCAGAATTTTTGCAACAGTGTTTCGAACAATCTTTCAAAGTTTGTTAATGTAAATTGAACTTACGATTTATTAAGAATATAATTTACTCAAGGGGAATGGTTAACTCCAGCACTTTCCCATGTAACATCGTAATCCCCGCGTAAAGTATATACATTATAGTTTCTGTTCTTGATTACGCCAATGTCTTACATACTGGATCTGAGATTGTATATATCCTAAACTGGTAAAAAATTAATTCCAATCACAAAGACATCTCGTCTTATTACAACCGTTTTATCATGCATTTAAAACAAACATGTTTAGTGCGAAAGGGTATCAACAGATGGCAGCACCGAGGCAGAGAAATGTATTGCGATATATGCAGGTATTTGAAATCATCCAAGGACTTTCATGTACCATTCAAAGTTCTCGTGTGATGTGCAACCAAGGGGGACCGCGAACTTACAAACTTCTACGACGGAAAATAAATTTAATAGTTTAAAATCATTTTTTTTGTCCTAATTTATTTGTTTTAACCAGTTTATTTTTTCTAGTCCATGTAATTTTACGCTAAAAATAGGAAAATGAAAACTATTGCACATGAATCGAAATTTTTCTTCTATTTATAAAAATACACTGCTCAAAAAAATTAGGGGATATTTCTTCGCTTCATATTCATTTTGAAATATCCCCTATTTTTTGTGAGCAGTATATTTAAATTCTGCTCCCATCCTGTCGGTACAACATCTGGGATTCTGGAAAAAATCAAAAATGCCTCTTTTAAAATTAAAATATTGAATTGTCAATTTATGAATAGGACTTTTTAGTAGAAGAAAAACTTTACAACTCATGGTATATAACAACAATAAAAAACAGAAATTTATAATGTTTGCAACTTTGATACAAATCATTGCACTAATAAAAGCATGTGTATTTTTTTGAGTTAATTTTCCTTGCATTTATGTTGGCACACTAGTTAATGATATGATAAAATTTTACCAGGCTCGAAATCTGAAGTTCCCAGATTCGAGTCCCACTTAGGCCATCGTTGAAATTTATCTCCGGAAAAGCTACCGCCCCTGCCCTCGGTCAGTAGGGGGTACAGATGGGTTCCCACGTGCGGGAGAGCCATAACCTGTGCACGTTAAAGAACCCGCTGGATGGTCTTGACGGGTGACTATCACCTGTCTCCTAACACCTGTTCAGTCGGTCCCTTAACCACAACCTTCTATGAGCCCTCGGGGTTTTTGTGACCTGGCTATTAACCCATTGTGAGCAAAAAAGTGCCGCTCAGAGGCAAAACAATCAACAAAAAAAAGCTCAAAATTTGTCCCTAGTAAATACACAGAATACTTGTAGAAATAGACTTCAACAATTATTAAAAACCTTCTGAAAAATATTATCGCTGACGCGGAGGGAATCGAACCTACAACTCTCCAGATAAATGCCAGAGCGCAGGCATTTTAGCATCTGATGCGTGGTTTAAGTGTAGAGCGCTGTGGCATGTATCTGTAGAGTTGCGGGTTCGATTCCCACCGCGTCAGCTCAAAATTTGTTTCTTGAAATATATCACTTTCAATCGATAATATGATTTATATTTTATACAAATATACATACAATACCGGTTTTATGTGAAAATGTTACACGTAAAGGTTAAAATAGCCAGACTATAGTGGCCGCACCCTAGATATGTCACTGCCTACTATCCCCTGAAAATATATTCTGGCTCGGTTCTTGCGGTGTGGTTAACATTTTACGATATTCACTAACTCACTTTTTTCTAACATTAAAATAATTTGGACGTGATTTCAACACCAATTACATCCACATTATTACCAATCGGGGCTTAAATTTCACCCAGAACCCTCTAGAAAAAGTCTCCTCTTTGACCTCAGTCAGAAAGAGAATATCAATAAGATTGGAAAGGACGTCGTCTGTCGCATAGGACGCTATGTCGTGTCCCTGTGTGCAGAAGAGACTATCTTGTGCACTTTTGAGAACATGCTCGGTGTCCTTGACGCGAGGTTTCCATCTGTCTCCTAAAAGCTATCCAGCTGGTCCTCTTTCCCAACCTTTTATGAAAACTTGGGGTCCTTGGACCTGGAAATTAGCCCATTGTGTACAAAAATAGTGCTACTCAGAGGCAAGTCAACCCAGTTCATAATAGACGACAAATAAATTCGAAGTCTTTGAATTGGGTGTTGAAATTTTGGTGTGATTCAAAGGTTATGAAACACGACTGGGGACACTTATTGAGGAAATCTTTTGACGAAGAGACTCTGGGCACTGTGGGACTCTGGAAGACACCCCTGACCATTCTGGGTCAAAATATAACCAAACAACCTTGGGCACTATGGGGCGAGTGACGAAAGACTCCTGAGCACTCTGAGACGAAATGTTGTGATGAAACGCCCTAGGCATTCTGAGATGAAATGTTGCGATGATACGCCCCTAGGCACTCTGAGGCGAAATGTTGTGATGAAACGCCCTTGGGTACTCTGTGACGAAATGTTGTGACGAAAACCCCTGAGCATTCTGGCACTAAATGTGACAAAATGCCTCTCGGCACTATGAGACGAAATATTGTGACGAAAAGTTCCTGGACATTCTGTGATGAAATGTTGTGGCAATAAGCCCCTGGACATTCTGGGACGAAATGTTGTTATGAAAAGCTCTTGGGCAATCTGGGACAAAATATCATGAAGATTCACTGATGGGACGAAATATTGTGAAGAAACGATGATGGAACGAAAGTTCGTATGTCAAAAATACATTGTTACTTGCTCAATGGCCTTCACAAAGGCATACTGATTTGGAATACGAATCACTAACTGTTAGGCCATACATATCTGGATGTTTATTAAAAAAATATCAGGCGAAGTTTATCTGTTTTGTATTAACGAACTAAAGGTGTCAGGTTTCAGCTCCCTCGTTTGCATATTGTGTGAATAATTTGACGTGTTTTCATCATTATAAAAACACGCCAAAGAGTATCTCTACTACTCCTGCTTTTCATAGAACAGTATTGTAGTTGCTTCTCTGGTGGTTTAGGAGTATGACTTGCGTGAAGGTTTTGCTGTATGCTGCTTTATTTGGAGGTAAGTTTTTTATATTTAAGTAATGAATAATAAGTATTAAAATATCGTAGATAAGCACCTGTATTAGGAAGTTTTTGTTTTACATGACCATTGTTAGGTAAAATAGATTAAAACGAAGGTGGGGGTTAATGGCGATTTTAGTTGAGTTTAAAAATTGCCCTAACCTTTCAATCTCTTAAAGGATAACTCTGGAGTTTCTGCCACCGTCATGATATCCTGTCTGCTCTGTAGTCTACTGATATTGTTTGCTGTCGTGTTTTTAATTGTTCCTACGAGTAAATCAAAATTATGGAAACTGTTGTACAGCATATTGCTAAAGAGAATTTTGCATGTTCCTCGGAACAGCTTTTTTAAGCGACTTTTTAAGGCTTCGGCGATTGCGAAGTTACTTAAACGAATAACTCTTAAATTTCTTGGGAATGGGAAGGTCAATAAAAAATTTATACAGATCAACTTCGATCACCGTGGAACGAAGCAGGCAATTTAGCTTTAAACCTGTTGCAAAAAAAAAACTTGCGCAGAGAAATTTTTAACTGCATTCTCGTACATCGTTCCTGGGGTGAGAATTATGAAAACCTAAAATTTCCTCTAGTTTACATGAACTTTTTTGCGGAAATTTCAAACGACGCTAAATTAAATGTGGCCATGCAGTTTAACATTTTTCTTCTAGTTTGCTCTTTAGACCACTCGGTGTTAGAACTTGGGTAAGTTCTATTCGAGCAACCGCCATGCTCACGTAAAGGAATGGCGCCCTTAAAAGTGGACATCTAGAATAAGCCTTTTAATATTTATTCAATCCAGAGGCTTACAGTAAAGCCAAGGTACAGGTAATTTCGGATATTAATTTAAACTTTAAAGTGGCTTGATGCCTTTTCGTGATGCTTTTAAGCTGTATTCCTAGTTTCCAAAAGCTCCATCAAATATTGTATATATTTGCAAAGTGTAAAATAAATGCCTGGTTTAAAGGAACCTTGAATTCGCGAAATTTAAATTACTTGAACTGGCTAGACTTACTAGACTAGAATTTACAAGACTTCCAGTATATTAAATAGTGAAGGGGGGGGGGGGGGGTCGGCACTCGAGACGATATGAAAGCCCATCGAGCGTGGTTTGAATGTAGGCGTTTCCAGACTTAGTCTGGACTGTGCGGTTTCAAATCCAGTCTCTTGGAAACTTTTTCACTGAATTTTAATAGCTGTAATTTTCATACAATTAAGCTCAATGTAAACCTTGAGTTAACGCAATCCTAGCCCACCATATCCTTTTCTCACTAAGTTGTCATTAGCTCTTGACCACACGAATTCTACTTTAATAGCATGTTCCTTTTTTATGACTTACTATAGTCTAGGAACAACCAGGAGCCACGATATTCCCTTCAGAATTCGAGTAAGAAAAGTTTGTATTCACTTTTAACTGCTTCTAAAAGAGTGGCATTCTGAAGAGTTTCGCTTAATTCTGTTCAATGTGGGAGGCTTTAAAGTTCTGCAGTTCCTCATCAATATTCTAAATATTAGAAGAGTGGACTCTATAATTGCCGGGGCAAATATGGCTCAGTTGGTAGCGTGCCAAGCTCGTAATCAGAAGTTGTCAGGATAGTCCTGGGCCAGCGTTGAGTTTTCCGCAAAAACTCGCTCCTGTAGGGGAAACTGAATTTAGAAATTCCACCGTCATCGGATGGGACATTAAGCAGTGGCGCCATCTGAGAGCCAAATCCTATGCACTTTAAAGAACACGCTGGATGGATTTGACGAGATAACTAGTCTAACAGCTATGAAGTTGGTCCTCCGACCAACCTTCTGATCCCTCCAGGTTCTAACCTCCATTAGAGACATTGTGTGTAAAAAAAAATACGGCTAAGAGGTTAAAACAACCCGTTTTCAATCTTCTCTTCAAAATCTCTCAAACTCAATATTTTTGATCCAAAAAATTCGGTGGCTTAAGTTACTTATTTTAACTGAGGCATACTTTAGATTGACTAAAATTTCAAAAATCTGAGCCATCGTTTTCGAAAATTGATGGCAGAAAGTCTTTTAGTAGTCTGAATCCTCGATACAAACATCGAATGTACCAGTCTTGGTTTAATTCTTAAGCAGCATGCAATGGTTTACAATCTTACGGGATAAAATTGTTCTAATTACTTTCCTCACTAGGACTCCTCTAAGTGGAACCCGTACGCTAGGCTCCTAATAACTTGCCCAGGTTAGAGTTCCAACTGCTCAAGAGTTTAGATTTACCCCTGACCTCGATAAGGAGATTGGCTTGGAAAGGAAACTTCGTCAGGAGACGTTAAGCAGTGTCTAGAAATCTTCTATCCTATAGAAAGTCTAAACTTGCTAGACTAACACTGGAGACTGTCTCAACAGCTGTCCAGTGGATCCCCTTCAAGATTCTTGTGTTGACTTTTAGTAGTTCACAATAGCGAAAAGAGCTTAGAGGTACTTTGCTCAGTAAGCCAAGAGCGCAAGCAACTTAGTTGCAACTGTAAACCGAGGTTAAGCATTCAATGAAAATGCTGAAGGCCACATAAATTATGCTGTAATCTTAAAATTTGCATATTCCTATTATGGGCGATATCTCGTATGATTAACACTAACGTAGCTATCTTATTTCTAAAAATTGTTTTCTAACTTAAACTTGCAGTTTATTTTCATTAGCTGTGGCATAAGGAGACTCGGGTAGCTAGGAGGCGATGGTACAGCTGCCGTCTAAACATTTTCCGCTGAATAACCAGCTGCGATAACTGCCCAAGCGTCGACTGTACGGTATCTCTCCATATCCCCAGTTTCGAGCTATGTCATAATTTTGACTAATTGATATCTCAAGGTCTGAGTATTAATGCTCTTAAATTCGCTTTCAGTGTTGGTGGAATTTGCCCAGGGACACTGCTGCATAGCAGAATCTCTAAAATGTGTGAAGCCTTTCTTCGCTATACCAAAGAAAACCGGCTTGCACGAAACTCCAGAAGCGCTGGATCAAGAATGTCGGTAAGTTTATCTTAATTGTAGTTTTAAATTCAGACTTTAATGACATCATTAAATCTCTAGCTCTTCTTACTAGAGTTGATTGCAGATGTAAATATGGGTTAACTTGGTCAGTAGCTTGTCAGGTTCGTAATATGCAGGTCCTAATTGTGTCTGCTTGAATTTAGTTATGACCTCCAACTCTGGGGTTGGAAAGGCCATCGTCCGTCACTTTGGGCGCTAAGCCGTGGTTCATTGTACACAAACCAAGCGTTAAACCCTACTGAGATATCTGGAGTCTTCTCACTGGAGAATCCTAAATCTCTTATTCATTTGAATAAGATTCCAAACTGTTAAAGTGAAAATATATTTGGATTATCAACGATAAGGAACGAGTGCTTCTATCACCAAAGATTGTAGCGTCCAAATTTTCTTTCGTCGCGCATATATATTGAAAATTTTCAATGGTAACAGCAGCATTGTGCTGCAATACTCTGTATTGGTTTAACTCCTAATAGTTTCCAGTGGTCAGAGTTTTGGCCAGTGGTCAGATTTTCTAACGCTCTTAAATCTTAATGGTTTAAACGTTCTTCTATCCATATTGGAATGCCGCTAATCTTCCCCTCGGTGAGAAACCTGCTTGGAAAGGCCACTCCCACGTTGTATGGGCCGTAGCCATTGTAGGTTAAAGAACCAGCTGGATAACTTTAACGGGAGGCTATAATCAAACGGCTGTCCAGGGATGCCATTTCGCACATCTAAGCCTTAATCCCATTTTCATCTAGCACATTTTAGGCAAAAGTAAGTCTGAGGTAAAACAAGAAATCGTTTCAAAATTGGCAATATACTATTAGAATTACTATTGCACGAAACACCAAAATAATCAATACTATAGCATCTTTCAAATTCTTAATTTGTAGATAATTGCACATGTTTCTAACGCTATTAAAACGTGGACCACCAATCTTATAGCATAATCATGTTGAAGAATAAATTAATACTATTTCCTTCTTTCAGGATCCACGAAGAGTTCTTCCGGTGTCTGGATCAAGTAGTGGATGCGTGTCAACTTTCCACCGAAGAGGGTGCTGACGAATTCGCAGAAGCTAGAAAGCTGATCTGGGAGTTGTGCTCGGAAGAATCGGAATTTCGTTACAGTAAGAATTTTTAAAACTTCATATGTAGTTTTAATGCAGTAGTTAAGTTACCATAAGACTTAATTAAAATTTAACTATGCTTGAAAGTTTAATTCGGAAAGCTGAACGTGGTTTTCTCCCATTATCTTCAGAAAGTTTCTTATTTTGATCCTTAAAGTCTTAAGATGGAATAACTTTCTGGCATGCTTAGGACTAGTCTGTTTAGTAAGTAGTGCTCGTTCCCAGTTAGTTCCAACTGAGCACCATGTACTTGTATTGATTACTTGGCTAACCTTAAATCTGCCCTCCGTTAAAGGCTGTGCTTAAAGCCTCGGTCCATAGACTCCGTTCATATTAAAATAGCTCCTGAGAAAGTCTTAAATGCGTTCAATGACATACCTCCTTAACAGGAGGTTCAATCTCCTTAACAAGGGATACTTTCCCAGAACTCGGAACCCTTGGTTCTTGTGAATTAGCAATTTAGCCCATGATGCGTCTAATATACAGATTCACCTGAAAAAATAGCAATTCTGCTCTCCCGTAGTGGGAACATCTAGTACCAAAGCTATAAATCGACATTCCGGAGTACTAAAAATACCGGCTTTGCCCGGGAAGAGAATTTTAAACAAGATCTCGCAGAACTTCGCGTTAAGGATTCAAAGTTGCATTATTTCTTGCAAGAGTTTCTGCATAAAAAATTTTAAATATGCTGCTACGTGAATAGCGTTTGTTCCCACAATCTCTTGCAGACTGTTTAAAATACGATGTTTTATATCGTGCAACCACGTTCCTATGTTCTTCATAGGATAGTTTCCAAGCTACTAAAATGGACTAAGTTTTTGGGGCCAACCAAAAAATCTCCAGGAGATTTTCTAAATTTTAGAAACTGCTCTTTAATATCTAGCTCATCGCTTTTTTGATTTTTCTAGAGTAGATAAGCATACTGTACACGGTCCCTTCTATTAGTATAGATACCACTTATTTTGGATGTCACCAATGGTTCAGATTCAATCTGAATAGGTGGAATTCTAAATTATTGAAAAAGTAGCTGCACATCTTAAGACTCTCCTTAGTCTCTATCAATCTTTCTAGCTTTTCTCTGAATAATTATGATCTAACCCACTTCTAGATAAGCGAATAGTCTAGAGAATTTCTAAATCCTTTATTCAATAATCATTAGAGCAAAGTTTCTTTGAACCTCTTGACACTAAACCTCTTTTAAACTCTTGTTTAAACCTCTTGTAATATCCTGCTCTGGAAACATTTAATACTAGGAATATTTTTTCTAAACAAATTGACTCCAGTTTCAGAGTGCTAAATATTAGTTTCATGCGCATTACGAAGTGTTCAGACAACTTCAATTATTTTCCAATGGCAATCTAAATCTTTTGAAGAATAAGATTTGTATTTGCAAATCTTTTATTACATTTGTTACTAAGTTCTAGATTTTTTAATTTTCGGTCACAAGTTCCTTCAAAATAAACGGCCGCAATTCTGAAATATTCCTAAATTAAAGAACTCAATGTCGAAAGAGTAATGCTAAAAAGTCATGGCAATCGAGTTCACATTAAAAGCATTTTTAGTTTCCAGTCAAATGTAGTAGAAATAAATTTAAGATATTGTCTAATCTTATTTTTGAAACTTGGCATTTGACACTTTACATTAAACAGTTCTTTAAGAGTTCTTCGTGGGCAGTTATCTCCCCGGGCCTATTTTGATCGCCAGTCCGCCACTGAATTTAAGTCTTACAAAGATCTAAATTATGGTTAACTATTAATATTTTTCTTTTAGTGTTCAACGATTTTAACTCTAATCTCTCCATTAGGGTTCCTAGAACATGCCAGTTGTATTAATAAAATAACCGTCGAATCGTGCAATTTTCTCGTGACATTGGATGCAACAGGCAAAGCTGACACCTGCTCGTAAGTATCTAGATTCATAGTTATAGGTTTAGAGTTCTATAATCTGCGGCGTAAAGCAAATTGTTTAAACTGTAAAAAGTAAAAATAGAGCAAAAATGAAATGTAAATTTACTTTAAATATACATTATTTTTAGCAAATTCGGCTTCCAATTTTGGTGGTAGCAACTTCGGACCAGCAGCTTGAGGCATTCACTTGCTTCCAGATTGTTTCCATGAAGAAACTTCTTGGAATATTAAACGTCAGAGCCAATCAAGAAATCTCTTAATAGCGATTGCTTAAATCTCCAGAGAACTTTTACAGAACTAATGTTTTAAAGCAATTAACTGAGCGCTAGTGTATAGATTCTTATAGACACCAATATGCTCTGAACCTTGGTCCTAACGTGAAAATTGCTTCAGTGCATTCTAAGCATAAAATTCAACTTTAAGAGTTGAATAAATTGGAACACATCCTACCCTTCTAACATGGGTTGGACCAGTCGGTAACGCGGTAGGATTAATCTAGTTCCCAGGTTATATGCCAACGCCTAGTTATCTTTAACCCCAACCCGTTGTCGGTGATAAATGGGATATTGATGAGCATTTGGAAATGCCACAAGTCTAAGTCTCTCCATGAGACTTAAAGATCGGACTCGTGTTAAGGCCAGCCAACTAACAGATGACCAATGGATTCCACACCTGAGCCCTTGGGTTCTTTGGCCTAGAAAAAATTTAGTGAGGAATGACTCTAGGAAGTAAAAACAACTCTGCTACCACATATCGTAAAATGTAATATTCCAGGAAAAGAATTTTAATTGAGAACATAGTTGCATGTGAATTGCCTAAAGTTAGGCATAATGCGAGAATCTTGGAAAGGACATGAAACCAGTCGATATAAGTGGACCAAAATCGTGATTTGGAATAGCCTGTCTCGAAGCACTTGAACTTTAAACTCTATTCAGTGGAAATATAAGAAATCTAACAGTAGCTTAATTTCATAACAAAACTAATTGGTATTAAGTGTCTACAAAACATGCAGATTAATTCTTCACTTAACTAGAATTTTTGTCTTGCAGGTGGCTGATTAGGAAAACCCTTTGCATTAAAAATCGGGTGAAAGACAAGTGTGGTCGAGATTCTGCTCATTTGATGAGGCAAGTAATCGAAAACATCTTCTCAGACTACGAGGACTGCAGGAGAATAAAAGTGGCGGAAGAGAGTTTTGATGATTCGGACGAATCTCTTGATCGTGATGCGAAAACATTAAATGCTCCCGAAATTACGAAAGTACATCCCGAAAATATATCTCCTCCTTCAGAGGAGGGGCTTTTTGTTGAAGATCCGTCGACAAACTTCGAGGAAAGCGGTTTAATTGAAGAGGTTGATTCTAAAGAAAAGAACAGAAATCTCTTTATTCAAAGTGAATAACTCGGACGAAAATCGTGTGGAGTAAATTTAATCTGTAAAGGTTTCCTCGGATATGTTATAACTTGAAGATGGCTTTTACTATTACTCTTTCTAAGATTGTTTAAGTATTCAGATATTAATTTATTGTAACATCTAGTTAATAAAAATTTTAAAACTAATTTTTTCACTTGGTTCATTTTCCAGCAATTGGCTTATTGAAACGCAAATATGAACTTGTGACAGCAAGTAGACTAAACGTATTTCTCCCAATGAAAACGGTGAAACTCCTTAGTTTCATAGTGAGTGGCGAATTTTCCAAACTGCATTCGAAGAATAGTGTTGCCTCTTTCGATAGGTAAAAAAATTTTTAGGAGTGACTGAGTGGTTGACTAATGACCTAAGGGACCTGGGTTCGAACCCCGGGTAAGGTATTTCTGCTGACGTCCTGCCATCTTCTCGCCTCCTACTGAGTATAAACTGAGGGCTTCCTGTCATACCTCTGAAACAAGCGGCTGATTGAGGGAGTTCAGTTAATTGCCACTTGTATTGGAGCTAGTCCCTTGGTTGAGGGCCTGGATTTCATGAAATCGTAAAAGTACGAGAAGAAAGCCCTTCGAAATTCCTCTCCTTAAAAAAAAAAAAAAAAAAAAAAAAAATTTAAATTCTCGCTCTGGGATAAATTTTTGGTGTAAAGAAAGGTCCCTTGAAACATGAAAAACTTTCTAAGAAAGTTTTTCAATAGAAAGTTTAGAACTTTCTATTGAACGATGTCCACTTGAGAACTATGTTCTCAAGGAGTAAACGTCGGATAATTCTAAGTAGAAGGATCTAAAACTTTAAATGGAAAGTTTCTAAGGGGTATTACTGTTTTAGGTGTTGATGTAACGGGAATACGAAAGTTCGGAGTGGTTAGTCAAATATACAAGGGATTAAAAGATGACGAAATATCTTTAAACAATTTAGTTTTCCAGAGCTTCCAAGAATTGCTGATTCGATAATATGTAGATCTTGGCAGCCTTAAAATTTTATATGCTGACTTGGGTCTTCGCCCGGACACTTATCCTTAATTTTATTAAGGATAATGTAAATGGTGGTGGCTCTTTAAAATGCTAAATCTCGACTACTAAACTAATCTTGGACTTAGTTTTAGAGGATGAATCGGAATGATAAAGGAAATTAGGGGTAGTGTTTAACATGACTTTATATTCAAAGATACTCCAGCGGTATCTAGAACTGCTGTTTGGTTTTTACATTGCTTAATAAGATAGTGTGATGAAGTAAACGTATCACAATGTACTGTAGTTCGAATGAAGCAACTATTCATAAGAAGTCTGTTCTAGCAAGAACAATTCGCATTGCAATACTCCTCCACAGCAAATAATTCGGTTTTATGTAAAAAGACTCAAGAAATGAGTCTTTAGCAAGGGTGATACTGATTATTTCAAAATATGTACAGTCGCTCAAAGAAGTATCCGAACACTACGGTTGATTTCAGAAAAAATATCTGGCACCGATTTTTTTAGAAATTAGTGATCTGGCAAGCTTCGTGTCACGTGACACGAAGCTTGCCAGATCACTAATTTCTAAAAAAAATCGTTGCTAGATATTTTTTTCTAAATTCTGTAATCAACCGTAGTGTTCGGATACTTTTTTGAGCGACTGTACCCTATGCAACACGACCCGATCTGGGGAGCGAACCCCACCCCACTTATTTATTCTGGATCACCACTTATTTATTCTGGATCAGGGCCTACCACGCAGCATAATTTCTCTTAGACTGGTACAGTCGCGGTGTGGAAGCTAATAAGTAGTCTAGGCATTTCCATGCATTGTCATCTGGGGGTTAAGAATAGAGGAGCGGGGTTGGCTCAGCCAGTAGCGCGCCACGCTCTTAATCTGTTTCAAAGGGGACAGCGTTGAGGTTTATATCCTCTAACCCCCATCAGGCTATCGATCAGTAGGGAACACCGATGAGCTCGGAAAGGTTGGCGTTCTTCTGATTGGATATTAAGCTAGGGCTTCGTGTACAGGAGAGCCATACCTTGTGCACGTTAAAGAACACACTGGATGGCCTTGACGGGAGACTACCATCTGTGTCCCAACAGCTGTCCAGTGGGTCCCCTACCAATTTTCTGAGCTCTCGGTGTCCTTGTGGCCTGGCCATTTAGACCATTGTGCGCAAAAAAAGTGCTCAAAGGTAAAACAACCAAAACTTTCAAGCAGAGCACTTTTCGCACCCTGTGAGTTAAATGACCAAGTCTGAAGTATCTAAAATGGATCAGATCTTGAGATGGGAAACAGGATCTACTGATATCTCTTAGAAGACCAAAATGGAAGCCTCTCATGGAAGACATACGACATATTCTCTTGTACTCTTGTGGCTTAACGATATCCGTATAGCTGTCTTTCCAAGTCGTTTACTTCCTCGCAGCGGGGTGATGGGAATTAACAAAAAATTTCAATACATTCAGTACGGATTTCCAACCTTGGAACATAGAGGTACGAGGCGATTACAAAGTTATGTCCTGTCGGTGTTTGAGGGAAAAGAAATTGTAACTATTTCCACTAGATTCGAAATTAGGGAAGACAACCATGACTGATGCAGAATTAGTCTTCTAATCTTTCACCGTGAAATAGATTTCCTGGAAATAATGAAGAATACTACCCAAAGATGCGGAATTGGACTATAGAAATATCCCAAATTATTAACTGGAACCTCGCAATAATCCTGGCCAAGACTGACAAGCAGCAAACGAAATCGTCGAATGAAAATCCAATCCTATCATCATTAATGGAAAAAACATCGAAATCCTGCAGGTTGGAAAACCTATTAAACAAGTCTTGTTTTCCAAACTCCCATTTTTTGTTAGCAATGACGAAGTGACCAGAACTATGAAAACTCTACTGCGAAGTAATTGACATCCAAGATGAATTGCATAAGCAAGAAGAACTCCAAGAGATAAAAACAGGAGACATATTTCCAAAATCAAACCGATTCAAGAAGTTCCAAACTTACGAAATTTTCCTATACAGCAACCATCGGGGGGCGGGGGTGGTTCAGACGGTAGCGTGCCAGACTCGTAATCTAATTCCCAGGTTCGAGTCCTAGCTGGGCCAGCATTGAGATTTATCTCCGCAAAATTCCCCGCCCTGCCCACGGTCAGTAGGGGACACTGATAGGTTTGGAACGGCTGCCGTCCGTCGGATGGGACGTTAAACCGTGGCTCTGTGTGCAGGAGAGCCATACCCTGTGCACGTTAAAGAACACGCTGGATGGCTTTGACGGGAGACTACCATCTGTCTCCCAACAGCTGTTCCATTGGGTCCGCTTACCCAACCTTCTCTGAGCCTTCGGGGTCCATTTGGCTCATAGTGTGCAAAACGTGCCGCTCAGAGGCAAAACGACTCAACCAAAATACAGCGATCATCGACTACCCCTGGTGTTACTAAAGTTTGCAGACGTTGCAGAAAGATGGGACACTTCGTATCGAACGGTCCATTAAATTTAAAAAGAAAAGCGAACCAACATAGTAGAAAAAGCCATGATAGAAGAAGCCCAAAAGAAAAGGCAAGAAACCAGGAGCAGGAAGAAAGGAAGAACACAAAATAATAACCCTGGAAGGAACGCAAAACAACGAAAAAATTTTCGAAGAAACTAACTGTTCTAAACATAGTGAAATTTTATTCACACGAAATCAAAGTAACCTTACAAGCAGAAGAAGTACTCTGGATAGAAGCAGTGAAATCCAATACAACCTCTACTCCCGCTGTAGAAAAATAATAAGGTAACAAAAGAAAAAGAAAAGAGCTATAAATAAAAAGCTAAAAGAATCCATAACAAGCAGCTGTGTTAATATCTTAAACACATATTAACACAGAGTAAACCACAGACGAAGAAAATGAAACTGAATCAATTAATTATAGAGAAGATGGAACCAAGACATTCAATTCAAACGAAGAAACTAAGGACTCTATACTATCCACACTTTGTTATGTATCAACTAAATCTAGAAACCGACCAAACGAGAGAAAATGAATTTGACTTTCCAATTGGAAAACTACGCACAACAATAAATGAAAATTGAGTTGGTTGGTTAGTTGTTTGACCTCTGAGCTCCACTTTTTAGCACACACTCTGCTAAATGCCAGATCACAAGGACCCCGAAGGCTCGGAGAAGGTGGGGGGAGGGGATTCACTGGAATAGCTGTTGGGAGACAGATGGTAGCCTCCCGTCAAGGTCATCCAGTGTGTTCTTTAACGTGCACAGGGTATGGCTCTCTCCTGCACACCGGGCCCTGGCTTTAAGTCCAATCCGCAGGATGGCGACTTTTCCAAGACCATCGGTCCCATCTGCAACGTATGAATCCATTCTCGGGGACCACCTGTACCCAATGTTGCAGGCATTGTTCCCTAATGACCGTCCCTGGTTTCAAGCGGATAATGCACCCGTGCATTGTGCGAAACGTGTCAAGTTGTGATTTGCAGATCATGAGGATCAGGTACAGTAGCTACCATGGCCACCTCAATCTCCAAACCTCAATATTACTGAACATTTGTGGGAATATATGGAGCACAATGTCAGATCACACTTTCCACCTCCAACATCACTGGCACAGTTGGGCCATATTTTACAGGAAGAATGGTCCCACATTCCATTACCGTATGTGCATGACTTATATAAGTCAATTCCACATCTAATTGCGTCTCTTCTGAACACCCGAGTTGGGGATACAGCATATTAATAAAATGTTCTCCACAAACATTACGCGTTTCCATTATTTTGAAGAATCCCCTGTGAATGACAATAACAAGAGTTTTAAAAATTGAAACACTCTGAAAAATTCTTGTAGAGGGGGTGGGGCTAATAGATTTGCCAAGGGGAGCAGAGCCTCCTCCCACCGTGGTCAAGAGCCTGTCCTCAACCAATCCAATATCAGAATACAATTAATATTACAACAGCATTCTCGTTTCAAAAATCAGAAATCGTAATTGCATTCTATTGTATCATGTTAGACCTCTTATTACCTATTTCATCGAGGCGGGGGTGGCTCAGTCGGTAGCGCGCCAGGCTCGTAATCTGTAGTTCCCAGGTTCCAGTCCCAGATGGGTCAGTGTTGAGATTTATCCCCGCAAAATTCCCCGCCCTGCCCACGGTCAGTAGGAGACACCGATGGCCTTGGAAAGGCCGCCGTCCGTTGGATGGGACGTTAAGCCGTGGCCCCGTGTGCGAGAGAGCCATATCCTGTGCACGTTAAAGAACACGCTGGATGGCCTTGACGGGAGTCTAGCATCTGTCTCCCAACAGCTGTTCCAGTGGGTCTCTTCCCTCAACCTTCTCTGATCCTTCGGGGTCATGTGACCTGGCCATTTAGCCCATTGTATGTAAAAAAAGTGCTGCTCAGAGGTAAAACAACCCAACCCAACCTATTTCATTTGATATAACACTAACGGCATGAGAAAAATATTTGAAATAATAAACCAAGAAGGAATAATACTCTGACGGTGACAATCAGATAAAGTTATAAGACAAAGTTATAAAGATTGATTGCGACAGTGAAATATCCAGCAGAAATTGCCTCCCCACCCTAGAGCCCGAAGAAGAGCGGGGAAGAATTTATTCACTTTTACGAATTTATTGATTGCTTAATGTGGTATACAAAACTTCAATCAGGCAGGTTAAATATACCTCAGAATCATGAAAAACGAGCAAAGAGGCATGATACATTTGGTCATTTGATTTCCTAAAATGGGATTATCTGAACAATAATCTTCTAAGCGAGAGAGTTTTGAAATTCTGATAATTAAATAATGCTAAAGAATTCTCATATTTCATTAATATTATCGATAAGGTTCCAATTTAGTGTAGTTTGGTTCTTTCTAAAGTTAGTTATGGTAATGAAACTGGACTTTTTGTAGACAAGTTAACAGGAAACTAGATGCTTCTGATTCTAGATGCTTACGCAGTATCTTGGGCATTAGGTGGTTCAACTTTGTAAGTAAGAGATGGGGTTAGGCAAAGGAGTCGGCAACTTCCTTTGAGCAGCATATTCTGCAGAGAGAGACTCTGTTGATTTGGCCATGTTGTCCGCATGGATA
Source organism: Ryuthela nishihirai (assembly GCA_038380435.1). NCBI lineage: Eukaryota > Metazoa > Arthropoda > Arachnida > Araneae > Heptathelidae > Ryuthela > Ryuthela nishihirai. The sequence goes on from JAWZYU010000020.1 coordinate 52,264,067, forward strand.
ATTATGGATTAGCGAATAGGGTTATCGGAAAGCCTCGGAAAGAGTGGGAGATCTAGGATGCGGTGTGCTGATAATGTCAAACAGGACCTTGTTAGAATTGGTGTGCAGTGGCAAGATGCAGTAGATGTAGCTTAGAACAGTTGTCTCAACTCTGAATGGTCGCACATTCCATTACCGGTATGTGCATCATGCACATACAGAGAACTGAATTGCACTGTCTGGTTGGACCTCCGTAGCCCATGGCTGCTTGAGGATGATGATGGTTCATGTGACCTGGATGGTACAAATTATGATGCAGGTATATAAATTTTAGTTGTAATGTAGAAAAAAATTTCTTTGAAGGGAGAGCTACTGACTGTTAGAGGGCTAGGCTCTCCAAGGGACTGCTATCACCACCATTATATTGGATTATTTTTAATTGTGCTAAATTTCTTTCTGGTTTACTTATTGTCAGTTGCAGTCACCTAATATTGGCCTGGAATTCGAATTTCTAACTGTTAGGCCACATGTGGAAATCATTTGGAATATTAAAGGTACAATCCATTTCTGTTCGCAATTTGTATAGCAGTTCCTGTTGTAGACTCATACGCTATTATAAAGACAGCCCTAACGCTCATTTTACTCTCGTGGACTCGCTCACTCTCTAGGGATTTGGTAGTAGTATTTCCTATTGCTGTTCCTTTGGTTAATAATAGTTATGGTTTGGGAGAAGAATTTCGTTTGCGTTTTTCTGCTCAGCGGTAAGTTTCCGAGTTGAAGCTAATACTTTGCATATTCTCCTTTCGATTGCATATTTAAATTATTAGTGAATGTTTAATGAGTTAATCAATGATTTTGAGGAAAAATTCTTTAAAGTTTGGGGGACTTCTTCTAATTATTTAATAGTTTTATTTTGATCTCTCTTTAAGATGTTGGGGCGGGGGTGGCTCAGTCGGTAGCGCGCCAGGCTCGTAATCTGTAGTTCCCAGGTTCGAGTCCCAGCTGGGTCAGCGTTGAAATTTATCTCCGCAAAAATTCCCCGCCCTGCTCCCTGTCAGTAGGGGACACCGATGGGCTTGGAAAGGCCGTCGTCCGTCGGATGGGACGTTAAACCGTGGCCCCGTGTGCGGGAGAGCCATACCCTGTGCACGTTAAAGAACACGCTGGATGGCCTTGACGAGAGGCTACCATCTGTCTCCCAACAGTTGTTCCAGTGGGTCCCCTCACCCAACCATCTCTGAACCTTCGGGGTTCATGTGACCTGGCCATTTAGCCCATGGTGTGCAAAAAAAGTGCCGCTCAGCGGTAAAACAACCCAACTCTTTAAGATGTTAAAATTTTAAATGAAATAATTGTTGTAATTAGTCTTTTTTAATTAAATCTGTTGCTTTCTCCGCAATTGATATGATCGTGATAGAAAATATTAATTTCGTAATATGTTAAAAAATGTTGCTTTAATGTGTGTTTTTTTTTTTTAACCTCCTAACCTACGTGCGAATCTTTGAAAACTTGCGGTATTGCGTATTTACAAAAATATTTTGTAAAGTTATTTTATGATATGTAATGTGAATGGAAATAAAGACTACATATATTGATCATAGTCGAAAGACTCTAGTCATTGCTCGGCTTTTCCCAAACTTTGCAGTCTGCGTTCTTGGGATTGTTTTACCTCTGACCGTACTTTTTAGCACATAATGGGCTAAATAATCGGGCTAAAAAGACTCCATAAGCTTAATGAAGGTTGGGGTGGGGGAAGGAAGAGAACTTACTGTACTTCTGTTAGGTGGTAGATGACAACCTCCCGTCAAGGCCATTCAGGATGTTCTTTTAACGTGATGAATAGGATATGGTTCTTCCTCCCACGGCACAACTGCTTAACGTTCCGTCCGACTGATGACAGCCTACCAAGCCCGTCGTTATCTTGCGTTCAGGTAATGAGCATAAATATACATATATTTTACTATTTACAGTGCTTCATAATTTCAAGAAACTTGACTGTATAGTTAACTCTGTCGGTGAACTTTCTAAACTCGATGAGGTTGTTCAGTCGCTAGCGCTACAGGCTCGTAATGTGTAGTAATCCAAGTTTGAGCCCCAGTTGTGAGAGGGTTTGGATTTATTTCCACTATTACCCACCCTGCTATTGTTTTCGCCTTTACATAAGTCTCTTAACTGCATTCAAACTAGTTATAAGTTTGAGGAAATTGATTTTATTCTGGGAGGGGGGGGGGGCTCGGAAGATTTGAAGGGGACAGCTGTTGCGAGACAAATGGTAGCCTTCCGTCAATGTCGTGTAGCTTGTTCTTCAATCTGCACAGGCTATGGCTCTACCGCCCATGGGGAACCAAAACTGTTTCCATGAGATTTACAGTTAATTTTTAGTCCCTTAGGATTGCTACCTATGACTAAGTCTTTCTATAATAATGTTGAAAAAATATTTGTTTAAACGTAATTTTTTTTTTAAATGTCGTCAACATATTGATAGTTTCGTCTGATACTTTGACATGGGGTGTGTAAAAAATATAGAATGCTATCGATTGTTAACAAGAATTTTTAACAGTATATTAAAGATAAATTAACTGAAAAAAAAACCTTGCATACAAACATCGTGCAGATTCTAATGTTAGAACTTCGCCATTTCTCTAGGAAACGAATATTTCGTGAGAGAATTTTTTTTCCTATCGATTCCAAATATTTTGCTGGCCGTGCTTTTTCTTAATCTTAAGAGTTTGCATTAAGATTTCTGTTCTGAACTAATATAGTTTAGTACGCGATCAACTTTGCTGTGGAGTATCCTTATATTGTTTGTTGTAGTATTTTAATTACTCCTCTGATTAATGTAACTTGTTATGAAAACTCTTGTACAGCTTATGCCCAAAATGATTATTTTGCATCGTCCTCGAAACAAGTTCCCCCATCCACCCCAAGGTGGTAGTTTTCCGAATTTTAAGAATTCGAAATTAAACCACTATTAATTTTCCTGTGGGGAGGAGGAATAATACTCTTGCAAATTTTTTTTTTTTTTTTTTCAGAGCATCCTACATAAATTACCGTGGATCGAATCGGTCTATTTAGCATCAGTAGGGCAAAACTTTTCATAAACAAGCATTTGCACATGTAGATTTTAACTATATTCTTGTTTATTTTGGTGTGAAATTTTGAGACTTTTTAAAATAGAATTTCCTTTTGATCAGTTTATTTGCACTAACAACTTTTTAAGTGAAGAATTCAAAGTGAATCTAAATGCTCCCGTGCATTGAAGTATTTCTACCCCTCCCATCCCTGGAATATCCAGTGTTAAGTTTTAGCTAAGTCCCAGTCGAGCAGCCACCATGCCCGCATAAATGTATGGAACCTCGGTTAAAGTGGACATATTTCATAAGACTTAAGCTTTGCTCCTATTTACTAAATGCTTCTTGATATATAAATCTTTGTTTCAAGTGTATTGTAAAGGTTAAGTGTGAAATATGTATCGATTTTAAAGGAATTTAAAAATTCTTGAAGGGTTATATCCAAAAGGCTTCCACTTCAGTATATTGGGACATCGGTGCCTTAGTCGGTAGCGTGTCAGGCTCCTAATCTTCAATTCCCAGGTTGTAGTCCCAGCTGGACCAGCGTTGAGATTTATCTCTGCACAACTCCCCGCTCCTTCCAGTCAGAAGGGGACACCGATGGACTTTAAAAGGCCACCGTCCGTCGGATGGAACGTTAAGCTGTGGCCCGTGTAAGGGAGAGCCATACCATGTGCACGTGAAAGAACATGCTGGATGGCCTTGAGAGGCTCCCACAACTATTCCAGCGAGTTCCCTCCCCCAAACTTCTGAGCCCACGGGGTCCTTGTGACCTGGCAAATTGGCCCATTTGATGTGCAAAACATACTTCTCGGAAGTAAAACAACCCATCTTACAGCTGTCCAATAGAAACCATTCACAAACATCCCGATTGCCTTTTGGTTCTAGTTACCTGAACACTTGGCAAAGTCAGTGGCCAGCAAAAAGTCATATTAAACTTTGCTGAGTAAGCCGAGCATGTAAACCACTTGGACTAAGATACTGAGATTGAGGAAATACTTCTAGTGGCCTTTAGCAGTTTCATTAAAGTTTTGCTGTAATTTTAAAATGACATCTATATCGCTCTATTAAGGGCGATGTCTGATAAGATGATTAACACTGGCGAAAATATAAAAATTTTGCAAAAAAAAAAACTTCATCACCTAGAAATCGATATTCCATTTAGTTCTAGAACAATGAGAAGCAACTCTGGTGGCTAGGAGACGATGGTACCGTTAGCATTTCAACATTTCTTTCAGGTCACTGATCAATCAACTAGCTACCTTAACTGCCAAAGCGTCAACGTTACGGTACCTCTCCATTCCTCCCCAGATGCACTCTCGTTACGTCCTTATTAAATTTGTCGACAAGTCTACTTTTATATTTGAATCTCTTAAAATTCTCTTAAATCCGTTTTCAGTGTTTGTAGAATTTGCCCAGGGACACTGTTGCATAGCAGAATCTATGAAATGTGTGCAACCTTTCTTCGCTGCACCAAAGCACATCGTCGGGAAATATGGCTTGAACGCAACTCCAGAAGCACTGGATAAAGAATGTCGGTAAGTTTTTCAATTAAACTATTTTTTCAGTTAGTCTAAAATTACCAATTAAATTATTTTCTAGGTTTCCATTTCAATGGGAACATAATTTAAACTAAGCAGAGCATCTAGATTTTTTCAGAGTCGATAGAGGGTTAACTTGGTCGGTAGCATGGCAGGCTCCCAGATTTGTCAATTTCTCCCCTAGCCTGATTCTGTCTTACGTTCTGGGCTTGGAAAGGCAGCCTGTCCGTAGGACAAGCGGTGGTGCAGTGCACAAAAATCTGTATACGTTAAAGCAAGCTAGATGACCTAGAAGGGAATTGCTTCCATACATATTTGGAGTGATCATTCATTAGAGTAATTAAAAAACCGGTCTAATCTAAGTGCATCTCTATCTTAATTATAAGAAGTGTTCGAATGACTAATGGATTGTCACTATTGTTATGTCACGAGTGGGTGTAATTATCCAAAATTATCGAACTCGAAATAAATCTGGTTGTTCCACCTTATACGGTATGTTAGAATAAATTCTCTACGAAGCTGCAAAGTGTCAGTTTTTCATTCATCTCAGTGTTGTTCGCTTTTAATATTGGCAAAACTTGAATATAAAGACTACTTTCTTCAGATTGTCTTAAGCCTAGCAAATTTCAAAGATCGGGTTAAATTTTTCCGGCTAATTCAATAAGCAATTCTTGTGTTGTAAAGTAGCGACAAGGATGACTAAAGATGTGGATTGTTCCCCAGAAGAGTTGGAAATTGATCTGCTAAGGGAAAAGTCTTATCTCCCTGGATAATCTCTTATACCTCTGAAGCATTTGAATAACTAAGACTAGAGAGCTGTGCTTCAGTTCAAAATCTTCGAATCCGTCCAAATAGCCGTGCTAAGTTCAAACTCTTGAACGATAGTAAGATTCTTATTTAAAGATTGTAGCGTCCACATTTTCTTGCGTCGGGCTTATGCAGATACTTTCAATGACACTTTCAGCTAAATCTTGGATTCAAAACGGCGAACAGTGTATTGCAGATGCAAGAGTTTCACTTCTATAGTTTCCAACGCTAAGAGTTGCGGCAGTTTAAGAATATTACTGGTTCCAATTTATATTCATTACAAAATGCCGCTGAAACTATTTCCTCCTTGACGGACAGATTGGCTTGAAAAGGTCACCGTCTGTCGATGGGATGTCAACCGTGGCCCCCATGTTCAGGAGTCGTACTATATACACGATAAAGAACACATTGAATAGCCTGATGGGTGGCTGCCATCTGTAATAGCGGCTATCCAGTGAATATCCTTCCCAGCTTTCTCTGAACCCTTGGTGTCCTTATAACTGGCACATCTTAATCAAAACTGCCAATCTGAGATGAAATTAACAAATTTTCAAATGGAAGTGGGGGAGGGAAGAACGTAGTTTTATATTTTTGAGACTTGCTCCAGTCTCACGGTATTCTAAACAAATCGCGGAGACAATAGATATGAAGATATATTTATCCCTAAATTGCAATGATTATGCTTCACTTAAAGGTAACGTCACAGGTTTTTAAAGCTAAGAACTTCGACCATAATCTTAACAATCTTAATACAAATGTCTAAAAATTGGTAGTTGTATATTTATAACCAATCCTTCCAGGATTCATGAAGAGTTTTACCGATGTCTGGATGGAGTAGTATACGACTGCAAACTTTCCACCGAAGACAAAGATGACGAATTCGCAGAAAGTAGGAAATTTATCTGGGAGTTGTGCTCGAAACAATCTGAATTTCGTTACAGTAAGATTTGGTTTTTCGAACTTTCTAGATATTGTTAATGCAATAGTTAAATGGTGTCTTGTATTTAAATTAGTTCGAAACTGTTAAATTCGAAAATCTGCAAGTGATTCGTTGTATCCCGAAAAATTAGTTTATTTTGAGCCTTAGTATGACATTTACTTTTTGGAATAAATAGGACAGATCTGCTTAGTCGGATACTGCACAAGTCGCGTATCTGATGTTCCCAGGTTAGTCAAAAACTGAAACACTATGTACTTGCATTAAGATTTCTTTGCTAATCCCCAAACCTGTCTCTCCTTACAAAGACTATAGTGCTTTGAAAAGTGTTCATCGGATACTCCGGCACTAGTGCGCCGCACTTTGTGTAGTATGTTTAATAATGCGCTTGATGGCCTTGACCAGGAGGCTTGGATTGCCTTAAAATCCAGTGGATCCCCTTTCCAGGAACTTTCCTGACCCTTTCTATTTCTTGTAAATTTGCAATTTAGCCCATTGTGCGTTTAATACAAGATTTACCCAAAGAATCCCAATTTCTACTGTAGTGGGAGACTTTGCCATATTTATATGCTTTCATTTAGTATATTACGGAGTAGCCAAAATACTCTGCGTTACCAGGGTAAGAACTTTAAATATTCTACGAGAGATTGTTTTAATGCCACGTAAAATTTTCTTTTACGTGTAGTTCCTACCCAAAATCAAATGCAAAGTAAATTTAATAAGCTAAGTTGCCCGCGAGTAGCTGGATTCTCTCGTGATCTCTCGCGAGCAAACATAAAACCTGATTTATCCTTCATTACTTTATCGTGCAGCCAGTTTGCATTTTCTGCTTAAGATAGTTGTACATTTGTCAAGAGACTTAAAACTAGCGTAACATTTGGGCTTAAAAAACCCAGTTGGTTTTCATAAAATTTAATAACCTAAAACTTGAATGTGAATGTTATACTGTAGTTCAATTCTAGAAATACATATGAATGCCTACTTTAAACGGTCCCTTCTATGTATAGATAGTCCTTAATTTGGGCAAGTCGTCACCAAAGGATAATATTTGGCCTGCAACAGAAATTTTTGTTAGGAATGGTCGGAAAATAACTTGCCTGGAGACAACTTTTTTGTCTACTCAACTTGAGTTGCACTGCGCATCCTCGGACTGTTCTTTATTGCTAATAGTTAATCTCTTTTCGCTTAGGAATTAAGGTTACCTAACCTTTTTACAGATAAAAGGAAGACTACGGAGCATTTATAAAGGTTAAATAATCCTTTTTATTCAGTAAATCTATGACATTGCATAACTGTTTCCGCAGTTTGACTTTCATTAGGAGTAGAATGGTTAAACTTGTATTATCCGGCTATGGAAGAATTTAATGGCAAGAGCTATTTTTCCAAACTAAAACAATAGCTTAAATTTGTAAGTGCAGAACGTTCTCATGTCGTATAAACTATTACAAAGTGTTGCGAAATTTTATTGTTAAAATGCAAATTTACATTACAAACCTTCCAGCTTTGAAAACTATCTTAGACTGACGTTTAATTTCTTGCTTCCGCAAATCTAGTTTGCAACAATGTTATTTTAACGTTTAGTTATGGAAGCTGCAGTTTTATACCGACGAGGATACCGATAATCTAAAACTGGAAATTTGTAACAATTGGTCTTTTAGATTATTTTTTCACCCCGCTAAATAAAGTTTAAACAGCAACGACTTCTGAAATATTTCTAAGTTCACTTTAAATGTCAAACTAACATTATTGAAAAGTTTTACCGTGGCCGAGTGGTTAGCACGCTTGGCTAGTGATCTAAGGAATCTGGGTTCGGGCCACGGTAATGGTATGGATGTTTTTCTGAGGTTCTGCCATCCTTAGACTTAAATGTGGCCTATAAATGAAATTTGCTATAGTAAAACCTTTGTAAGCAGCTACTTGAGGTTTTTGCCAATTAAAGTGAACTATCTGAATATTCTAAAAGAGCTTTAAGTGAGAATTTGAGTTGAGTAGCTTTTTAAATTGGATATTATGTATTTCCGCTAATTTGAGCACAAACCAAAGTGCTGGGTATAATTTCAAGTTTTTAAAACTTGAACGTGAAGTGCTCAAATGCTGAGCAAATTGAGTCGTGTTCTCTAGACTCCAAAATATTTTAACTGGTAATATTTCGCTTTTGTGATTTTTTTTTTTTTTTTTTTTTTTTTTTTTTTAATTCTAATATTAGGGTTTCTAGAAAATGCCAGGTGTATTAATCAACAAACCGTCGAGTGGTGTAATTTTCCCGTGAAATTGGATGCAACAGGCAAACCAGACACCTGCTCGTAAGTATTTTAATTATTTGTTACAGGTTTAGAGTTCTATAAACTATTGTACAAAGGCAGTATAGAGAAAGTTAAATATGAACTTTCAGTTTAAATTCAGACTTTTGAATCTTCGAGCAATCTGCCAGGTATTTTTGAGCGAAGCTGATTTTTCAACTTCGGTGGTGGCCACTTCGGACCCACAACTTAAGATCTTCTCCTGCCTCCAGATTCCTTAAATTTTAAGATTTGATGAAGAAAACATTTGAATATAATTAGATTCAAAATTTCAAACGCCAATAAACTATAGTTTCCACGATTGCTTAAATTTGTTTTGATAATCAACAGACGGAATTTTTAGAGAAACATGACTGGTTAACCTTTCAAAGGATCAGTCTTTACTATTGAGTCAAAATCTGCTCTGAACCCTGGTTCAAACGTGACTATGTTTCTAATTATTTCTTCAATGCATGCTCATGGAGAAAAAGTTAAAATTTAAACCCTTTCGATCCTTATAGCATTGGAGATGGCTCAATTTCGCAGGGTCCGACCAGCGTTGAGATTTATCTCCGCTAACCCCCACCCTGCTCTGTGCGAAATGAGATTGAGCATTTAAAAAAATGCTGCCATCCATTGGCCACGAAACATGGCTCCGTATGCAAGACGGCTTTAAAGAACCATTGGATGGCCTTAAGAAGTCATTCTCCTTAATGTCCAATGGGTACCCAACTTGGAACCCTTGGAACAAAATAAATGGTGTTTTACAAGCTTAGAGCTTAATTCTCTTGACAGAAACCTGGATAAATGAAGACTTAAATATATAGGATTAAAGAGGTTGACATATATTTTTCAATGTAGATTCTAATAGATCAGGTGGAATAAATTTATATGAAAGATGGCTTTCATTTTCAACAGAAACTTTGCAATGCTTCGTGCAGAGGGTATTCTTATTTATGAATCAGTTTTAAATATTTCGTTTATTCTGCGTTATAGATCGCTTAGCTATTCAATTGAAGTGTTTAACAGAATTGACAAAATATCAAATATTTTGCGAGATTTAAATATTGATTTGTTATTACTCTAAATATGTGAAATGATTAAACATAAAGCGATTTTGGTTTTAAGCAATATAAATGTTTCAACTAGAAGAACAGATCATTCCTCTTGCAGAGCACTTTGCTATTGTCTGCAGTACATTTAAGTTTCAAAGAAACTAAGGACATAAACTGTCATTATTTATTTTAAATTTCAATATACTAGACAAATTTTTTCAACAATGTGATTGCGATCAAAATTTAAATACTTCATGCTCAAATTGCTTTCGTTGTCTTTTACACCAGTTCTTATAAAGGAAATTAATAAAGCAAAGGTAAAAGATACTCATTACATTTCATCATCCTTTACTCTTTATCTTGTCTAGGTAAGAACTACTCGGTTTAATAAATATGCTGGTAATATCCTAATTGAATAAGTTATTTTTTTACAAACATAAGCTCAAAGTTTATAGTTGTGGTAATAACAGTAAGAAACAATGGTATTCCATAAATAAGTCTTGGTTTAAAACAAAGATTGCTCCTAAACGGATTACTAATGTAATTAATAACTTGAAAATCAACTTTGTTTTATTACTGCCTAAATATGATGGGAGATAGATATATATATATATATACGGGGATATAAACTTAGCAAATGATTAGACCAAAGTTATTGAAATGGTTGTGAAATCTAGACAAGTTTCGTGAGAAACAGATTTGCCATCACTAGGTTTAGGGAAAGAACATGAATAAGCAACACTAGATGTTATTGGAAATATTATTTTTTTTTTGCTTCAATTATGTTTTTTTATATATAAGAAAAGCATTAGATACAATAAATCGTAAAATTCTCTTGGATAAACCTGAAGTGGTTTTAGAGGTACGTTTTGACTGGGTTGTCTTGCTTGGAAAATGTTAAACAAGCTCTTTTTCTATAGAATCTAAAGCAAGTGATTACGTGCTTATTAGTAAAGAGGTTCCTCAGGTCTCTAGGTCCTTTTATTTTTCCGTTTTTTTCTCTGTGAATTATTTAAACTGCAAATATGCAGATGATGCAGCCATTGTAATGATAAGAAGTTCAACTTCAGTTTAAAGTTGAGCAAGATTTACAAATACATTAATTCGATTTTATTTGAAAAAAAAAACTAAGGGTCCATAAAACCATTATTTTAAATTTGAAAAGTAAGACATAAACTTAAAATGTCATTGTGATAATTCTCCTTATTGCGATTGTCTATGTATAGAAAAAATAACTTCAAACATGTCTTCTAACTAGAAAACTGATTTGTGTTGAACAAGAATAATTTGTTAAAAAATTAGATCTAAATAAATACTGATTATGGTTTTATGCATTATGGTCTTTAGTACAATATGGTAATGGGTGGGGGGTGACTATAATCGCAACCTAAGTAGCTTGTTTCATATTAATAAAAAAAGTAGTTTATAACCGAGGGGTTAGCGCGCTTGGCTACTGATCTAAGGGACCTGGGTTCGAGCCCCGGATAAGGCATGGTTGTTTTTCTGCTGAGGTCCTGCCATCCTCTCAGATCTTCTACTTTGGCATATAAACTGACAGGCTCCTGTCAGACCTCTGTGGCAAGCAGCTGCTTGAGGGGGTATTTTTTTTTTTATAACTTACCTACTGTTAACTTCATAAAGTTAACAAAAATTGTCGGTACTTATTTGCTTAAAATGCTGCCGATTTTTATACTTAAATCGGCACTGGATGGTTCATTTACCTTATTGTGACAATCTCGCCTTTTAAATCTATCTCGCAAAAGTATTAAACGACATTTTATCTATTTGGCACCTGATGTTTTAAACTTCTAGTTAAGGTTTTTCCAATTAAATCTAATAGCTTTAAAACGTTTAAAGAAACTTTCCTTCAAAATAAGTAACAATTAAGTTCGTAACTTTATATTTTGTCGCTTTTTACCTCGACTTCTATTGTTGCTTTCACATTTTTTCTAATATACCTATTTTTTCTTGAAGTCTAAATTAATTTTTCTAATACATGGACGGTAAATGAAATTGACACTTGATGTTTAACTCTTAAAATTAGTTCCTTGCTTTTCATCTTGTTTAGGTTTGTTCTAGTTATTTAAGGAAAATATTGCATAATTTGAATATTTAATTTCTATACTTTGTTTATCTACTTCGAATATTGAGAATAAATTTATTAAACCATTTCTGCCTTGTAGGTGGATGATTAGGAGAACTCTTTGCATTAAAAATCGGGTGGAGGAACATTGTGATGAAAGCTCTTCGTATTTGATCGCTCAAGTAACCGAAAGAGTCTTCGCAGACTACGAGGAATGCAGGATAAGAAAAGAGGCTGAAGAAACTTTTGAGGATTCTGAAGAAACTTTTGATCGTGATGCGAAAACACTAAATGCTCCTGTAATTTCTGAAGATCCTGAAATAGTACCTGATGATTCGGAGGAAGTGCTTTTAGTTGAAGATCCAGAGAAAAACGTCGAGGAAAGCACTTTAATTGAAGAGGTTGATTCTAAGAACAGAAGAGAAAGTTCTTTATTCCAGTCTAATAACACCCGAAGAAAATAGTTTGGAGGAAATTTAATCTGTAGATGCCTTCTGATATAATACAACTTGAAGGCTTTTACTATTACTTTCTAAGACTGTTTAAGTGTTCGGATCTTTAAATTTAAATTATTGTAACCCCTAGTTAATAAAAATTTTAATGAACAATGTATTGGCTTAGTTTTCCTTTTCCGGCAATTTCAGTTTGTTCAAAGATGGACATGAAATTGTGCGACAAGAATAGAATTCTCCTGTCGGAGGTAGAAGAGACTTTCTACAGTGAGGAGGGAGATTAAGAGGTTATGGTACTGTAGCAAACACAATTGCAAAGTCGAGGGACTAGATAATTCGCGAAATATATAAAGTAAACCTTTCGAAATTGGACTGGCTAGAACTGGAAATTAAAAGGAGAAATTATTCAAAGTTTCGAATTCTCCTTTAAGGTCAAATTCAGTGCAAAGAAATAAGTGGGGAAAGGAGTTGGTCCACACCTCCAAACGAAGTTTCTTGGACTCTAATTCGGGTTCAAAAGTAATTCGTTAACGCAACATGGAGTAGATACTTCTGATGATGGGGGGGGGGGGGGAAACAAAAAAAAAAGGTTTTTCTAAACTTGGTAATAATCCCTAAAACAGATGTTAATACAACAGGGATACCAGAGTTGGAAGTGGTTAACGAAGTAATTCCTTAAACAGTTTTAACCTTTAAAATCTAGTGTTGAAAGTGTAACAGCATTGGGGAGTTGCCCAGAATTGCGTATTCTATAATGCTCATTCTTGGAAGTTATCTGCTGAGTCTTCTCCCCGGCACTGTTCGTTATATATAAGGGCAATAGTTAATTGAATTCCTAATACTTCATTAAAATGATACTAAACTTTAATTAGTAAAATCGCCTTAAATACTTTATCACAAGCGCGTTTCAGAGGATTGATTGATATAATAAAAGCAAGTGATGGGTAATTTGAGATATCTTGTCAATTATATTCAAAGAACCTTCATCCTCAAGCAGCCATAGGCTACGAAAGTCCAACCAGATTGTACAAGTTTGGGAGAATTAAACATATCTATCCTGAACTGCATCTGTTAACCGTACACCAATTCTAACAAGGTCCTGTGTGACTTTGTCCACCGCATGGTAGTGATCCCTTTGATAACGGAGAACTTGATGCATTTGATTCTAGGCGCTTACACAGTATCTTGGGTATTAGGTGGTTTAGCTTTGTAAATAATGAGGCTAGCAAAGGAGTAGGCAACCTCCTTTGAGCAGCATATTGTGCAGAGAGAGACTCCGCTGGTTTGGCAATGTTGCCCGTATGGATAATTATAGATTAGCGAATAGTGTTGTGAACAGAGGTAAAAGAACTTCTCTTGGTAATATATCTAGAACTGCTGAGTTTTGCTTTTTACCTTGGTCAATAAGATGCAGAATTAAAACGTTTCTGTCAATGTAAATAAACGGGGTGGGGGGTGACTTCCTCCTCCTCTATTACTTCACGAGAAGTTTTATAGATTGTAGTTCACATGAGAAATGAAACTAAAATCGGAAGATTAGAAGAAGCCATATAAATACACAAGTTCTAGGAAGAATAATTCTCAATGTAATACTCGACCACAGCAAATAATTTTGTTTCATGCAAGAAATAAGTACTCTAATATATAAATTAAATATTAGTGTAGGAAGCGAGATTTTTTTATGAACACAATGCAGCATAATTTCTTTTAGGATCGGTCGCGATGTCCAGTTCGCGACAGACTTATATGGAAGCTTCCTCACAAGTAGCGAACTAGTCACTTTTCATGCCTCGCATCTTGCGGTTGAGTATTAAGCAACGATTGCACAAAACTCTGAAGTAATTTCGCATTAACCGATATAAAAGGATGGCCTTGATGTGCCACTATTGAAGGACCTACGAAATCCATCCGTAACATGTAAGAAACGTAATTTTCACAAGAATCCCTTCGTGACCATTTTAAAGGAAATGGTAGATTATTTTCGGAATATATTAAAAGCCTGATATTCACTGTACCTATTTCATATAGCTACAATGGTACTGATGTAAAAGGAGGTGGTGAAAATAACGCTGTGTACATAAATATATAATTTGTTGGTGTAAGAATGTCTGTAAAGAATGTCTGTCCAAGACTAGCGAACTCTTAAGTGTGCGGGCCAAAATAACAGCGCCCATGTTCATATTGTTAAACCAATACAAGAGTAATATCTGGTTCGTATTGAACGGGGCGGGGGTGGCTCAGTCGGTAGCGCGCCAGGCTCATAATCTGTAGTTTCCAGGTTCGAGTCCCAGCTGGGTCAGCGTTGAGATTTATCTCCGCAAAATTCCCCGCCCTGCCCACGGTCAGTAGGAGACACCGATGGGCTTGGAAAGGCCGCCGTCCGTCGGATGGGACGTTAAGCCGTGGCCCCGTGTGCGGGAGAGACATACCCTGTGCACGTTAAAGAACACGCTGGATGGCCTTGACGGGAGCCTTACAATCTGTCTCCCAACAGCTATTCCAGTGGGTCCCCTCCCCCAACCTTCTCTGAGCCTTCGGGGTCCATGTGACCTGTCCATTTAGCCCATGGTGTGCAAAAAAGTGCCGCTCAGAGGTAAAACAACCCAACCCAACTCGTATTGAACACAATAAATGTAAAATCGCTCTCATAGCCTTATTAGAAAACATCTGCTATTTTGTAAGTAAATATACAAGAAAACAAGAGTTTGCTTCATTTGGCTTTTACGTCAAAAGTCGCGAAAAGAAAAATGAAATGATTTTAGCAATTGCAATTAACACGAGTTGTGCCTAAAATTTGCAAACTCATTCCCATTGAAATCATACTCTGAAGCGAAAAACGCTGTCCTATATATTTTATATACCAAGGTTCGAGAATATAAAGTGATGTGCCATCGATGCGAAGGAAACTAAAGCGTTTTAGGATATTTCTAAATTTGACTTGATTATGTTTAGAGTAGGAAATAGCATTCAGTTTTTAATATTTAAATACGCAAAGAAGGGAGAAGAGTTAAATACAATTGTTTTTTTACATTGAAAGAGGGTGTCGTTAGAGGTCCATACTCGTAATCTACAGATCAAATGTTGGAGCTCCACTATGTCAACGTTCAGATTTATCTCCACTAAGCTTCCCACCCCTGCTCTCGGTCAGGAAGAATACAGATGGGCATGGAAAGAGTGCCGTTCATCGGATGGAACATTTAGCCGTGTCCCCATGTGCAGGAGAGTCATACCTTGTACATGTTAAACACGTTATGTGGCCTTGACGGAAGGTTACCAAGCGTAAATACGAAATCAGAAAAACTCACTAGACAGCTAGTAGGAGACATCCTAACAGCTGTCTAGTGAGTTCCCTTCCTCCAAACCCTTCGGGTCCTTGTAACTTGCCCATTTGTGTGCAAAAACAGTACGGCTCAGAGGTAAAACAACAAGTATTGTATTTTTTTTTGTGTCAGAATAGAATTGCATTTTACGTTTAAAATATTTGTAAAAGGGATATTCCAAATGAGAAGTGAATTCTCATTTGACTTTTGTATAAAATGTAAGTTGATAGAAAAGCTAGTTTTTAATATTTACGCATTGCTAAGCAAAATTAAAAAAGGAATTCCGTTATCAATGACTAATTCAACGGCAGGTGGTTATAATGTTTTGGCTCTTCGGTGTATGTTAGAAGACAAAAATGGAAGTATCTCATGAAAGACATAAAAGAGTATGTTAAAATAAATGTAAAAGGAGTCTTTTAACGTGTATTCGGATGGCGTCCATCCGATATAAAGCTGTCTTTCCAAGTCTATTGGTGTTTCCTCTCTCATAGAGGAGAGATCTGAGTCAGCGAGAAAATTTCAATACAAGATGCGGACGTGAACCTTGGAACATCGAGCTACGAGGCGCCAACCCTTTACATGATTAGCCACTGGTCCCTGATTGGAGGAAAAATAAATCACAACTTGATCCAGCAACAATATAAATCTCACCAGACCCTTAACCAGCTGAAAGCAATAGGAGGGGCTTTAGCATGTATAGGATGGACTTTTGAATTTGCAGGTGTGTGTGTGTGTGTGGGGGGGGGGTGATCAATCAAAGAATTTTTTTATAAAGAAAGACAATGGGAAATGTAGTTAGCGTATTGCAAAATTTTAAGAGTCGCGAAAAATTGCGTCTGCATCCCAAATGCAATTTTTTTTCTATTATCTGCATGTGTTATTTGTAAGCAGTATGTAGCATTTGTTCTTACAGTCAAGCTCCTAGAGCTTGCTATGATCAACTCTATATGTAAATGCAAAGGAAATAAAGAGTTATTATTGAAAAACATTCTTGTACAGTATGAAATGTTATTAAGGAAGATATCACTCTGAAGTTAACGTCGATCAATTTTAGGAGAAAAACTGTCTTGAGCCGAATGGGATACGAACCTACGACCTCCTGATAACATGTCAGGTGCTCTGGTTCATAGCATCAATTAGAGAAGATCTTGATCGGTGGTCGGTAGTTCAGTGGTCCAGAGCACCTGACATGTTATCAGGAGGTCGTGGGTTTCGTATCCCACCCGGCTCAAGACAATGTTTCCTCTAAAATTGATCGACGTTAACTTCAGAGTGATATCTTCTTTAATATTCATTAAATGCGTCGAAATATCTCTCTTCAATTTCAATGAGATATTATGTTTATTTCAAACCAGCTCTTTTATTTAGCAGGAAAACTGTCTTCAGCCGGGTGGGACGTCCACGATCTTCTGATACCATATCAGATTATCTTTATTATTATACCCGGTATTAACCGAATACAATAGCCGAGATAGTAGCTGGAAAATAAACCTAACGATCGTTGTGAAACAAAAGAAGATAACAAATGTTAAAGTTTGAAAAATTGAAATAGATTGAAAAAAGTTGCTAGAGAAGCTCATGAACTCACCAGGGGGAGCTCCCCCCGACCGCCGTGGTCAAGGGCATGTCCTCAACCAATCCAATGCGAAAATGTAATTAATTGGAACATCATTCTGGTTTCAAATATCAGAGATCGTAATTGGCAAGCGTAATTACCGTGCTGGATCCCTTACCTATTTCATCTGATATAATACTAATGGCCTCAGCAAAATGTTTGGGAGATACTTACAACACAGAACTCAATGTGTTAGTCTTTTTAATACACTTAGTAACCCAAAACATATTTCATATGTTGTACCACAAGGTTCAGTCCTGGGACCAACTTTGTTTTTGATATTCATAAATGATCTATGCAAATTAAAACTAAATAGCTATATTAACACTTTTGCAGATGATACATCATTAACTTTATGTGCTGATGCTCTGGAAAATCTCCTTTATAACATGAACACTGATCTAAAATGTGTGATGAAATGGTTGGATTTAAATGGGTTATATTTAAATGCGAAAAAGACTAAGTATATTCTATTTAACCTAAAAAAGAAAGCAAACAATCCACATTCGATTAAATTAAAATTGCATACCTTTTCAAGCAATAATTACTCAGCTTGTTGCTGTGAAGACGTTTATATTGATAGCTCCCTAAGTTGGAAAATGCACATAGGAAAACTAACAAACACACTTAGACAGATGTTATATAAATTTTATTATTAAAAAAAATCCTCAGTAATAAAGTGTTAATGATGCTATATAAATCTTGGGTCCAGTCTGCTATACGGTACGGCATTACAGGTTGGGGAGGAACATACATTTCATCATTAAGGAATATGATTTCAATGAAAAATAAAGTTATATTTCAAATATTACCAAATAACTGTAAAACTGTTGCCATCTTTTGTAAGTATACCATTTCAGGTGTATTTCCACTGAGACATTTATTTGTTTATAGAACATTAAATTACTTCTTTAAAAACAATAATGCAGTGATACATTATGCAAATTATTCTATGCGAGATGATGGGAAAAGATGTCTGTTACCACTTGCAAAAAAATAAATTATGCACAAACATTTTGAATATTTGGCCCCAAAAATATTTAATTCTTTACCGATTATAATTCGAAATGAAACTAATTTTATGCATTTCAGATCTCTCACTGTTAATTATCTAATGAGTATTACTAATGCTGACAGCCTGTTTTCAGTGTTAAAAAAAAATTCCTTTTTATAAATCCTGTATTGTTTTTTTTTTCTTTCTTTATATAAAGTTGAGTGTCAATGTTGCCAAAATTATGTATTTAAATAATTTGTAAGTTAACCTACATGAGCTTAGATGCTCTTGGGTTAATAAGAGTATTACAAATATATGCTGTTTGCAACCTTATTATTATAATAAACTGATGGGTTGGGTTGTTTTACCTCTGAGCGGCACTTTTTTGCACACCATGGGCTAAATGGCCAGGTCGCATGGACCCCGGAGGCTCAGAGAAGGTTGGGGGAGGGGACCCACTGGAACAGCTGTTGGGAGACAGATGGTAGACTCCCGTCAAGGCCATCCAGCGTGTTCTTTAACGTGCACAGGGTATGGCTCTCCCGCACACGGAGCCACGGCTTAACGTCCCATCCGACGGACGGCGGCCTTTCCAAGCCCATCGGTGTCCCCTACTGACCGTGGGCAGGGCGGGAAATTTTGCGGAGATAAATCTCAATGCTGATCCAGCTGGGACTCGAACCTGGGAACTACAGATTACGAGCCTGGCGCGCTACCGACTGAGCCACCCCCGCCCCAATAAACTGATAAAAATAAACCATAGAGGATAAAATATTTTGGCAATGGCAATCGGAAAAAGTTATAAAGCATTGTTTCTAGTAGTTTTGAACATTCTGAAAAAAAATTATTAGTCCTTTGACTGAGCAATTAGCGCGCTTGGCTACTGATCAAAGGCACCTGGATTCAAGCCCCTGGGAAGGCACGAATGTTGTGCTGTTTCTCTGCTGAGATCTCGCCATCCTCACAGACCTTCTACATTGGCGTATAAACTGATAGGTTTCTGTCAGACCTCTGTGACAAGAATCTGCTTGAAGGAATATTTATTTCATTTTAATTTAATAAAAAAATGAAGTTGAATGCCTTAGACGGACAGACAAGTGAAAATATTAAATCGTTTGAAAACGGAGCTAAACATTAATAATCCTTGGACACAGTTGGGGCGGAATATCCGCATTTGGTGATGGCATAAACTACATTATGATGTAGGCATATACATTTAAGCCATAATATGGAAATAAAACTTTTCTTTGAGTAAAGAGCTAGTGACTCTTAGAAGACAGGGTTCTCCAAGGCCCCTCCCCCCACCACTAATTTGAAATTTTTTTAACTGCGGGAAATTACTTTCTGATTTATTTATTGTCAGTTGAAGTAACACAATATTGATCTGGAATTCGAAATGCTAACTGTTAGGCCACATATGGAAATTGTTTGGAATATTAAGGTGCAATCCTTCTTCTCTCAATTTGTATAACAGTTCCTGTTGTAGAATCATACGTTATTAGAAAAGAATCCCTCTCTCACTTGGTGGTAGTTGCATTTCGTACTCGGTGTTCCTTTGGTCAATAATCGTTATGGTTTGGGAGAAGAGTTTCGTCTGCGCTTTGCTCTTTAGCGGTAAGTTTGCGAGTTGAAGTAATTCTTTTCGATTGCATATTTCATTTGTTAGTGAAGATGATTTTAGTCGAATGACTCGAGCCACTGCTCAGAGTTTTTCCCGAACTTTGCTTTCAGGGAATTTGCATAAATATGCGTTGTAATGTCTAATTGTGCCTTATAATTACTGTTTGTAGTAGACTTGTAATTTATACTTCCATTGCCTTGTAATTTATATTTACAGTAGACTTGTAATTGCAAGAAACTTTAGTTAACTCTGCTGTTGAACCGATTGAACTTTTCGGTGGTTTTTGGCTCGTTTGGTAGCGTTCCAGGCTCGTAATCGGTAGTTCTCAGTTTCGAACCCCAGTTGTGCCAGCGTCGAAATTTATTTCTGCTAATCCTCACCCTACCCTCGGTGAGAAAGGGGACACCGATGAGCTCGGAAAGGCCGTTGTCTGTCGGATGAGGACGTAAACAGTGGGTGCGAGACACATAACAGTTCAAGAGCGTTCATGAACACGCTGGATTGCCTTGACTGGAGGCTACAATCTATCTCGACTATAAAGTGCGTCCCCTTCCCCCAACCTTATCTTGGCTCTTGTATCCTGGACATTTAGCCCACTACATGGGGGGGGAAAAAAAGTGACGCTCGTCGGTAAAACAACCCAAATTCATGCGAATATATTCGTAGTGAAATAATTAATAGTAAATGCAATGAACATGAAGCCCAGAACAAATTCTGCTGAAATGATTATAGTTAAAGCTAACTTTTGGAAAGACTATAGTCCTGGCATCTTCCTACTATCTGCAAACTGACTCTTGAATATGGACTGAGGATATGATTTGGATGACTCCTCGACAGTCTGCCTCTTCTGCAAAATAATTGGGTTGAACTTGAAAATTTTTTTAGGATGTTTTAGCTTGTAGAGAATCCTTTTTAATTGCATTCGATTAGTTGTAAGTTTTCACAAATTAACTTTTATTCTGGTGACCTGTATTTCGAATAGATACCTTAAAGTAATGACAATGAATATTTTAAATGCCATCATGTTAAATTTTTCTAAAACTAAAAACATAAACTTCTTAAATTTACGTCTTTACACCCTTTTCAAAGTTTGTTATTTTTACTTATGGTTTCCAAGAAAAGTATTTAAATTAATAAATGGCGACAATGCTAGTTTTCTCTGAATTTTGTCAATTGATTTCCTCCGAGATATAAAGTGGTGGTTGGGGGGAGTCTGTAACACGCCAGGCTCGTAATCTGCACTCCCCTGGATCAAGTCCCACCTGAGCCAGCGTTGAGATTTATCTTCCTAAAACTTCGCCCTCGGTCAGTAATTGCTGCCAATGGTCTTGGAACAACCGCCGTCCGTCGGATGGGACGAGAAGCCGTGGGACATTATGCGGAAGAGCTGTACCCTGTGCTCGTTAAAGAACATGCTGGATGACCTTGATGGAAGGCTACCATCTGTCTAACAGCTGTCCAGTGAGTTCGCCTCCTCCAACCTTTTGAGCACTCGGGATCCTTGTGACATGGCCATTTAGCCCATTTTGTGCCAAAGTGTCCCTAAGGGGTTAAACAACCTAACTCGGAAGTTTGCGTTTGAATTGTCACTATAACGCTTCAAACTAATATTTTGATGTGATTATTCAACATTTTAAATTTACCCTTAAATGGCCATATTTGTTTTTTCAGGTTTTGTAACTTTTGTCGAGGGACAGTGTTGTATACACGAAACTCTTAAATGCATGCGACTGTTCTCGTCGTTACCATTGATCCATGGAATGCATGAATCTCCACAAACTCTGGACGAAGAATGTAGGTAAGTGACTGTTGCCACTTCAAGTTTATTTAGAAATAAAATATTCCCTCAAGCTGCTGCTTGCCACAGAGGTTTGACAGAAGCCTGGAAATTTAATATTCAATAGTAGATCTGTGAAAAATTCGAGAACAGCAAAACGGCTCAAACATCCATGCCTTACACAAGGCTCGAACTCTGGTTCTTTTTGATCAATAGCCAAACAGGCTAACCACTCTGCACAACATTACTAAAACTGTTATAGAAAAACAAACGTACGAATGGTTTTAAAGAATAGTTAAGATTTTAGTCTCTTGTTGCCCAGTACCCTCTTCGATATTTCTTATTCTTAATACCAATTACAGCATTTCTCGCTATATGGCGCCACATAATTAGACGTTTCTGATCTTCTATACTTTGATAGTTATGCATTTAGAATTCGTATAAAATCGTCAAAGTATTGCTAAAATTCTTGGACTAATTTCGGAATGGCTCCAAGTCTTAGCCTTGTCTCTAAAAAAATCGCTGAATAGTGTGGCAATGTTCAATCAGCAAAAGTAAAACTATGTTATATGGTAGAAAGGACGTTTGATGCTCAGTCGTAATTGAGATTCTTCATATTGCAAGACTTTTTCATTTCACCTAGTCGCCTGCCATTTGAGTTGCTGCTGTCTACAGTATAGCTTTAGCATTATAAGACATGAAATTATAATTTCGTATGTCACAAGCCCATTGCACAGTAAACTAATTCTGTCTGTACCCGTTTAAATGCAGTGCGTGCTATTTAAAACCTTATTATTATTAATTATGTAACCTTTGTGAATTTCACTATGGATCCATAACTTACGTTATAAAGACTAGAAATTGTACGATATATATTTAATATAGTAAAAGCGAGACTTGTATTGCAGGGTCCAGGCGATGGTCTACAGATGCCTGGAAGGTGTGATAGTTAAATGCAACATCACAGAAAAAATGCCTCCTGATCAAGAAGAAAGTAAACAATTTTTAATGGAGCGCTGCAACAAGAAATCTAAACTTCGTCACAGTAAGAAACTTTTTCCAATTTTAATCATGTTGAGTTAATCTAAGATACAAAGAAGAAAGTTTGTGGGCTTGTTTGCAAGTCTGTCCGTTTATCCACCCTACCCCCTGAGAGCTAGAAACGCCAAACGTTGCATCTACATTCCCTTCACCCACTAGAAGAGTTAGACTGTAGGCGAACCAGCTGGGGTGAAACAAAACTAGGAATCCTACCTCCCTAGCGGAATTCTATGCGGGGATGTTGCTATCGGTAGCTCCCCTGGCTCGTAATCTGCAGTTTCCAGATTCTAGTCCCAGGTGGACTAGCTTTGAGATTTATCTCCTCAAACCCTCCCTGCCAACGGTCGGTAGGGGATACCGATGGACTTAAAAAGATCGCCGTCCGTCAGACAGAACGTTAAGCCCTGCTCCGTGTGTGGAAGAGCGATACCGTGTGAACGTTAAAGAATGCGCTGATTGGCTTTGATGGAAGGCTACCATCTGTCTCCCAACAGCTGCCCCACTGAGTCTCCACCACCGAGCCGTCGGAGCCAACAGGATCCTTGTGACCTGGCCATTTATCCCACTGTGTGCAAGGGCGGGGGTGGCTCAGTCGGTAGCGCGCCAGGCTGGTAATCTGTAGTTTTCAGGTTCGAGTCCCAGCTGGGTCAGCGTTGAGATTTATCTCCGCAAAATTCCCCGCCCTGCCCACGGTCAGTAGAGGACACCGATGGGCTTGGAAAGGCCGCCGTCCGTCGGTTGGGACGTTAAGCCGTGGCCCCGTGTGCGGGAGAGACATACCCTGTGCACGTTAAAGAACACACTGGATGGCTTTGACGGGGGGGCTACCATCTGTCTCCCAACAGCTGTTCCAGTGGGTCTCCTCCCCAACCTTCTGAGCCTTCGGGGTCCATGTGACCTGGCCATTTAGCCCATGGTGTGCAAAAAAGTGCCGCTCAGAGGTAAAACAACCCAAAACAACACTGTGCAAAAAAAGCAACTCGTCCGTAAACAATCCAACGGAAATCCGGCCCTGCTTAGAGGTATATAATAGCCATTATTATTAGTAACTATAAGTTCCGTAATTCCAATTTAGGAACTAAATTATCAAAGGAACAAGGAAATCTTGAGAATCCAGTTATTAAATAGGTTCCAAACTTTAGCATTACACTGTATTTCAATGTGCAATAAGCTATTATCTGGAACATGCGAGAACTAGTGATACCAGAGGTAAAAAAATCAGTTCAGAGGTTAAAACGATATTATTTAAATAAACTGCCTATATATTTGCTTGATTACTCTCTAGACAAAACCTCAACAGAAAAATAGTAACTTCTTAAGACCTAAGTTTTTGGGGGCGGGGAGGGGGGGCTCAGTCGGTAGCGCGCCAGGCTCGTAATCTGTTAGTTCCCAGGTTAGAGTCCAAACTGGGTCAGCGTTGAAACTTATCTCCGAAAAACTCCCTCCCCACGGTCAGTAGGGGGAACACCGATGGGCTTGGAAAGGCCGCCATCCATCGGATGGGACGTAAAGCCGTGGCTCCGTGTGCGGAAGAGCCATACCCTGTGCACGTTGAAGAAAACGCTGGATGGCTAAAAAACTACCATTCGTCTCCCAACAGCTGTTCCAGTGGGTCCTCTCCCCCAACTTTCTTAGTCTTCGGGGTCCTTGTGACCTGGCCATTTAACCCGTGGTGTGCAAAAAAAGTGCCGCTCAGAGGTAAAACAACCCAATCTAAGTTTTGGTTTTAGAAGTTTCCATTTAAATGTACTTTATTTATAATTAAAGGAACAAGGGGTAAAAATTTTTTTAACATTTCTCCGAAATTCAGCAAGCTATATTATAATGCAGAAACTGTCCCAAAATTCTGAAATCTCAAAGCAGCGGGGAAAAAAAATGAATGACATCTGTGAAATGTGGGGACTGGAGTTGCTCAGTTGGCAGCGTGCCAGGCTGGTAATCTGTAGTTCCCAGGTTAGAGCTCCATATGTGCCAGTGTAGATATATTTTCTCCGCTAAACCCACACCTTCTCTCGATCGGAAAGTGGGTGCCAATGGACTTGTAAAGGCCGCGGTCTGTCTGATAAGACGTAAGGTCGTGTACAGGAAAGAAAAACCTTGTACACGTTAAAGAACATGATGGATGCGCTTTACGGGGAGTTTTGTCTAATAGTTCTGCAGTGGGTTCTCTTCCTTCAAACCTTTTAGCCTTTGGGGTCCTTGTGACCTGGCACATTTAGTCCATTTATGCAAAATGTGCCGCTCAGAGGTAGACCAACTCCACCTCGTGAATGGTAGCAAAACTGTTATTGGTGCATGTCGTTGCAATTATCTTCAACGCTTATTGTATGCAGTTTCTAGATGGTGTTAAATTCCTGTGCATTCCTATAAATTAGACAGGTGTAAGCTTTGCAAAATTACAGGCACCTCTTGTGTTTTTTAAAAACATTCTGAAAAGTAACTCGTATTTTAATGTATGAAGTCTGAAGAGTTAAAATAATTACGACTAATATATGGGGTATAAAATTAGCAACGAGATTGCAATGCTTAAGTTTTAGTTACATGCTTAAATTTTTATATATTAACGATAATTTTTAATATCTCTAGGATACCTAAAGCATGCTCCATGTATTAATAGGCAAAACGTAGATTCATGCAAATTCTACCCGAGTACTGATAACACTGTGATCGTTGATGAGTGCAAGTAAGTATCTTTAAAATCAAAATTGATCATAATTACTTGTAATGTCTTATTTTTAAGTACAATCTAGCGTTAACAGAAAACTTCTGATATTATATTCACTTGATTAATTCTCAGTATTAATTTTGCTGAATTAATAGGACTACTTTGAGAAGGTTGTTACAGTGAAACATTTCGACTGGCATCGAATTTAAAAATATGTAAAAGGATAGGTTCCATACGAGATTTCGTACTTTGATTTTTTTCCCCCTTTCCTGAATGCTTAGGTTGATTCAAACGGACTCCAGGTTAGTCCATTCTTCCCTCGGTATCCCCGCCCTGCCCACGGTCAGTAGGGGACACCGATGGGCTTGGAAAGACCGACGTCCGTCGGATGGGACGCTAAGCCGTGGTCACATGTGCGGGAGAGCCATACCCTGTGCACGTTAAAGAACACGCTGGATGGCCTCGACGAGAGGCTACCATCTGTCTCCAAACAGCTGTTCCAGTGTTCCCTCCCCCAACCTTCTCTGAGCCTTCGGGGTCCATGTAACCTGACCATTTAGCCCATGATGTGCAAAAAAAGTGCCGCTCAGAGGTAAAAATAACCCAAAAAGAAATCTTCCCTCTGTAAGGAAGGTAACTCCTTTTTTTGCAAAGATTAGCAGATGGGACGTTAAGCCGTGGGTTTGTGTGTAGGAAAAAGATGGATGGACTTGATGAAAAGCTTTCATCTCTCCTAATTGCTGTTAGTGGGTACCTACCTCTACCGAACGTTCTTGTGACCTGGCCATTAGTGTTCAAAAAATGCTCTGAACAGCATTTTGTGAACACAATATGTTGTGTTCACAAAATGCTGTTCAGAGGTTAAAACGATCCAGCCCGTATTCCTGATTATGGTAAGGGGCCTGGTTTTGCAGCGGTCGTTCAGTACTAAGTGACTTAATGAAGAGTCCAATGTTCCTTAACCTTTTACTGATCGTTTTTTTTTGTTTTAACTAATTTTTATGTAAGTAAAAACTGTCTTTAATTCCAGAACTCGCTATTTTGAATATAATTAAAAATGCTTACCTCTGTGCTCATAAAAATAATTTGAGTTTTTAAAAATGGAATTTTTACTAAATCTGTAAATTTTAAGAATAAAAATAGTATTGCTAGGTTCTTAGCACATTTCAATATTAAAGTAAAAAATATCCCTAGATTCTTATGCCCATAAGAACATATTACTGTAATCTGTATTTTTCAGCCAGCTAATGAGATATTGAGCTGCAATTCTCTATTGCTAGATCAATATACAAATCTAACACTTCTCCAAAAATGCAAGATTAAAGCTTGTCTCGTGGAACCGTCCTCGACTTCGAAAGATCCAAGACCCTTGCTTTAGATTTCAGCCAAATTGGAACAGAATTGCTTAAAGTTTAATGCTATTGGCTATTATATTCTTGGATATTCTGATAACCATCCTTTTTTAAACAATTTACAACCAGTCCAAATTTGCAAATTTACACTGGTTGTAAAAATTTAATCTTTCGAAAATTTATTTTAGAATGTGCATTTCAAGAGCTTCTTCTAAACGGTAAGGATCATTGAATGCAGCTTCCTTTTAGATTTAATGCAAAGTTCTTGCCCAATCACTCCCCGACCAGCTTTGAGCCGTGGCTCCGTGTGTAGGCGAGCCATGCCCTGTGCATTTTAAAGAACACGCTGGATGGCCTTGATGGGAGATTACAAACTGTCTCAACAGCTGTCCAGTGGGTTTCTTTCCCCAAACTTCTCTTAATCCTTTGGGTTCTTTAGATCTGGCCATTTAGCTCAATGTATGCAAAACTGCCGCTTAAAGGTAAAATAATCCATCACTCCCCACCGAAAAAAAACTTCAAAAAGAATTCAATCTGTCATGAGCTATCTAAAATCCTATGCTTCGATCTCTCTCAACTAAACTTCCACGAGGTCGATTATGTACATCAAAAACTTGAGACATTAAGAGCGCCATGAATATTTTAATTTTTAATACCCGAGCAATGGCTGCTGTTAAGTGCTAGAGCTGGAAAAGCTTTGCATCAGTTTTCACTTCTGAAGTTTTCTCGTTTCATGTAATTATCGAAAGGTCTAGCACTCGATAGAAAACTGCCATATAGTTTAAAATTCTGCTTTGCCAAATTAAAGAAATGTAATTTGTTGCATTTGATTATTCTTTTAATGTGCTTTTAAAAAATTCCTAATTTTGCTCTTCAGTTTGATGCTTAAAAGGAGGAACTGCATTAAAAAACGCGTGGAAAAATATTGCGGTAAAGATGCTATACTCCTGTTGAACCAGTTGAGCGAGAGATTCGTTCAGTACGACGAATGCGTGCCCAAAGCTACTACCGTAGCACCCGTGGACGAAGAGACTAAAACTCGCTCTCCTCTCGTGGCAGAAAAAATGGAAAGACTTAAGTATTCCTTCAAGGAGAATATCAACAAAGAAAGCTTTGAAGACCACACTAAAATTTACGAATCTGAAGAAAGCGAAACCTGCGACTCCGAAGATACATGTAACAATGCTGACTAAAAAAACATTCTTGACTGTATTGTAATTGCTAAATTATTTCTTTACTACAATCTAATAAATTTATTTTATCAATTTCAGTCGTATTTCTGTTACCTGTAGAGTGAACAGCAAATAGCTAACTTTGATCCTTTCATA
Organism: Ryuthela nishihirai; assembly: GCA_038380435.1. Lineage (NCBI taxonomy): Eukaryota > Metazoa > Arthropoda > Arachnida > Araneae > Heptathelidae > Ryuthela > Ryuthela nishihirai. Next base: position 52,291,984 of record JAWZYU010000020.1, read on the forward strand.
GATCATTGATCTCCGTCGAAAAATGGAGCTTTCCCAAGTGTGCCCGTGTTTAGGAGAGCTATACCCCATACACATTAAAGAACACGCTAGACTGACTTGAAGGGAGGCTACCATCTGGAGACAGATGGTAGCCTTTACTAAGCCTTCTCAGATTCCTCGAGTTTCTGTGACCTTTGGAAATGGGGGGGGGGGGGGGGTCTGTAGCGCGACAGGATCAAAATCTGCAGTTCCCAGGTTCAACTCTCCGCCCTGTCCTTCGTCAATAGGGGACAATGGGCTTGGAAATTCGCCACCGTACGTCGAATGGGACGTTAATCCGTGGCCTCGTTGGGTAAGAGTCATACCTTGTGCACGTTAAAGAATATGCTGGATGGCCTTGAAAGGAGGTTACCATCTATCTCCTAACGGTTGCCTATTAGCTATGGTTAAATGGCTGTCCTTGTGACCTAGTCATTTAGTCCATTGTGTGCAGAAAAGTGCCGCTCAGAGAAGTTTGACCTGGTGAAGATTAAATTTACTAGAAATCCATATGACTGAGGAAAATTTAGTGCTGTCGTTTAAAACAAAATGTGTGTAAACACAAAGTCCAAAACCTAGAATGCTTAAAGTTGCTAGGTTGCAAATTTGGGGAGACCTGAAGGTTGGCATCTCGGACATATATATTTTCCTAGTTTTTTTTTTCTGAATTTCCTATACAGTCAACATTACGATTGTTTTCATTGTTATTAGAAATGACAGTAACACATTGAATTACAATAAGGTAATTTTTCTTTTCACGTATGGATTAAGTCCCAAGATTCGCAAGGTTGCAGAAGTGTATCCCCGGGACTGCTAAAAATCGAATGAAAACCTCTTGTGAAGGTTTTCAAGGTTTCTGTCTGGGCATCCAGTGTGTTCTTTAATGTGCAAAGGATACTCTCACCGTATTCGGAGTAGGTAACCTTTTCAATACCAATCTGGGAACTGCAGATTACGACCTTGGCGAACTGCAGGCTAAATCTCTCTCGAGAAATGACTGACGACTTATGCTGTAAAGACCTGGAGCCACCAAAGTTTGGAGGAACTTTCCCTACAGCAAGAGGAAGATTATAAGCTATGGGATCAATCAAAATCTGTGAGAACTATTTAAATTGTTCGAAATCCCCCGAGTTCTAACATTAATTTTTAAAAACTCGTGTGTCACATTCACTTAAGTTAATTACGGCACCTAATGTTGTCATACATTGAACTATTTCTTATTTAAATATAACTCTGCTTTTATGTGATAAGTTCATTGTTCCGTAAATGGGTAAAAATGATTAGAGGAATACGGCATTTTTGTGGAAACAGAGGTTGGGAAAACTCGAACAACAGAGGGTAAAACTCCAAAATATAATGCAGTAATAAATATACATATCTAGAAAGGGTATATCGATGGGTGGGCTTGAAAAGGCGGTCGTCCATCGGAGGAGAAGTAAAGCCAAGAGCACGTTAAAGAACACAGTGAATGGTCTTGATTGAAGGCTATCATCTGTGTCCTAACAGTTACCTAGTGGGTCCCTTTCCCCAAATCTTCTGTGGCCTGTCCATTTTGTGGGTTGGGTTGTTTTACCTCTGAGCGGCACTTTTTTGCCCACCATGGGCTAATTGGCCAGGTCACATGGACCCCGAAGGCTCAGAGAAGGTTGGGGGAGGGGACCACTGGAACAGCTGTTGGGAGACACATAGTAGCCTCCCGTCAAGGCCATCCAGCGTGTTCTTTAACGTGCGCAGGGTATGGCTCTCTCGCACCCGGGGCCACGGCTTAACGTCGCATCCGACGGACGGCGGCCTTTCCAAGCCCATCGTTGTCCCCTACTGACCGTGGGCAGGGCGGGGAATTTTGCGGAGATAAATCTCAACGCCGACCCAGCTGGGACTCGAACCTGGGAACTACAGATTACGAGCCTGGCGCGCTACCGACTGAGCCACCCCGCCCCACAATTTTGTGGAGAAAAGTGCCTTTCAGAGGTAAATAATATAGTCCAATTCGCACTCTACCACCAAAATTTATATTTTTTTAACATAAATCGATCCTTTGCAATAAAATTTTGGTTTTTCGCAAAAATTTCCGCCGTTAGAAGGGGTTATTAAAGCTATTGGGAAATTCGGGAGTTGCGAATCGTAATATTTCATCAATGCTCAAATTTCAAATGTGAAACTAAAAATTCTTCATCTAAAAGCAGAAATGTTGAATATCACAAACAGACAGACACGAGAAAACATTAGCTCAGTTTTCAAGAGAAATGAGCAAATAATTATTTTAAATACCTGGACGGGTGTTCAAAGGTGGACGGAAGCATTCCCGAAATTTGAGAATGGTACAAATTGTGATGCAGGTATATAAATTTATGCCAAGTGGATGGTACAAATTATGTTATAGGTATATAAATTTTAGTGGTAATGTGGAGGAAAAAATGTTTGAGGGGAGAGCTATTACTTTTGTAGGGCTACACCAGGGATGGGGGTGAAGCTCCCTCGAAAAATAGGAGTTGGCACAATACGAAACGACTTAATAAAATCCAGGTGCATTGCGAAAATTGGGACTGTTTTTGTGAAATTAGATGAAAGATGAAGAAAACCATTAAAAGGAAAGTTAGGCTGAAATTGGATTGTCTTCGTAGGACCTAATTTAAAGTTGGGTTGTTTTGTATCATGGGAGGTTGGGGGGAGGTTGTTCAGGTGATAGCATACCAGGCTCGTAATCTGTAGTTCCCATGCTCGAGTCCCACCTGTATCAACGTTTGTTTTTATCTCCGATAAAACCCAGCCCTGCCCTCGGTCAGCAGGGGACATCGATGGTCTTGGAAAAGCCACCGTCCGTCGGATGGGAAGTTTGACCGTGGCACTGTATGTAGGAGAGCCATACCTTCTGTACGTTAAAGAACACACTGGATGACCTTGACGGGAAGCTACCATCTGTCTCTTAACAACTGTTCCAGTGGGTCCCTTCCCCCAAGTTCTTTTGACCCGTCCATTTAGTATATTGTGTGCAAAAACGTGCAGCTCAGAGGTAAAACAACCCAATCCATCCTCTACGGGAAACTGTTTCGCACACAACAGGCTAAATGGGCAAATCACGTGGACTCCCAGGGCACGGAGAAAGTTGGGGGAAGAGGCCCACTGGATATTCCTCCAACCTTATCCCCCCTTCTTCCAACCTTATCTGAGCCCTTGGATATATATACATATAATTCTGTTTTTACACGGATATTTTTACACGATTTATTTTGATTTAACACGGTTAAAACGGCGTTTTTCAAAAAATCTCCATTTGAATTTATTTCTAAAAAAATATTCCTATTCAAGGAAAAATTTCTAGAATTTACATTTATAACAAAATTGCCGCTTTTATGGTCACATTTTTTGAAGTAGTTTTAATTTGAAAATGTACTTATATATATATACACTTTGTGTACTAAAATCCCCAAAATAAAAATTACACTAACATAACTACACAACAAGTTTTCTCTATTTTATTCTCTATTTTATGGAAAAATTGTACAAAACCTACTTCATTCGGGTTGTTGGGTTGTTTTACCTTTTTTTGGCACCTTTGAGCGGCACTTTTTTGCACACCATGGGCTAAATGGCCAGATCATATGGGTTGGGTTGTTTTACCTCTGAGCGGCACTTTTTTGCACACCATGGGCTAAATGGCCAGGTCACATGGACCCCGAAGGCTCAGGGAAGGTTGGGGGAGGGGACCCACTGGAACAGCTGTTGGGAGACAGATGGTAGCCTCCCGTCAAGGCCATCCAGCGTGTTCTTTAACGTGCACAGGGTATGGCTCTCCCGCACACGGGGCCACGGCTTAACGTCCCATCCGACGGACGGCGGCCTTTCCAAGCCCATCGGTGTCCCCTACTGACCGTGGGCAGGGCGGGGAAATTTTGCGGAGATAAATCTCAACGCTGACCCAGCTGGGACTCGAACCTGGGAACTACAGATTACGAGCCTGGCGCGCTACCGACTGAGCCACCCCCGCCCCCCCAGATCATATGGACCCCGAAGGCTCAGAGAAGGTTGGGGGAGGGGACCCACTGGAACAGCTGTTGGGAGACAGATGGTAGCCTCCCGTCAAGGCCATCCAGCGTGTTCTTTAACGTGCACAGGGTATGGCTCTCCCGCACACGGGGCCACGGCTTAACGTCCCATCCGACGGATGGCGGCCTTTCCAAGCCCATCGGTGTCCCCTACTGACCGTGGGCAGGCGGGGAATATTTGCGGAGATAAATCTCAACGCTGACCCAGCTGGGACTCGAACCTGGGAACTACAGATTACGAGCCTGGCGCGCTACCGACTGAGCCACCCCCGCTTCATTCGGAATAAAGTGGCGACATTGAGTTCCGGGAATTCCCTCAATTTTTATCTTTAATACATACGTTAGTTTGGGTCTCTCATTTCGTGTTTAAAGTTAGAAGTGTTTAGATGTTTAACAGAAGAAATCGAAAAATTTTTTATGCTTTTAGAAGTTTTGTGCGCGTAATATAAATTTATTAAATTTTGCTAATAGGCAATTTACAATTTTTCATCATCTGATTTATTAACTACAATTCAAGTTTTTGCTCTTTTGTATTCTTGAATTAGTGACATATTATTTTCTTTATGAAGGATAATTTACTTTATATATGTACATATAATTAGCTTTATAAGTTTATAAAATAAAAAATTGTTTAAATGAATAAAAATCAAATAAAGATTTAATTAAAGATTTCAATATGATTTGTTTGAAAACAACATATTTTTTGTACTGGGTTTTCACGTCTGGAACCAATCTTCTATTTTTTCATATGCACTGTATTTTTTTTACATGTATTTTTTCGGGATCCTATCTACCGTGTAAAAAACAGAATTGTGTATATTGTCAAGAGACAGCCTTTCGTCAAGGCCATACCTCATGTTCTTTAACGTACCCAGGGTATGTCTCTCCATCACACTGGTCCCCGGGCTTAACCTCCTATTCGATGGACGGCGTCCTTCCCAAGCACATCGGTGTCCCTTACTTAACGAGGGCAGGACGAGACGTTTTGCGGAAATAAATCTCAACACCGGTCCAGCTGGGACTCCATCTTGGTAACCGCAAATTACAAGTCTAGCGCACCCCCTGCCCCACAGAGAAGAGCATAATTGTGTAACGCATGGTGGGTTGAACATTACAAATGGAAAATTTTCACCCATCATTTGCATAACAGTCAGTAACGTCATACGCCATTATAAAACCTTCCGAGAAGATAAATCTAGCTCTCTTTCACTTCTTGTTGCTTCATTTGCTATTACCCATCCATTAAGATTTACTACAAGTTATTTCTTTTTTGCCGTCCAGTGTTATGGCTTGGTGGAACTGTGTGATATCTGTTTGGCTGTTGGGAGGTAAGTTTCTGCATTCGATACGATAACTGCGCGCTATGTTCACACCGGAATGTTGAAAAAGAAAGAAGAGCATTAAGATTTAAAGGGAGCTGGTGCTGACATAGTTCCGGCGTTAATATATATATATAGATTCTGTAGCAGCTTTGTTACATGTTATTATATTCATAGTAACTCTGAAACTGAAATCTGCAGCCTCTTGAAAAAGAAAAAAAAACTTTTATAAAAAATTGTGACAGAATTTTTAAAGATCATTTATTAAATCATTTTTAAAAGTTTAGGTCGGCTTGTTGTTCACGGTCATCAGCCAACAGATGACACTGCTCAAGAAGCGTATGACGTCGAGATGTAAAGTATGACGGTGAGACGTTACATCGATGACGTTCTTGATCCTGTGGCGCAACCCTTCCTTACCGTCACGCTTGGACTGTTTCTGCAGCAAGACAACGCCCACCCTACACGTGTAACGATGGACAGTCTACAAGGGATGGATAATTCTCCCTTGGCCGCCATACTCCTTGGACTTTTCGCCCATTGATCATGTGCGGGACATTATGGTCCCCGTCTTCATCAGCTCCCGACGACGACGAACTTGGTACAGCTGCGTGTGCCCTGTTCGATGCTATTTGGACACCATTAACCATCTTGTTTGATGAAATGCCGAGACTTCTACAAACTTATATAACCACCCAAGGTGGGCCTACTATATATTGATGAATCTGTAATAAACGCAGGTACCTTGCATTCGTACGTTCAGTTTTTTGATCATTAGCACATCTAGCTTCCGTCCTGTCAGTTTCGGGCTGTACGTCACTTCCTTATTGGTGTTGCGATTTCCACTTTGAGCAATGTAGTATCGTCAAATTGTTGAAACAAATTTTGGCCAAAATATAGATTAAGTGTTATTAATAAATTTAGATATCATTAATCTTAACGAGTTCTAAAACGTTTTCAGGGTTTGTAAATCTTGTCCATGGTGGAGACTTACATTTGGACGGTTTCTCGCAGAATATTCTGGACTGTGTCAAGTGTTTTCCACCAGTACCAGAAGAAATTGACGAGGATGAAACTGCAGAACCGATAAACAAAGGAATTTGGTAAGTTCTTTAACGTTGGTATTGATTATTGCCATCTAATGGGAAGGGGGGATTGGCAGAGTTCTTAGCGTTCAGACTCTTAATCTGTAGTTCCCAGATTAGTCTCAATTGTGCAGTGATATTTCTCTTTTAAGCCTGCACACCCTACCCTCTGGGGGCGGGGGTGGCTCAGTCGGTAGCGCGCCAGGCTCGTAATCTGTAGTTCCCAGGTTCGAGTCCCAGCTGGGTCAGCGTTGAGATTTATCTCCGCAAAATTCCCCGCCCTGCCCACGGTCAGTAGGGGACACCGATGGGCTTGGAAAGGCCGCCGTCCGTCGGATGGGACGTTAAGCCGTGGCCCCGTGTGTGGGAGAGCCATACCCTGTGCACGTTAAAGAACACGCTGGATGGCCTTTACGGGAGTTTACCATCTGTCTCCCAGCAGCTGTTCCAGTGAGTCCCTTCTCCAACCTTCTTTGAGTCTTCGAGGTCCTTGTGACCTGGCCATTTAGCCCATGGTGTGCAAAAAAGTGCCGCTCAGAGGTAAAACAACAACTCAGCCCTACCCTCGATAGGTGCATTTTTTTTTTTTTTAACGACCTGGAAAATGGAGGGGGAAAATGTTGTATATTGCATTGAAAATCCAGTCTCTTGCATCACCCCCTCTCTTTTGCGTTTTTTCTGCACGATTGAGTTTCTTTCCCTCCTTCGATTTTTTTCCCCTACTTCCGCACCTGATGGTGATCAATATCTGACGAACGATACGTTAAGAACGAATCTTCCCTGACAAGCGACCAAACTATAACCTGAAATGAACTACCATAACTTTTTGTGAACCTGTAAACATACGCAATATAAGCTCCGATTCCATACCCTGTCATTGGCAGCCATTATGATTAGAATGCAATCTATTATGGCAATTAGATAGCATCAGGGTTGCCAGCAGTGGGGGGGGGTGAATGCTAATAAGGGAAACGGAGGCAAAAATTATTGAACTTTTGCATATTTAACTCGTTTCCAAGAAATACTTTAGACCTTTAAAACGGAGAGGGAAAATATTATATTGCAATTGAAATCCAGTTTGGTTGCCAGAATAGTGGGGAAAATTAATATAGATGTATGTTTGAATATAAATTTTCAATAAGGTAAAATCGGATTTCAAGACGCTTGTAAAGAAGAAAATTTATCCTTAAATCTCTAAATTCGTTTTACAGCTTTCTAAAGAGTCTTTAAAATGGGGGAGAACTAATATTCCTTCACTCGTTAGCTTAATATTGCAGCTATTTAATTCTATCACTTTAGTTCTAAAAACATCCTAAATGCAATGATTTCCAAATTACTGCCACTTTGAAGACAACTCCTGCCCGCCAGCTTCAAGGCAATTGGGAGTTGGCTCAGTCTGTACGCGCCAAGCTCATAATCTGCTATTCCCTGTTAGTCCCATATGGGCTAGCGTTGAGATTTATCTCTGCAAAACTCGACGCCCTAATCTCGGTCAGTGTGGGACACCGATGGGCTTGGAAATGGCACTATCCGTCGGATCGGACGTTAAGCCGTGGTCCCATGTGCCTGAGAGAGCCATATATTGTGCACCTTAAAGAATAAGCTGGATGGCCTTGACGGTAGGCTAATCTGTCTCCTAACAGCTGTCCAGCGGGCCCCTACCCCAAATCTTCTCAAGCACTCGGAGTAACTTGTGACCTGCCAATTAGTCTATAATGTGCAAAAAAATTGCCGTTCTGAGGAAAAAACAAGCCAATGTGGGCCACTTATGAAAAAATATAAAACGTGATCTGTCTAAATGGAAACTATTTTTCTGAGAAATGCTGAGTAGTTGAGATTTGTAAACTAACACTATGAGAAACTAAAGGTTTTCCGTCAACATCAGTTAGGTCCAATTTCTCAAAAAGTGTATTTTAGCAAAATTATAACCAATTCTACTAATATTGTAAAACTTATCGTCCCTTTTATTCTATGGATACATTGTCTTGTATAGGAGTGACATTATATAAATAAAAATATTTAAATTGTATAAATGATATCCTAGTTACAGTGTATTAACTGATACAGGATTGATCGCAAAATTGACGAATGTATTGAAGCTGAAACTGCCAAATGGGCACTTTACATTAAGAAAGGAATGGATCATCAACTCAAAGAATATAAGCAAACTGTACTAGACCTATGTACTAAAGGAACAGATCTTCATGAAAGTAAGGCATAATATTGCACTTTTTCCATAGTATTTAATTATTAAGCTAGCTCTCTATAAAGTAACTGCATAGAAACTGTTGTAAATTTCTTAATGAACAGCTTAATGAACCGCTACTGCTAAATTTTAAGTTTCTGTTAGGTCGAGGATTGGTTCAGTTCATAGCGCGACAGGACCATAATCTGCAGTTCTCATATTGGAGCCCCAAAAGTGCCATTTTTTCCCCGCTAAACTCCATCCTGCCCTCTGTCGGAAAAGGAAATCCGATGGATAGAAAAGACCTCAGTCGGTCGGACGGACGTTAAGCCGTGGATCTGTTGGCATGAGACATAACTCTTGGACACTTAAAAGTCAAAGCTGGATAGACTTCATGTCGGGCTTTTTTTTTTTTATCCTAACAGCTGTTTACTGGATTTATTTCTTATAACCAACTCTGGGCTCCCGGAGCTCCTATAACCTGACCATTTAGGCTATGGTGTGCACAAAGGGTGTCGCCCAGGGGTAAAAACAACCAACCTTGAATTGTCATTTGGAGAACAAGTTATCTAGTCTTTGAAACTAATTTTCGCGCTACAACTTTTCCATTAAGACTTGGTTTAATATATGAAGATATGAATGAATATATATATATATATAAAATAATATTGATTTTAATATGAATGTACCCAAACTTTTGCAAAGATCCAATTTTCTACTAAGTATGAATTGCTACAGAGCTTTTAAGCATATTTGCCTAGAAACGTGGATTGAGGGAAACCATATTCAATTTCCCAAAATTACGTTTCATAAAATCGGACTGATAGGGCTTCCCCAAGTATTAGAACTGGGTATAGGGATCACTAGAAGTTGTTAATAAACCAGAGGGAATCCTTCTTTAAACCGTCTAGTGTCAGTTCCTAGAAAATATTGATGATAGTTGACAGAAGGAATAAGGTTCCATGAAATTTGTAAGTGTTCATATTGTGATATGCACTAAGCGCCCATGTCATTAGATACAGTTCCATATTATGTCAATAGTAACTCTGATACAATAACTTCTTAAAGTTTTGATAAAACATGTGGTGACGATAACTTAGATTGAAATATATTTGATCGAGATCTTTATTTCCAGCAACGTGTCCAGTATTTAAGGTGCTATATGTCGGCAATGCGTCCAGGTACAAATCCTCAATATTGGCGAAAATTAACATATCTTTTAGCAGTTTACGTAAATTCTCTTATAGCTGTTGGTAAAATTTACGGTTATTGCATTAATTGTAAATTGCTTGCACTTTTGTTTTGGAACAATTATTAAAACGGTTCCTGCTAAATATCCAAAATTGGTAATTCTAAATACTGACTAACATATTGTAGAAAATCGATTGAAATAGACTCAAGATCATTTAAAGACCTTAAGCTTTTTTTTAATGAAAAAAAAAAAAAGAATTATTTAAAAAGTTGCTGAATTCTGTACCAGTTACTATTGATATATCGTGGAACCATATCTAATAAATCGATGGTAGAATACGTTTTCGTTAACTTCTTTTTACAAGAAAATCTGAAGTTGAGAACCACTGCTGTAGGTCTAGTAGTTATTCAACTTTTTTATGCTTCACGTACCCCCTGGAAATGTTTCACTGGTGCCCCAAAAAATTTTACCGCGTACCCCACGTTGAGAACCCCTGATCTACACTAATTCCAAATAATTCAGAGTAATATGTTAAAAATTACTAGTTTTCAGATTCTAATTTTCCAAATGAATTGTTTTGCTTTAGAAGTTTGTGCTTTATTATTCAATAGTTCCACGCTAATGAATATTATAGCTAAAATATTTTTTTACATACACTGATTTCAGAAATGACAATTTTTTAATGCATAAATATCTGCAAACAGTTTATTAAAACTTAACTTGAAATTTAAAAAAGCTTATTGCACATTATTTGAAAAGGCAGTAAACTTTATAAAATTGTTTGAAAAGGCAGTGTGAATTTCCCTCTTAACGCTAACTACATGCGAAAGAATCTTTTAGGTGAAATTTGGTATAAGTGCTAAAAAACGAATGTTAAGTTCTAATTCGATTCTTTCAGCAAGGTAAATATTTAATTGAACTTCTTTATTTAGAGTACCTGAAACATTCCGAGTGCATTAACGAGCAATTCGAGGAATTCTGCGAACCGCACTTGAATCCCAAGGAGAAAATAAATGAATGCGAGTAAGTTCACTAATTAGTTAAATTTTAAATTCTAATCTGAGATTAGCAGAGCATTTAGATATGATGCCCCTCCCCCAAACTTCTGAGTTCTTGGGATCCTCATAACCTGGCCATTTAACCCAGTGTGTTTAATAATGAAATACAACCGAGAGGTATATAAAATTACCAACTATTGCTAACCCGTATTTCTTATTGCAGAGCGGATTCCTAGTTAGTAGCGCGCTAGGTTTGTAATCCTTTGTTCCTAAATTAGAGTTCCATCCGGGCCAACTTTCAGATTTATCTTCGCTAAACCCTTATCCTGCTCTCGGTCAGAAAGGAAACTCTTCGCTGGAAAGGCCGCCGTCCATCAGATGAGACGTTTAGCGGTGGTTCTGTGTGCAAGAGTACCTTACAGTTTATCAGATGCACGTTAAAGAATACGCTGGATGACTTTGATGGAATACTTCGATCTGTCTCGTAACAGCTGTCCAGTGGGTATCCTACCCAAACCTTTTCAGCCATTGGGGGGGTCTTTGTGACCTGGTACATTTATCCCATTATATGCAAAAAAATCTGAGGTGAAAACGCTCGTATTGCGTAATATATGCTACTGAATATATGCTTATGTAACTTTTGCATAGCTTTGATAACAAATTTTTAAGGTATTGATTTATCCATACAGATACCAATAGATGTTGTGCTGTTGCGCATTTTCATCTTCATCTATAGGGCAAATAAATTCGGAATGGAGCAGAAAGGGATGAAGTGTCTCTAAAGAAATTTCGAAAAGCCAGAATGCAGACAAAATTCGGAATCTGAATTCGGTTTCAAGGGAGGTAGGGTATACTTGTCATAAACCCTATACCTTGTAAAGCCAATCTTTTTTAATACGTAAAATTGTAGGATACTTAATTCATCATTAATATTTTAAATTTTACTTCCTATTAAATAGTTTTGTGGAAGAAAAATTACTTTTGCCGATATTCGGGACTCTAATCCACTTTTCTCAAATTCATTCCAAAGTCTTCTAACCATTTAAAGTAGGCCCGGCTCGGTCATTTACTCATTAATGTAGCTTATAAAAACAAGTCGTGACGTTCGAGAAGATTTAAGCCTCATTAGGATAATGACAGAATCTAAAAATTTTTAACCAATCTAACAATTTAAACTATTGTGCTAGTTTAATGATAAGTCCCGCGTATCGTCAAAACTTTGACTCTTAATGTCAACATGTAACTGAATTAATCGTTGAATAATTTGTTTTCTGGTTTGAATTTCAGATTGGAGATGAAGAGGAACATCTGTTTTAAAGACAGAGTTCTCGAGAATTGCGGAAAAGATTCCTTAGTTTTATTAAGGACATGGTATGAGAAGGTTTTCGACGAGTTCATCGTATGCTGGAAACGTAAGTCTCCTTTCGACGAACAGACGGATGTGCTGAATGAAAAACTAGAGCGATTAGAGAGTAAATTTCATGAAGAGGTAGTTGTCGAAGAATGTCTTCCTGGAGAAACGACCATTTATGCACCAATCGAAACTATCAGTACTCCACCCATGCAAGTCACGTGTGCTGAATAATTATTAAATATGTGAAAATGTTCTTTACGAAGAATGTTTTTACTTTCTAGTGTTAAGGAAACTGAAATATCTGACTGTTAATGTATTGAAATTTTTAAATAAAACCTGCGTTGCATAAGTTTATACTCCAGTGCTTTTTGTGGTGTCGGTTTAGTGGAGCGTCGAGACTGGAGGATGTTGGAGGCGCTTCTACCGCTAAAATAGATTTATTGTTTCAATTGTTATCGGAAAATAAAACATTAACATCTAATTTAAATTAATCATCATCCTCAAACAGCCATGGGCTATGGAGGTCCAACCAAACCGTGCAATTTAGTTATCCAAGCAAGTCTGTCCTGAGTTTCATCTGGCCACTGCACACCAATTCTAATAAGGTCCCGTTTGACATTGTCTGCCCACCGCATCCTAGGTCTCCCCCTTTTTCGGAGGCCTTTAGGCACACTGTTCATAACCCTATTCGCCAATCTGTAATTATCCATACGGTAGTAGACTTTTGTTATTACAGGAATACTAGTTTATTATGCGGATTCAAACACAAACAAGTAACTTTCAGTAAAAAAAGTTACTCTGGAGGGGAACTGGCAAAGTGTTATAAGTAGCGTTACTTAGGTATGTGTGATTTCTGAAGCATTACCTAGTTACCCTTTCAGGTCTAAAGTCTGACTCTGTCCGACCTTCTGCATGTTAATAAAAATTTGATATTGAAGGGTTAAAACTTTTTCATTTTAGTGTAATAAAACATTAATTTTAAGAAACTTCTACAAATTAGCGAATATATAATGGCGACGTAGCAAGGACCCAGAAGATTAGTGAAAGGGATCCACTGAACTCCTGTTAGTATACAGATGGAAGACTTCCAGTGTGCGTTTTTTTTTTCTTTAACCTGTACAGAGCAAGACTCTTTTGTACATGGTTTATAGCAATTCCCTCTTTGAGAATGGAACACCGATGGGTTTGGAAAGGCCCCCTTCTGCCTACTAAACTACTTACTGAGAGGTCCTGTGTAGAGGATGGGGCGGGGGTGGCTCAGTCGGTAGCGCGCCAGGCTCGTAATCTGTAGTTCCCAGGTTCGAGTCCCAGCTGGGTCAGCGCAGAGATTTATCTCTGCAAAATTCCCCGCCCTGCCCACGGTCAATAGCAGACGCCGATGGGCTTGGAAAGGCCGCCGTCCGTCGGATGGGACGTTAAGCCGTGGCCCCGTGTGCGGGAGAGACATACCCTGTGCACGTTAAAGAACACGCTGGATGACCTTGACGGGAGGCTACCATCCGTCTCCCAACAGCTGTTCCAGTGGGTCCCCTCCCCCAACCTTCTCTGAGACTTCGGTGTCCATGTGACCTGGCCATTTAGCCCATGGTGTGCAAAAAGGTGCCGCTAAGAGCTAAAACAACCCAACCCTGTGTAGAGGAATTGGTGTTGTTTTTTTTTTTGCAAACAATTTTCTAAATGGTCTGAGCTCTAAGAAGGTAGTGGGAAGGGGACTCGCTGTGGGGTGACGGATGGTAGCCTCCTGTCGAGGCCATCCAGCGTCTTGATTAACGTGCACAGAGTACGGTTCTCCCGCACACGGGCCGCCGTCGGTCGGATGGGTTAAACGTCCCATCCGACTGACGGCGGCCTTTCTAAGCCCATCGGTGTCCCTATTGACCATAAGCAGGGCGTGGATTTTTGCGGAGATCAATCTCGACTCTGGCCCAGCTGGTACTCGACCCTGGGAACTGCAGATTACAAGCCTGGCGCGCTACCGACTGAGCCACCCCCGCCCCTTCAAAAATATTTATTCAATATTGAGAATTGGAATGCATTTACTGCTGTTAAATATTCCATCTAAGAAACTTCTACAAATTAGCGAATACATAAGGAATTATTTTGCCACACTTCTAAAATACATGCTTATTTGGGAAACAATAGCTTTAACATTTCAGGAAAATTCTTGAATATTAAAATTTCATTCCTTTTAAATAATGCCACAATATTATTGAAAAGCGAGATTTAGTTCATATCTGCCATCAGTAAAGTTTTACCACATGACGTTTATTTGAGAGTTGGGTTGTTTTACCTCGGAGCTGCATTTTTTTACCACAATGGGCTAAATGTTCCGGCCACAAGGACCCGAAGCTTGGCAATTTAGCCAAATTTTCCCTCCTGTCCAACATTTCCTGAGCCTTTTTTTTAAGGCTGATAAAAGGTTGGGGGAAGGGACCCACTGAACAGCTGTTAGGAGACAAATGGTAACCACCCTTCAAGGTTATCCAGCATATTCTTTAATGTGCACAAGGTATGACTCTTACCCAACGTGGCCACGGCTTAACGTCCCATTGGACGGACGGCGGGCTTTCCAAGCCCGTCAGTGTCCCCTACTGACCGAGGGCAGGGAGGGAGTTTTGCGCCGATAAAAGTTTATTTGAGGAATCAAAATTGGATTTCAACTGGTATAAAATGTAAATTGTTTCCTCTAGTCAGACCAGAGTTAGAACACCGGGTAAGACATGGATGTTTGCGTTGTCTTTTTACTGAGTTCCCGGCATCCTCGCAGGTCTTCTACTATGGAGTGTTAAACTGGCAGATTCCTGTCAGGCCTCTGTAGCAAGCAGCTGCTTGAGGAAATATTTCTTTTTTCATTAGTCAGTGCAGTTTTCATTAGTCATTCACCAAGATATTTGATCAATTTTCCCTTTAGGATTTCGTTAGAATCTGATTGGTTGGTTGTTTTACCTATGCAGCGGCACTTTTTTGCATACCATGGGCTAAATGGACAGGTTACAAGGACCCCGAAGGCTCGGAGAAGGTTGGGGGAGGAGACCCACTGGAACAGCTGTTGGGAGACAGATGTTAGCCTTTCATCAAGATCACCCAGTGTGTTCTTTAACGTGCACATGGTATGGCTTTCCCGCACACGGACCATGGCTTAACGTCCCATCCTACGGACAGCGGCCTTTTCAAGCCCATCAGTGTCCCCTATTGACCGTGGGCAGGGCGGGGAATTATTGCGGGGATAAATCTCAACGCTGACCCAGCTGGGACTCGAACCTGGGAACTACAGATTACGAGCCTGGCGCCCTACCGACTGAGCCCCCCGCCCCCCCTTAGAATCGGAGTTTAATATATTGCAACGATATGACATTTAAACAATGTAATTAACTCTCGAGTGGATTCTTCTCAAAATTCTCTCGTGGTATAGAATAATGTTCCTAATTTTTATTGTTGGACATATACCCTATTTAGGGCAACGGAGCTCAGGTGATATAACACCAGGCTCGTAATCTGCAGTTCCTAGATTCAAGTGACACCTGTGCCACCGTTGAGATTTGTCTCCGCTAACCTCCATCTTGTCCTCGGTCAGGAACGGGCTACAAATGGGCTTGAAAAGGCCTCCCTCCGTCGGATGCGACATAAGCCTTTGATCCGTGTGTAGGAGAGTCATACTTTGTGCCCGTTAAAGAACACGATGAATAGCATTGATGGATTGGTTTTACTTCTGAACGATATTTTTTTTGCACATAATGGGCTAAATGAGCAAATTGTAAGGACCCAAGGGCTCGGAAAAGGTTGGTGAAGGCGATCCACTGGACAGCTGTTACGAGACAGATGATAGCCTCATGGAATTTACGGCAGCTACCATCTCTCTCCTAACAGTTGTCCAATGGGTCCCCTTTTAAAACTTCTCTGACACCTTGGAGATTTTAGATCTAGCCATTTGACTCGTATGTAAAAGAAGTACCGCTCAGAGAAAAAACAATCCAACCAAAATCCCAAAGGTTCAGAGAAGGTTGGGAAAGGGGACCAAACTGGCCAGCTGTTAGGAGATAGATGATAGCCTACTGGTTATCTCCTAATAGCTGTCCAGTGGGTCCCACTCTCCTAACCTTCTATGAGTTCTTGGTGTTTTTGATTTGGCCATTTAACTTATTTATGCGCGAAAATGTGTCACTCAGAGATAAATAACCCAATTTTCCTTGTTTCTAGGGTGGGAATGGCTTAGTCGGTAGTGCTCCAGGCTGGTAATATGCACTTCTCAGGTTCGAGTCCCATCTGGCCTAGTGTTGTTATTTATCTCCACAAAACTCCCAACCCTGCCCTTGGTCAGTAGTGGGTCACCGATGGGCTTGGAAAGGCCGCCGTCCTCCGGATGGGACGTTAAGCCGTGATCATGTATGCAGGAGAGCCATACCCCGTTCACGTTAAAGAACACGTTGGATAGCTTTGACGGAAGGCTACCATCTGTCTTCTAACAGTTTCCAGTGGTCCCTGCCACAACCTTTTATGAGCTCTCGGGCAGCACTTATGCAGAAGAGCCATACCCCGTTCACGTTAAAGAACACGTTGGATAGCTTTGACGGAAGGCTACCATCTGTCTTCTAACAGTTTCCAGTGGTCCCTGCCACAACCTTTTATGAGCCCTCGGGGTTCTTGTGACGTGGCCATTTAGCCCATCGTATACAAAAAGTGTCGCTGAGAGGTAAAACAACCCAATTCCTTGTTTCCAAATTTTGAATATTCCTGTTGGATCATATGAACCCGATGCACAGTGATTTTGAGTTAGACTTTCTAACTTTTAAGCCCTACCGTGAATATATAATGTTTAATCGTAAGATTAGATATTATCTAATCTTACGATTTAACAACATTAAAAATGGCAATCCGTCAGCTTTGATTTGCGTACCAATCAGTGATGTCATACGTCAGGAGAAGTGCCAAAATATCAGAAAAAGGAAATCCTTCTCTTGTCATTTTCGTAGTTTACAATCGGGTGCTGATCATCTAGCTCTGTAGTGTTATGGCTTGGAAGCGGAATTTGGTATATGCTTTGGTCTTTGGAGGTAAGATTTTATGTTGCAGTAGTTTGATAATTACAAGGTTCCATTATTGTGTATCGTGTTTAGAGATATTTTTCACATGTTTCCTTAAACTTTAATGTTCAGGAACGGCTCTTGAGGGACAGTTCTTAGGTTAGTTCAGGAACAACTCTTAGGGAGAGGAATACCTTTACCTCTAAATAATTTTACTACCCTAAACTGTGGTGTGAAGTGTATTACATGTGTTTTTGCAAGATTATTTTTAATAGACTGAATAAAAAGAGCGAATAACTCGTATTGCACTCTTTCGTGACAGTAATTTCACGACCCAAATAAAATAATTAAAAATAGAGCAGAACTATCTCGTGATCATAATTTCCCAGATCGAGTTCCACCTGGGAGAGCGTTGAGATTTATCTCTACAAATCTTAGTTAGTACTAACTTCGTTAGTAGGGGACAGCGATGAGCTTGGAAAAGCCACCGTCCGTCGGATGGGACGTAAAGCCACGTCCACTTGTGCTTGAGAGACACAAACTGTGCACATTAAATGACACTTTAGATGGCCTTGACTGGAGGCTACAAACTGGAGGCTACAATCTGCCTTCTAACAGTTATCCACTAGATCCCGTTCTCTGAGCGTCTATGGTCCTTGTGATCTGGTAATTTAGCCCACTGTGTACGAAAAATGTCTCTCGGAAGTAAAACAACCCAACCCTGGACACATTAAGAGAGGGTCCCATGTGCAAGAGAGCCATACCATAAGCACGTTACGGAACACATTGAGTGGAATCTTTCATCCATCTCCTAACAGCTGTCAGTTGGACCACACCTCTATAATGATAGTTAGGTGTTGTTTGGACTGAGTTCCCACAGCCAACTCAGAGTCCTTTGTGTACTTGTGACTCAGCCGTTTAGCTCATTTTGTGCACAAAAATGACCTTCAAAATTAAAGCATCCCAATTCAGAACGACCTATTAGTCACTTATTCATCTCGTCTATCTAGATATTTTTCTTTCTTCCTCTCATCGTTCGAGCGGTACGGATTGACTCAGTCGATAGCACGCCAAGTTCGTAATCTGATGTTCGCAGATTCTATTTCCAACTGTACATACTTTAAAAAATTTTCGCAGCTACCCTCTTTCTGCCCTCGGTGATAAAGAGAACGTAGATGGGCTTGAGAAGGCTTCCGTCCTTCGGACGGGATGTTAAACCCTTTCCGCCTCTGCAGGAGAATCCTACGTTGTGTTGGGGCGGGGGTGGTCAGTCGGTAGCGAGCCAGGCTCGAAATCTGTAGTTCCCAGGTTCGAGTCCCAGTTGGGTCAGCATTGGAATTTATCTCTGCAAAATTCCCCGCCTTGCCCACGGCCAGTAGGGGACACCGATGGGCTTGAAAACTGCGCCATCCGTCGGATGTAACGTTAAGCCGTGGCCCCGTGTACGGGAGAGCTGTACATACCGTGTACACGTTAAAGAACACGATGGATGGCCTTGACGGGAGGCTACCATCTGTCTCCCAACAGCTGTTTCAGTGGGTCCCCTCCCCCAACCTTCTCTGAGCCTTCGGGGTCCATGTGACCTGGCCATTTAGCCATTGTGTGCAAAAAAAGTGCCGATTAGAGGTAAAAGAACCCAACCCTACGTTGTGTATGTTAAAGCATACGCTGGGTGGTCTTGCGAGAGGTCTCCTAAGAGTTCTCCAAGTGGATCTAATTCCCTAAACTTTCCCGAGTCCTTCTGGTACTTATCACTTCACCATTTAGCCATTGTTAACGGAAACGTCGCTCTGATACAAAAACACCTTAACCCAACCCCTCGCTTCGCTAATTGTTTTTGTAGATCAAGGTTGTTCATATTGTTTTATCAAATAAATTCTACTGTTTATTACTTTAGCCCTAAAAACCATAATAAAAAACTATTCTTTATCTATATCTCCAGAACGGGATTGCCGAAAGTAACAATGAATGCTTCTGAAGCGAGGAATGTCGTAGGCAACGAAAAATTGACCCCCCCCCCTCACGATTTCTTTTCTCCTAAAAAAAAAAAAAAAAAAAAAAAAAAAAAAAAAAAAAAACTGGGGGGGGGAGGTGAAATGAAAACGATCGTTTCCCTCCATCCCCTGAATGCGAAGACGTAAAGTAACAAGCTATGTGTCAAATGAAAGCTTGTGACGCGGGGAGTGTTATAGGCTATAAAACAATTGCCCCCACGCTTTCTTCCTTCCCTGAAAACGATCTGATTAAAATCGGCGGAAATGTGAAAATCGTTCTACTATATCTTCCGAACACGAGGGCCTACAGTTACGAGTTAGATGTCAATTGAAAGTTCCTATTGTGATGGTAGTACATTATTTCGCATTTTAACCCCACTTTTTTCACGCTCCCTGATAAAGAGGGGGTGGAAATTTTCGCGGGGTTCGACTCGTTAAAGTGTACCTGAAATTAAAACTTGTGGCGTCGCCAATGTCATGGCTACCTCAAACATGATTCCAAAAAAAAAAAGTGGGAGGGGGGGGGGGGTTATGAGTTATGTTAGATGTTTATGAGTTATATATCAGTTTTTGTAGACAGGCATTTTTTTAATTTTTTAATTTATATATTTTTATTATCACTGAAAACACCTATCTTCCTATAGGGCCCTAAAAATTAGAAAATAAAACTAAAGCATATCGATTTACAGCATATTAAGTTAAACAGCCAGATCACAAGAACTCCATAGGGTCGTAGAAAATTGGAAGACTCGTGGACAGTTGTTTAAGAGGCAGATGGAAATTTCTTTTCAAGGCCATTCAGCATATTCTTTAACTGTATAGTGTAAGAGCCACGGCTTAATGTTCCATGTGACGGACGAGGGCCAAGTGCCCTCTTTCCAACGAAGCGAGGATGAAGGTTTGGGAAAATAAATCTCACTTGAGATCTGGAGATTGCGAGCCTGGCGCACTACCGACTGAACCTATTACTCTGCCACAGTAATTAAATTATTAAGAGTATCTGATTACTATGCCTGAGAACATGTTCTTATCTAAAACGTTTTGCGCGTTGTATGAGAAACGAGGACAAGCTGAATAAATTTATAGGTTTACCGCCGTCCTCTTTAAGTAAAAAAAAACCTTATCTGATTGTTTCCCTTATTCCACTACAGCTTCACTTATTGTCGTAACACAAAATGAGGGGCGGGGGTGGCTCAGTCGGTAGCGCGCCAGGCTCGTAATCTGTTTCGAGTCCCAGCTGGGTCAGCGTTGAGATTTATCTCCGCAAAATTCCCTGCCCTCCCCAAGGTCAGTAGGGGACACCGATGGGCTTGGAAAGGCCGCCGTCCGTCGGATGGGACGTTAAGCCGTGGCCCCGTGTGCGGGAGAGCCATACCCTGTGCACGTTAAAGAACACGCTGGATGGCCTTGACGGGAGGCTACCATCTGTCTCCAAACAGCTGTTCCAGTGGGTCCCCTCCCCCAACCTTCTCTGAGCCTTCGGGGTCCATGTGACCTAGCCATTAAACCCATGGTGTGCAAAAAAGTGCCGCTCAGAGGTAAAACAACCCAACCCAAAGTAACACAAAATGTTTAAATTTCATGTTGACGTTTTAAACTTTACTCCCTTAAAATTATATATAAAATTCTTCTAGGAATTCTTACTCTCGCCGAAGAATTTGGCAAAATGTTCACAAGCTGCTGCAAACGAGGAACTCTTAAGTGTGTGAAGTGTTTCCCACCAATTCCATCAGCCATTGGATTGACTGAAACACAAAAAAATGTGGAGATAAAGAGACGGTAAGATTTTACGAGAATGTCTTCCTTTAAATACTTTCTGAAACAAAAATCATGGTGTTGATGCAATTTTATTCTTATTGTTTTGCAATGAAGACAACTTTAAAGACTATGTGTCAGCAAGTTTGAATTGACAAGCTTCTGCAACTAATTAGAATATATTGAAAGAGCATTTGTGAAATCTGGATGTAGTCACATCAGAAGTACCCAACCTGTGGTCCCTAACCTCCAGGACTCCGCGAGCAAATTGGAACATTTCAGAAAGCTTTAAGGGAAATCTTACATTTACCTAATCGCGTCAAGTTTTATTGTTTTGACTGGAATTATGATACCTCGTGCACGTTAAGATGACCTTCATGAGAGATTACCATTTGTTGCATTTTTTTACTTCTGAGTGGCACTTTCTTGCACACAAGGAGTCAAATGGCAAGGCCAGAAGGACCCCAAGGGCTCAGAAGGTTGGGAGAGGGTACCCGCTGGAGAGCTGTTAGGAGACAAATGGTAGACATGCCATCCAGCGTGTTCTTTAACGCGCACAGGATATGACTCTCCCCACACAGTGCCATGGCTTAAATGTCCCATCCAACGGACAGTGGCCGTTCAAAGCCCATCAGTGTCCCCTACTGACCGAGGGCAGGAGTTGTACGTAGTATCTACTATCTGTTTTCTAACAGCTGTCCAGTGGGGCCCCTCTCCCAACCTTCTGAGTCCTTGGGATCCTTCTCTTCGGGTCCATTCCCCAACCTTCTATAAACACTTCGAGTCCTTTGTGATCTGATAATCTAGCCCATTGTGTGCAAAATGTTTCGCTCAGAGGTAAAACAACCCAACTGAAATTATAAAAATTCGGTTTAGCACATTGATTTTTTTTTTTTTTTTTTTCATGATGATCACAACCTGTGAATGCTGTTGAATATGAATCTTCGGAGAATCGAATTTCTCCCCTCAAATATTTATATTCAAATTGCAAAATAGCCAAGAAATGAGCAGCAGATAGGGATATCTCCCTTCTTAGAACTTTTAAGGAGTCCTCATAGCGAGGATCTACATATCATTTAAACAAAATGTATCTGGTAATGATGGAAATAGGGTCCAAAGTGTTAGGCGCCACAGATCACCTATTAAGTCCAAAAGGATAACTATTAGTCTATATCTTACACTTTGTCTATGGTTGCACGGAGAAGTGTGTACGATAACTATTATTGCAATTGCGAAAATGAAACTGCGTTGTTGACACATTAACGGATCTCGTAGATCCTTGTTAGATGATAGTTTTAATCCAATGATTTGATAGATCATCGGTTGATGGAAAAGTAATTGATGGTTTAATCATTTATGATGATTATCGATGCGCAGTCTTCAAAGTTGCGATACACGCTTCGCCACTAGTATTTCGGAGGAATTATTTCCCCGTGATTTGTTGGGGTTCCCTCCGGTGGAGCACTTCCTATAATTAACATTTCCTATGCATTTTTATTCCTAAAAATGCAACTATTGATGTATACTTAGCATATATATATATATAGATATTGATGAAATCTCCTATGCGAGGAATAGCATTGTATTGTTTTATGTCATTGATAAGTAAACAGGAACATCTCCATTACAGGATGAAAAACAGAATTGCTACATGTCTGGAAAGTGAAATAAAATACTGCGAACGTCTCGTGCACTCGAAATTGCATTACAAAGATCCAGTGCTTTATGAAGAACTAAATTACTCCTTTGATTTTAAAGAGTGTAAGAAATTTGTAACTGAAGTGTGTATCCAAGGGTCAGAACTTCGGAAAAGTAAGTAAAATATTTTAGATTTCTAAGAGCTTATTTATGTACTATTAACTAAATAAAAACCTAAAAAAATTTTAGATCATTGTAACATTACAACTATCTATCAGTTTTAGATCTACGATGTTTAAGGAGCTCTACCGGCTTTAGACATTCGCCATTGCAGAGCCCAATGAACTTATTGCAACACTTCTTTAGTTTTGCTACATTGCTCATCAGATTGACTCCTTATATCCTATTGACTCAAGTCTTGCTACATTGATCTCCATATTTGTTTAGATCCCTACCAAATTGCTAGACCTTTCATTCTTCTGTAGTGGAATCGAAATTCGAAGCTACGCAATTTTTGTCTTTTTTTCCCCTGTGGAAAATGAGAGTTTAGATAGATTCAACTACTGAATAGAACCTAAATATCTCAATTTTGTTCAATAATATTTGTTCAACTTTAAAATTGAAAATGGCTTATTTTGAGTTGGCTCTTTAAATATTGTTCGAAGTCAAAATTTCCTTATTTAGTCATGTCATATCCTTTTTTCCTAATTTAGTCATGAAATCGGGCATATTTCAGGGGCAAGAGGTCTTTACCCAAAAAGTATTTCTCCACAAAAATTTTGTATTTTTTGGCAAATCTTTTCACTTTTTAGGACTTAAATTATTAATTTGAACATTCATAGCTCAATACATAACGGATATTGTTAAAGACCAATATTTAGAATGAAATAAATATATCTAAAATATCAAATCTACTTTTCCCCATAAGAATCTTTACATGATCTTTACAAAATCTTCGGACTGGGGTTTCCATTGGAATGACATTGAAATCCTATTTGTTAAGGCTATGTTATTAAAATTTAATTACCTTGATCAATATGAATCAAAATTTGTGACTTATTTGAAAAATTTGTCAAGTTTTAGCCGGATAAAGGAATATTTTCCTATTAAAGATTAGTAACACATCATTTACTAATGATCCAATTCACTTTTAATGCTACTTGCGTTTTAGGTCCACTGATCAAAGATTATGGTTTAACAAGAACTGGGTTTGAATAGCTTTACCTCTGAGTGACACTATTTCGCATACAATGGGCTAAATAACCAAACTACAAGGATCCCAATGGTTCAAAGATGGGTAAGGAATACACTAGACATTTAGGAAAGGAATATTTCGGAGGCAGAGGTTGGCTCAGTAGGTAACGCCCCAGGTTGGTAATCTGAAGTTCCCAGGTTTGACTCTTACCAGTGCCAACGCGGAGATTTATCTCTGCTGGACCCTCATACTGCTCTCGGTGAGTAGGAGACATAGATGGGATTGGAAGAGCCACTTCCCCGCATGAAGGAGAACCATATCCTGTGCAATTTATTAAACCCCTGGATGGCCTTGACTGGAGTCTACCATCTGTCCCCTAGCAGCTGCCAATAGGTCAACTTCCTCCAATCTGCTCCAAGCCCTAGAGGTCCTTATGACATAGTCATTTAGCCTATTATTTGCAAAATTTTCCACTTAGAACAAAAACAGTTTTAAATTAGAAATTGTAGCAAGATTTTCTAAACTCAGCAGCTTTGTTACAGAACGCCAATGGCGGATTACCGCACATTTGCACGCCAGGAGTCTCGTCATTCGTGGAAACCTCAAAACATTTATTAAAACATTCAAAAACCAGATGTTTTTTCAACATTTTATTTAGTAAAATATTTCACAATCAGTATAATCTACTTTCGTACATATATAGTGTTGTTAGTTAGGTTAATACCAAATATATTATGATTTTTGTAAATACAATACAGAGATCATTTAGTTTTTTAAAATAAGCAAAAAATTATGTTTCGCGATGTTTGTGTTTATGTAATGTATGTTAAATTTTCTAATTATGTATCTGTAATTCAGTTTAACCTGCTGCAGTTTTTCCATTCGCAAGTTGTAAACATTCTTGGAAATCGAGCACCCCATCCAGAACAGTGGAGGGAGTCTCGCACCTTTCGCATCCAGGACCTTCAGATACAGTTATTCACCACTGAAATTCTTTAGCTCTAAGTTTGAGTAGGCATATAATGAAAATGTCTTTAACATTAGTATAATGGTTAATTACAAAACAAACAGAAAATATGATTGCAAATAATTAAACAATCTACAAAAAGATATCAATATATAAACACGTAAAATTCTGTGCAATTGGAAAATAAAATTGTTATAATATTTGCTTTTTATTTTGGCTTTAGGATACCTCAAACATGCAGAGTGCATAAATCAGCATTTCGTGGATTGTTGTGAAATTCTTCTGGAACCTGATGAGGAAATGCCAACTTATTGCAGGTAAATATGCTAATCAGTATGCAAAAGTAACTGTAGATTTCTAGTGATTAGAATAATTCATGTTAGACTTTAAGATACATTAAGGCTGTCATCATTTCTGTTCAGGATTGAATAGCAGTGATTTTGAGATGGGTTAGGTTTGCTGTGCGTGTATGCACGTGCTTTCGGACTCTCGACTAAATATATTAGTTTATATGCTTGCATGTGGCAATTCATTTGCTTCTGTCACTCTTCATGTATATTAATTTCAACATGCATTGAGTAGTATTCTGATAAGTTTTCCTAGCGCAGTGGCGAGCGTATTTGACAACTTTTCAAGCATCTTCATTTTAATATTTTACACAGTTTAAAGAAGGGCCTGTATTCAGGAAAGCCATACCTTGTGAATATTAAACAACACGCGTAATGGCTACCATGACGAGACTTCCATTTAACAGATATCTAGTTCGTCCCATTCCCCAACCTTCTGAGACCTCGGAGTCCTTGTGACCTGACCAATTAGCTTAGTGTGCTACAAAAAGTGCCTCTCAAAAGTAAATCAGCCCACCCCTTTCTGCAATGTCCTTGTGAACTAGACATTTAGACCATTGTGAGCAGAAAAGTGCCATTAGTAGGTATGACAACCAACCTTGAAGTTTTTGCTTGGTGTGGTGTTCAGATTGTTTTCTGCGTGTTAGCTGTAATTGTGTAATATTAAGGAACAAATATCATTTGGGGAGGAAAAAGGCGGGGGGGTGCTCTCTGATATTGGCCACTCAAGGTGAACCTGTTCCTCCACTATCGGAATAAAGGCTTGGAATTTGAGAAGGTTCATTGCAAAGAAAATTTATATTTTGCTTTTTTTTTTATCTTTATGCGTAATTTAAGAAATTGTCAAATCACCGTGAGACTTTAATACGGAATTAAATACATTGCAGAAACCTAATATTAGGCTGTTTTAACTACCCCCAACTCTTAAGAACTTCTCTGGATTCTATAAAGGAAATGCTGGGGGACTCTCTTTAATAGAACCCTACCAGTAAAAAAAACTTCAAGGTTTCGTTTCAGCCCATAAGATATTTACAGATTCTAAAATTCTACGATTTCAGTGAGATTTTGCATCGCTCTGTAGTCTTGAACTGTAAGCGTCACTGGGTTTTGCGTTGTTTTACCTCCGAGCGGTGTTTTTTACACAATAGGCTAAATAGCCAGGTCTCAAGGATCTCAAAAAAATTCGGAAGGTTGGGGGAAGAGGGACCTATAAGACAATTCTTACGAGACAGATGGTAGCTTCCTGTCAAGGTCATCCAGGGTATTTAACGTAAGAAAAGACAAGGTCAATTATTTAATAAATTATTTATTGTTTATTTTTAAGTGTTTTTTTTCTCTAAATTTTGTCTTTAGCAAAATTAATTTCTCTTTGTGCAATAGCTGTCCAGGCCCGGTGTTTCGAGGTGGCCATGGCTTGGCCAACTGCCTAATGAACCAACCCTCATCATGCCATGGAGAAGTTACAAATGCAATCTTCTCACTGAGATAAGAGCGAATTTTACATGAATGGACCTTGTATACAAAAAAAAAATACAGTTTATATCCGTTACCCCTTATACTCCCTCGATGAGAAAGTGGATTCGTATAGGAGCCTTCCGTCGGATGGGAAATGCTCCCACCCGACTGACCGACACGAGAGGCCCCGTGTGCAGGAAAGTCATCCCCGTGCACCTCAAATGGAGACTTCCATCTATCTACTACGAAGTGTCCAGTGGATCTCCCTGCCCATTACAACTATGAGCCTTTGGGGTTCTTGTGACCTATGTCTCAGGGTAAAATAATCCAAATCATGAATGTACCTTTAATTATGAACGAATTTACTATTAGAGAATCTTAAATTTCAAAATTCTCTTGAAGTTGTTTTACATTAAGAACTTTCGGAAGGCCTTATTAAAACAATTATAAGCTTTAAATTAAAATGTTTTCTGAAATTATCTTTTAAACGTATTCTTAATAAGATTTTGTATTTCAGATGGCCTTTGGACCTGAGCTTTTGTGTTAGAGAACGTGTGATTAATGCCTGTGGAAAAGATTCTACTGATTTGCTCGTTGAATGGGACTACAAAGTTTTCAGAGAGTTGGGCGATTGCTATGCTGCGAAGTCGGTCGAAAACCCTTTATTAGATGAATCTGTAACTCACTCTTGTGCAAGAATGAGACAAGGAAAATCGATTTCTTGAAGAAAGGAACTCTGCCATGAAAATATTACAAAATAATCTTTAGTTACAACTTATGCAGTAGATGAGACTTAGGTTACAACAATAACTGCTTAGTTAAAAATGCTGTTTAAAAAAAATACATCCTGAAAATTTTTAAATTCTCTACCTTTAGTTTTTATTATAGTTTTTTTTTTAAATAAAAGCATTTTTACCTCCGTATCGTGTTAATGGAGTTGCCAATTCACGCACAATATAGAAACCAGTTATTCCCAAGTTGTCCAGATTTCCTCGTATGCCCATTGAGATGTCGAATCCAAACTACGTCTTATTTTTCTATAATCGCACCGATCCATGAATTTATATTCAAGACCACTGTCTTCGCACTATTCTGCGAATAACTGTTATAGGTGGGGGGGAAGAGTTTGGAGTCGGGTGCGATCTGAACCCGCGATCGTCTGATAAACACAGCCCCTCACTTGGTGGCTTCAAAACAAAGGTAAAGCTGGAAAAGTACCTGTTATCGGTACCAGGCCCGAATCTAGAAAAAAAGGAAGAGGGCAAAGCCACGCAATAGAACCGGCAAAGGGTAAAGGGAGGCCAAGAGACTGGATTTTCATCGCAGTGTAATATTTTCCCCTTCGGTCCAGAAGTTTCAAAAAAAATTCTTGAAAAATACTTTAAAATTATGCGGTTGAGAGTATGTCCACGTGAATCGGATCAAATCTGAAATTTATGGCCATTTCGCCATTTATCCCTAAGTAAAGAAATGACAAATCAAACAATGTGGCTAAAGAGGAAAAAAACTAAAGAAACCTAATTTTCTAGAGGCAAAAACTAAAGTTTCCATTACAAGGACAAGAGCGAAATTTTGGAGAGCAAGGATGTCACTAAGAGACCAGGGACTATGGGGGGGGAAAATAGCAATTTTTCTATAGAAAAGGTACGCTGTCGTTCCAGTTCATAATGATTACATGGAATCAACTTTTCATTACATTATTTGATGTTTTGGCAGAATGGTCAAAGAGGAGTCTCGGAAAGTTTAAACCTGAAAAGGAAGGCATTAAGAGGAGCGATCTCACCTCGAAGACTAGAGATGAGTATTTCTGAGGAATGTGAAGTACACGTGAATGTACTTTTGGGTTGAAATCTCTGGAGATGTGATAATCGTGTGCCATAATTTGAGGAATTCTACTAGATTCCTACAGTTCGGCGAATATATTGAAGCAGCTACTAAAGCAGCTACAAAAATATATTGAAGCAGCTTCTAAATGAAAAGGGGAAGGTTGAGAAATGGAAACTCCAATTTTAGCTTGTCTGTCAGCATCTTCATTGATGTCGATACTGATTGTGATGTCGATAGAATAGATGCTGATTGTGATGTCGATAGATACTGATGATGTCGATAGAATTGCAGAGTGAGACTGAGAGGAGAAACTGAATTTGTACAATCGCTCAAAAAAGTATCCGAACACCATGGTTGATTGCAAAATTAAAAAAAAATCTGGCATTTGATTTTTTTAGAAATTAGTCATCTGGCAACCTTCGTGTCACGTGACACGAAGGTTGCCAGATGACTAATTTCTAAAAAAATCAATGCCAGATATTTTTTCTGAATTTTGCAATCAACCATAGTGTTCGGATACTTTTTTGAGCGACTGTACTACCTTCAAGTCACAACAAAGATGCTAGCCATATTGTTGTATTGAAGACAGTTCAACAGCTGTTTAGGGTTGTCATAGGTTTCTTTCATGTAGACAGCGTGTCCAACCGGAATGGATGGAAGTCGATTTTCATTATGCAGCAACACCGCCTTGAGACTCAATTTCGAGGAGTCTATGAATAGTCGATATTCCTGAGCGTCATGTTTGATTCCTAGGGCATTCATCAGGCCATCTACATCGGAGCAGAACACAAGGTCATCTTCCTTTCTGAAGTAAAGGCGCAAACTGCTCATGACAAATTCGAAACGAAGTCACTCGGACATTTTCCTTGAGAAGATTTCATTGTTAAAGTATTGATCCAAGTAACTCTGCTTTGGCCTTGGACAGCTCCAGATCGCGAACAAGATCATTTTTTTTCTTCGGAGAGAATGTGTAGCGCAGATGATGCATCGTGGCAGACGTATGGATCATCACTAGATACCGAAAGCTGCGGAGAACCCGACGTCGGTTCGCATCCCTCCTCGTCGTCTGAATCGATGGAAAATTCTTTTGGAGGTTTGGGAACGGGAAGGCCTTCACCGTACGGAACTGGTCGGAGAACAGATTGTGTATTCGGGTATGCTGTTTTCCACTTCTTTTTCCTTGTAATGACTACAGAAACAGGTGGAAACATGCAGAAGTAGCAGTCATTTGCATGATTGCTTGGCTCTCTCCAAACCATAGGAACAGCAAACGGCATCGCCACTTTTTCACCTTTCAGCCACTTCGGAAGATTTCTTGCACAAGTACTGCAGCATATGTGTGGGGCCTTGTCCTGGTCCCCGATCTTGCATCCAAAATAAAACGCGTAAGTCACTTTCACTATTCGAATGATGGCCTTTTTCTGGCTTGCAAACGTCACTTTCTCGCAAATGTAACAAAATGTATCTGCACTATTAACACAGTTACGAGGCATCACTACTGCTGGATTAAAACTGCAAGGATCACTTCTGTTGTACGTATGACTCAGGGGTAAATGGGAGTCGCTCAAAAGACTTGTTCACCCTACGAGACGTCGCTTACAACTAACGATTTCATCATCTTTTGTCCGCGATCATAAAGCTGCAGTCATGACTCAACTACATTGCATCAGACAACGTGCAATACCTCCGTGGGTTGTGTGTATGGCGGGCTGATGCAATACAACGCAATATGTTGCAATCTGGAGTTTAAAATACAGCGTTGCGAAATGGTTACCTATGTACTCGATGCGGACTGAGTCATTTATACATGACCATCTCTGTCTCTCCTAAACAAGAGCCAATCGACAAATTTTATTGTTATTTTCGTGTTCAGCACCTCGAAATTAGTAAAGATTAGATATTTTCATCTCGAACCCTTTTTGTGTGTGATATCCGAAAAGCGTCCACGCCATCGAGTCCGAAATCTTCGATTTATCAGGTAATTGGTAAACCATTTCTAGCAATTACTTCAATTCCAATTTGAAGAAGTTTATGAAAAAGGGGCAGGAATGGACACAGAATCATGTGCTCGTTGAATATCTAAATGTAAAATTATCGCAACATGCTTACACTGGAGAGTTTCATTAATATTGATTATTAAAGGAGATAATTCATGCCCGGTACCTTTAAATGGCACCGAAACCATGAATCTCAGTCCGAAGAAATGATTTGTTAATTAGGAAACATGATGCGTAACCAAATTATACGTTCAAAAATCTTGACCTTGATTGATGTTAAAACAATAGGTCTATATGAATGAATGTCAGTTCCATCTTAACTGGTTTTTTGATGGGAATAAGGGTGGATTGAGGCATCATCCAGGATTGAGGTTGGGTTGGGTTGTTTTACTTCTGCGTGGCACTTTTTTGCATACCATGGGCTAAATGGCCAGGTCATATGGACCCCGAAGGCTCAAAGAAGGTTGGGGGAGGGGACCCACTGGAACAGCTGTTGGGAGACAGATGGTAGCCTCCCGTCAAGGCCATCCAGCGTGTTCTTTAACGTTCACAGGGTATGGCTCTCCCGCACACGGGGACATGGCTTAACGTCCCATCCGACCGGCGGGAGCCTTTCCAAGCTCCACGGTGTCCACTACTGACCGGTAGGCAGGGCGGGAGCTTTGCGGAGAGAAGTCTCAACGCTGACCCAGCTGGGTCTCGAACCTGGGAACTGCAGATTACAAGCCTGGCTCGCTACCAACTGAGCCACCTCAAATCCTTCCAGGATTGAGGAATAATGCCTATTGACCATATTTGACTAAAGGTGATCAATAGATATTTCAAATGGTTTTCAGGAATTCTTAATCATGGTTGCCGTGATGTTGTCTGGACCCGGAGACGTTTTTCGTTGGCGTTGTATAGTGTGTTTTAATTTTAAAAGATTATAAGGTAAATCAGGCGTGAGCAGAAGTCAAACCCAAAAGGAGGGATTTCTGGATGCTGTAATACAGGACCAGTAGTCGCCAATTAAGTGGCAAATAAATTAGCTTGTTCCTGAGCTTGGGCGAAAATGGTGGATTTATGAATGAGGAGATTCGTGAATGTGAAAGAATGATATCCTAGAAAATGTTGAAGTCGACGATAGTGTGAGAAAATATTGGTGGATGACCGAACAATGACAGATTCCAATATCAGTGATTCCAGTATCTCTGTTTAGTTAACGTAGGAAAAATTATTTGATCTATACAGTCCCTACCACATCTGAATTCACAGTGCTAAATACGCAATTGTCCACAGTATCGACCAGATTCTTAATTCTATTAAACACATTCATGCGAAGAACGTTAATTGGAGCATAAAATAAACAGATACCCCTATAGTTACCATTACCACTTCGATCAACATTTTCAAAAATATGGATGATTATGCCTATGGTATAATCCTTAGAAACAACACCTTTATCGTAAACGATATTCAAAATTTCAGTCAGCCATGTGACAAAACAAATGTTTCTAGCTCTAAGCATTTCAATACTGATTTCATCTACCCTGTGGATTTATGTAGGCTTAAATTTAGAAATTTCAAAATAACTTCAGGCTGGTATAGGGTCCACATTAAGGCCAGTAATGCATCTGTCATCATTACAAACAATGGGAATAAAACTAACCACATTGTTTAGAACATAAGTGAAACGCTTCGCCAATCCAGCGATGACAGAATACTCACCCTAAATAACCTTACCATGTTTATCCTGCAGTTTCTATATACCTGTCCGTTTCTTCCCACACAAAACATTAACTATCTAGTACAGATCTCTGCTGTCGCCCTGTCTATCTGTGCTTTCTCTGCTTTGAAGCCAAAGATCCTTATCACCTGATAACTGATCCTTTACAATTTATTAAAATGTTTGTAATGCTTTCTGTTAGAATTAGTAGGGCGTTGATCAAGGATATTCGTAGAATTCTTTCTTTCAAAAATAAACTCCAGTGCCTTATCGCTCATATAATTTTGCCGCCTCTGCTCCTTTTTACCCAAAACATTACTGTTAGTTTCAAGAAAAGCCTGTTTAAAATGGTCCCATTCTTCCTCAACTTCAGTAATAAGCAAACCATGGCTGTCAAAATGATTATACAGTATCACAGTAAGCTTTTGCTAAAACTGGTCTTTCAAAGCTTCAGTGTTAAAAGTAACTTTTTAACCTTAGCACAGCACTTCTTAAATATAAGTTGCAAGACACTTTTAACAACGCCATTTTCAGATCCAATTTCAGCTGCCCTATATAACCTGGTATTCCTAATAGAACTAACCCGTTTGCTGTTAATTAATATAGAATCAATTATATCTTAATATTGATTAATTAATGTAGTCCTTATGCAGCTGATCTGGGGAAACCAACTATATATTGTTACGACAGATAAACGTGCTACAGTGAATTTATGATAAATGTGTCATGAACGCTCGCGTATGCTTCTGCGTGAGAATTATGTAACCAACGAATTGAAATACAGAACCGATCTGAAAAAAAGAAAGGATAGAATTGTTGGAGTTGTGGATATCCGAAAGGAGGCATAATTAGTTCCATTATGTTTAGATGGGTGTAAAAAGTGAAGAAGCATATTATATGGTGAGTGCGTGGAAGGTTGATTAGTTTATTAGTGTGGATCGTGTTGGTCAAATTAAGATAATGATTAGTAGATCACAGATCGTTACATCGTAAAATGAAGTACCAGGTACAATAGTATCCATAACCTTCTTCATCTGGAAATATGCCTAATTGGCATCAGTTTGAAAAAACAAACAAAAGTAAACCACACAATGGTGGGCCCCAAAGGGCAAAAGAACATAAAACAAAGAGTAGTAATGATGCGCAAGAGACCTAAAATGGATAACTTTCTTTAACGAAAGCCATCGTCTTAGGCCTCTTGTATCTGTTACGGACTTCATGATCGTAGTCCAGAAGGCAAGGTGTAATTTCGTGCGGGTTTCTCTGCACTAATTCGTAGAAACCTCGCGAGACAAACTTAAGATATGTGTAAATATGATCAATGCCCGGATCTTTATGCAATTGTCTATTGGTTACAAACCAGGAGGCATTGACCACACATCGCAAGATTTTATTCTGCAAGACCTGTATCTTGTGAATGTTCATGGGAGTTGTGTTCGCCCAAATTGGGGAAGCATAGGATATCATAGGTCGAATGACCATGTGATAAATTTCCTTATCAATGGATAATACTGAGTTTCTTCCTAGAAGAATCCCCAGTTGACATCTGACAGAGTTAACCTTTGTGATGATCCCGTGTATATGGGGATCCCACTTAAATTTCTGATGCAGAGTGACTCCCAAATATTTCACAGTCTCCTGCCACTTGAATTGTTCATCTAAAAAGTGTAAAGTTAGAGGATTTTTAATTCTTTACCACTGAAGAGGATGGCATTACTCTTCTCAATGTTGATCTTTATTTTCCATTTTTCATACCGGGTATCCATTTTCTCAAAGCAATTCTGAAGTCTTCTGATTGAAAAATCAATTCCCAAGGAAGTGGAGATGAGAGCAATGTCATCAGCATATTGTGCGATAACGATTCGCTCAAATGAAGGAATATCAAAGAGATATAATGAGAAGAGAGTAGGGCCTAGGAGAGAACCTTGAGGAACTCCAGCGGCCACTACTATTTTGGTAGAAATGGAAGATTTAATATGAACCTGGAATGTTCGATTTAAGAGATAAGATTGAATGATAGAGGTGAGTCCCTTAGGCATTCCAATCTTGGAGAGTTTGTAAATGAGGCCGTTCATCCAGACGCGGTCAAAAGCCTTGGCCACGTCTAGAAAGACGGCGGCAACTGTTTCCTTCTTATTCAATGCCTCAGAAATAGTTTCCACAACTCTGAGGACCTGATGTTCTGTCGATCTTTTACGCCTGAAACCAAATTGGGTTTCAGGTAAGACAGGATGGATTGAGAGGAATTATGCCAATCTATTGAAGATAATACATTCAAACAGTTTTCCTAGGCAGGAAAGCAGACTGATTGGACGATAGCTGTAAGGAAATACAGGGTCCTTTAATGGTTTGTGTATCAGTCTGACATAAGCGTTTTTCCAGGCTTCTGGAAAAACATGGTGACAGAGAAGGAAATTAAAAATCCCGCAGAGATGCGTAATGGCTTTCTTTGGAAGGTGTTTCAGCATTCTGTTGGAAATATTATCGGGGCCTGAAGCCCTGTTAGGTTTTAATTTCTTGATGGCTTGAGACAGCTCAAGAGGAGATGTAAAGGGTAGGTCTGATCTTTCTTCCTGCCCGAAATGAAAAAGAGTTTCTTCTACTTCTTCACAGGTGTCATGATCAAAAAGATCAAAATTCTCTTGAAACTGTAATTCAAGGGCATCAGTAAATGCTTCGGATTAATCATCCTTGCCGTAACATAAGTCTGACTCCCCTTGAATGGGGGGAAATTTAAAACGAGGGTTCTTGAAAGATTTAACCATCTTCCAAATAGAATTGTCACTTGTAGAGAGTGAGCAGAGTTTTTTGTTCCATATAAAAGCTACGGTGATCCTTGATCTTTTGTCGAACTTCAATCTTGAGGGAGTAATAAACATTTTTATCGTGAGCATCTCTGGATCTTTGCCAATTATGTCTGCCTTTGTTTGTAAATTTAATAAGATCCGATAGATCCTTTGGAAAAATATAAAAGTCTCTATGAGAAATTTCGTAGAATGCTGGCTTCATTTCTGGAATCAGTCAACAAATCAGTAAATGTTAGTATGGAATCATTTATCTTTCTGAGAGAAAGAGATTTGCATGATCCTGAAAATTTTTCATTGACAATTGTTTTGTAAAGTTCCCAATTGACAACACTAAAAGTGTCTGGAACAATAGTAACAGACAGATAAATGGCAATGGCAACCGGAAGATGATAGGAATTCAGATCATTATGAACACTAAGTTCATAGGTGGGTAAAAAATTTCCAAACATAACCAGGTCTGAAACATCCGGTCTATGCATGGAAATAAACGGGTAAAACGTAGGCTCGCTAGGAGTGTCAACAATGAAACAATGATACCATTTGACGTAGCATAATCTAAGTAGATTATGCCACGTACCTAAGAGTAGATTATGCCCACGTATACTAAGAGTAGATTACCAATTTTATTGCAATTTCTGGAATTCCAAGCAATATTTTTGGAATTTAAATCTCCTGCCAATGCAAAAGGGACCTATCACCCCTTCCTAAAAGTTATTCAGTACCAACTTTGGCATTGAAGTCGCCTAGAACAAGGGTAAAATGCCCTTTCTTAACAGAATAAAAAAAAATCCCTAAATTATCCGTAAAACTAATCTTTCTCATCTTGATCGGCCTCCTCAGTGGGGGTTAACAACAGATAGCATTCAAGTCTTTACAGCTTCTTTTAATTTTAGTCCCGGGTAAGGCATGGATGTTCGTGTCGTTTTTCTGCTGAGGTCCTGCCATCCTCTCAGACCTTCTACTTTGGCATATAAACTGACAGGCTCCTGTCAGACCTCTGTGGCAAGCAGCTGCTGGAGGGGGTATTTATTTATTTATTATAAGAAACTTATTAACAAACTCTTCTAGAAGAGCTTCACTAGACTGTCTGCTGAGAAGAAAACCTACGCCTTGGCCTTTCCTGAAAAGAGAAATTTAAGATTATTTTTACGCACCGGACCTTTATCAGTCCATTTATCTCTTGCAAGCCGAGAATATCTAAGTTATAACGATGGAATTCTTTATGAGGACATCAAGAGAGTAATTTTTGAGCAGAGTCGTCACATTCCAAGAACCTATGGAGAGAAATGGTTAGTGGGATGTTTCAAAAATTATGTTTATTGAGATAGATAGGACCAACAATATCAAACAGCCTCCTAATCGCAGGCATAGGGCAAAGACCTGACCTATTCCCCCCACTACAAAAGGCTGAAGCCATCTACGCCATCTCCTCCAATGTACAATAGATTTGATGATGCCTGTAGAAGCAAGGGTTCAAATACCTGCGATGGTCTCTGATCAGGATTATTCACCAGTTGATAAAACGCATTCTGTTAATCTATTCACCGGGGGCTGTCAACCCACAAACAAAAAGAAAACACAGTGAAAGAAGCCCACCAGTGCCCTCCCCTTAATTTTTTTTTCTATATCCGAATTATAAATATATGCAATTATACATATATATTATGAATATATATATATATACATATAATTATAAATCCGAATCTGTAATTGCCATCTCAGTACTTTACGCAGTAAAGAAGTAATCCATTACAAAATTAGCACCATACGTAAGTATTATAATACTTAATAATAAAAAATCCAGCAATTAATTCAGTACGTAATCCAGTACTTAACTCAATAAGTAAATAATCCTGCACTTAACACAGTAAATAAGTAATCTAGCACTTAATCAGCAACTCAAGCATTCCCCTTTGTATAGTAGGAATTGTGAGACTTATAACAGTTGTTCATTATGTCCCAATGTAAAAAATACACTTTTTTTTCAGTATATTGAGAATTCGACAAGTGTATAGTGAGGGACAATCATAAAAGAACAAACGGTCATGTCACTATAGGATTCGAGCACGACAGCACATTTCCAGTGTCACTGGTAGCCAAAGCGGTAATGTTGTACCACCAAGGCGGCTTCAAACATTCCACGAAATCTTTGAAAAAAAAATAACAACAGGATGAATATTCAAATTTTATATTATCGATATACATTTATTCATGTGATTCGAGAAAAGTAATCTTGATGCACTTCTGATACAAGAAAGTTCTGAACTTCTAATTTCAAGACACATGTGTTCTTTGTGAAATAATCTCAGAATTTCTGCTCGTATTAAAATCAGGCTTGATCTCTGATAACCGTAGCTGAAAGTTAATAGAAAATCTTGCGGAAAACGCAATATTTAAATTTTTTGGAAGCCATTTACCAGTCTGACCGTAACCTTAGATACAAATCCGTCCGTTCTCCTATGCATATCAGCTAGTGACGTCATTAGAATCATTACAAAAGGTCTCAGAAAGCGTTAGCTGGTCCCTTTCGCAGTAACCTTACCTACGTAGTCTCTCTTTATCCGTTACCTATTATGGCTTGGGAGATGAGTTTCGTGTGCGCTTTACTCTTTGGAGGTAAGAGTTTAAGTTTAGCATAAAAAATGTTTTATTTATTAACATAGTTTGTTAGTAATGATGTCTAAATGTTATTACAGGCTTTCTGAAAACATTTGATTGGTTTTGACTTGCTGTGAAACGCCATGATAATTGGATTTCCCCATCGCACAAAGAAATCTGTTATTTAACCCATTTTGTTACTTTTATTCTTAATCATAAGTGATAATTATTCTAAAGCATGAAAACGTTTTTTTGGAGGGGGGGGGGGGTTACAGGGTTTAAACAACCTTCATTTTCTAAGGAAGTCCCGATAAACTGACTCTCTATCCATCAATATTCTTCGGTCGCATTTGAAATTTGTGGAAACTCCCTTTTCTTAATATAGAATAATGGCGACGATGTTGTAGGCTAGAGTACACACTACTGCCACCGCGGGCTACCGTTCGGCTCTTGCAAGATAGTCTCCCATGGTATGGAATGTTTTTCTTTTAAATGTGTTAATTTCTTCACTTACTGTCGAACATTTCGGCCACTCCTTCTGAGGGAATAGTCTATACCACCAGATATCGGGTTTAACTTAAAAACAATGGCGTCATTTACTGCTCTAATTTCAAACTCAAGCTTGCAGTCTAGCCAGCGAAACCTTAAAAATAGCCGTATGTACGAAAACCTTCTACATCTATGATGTAGCAGTTTTAATTAAACTCTCTGGGGGGGATGCCTCTGTCTGTAATTCGTCAGGCTCTTAATCTGCAGTTCCCAGCTTCGAAATTTATCTCCGCAAAACTCCTCGCCGTACATTACTAGGGAAGACTGATGGGCTTGGAAAGTCCTCCGTCGGATGGGTCGTTCAGCCATGACCCTGTGTGCTGGAGAACATGCCCTGCGCACGGCAAAGAACACTGGAGGTTACTGTCTTCCAACAGCTATCTAGTGGATCCCCTCCCCCAACCTTAAGCTAAAAAGTGCCGCTCGGAGGTAAAATCGAATACTTTGGGACCGAGATACTTGCTCCTCTTTTTTTTTGCAGAAAAGTAGTGCCCGTGTTCTAAGGAGCGGACGTGAAGATCGAGCTGGAACTCTATTCCAAAGGTGTTCCTTTCTCGCAGGGTACAGCATGGGAGTTTTAGCGTTGCAAAATCTCTACCCTTGCCCTGGTGTGCCTTAAATACATTTAGCGATAAATCGTTTGGGAAACTGCCAGAACCTCAATTCGGAAATAAACGTGCTTGATCTTTGCCCACGGTAATTAAATATCAATTTGGTAATTCTCGCAGAAAATAAAAAATTTAAAATTTTTGGAAGCAATCTCCGGTCTGACCGTAACAGTATACAAATCTCATTTGTACATCAGCTAGTGACGTCATATTAAAAACTTCTGATAGTCTTTCTTCGGTCGTTTGTTTGTCTGTTAGATGACTAGCAAGAGGCGTGCTTTGTACCGGAGGTAGGTTTAGAGTTTATGTAGTGTAAAAATTGAGTCATGGCAGTTGATTTTGTTAAATAAGTTCTCGGAATCCTTTTAGTCAAAACGTAACGTATCGTGATGAGCTATAACAAGGCTAAAATTAACGTTTATTTCTTGCTGTACAAAATATGAACGTTAATTGTTTAATTTATTGCAATAGTTTAAAAACATAAATAATTAATAATATAGCCAATAGTTATATAATTTCTCCTAAATACAACGGAGTTCAAATCTCAAGAGTTGACTACCCACAATCTTGGATGAGTGAATAATACATTTTTTAAAAGTTCAGGTAATGAGGATTGTTCGCCAGCGCAGTTACTAAGTCATCGGTTGGAAAACAGATGGACATGGACAAACCAGTACGATGTGACGTTATGTCATGGTGAGAGAAAGCTCTACGCACGTTAAAAATAAGATTGATTTTGAATGGAGACTAGTCTCTTAACAGCTGTACACTGGTTCCCTTCCCCAATCTATGAGCCTCTAAGATTTTTGTTACATGGCTATTTAGCCCGTTGTGTGTTCAGTTTCCAACTCCACCTATTGGAGTTGCTCAGTCGGAAGCGCGGCAGGCTAGCAATCTGCAGTTCTCAAATTCGAATCTCTGCTGGTTCAGCTTAGAGCGTTATTTCGGCAAAATTCTCAGCCCTGCTCACGGTAATTAGGGGACACCAATGGGCTTGGAAAAGCCGTCGAATGGGACGTTTAAGCAGTGGCCTCGTGTGCTGGAGAGCCATGCTCTGCATGTTAAAGAACAGTAGATGGCCTTAACGGAAGGCTACCATCTGCCATCCCAAGAAATGTGCCAGTGGATCTCCTCCCCCAATCTTCCGAGCCTTGAGAGTTATTGTGAACTGGCACATTTATCCCATTGTGTGCCAATAGTGCCGTTCAGAGGTAAACTCTCCTACTTAATTTCGGAGTATGTCACTGTTTGCATATTAAATAATCGACTGCATTGCCTTTCAGAATATACTGAATCGGTATATTCATTTCAGAATATACCGATTTCAGAATACGTATGGCTGAGATTGGAAATCTAAGGTTTACTTCCTAGTAAACCTTCCTAGGACGCTATAGGTAATTAGGGGACACCGATGATAAATTTAAATCGTGATAATCGATGATGGATTAAAATCTATTTGTTGTGCAGCAAATAATCTTCGATTAGTCCATTTTGCTGTTGCCTTATTAGCAACAAATTAAAATATTGCTAATGTAATTTAAAATCTGTGACAGTCTGAATCCGTGACTTTCTCTAATACCACGTAGGTCCGGTGCCTAAACAAATTAGTCACTTGAAAATGATTTTTGGACTAAATTTGCATTGATGTTAGATGTAGTTTGTAACTAAAAATTTTATGCTTCTGTCAAGTACTAAGAGAAGAGTCGTCTGCAATTTCTGTGAGATTTAGATCTACACGCTACCGATAGCTTTTTTTCGTCGTAATACTGCTATAACTTTGTCAAAACATTTGTTAACCTATTAATTTGTGAAAACTAAAAGCTGTTTTTTAATATTTGATCTTATTAAATTACTTCAGGTTTTATAACTAACGTCCAGGGAGAAGATGACATGTACAAAAGTTGTTGCACACAAGAAGTCCTAGCATGTATGAACTGTTTTCCTCTAGAACCAGCAGATGTCGGATTGCCGCCAACTAACAAAACGATTGAAAAAGATTGTCCGTAAGACCACTTTGATTCTTTTACTAATATCTATCAAAGCGAATCATTTAACTTTAATTTTAGATCAATAAAAATGGGTAAATGAGCAATGAAAAGCTAGTGCATAATATCTTGCTAGATTTATGCAAAATTTTCATGCATAGTTTACCTAGAAAGTATTTTATAAATACCTGAAGGCAAGTTATATTTTGCAAACTTTAAGTATATAGAATCATCTATTCTACTGCTGTCAAAAAGCCGCCCTGCCCACGGTTAGTAGGGAACACTGATGGACTTGGAAAGCCGCCTTCCGTCGGATGGGACGTTTAGCCATGGCCCGGTGTATGGCCCTGTGCACGTTAAAGAACACGCTGGATGGCATTGACGGGAGGCTACCATCTGTCTCCCAACAGCTGTTCCAGTGGGTCCCCTCCCCAACCTATTGAGCCTTCGGGGGGTCCATGTGACCTGGCCATTTAGCCCATGGTGTGCAAAAAAAGTGCCGCTCAGAGGTAAAACAATCCAACAACGCTGTCAAAGAGTGTCGCCAAGGTTCAAATTGGCAATTTGTAACTCTTGCCAAGCATATGAATCTCTAAATTTCATAAGTAAAAAGAATTTAAAAATTTCAATTTAAATTCTTTTTACTTAAGTTTTTAAACCTTTCCCCACTCTATGTCAAGTTTTGGCGACTAATTTAGGCGTGCTATAAAAAGAACCAACCGTCTAGGTTAAGAATTGTTTTTTTCGCCTTGCTATTGTTAGGCATCCTTGAAACATAATGGTTTCTATATGCATTTTCCCATCCTTAACAAGACAGTTCAATATTTGAAAGTTAATTGAGGGTCGGTAGCGCGCCAAACTCGTAACCAGCAGTTCCTAGGTTAGTTCCAGCTGGTCCCGTGTCGAGATTACTCTGCGCCCTGCCTACGATTAATAGGGACACCTAAGGGCTTGTAAAGGTTACCGTCCGTCAGTTGGGACATTAAGCTGTGGCTTCGTGTGCGGGAGAGACTGTGCACGTTAGCCTCTGGATGGTTTTGACGGGAGGCTGCCAACGTCTCGCAGATGTTCTAGCGGGTCCCGATATCTGAACCTTCCTGGGTCGTTGTGACTTTGCCACTTGGCCCTGTTGGGTGCCGAAAATTCACCCTCAAAGTAAAGTATCTCTGCCTGCCTGATTATACATTTTAAATCTATATACATTTAAGTTCCAAAACTACGGTTTTTAAGAGCAATAACTGATGGTTACAGCTTTCAATGCAAATCTTGTACAAAATTGATTCACATGCCTCATAATGAACTTAAAGGCTGTCTTTCGCAGACTGTTATCGGGATAAACAGGTTAAGAGAATTTCTAAGAAATGGATCTCTAATGTCTAGTGAGATTGGTGCTGAAAATGTAAATTTTAAACGTTATGAAGATTATATGGGATTACTGTTACATCGTACTTGAATATTAGCTTTTAATGTGTATTTTTTCTAACAATTTCTTTTGCAGGATCCAAGATAAGATTAAACAATGTGTGGAATGGGACCTAATCCGTTGCCAGATACACACTAACTATGGACAAGAATATTGTATGAAAC
Source organism: Ryuthela nishihirai (assembly GCA_038380435.1). Taxonomy (NCBI): domain Eukaryota; kingdom Metazoa; phylum Arthropoda; class Arachnida; order Araneae; family Heptathelidae; genus Ryuthela; species Ryuthela nishihirai. Next base: position 52,334,216 of record JAWZYU010000020.1, read on the forward strand.
GTGCATTAAAGATAACATTGACTGCTGATGAATGCTTGAGAGATGTAACAGAATTATGTACAGAAGGATCAGAAGTTCGTGAAAGTAAGTGGTTTTTTAAAGTGATGGCATAGCCTAAAATCTTAAGACTAGGAGGCGGGGTGGCTCGGTAGGTAGAGCGCCATGCTCATAACTTATAGTTCCCTGGTTCGGGTCCCAGTTGCGCCAGCTTTGAGATTTATCTCAAAACTCCCTGCCCACGGTCAGTAGGGGACGGCGATGGGCTGGGAAAATTCGTCGGATGGGACATTAAGCACGTGGCCTTGTGTGTGGGAGATTCGCACCATGTGCACGCTAAATAACTCTCTGGATGGCTTTGATGGGGAAGCTACCATCTGTCTCCCAACAGCTGTTCCAGTGGTCTCCTTCCCAATTTTCTCCGAGCTTTCAGGGTCCGTGTGACTTGGTCATTTAGCCCATTGTGTGCAAAAAGTGCTGCTCAGTGGTAAAATAATCTAACTAGCTAAGACTTCGTATTTTTAATATTCAGAGCTGGCTTAGCTTGAGTGAAATCTTTACAAAAGTAATCAGTTTGATTTAACCAAAAAGCTGGCCCATTCAAAATGTTCAGTCTTATTCATAGTAGCCAATTCTGGTTTGTCATAGAACTACTCCCTCAAGATCTATCTAAACGGTTGTTCAGCTGACCCTTGGGGCCAGTCTAGCTGTTTTGCTCATTGTGGTCGAAACCTTCTAGAAATTATGGGGAACTTTGTCTTAAATATTAAATTGCTGTTTTGGTAAAGTGCTATTCTGTAACAATCTTAGCAACTCCTCAAATAGTTGCTTGCCACAAAGGTCTGACACAAGTCCATCATGTTGTAGAGATCAGCGAGGAAGACGGAGACCTCTGCAGAAAAAAATCCAGGCCATACACAGGGTTCGAACCTGAGTCTGTAGTATCAGTCGACTACAGGTTATCAGTAATAATTCAAAATATTTTCATTAGTTTGAGCAGAATTTCTGTGGTTTGTATGAATAAAGTTTTTATCTCTAGGATACTTGGAACATGCGGAGTGCATTAGGGAGCAGAAGAAACGAACTGATGGTGATGACAAATTCGTCGCTACTTGTGTACCCTACCCTCATCCTGAACCACTCGGCGAGTGCGAGTAAGTACTCCAATACTACCTCTAAACTTTAGAATTATTTTGTAGCGGATATTATTGTTCGATGAGTAACTTTATATAGGATTAAATTTATTTAAAATTCTGTCATAACTTTGCGGGGAAAAACTTTTCGGTCTGCAAGTTCTTCCTATACAGGAAGACTCGTGCGAGTTTCCTTAGTTCATAAAATTGATAGTGACTGACAACTGATCCTGAATTAAGGCTTAAGCCAGACTGTCAACATATCTAACGTCGATGTTGACTTTCGTGGGTTCTGTTCCAGACTTTCCCCCTTTCAATTTCTCTATTCCTGTTTAATCTGACCTCAAGATTAATCACTAACAGGATCTGTAGTAATGGGCATGGGAACACACCAAAAAGTTAAGAACGTTAACTGCTAATCTAGACTTTTAGTTCTTGCTCTCGATCGTATAAGGGCTTTTGTTGGCGACATCAGTTTGAAATAAAAAGGTTTAAAGCAGTTTGTAAAAATTATTTATAATACATTAATAAACTAATATTTCTCGGTTCTCGCAAGATTTTTCGAAACCGTTCATAAATATCAATTCAATAAATATCCTAATAAGACTTTCGGTCGTCGGTGCTGTACTAATGAAGCTTGCATGATTTTCTGTATTTTCTGAAACTTTAACTTGGCTTATTAAACCATAAGTTTAAAAATGTTTAATAATTTATCTTTTACTCCCTAAATCGATCATTGCTCTAAAAGGCTTAAAGTTAAACTAAAAATGGTTTAAGAAAAAAATGGTTTTTTATTCTGGGGAGAAGCTATTAAATTTGAGTAAAAGGGTTTGTTTTACGTGGAAACGTCACTGCAGGCTACAGCAGTTTCTTTTTGGTGACGACTTCGGTTTTTAATAAAGTTGTAGTGCTTTCAAATTGTAAACTATTACATGCAAATAGTTTAATCCTTAAACATTGTCTAACAGAACTCAAAACTTAAAATAAATTTAGACTTGCGCAAGTCCAAATTTATTTCAAGTTTTGAAGAGTCCTTTTTGAGTTTTTGGCATTGGGACGTTTTACTTCTCGGCAGCACTTGTCCAAATTGCGTTGTCTTGTACAGTAGGACATTCCTTTGCCCACTCAAACGGACGGCTGCCATTCAAAGACCATTCGGTGTCTCCTTTTTCATGTAGGGCCGGATTAGGTCAGAATTCTAAACTGCCATAGTTGGAGTCTGAACTGAAAATTACGACCTTGGTGGGCTAGACTGACCAACCTTAATCAATAAGTTTGACTGAGGTAGATTAAGTCTTCTTCCTCGTTAAGGAAGGAAATACTATAATCCAGTCGATAGGAAAGGACATCTTGATCGTATCTACCCTCAAAGTTGGGTAAGTCAATAGTTAAGGGTTCTTTTAGCAAAGCACTCGAGCAGTAATTATATATTAGGACTTCACAAAAGTCTAACGTGATTCCTCCAAATGTTTACTATCTAAAATGAAGAACATCGTAATAATACTGTTCTTAAACCTTTCCACCAGGTATCAAATTTAGTCTCCAGCCTGCATGAGAAACATCTTGTGGCGTAGTTTCGTACGTTACCTTATGAATCTACCTACACACTGCTGTAATCTCAGTTTGGCAACATGTGCAGGTAGGTGCTGAGTATGGCTCACGTGAAAGCGAAGGACTTACTTTCGGTCAAATCATAAGAATGAGTAAGATTCGTGAAACATCAGTAAGTTAAAGTGATAACTACTGTCGTGGGACTAATAATTGCTCGGACACATTGCTTATATCAATTGCAGTGTCGCGTTATACGGGCCGGGTTTAAAATTAACGAATGGCATTCAGGATCCTTAAACATTACATGTGGTTGAAATCCTCTTGGTAATCAGGCGCATAAAATGTTCAGGACTGGTTTAATAACTTGCTTTAAAATCTTGTGGAACATTTAAACAGCTATCTTCCTCTTAGAAGCCGAACACTGCTCCATATGTCTTGAAAGATGCTTCCATTCAGCTATTTCTTAAAGATTTTAAAAGTTATTAGCTCTAATCTTAATATTGCATGTAAGGATTTTTAAGTTTCTTTAAACCTAAATTTTAAATTTCAGCTTCATGTTTAAGAGGCGCAACTGTTTTTGCCAGGAAGTGAAAAAGTACTGTGCCATCCAGTCTCTCCTTTTGCTTAGGAAGTGGGAAATTGCCTTTTCCAAAAATTGGTCAGTGTGCCTCGAACGGGAAATGAAGGAATTGGGCTTGACCCATCCTCCTAGTTCTACAGTTGCTACAGTAGAGAAGTCTTCCGATCTTGCACCACACGAAGAACAAATGGATCAACTCTCTACGCCTACCGAAAAAGAAGAGCTAAATTGAAGTTTGCAAAAACTAGGCTTGAGACTCGGGGAAATGTTGCTTACGAAAAAGTTGTTTCAATTTTGGTGTTTATTGTAATCTTTCCTTAAATAAAAGTTTTTACTAATGTTACATCGGTGTGAATATAATTCACGACTTGTGTTTATTGGAGGTTTTTAATACAGTGAAAAAACTTAATCGTTAAAACGAGTATCAATCGCTAATGGGTGTGACAACTTTGGAAAGTATCTTAAGGGTCATATGAAATTAGATACCGGGGAAATGGACTCTTATGTTTGCAAGATGTCATGGCAATCCCCGGTTACGTCTTTCGACACTACAAAGTTGAATGGAAAGCAGTAACTATCTATAGTCGGGGCAATGCTACACCATGTAGATGCATCTCATCCCAGACCTCTTATGGCGAGCAGTCCTATAGAAGGAAAGCTCGTCCATAGGTCAAAACCTGGAATTTACTCTCTTCCCCGGTTAGCCATGAACAAGGATATGTAGATCAAAGTTCGCTCGGCAAACGTGGTGGAGGCTTAGTGGTGGCCCAGACTTTGATCCCCCTAGTAGGCAAGGGCCATTTTCAATCGGTTCAGTAGGGCCCTGAACTGCTCCCCAGAACGCCTGATTTTTGAGGTCTTAGCACAGTCCAACCGGTCAGCGATGCCTTAGACCTAGGTTGGTCTTGGCTCTGTCCAACCGGGACCCAATCCTGTCGGCAGTCTTCAACCGGTTGCTGAGCCTCAAGCCCCCCACACAACGTAAAGATGGTCCCCCTATCAGGGGGTCCCTATACCGGGAGAAGTAAAACTGGCTTAACAAAATCGCTGGCTCAGCATAAAGTAATCGGAGAACGCAAATTTTCAACGGGATGAAATTATCTTAGTGGCCGAACCAAAGGTTGAGAGTACCATCATATGGTACTGTGGAAGCTATAGTAAAATTTCGATTTTTGTCATTAATCTTGCACCTCTTAAAAACTGCTCAAGTAGGAATTCGTTAAATCTACAGAGCAGTGTTTCAAATACATCTTTGGTTACACAGAGCAATTGATATTAACCAAACGCAGGCTATAGTTTTGGCAACGTATTCAGAAGAGGATAGTCCTTGAACTGTCGCAACCTTTATTCATACCTAGGAATGTAACTATACCTTCTCCAGTGTCTATCCATGCCACAAAAACCTTTGGCATGGATAGAAACTGGAGAAGTTGAAACTGCGCATTTAACTTTTCAACAGACGGGGAAAGGTTGTTGAAATTCTCAGTTTTTAATCAGAACAATAAAATTTCGGCTCTACAGGTTTGAGATATGCTGGGATTGCGCATTTTCAGAGATAAGAGCTACGGATTGCAACATAATTTACATTTGGATACTATGCAGAATAGTTTCATTTGGAATAATTTAAATTTCGGTGTTCAACCTCTTCAATCACAGGTCAAACCTGAAGTTATCCATATATGATCTTTGGGGGGGGGGGGGGGCGGCGGCGGCGGCGGCAAGTGGGAACTTCATATAGAAGTTTGGCACGTGAATTTTTAAAATGCAAACTATACACGGGCTTCCACATAATATAACTATTCAAGAGTAATGTTTTTCAGTAACTACAGCTATGAAAATTTTTAGTTTTTTCAGAAAATAGATTCGGATCAGTTTTTCAACAATCTAAAAGCAAGTTAACCTATAAGAGTTTACCAAAGGCTTTAGCCATCTTGAGTCAAAAGATGGCACTGAAAAGCCTAGGAAAGTTATAGGAATGCTAAATCTCGTATTTTAACAATCGCTTCTTTTATATTAAATTTCAATCTCTGATTGCAATTTAAGTCTTTATCCGACAAAAGGACACTGTAAAAATAAACTATACTCCAAGTTTATACAGTGGGTTCCCCATAGGAATTGATACAAATAAGTTCAATTTCCTCCCCATGGTGGTGTTTGTGCGAGCGGCTTGTTTTTCTAGGAGCAGGCCTGTTTTAGAGTCCGGATCTAGGAAATCGAGAGGAGAGAATAGTTTCAGTATAACATTTCTCACTCCGTTTTCAGGTCTTCCAAAAATTTCGTGGGGGGGGGGGAATACCCTAGTTTAAAATAAGTATCAATTTTTTGCCTGTATCTAAAAAAATCTGAAAAAAAAAAAAAGCCATAGAGCCCCCTGATCCTGCCCTGAAACCTTTCAATAATTTTCTAAATGGTTCATATCACTTAGGACCTAAAAATTTTCGTTCCTAAAAATTTCGTCGCCTAAAAATTTCCGTTGTAGACGAAACTAAATATTTTGTAAATATTTCTGGTGCTGCCCGGAGCTCAACACCATTTTATGGTTGCTGCTTATACCACTCGTATACAGCTTCTACAAGTAATACTTCTTTTGGCTTCTTTAATGTCTGCCTATTTAATACACTTTTATCACTACTCACATCAGATTTTAAAACAAATGCTTTTATTGATTTTTGTTTCCTAATGTCTGACACTGTCTACGGCTCTATATCAAATTCTTCAGGAATTTTTCTACAAACAGTGTTCTACCACTTTTAACTCCTTAACGATAGTTAAAAGAGCATGTTTTTTATACCACTTTTTCAGCCATTTAGGACATTAAGTTAAAATATTTAATTATAATAGAACAAAAATAATGCATTACAAGCAACGTACTTCCGTCACAGTCAATATCGAGCACTCCAAACAAAATAAGTTTGATGAGCGCAGTAAGGCATAACGTTCGTCGTCAAATCTAGGGGAGTTACCTGTGAACGGCACGTTTTTGCGCTAAATGGCAAGGTCAAGGAACCCGAAGACACTGGCGATTCGAATTCTGGAGTTACGAGGTTTGAGTCCCAGCTGGGTCAACGTTGAGATTTTTCTCCGCTAAATCCCCACCCATCCCTCGATCAGTAAGGGACAGCTATTGGGTTGGAAAGGCCGCAGTCCGTCGGATGGAATGTGAAGTCGTGGCGCTTGTGCGGGAGACCCATACTCTGCGCATGTTAAACAACACACTGGATGACCTTCACGGTAGCTACCATCCAGTGTCAGTAGCGCGCCAACCTCCTCTGAGTATTCAGGGTCTCTGTGGCTGCCATTGTGTGCAAAAAATGCCGTTCAGAGGCAAAACAATCCAACCCGAAGGTTGGGGCCACTAGACAGTTGTTGGGACAGAGTTGGTAGCCTCCCATCAAGGCCATGCAGCTTGTTCTTGAACGTGCACAGGGTTACGACTCTCCCTCACGTGATCACCATGGCTGAACGTTCCATCCGACTGACGGTGGCCTTTCCAAGCCCACCCTCAATCCAGATTAGCCGACATCTGGATTAACTGTATCCGGAGTAGCGAGGGTTTACTATACTTAAAAAAGTAGTATAATCGTGATGTTCTCAAATAGTTTTTGTTTAATTTTATAATTCTGATACAAATGCTTTAATTTTTAAAAATCAAAATCGAAAGGTTATTTCGAAAACATAGTAATCATGTTACGGATTATTATATTAATATGGCGACATGTTGAGTTGTTTTACCTCTGAGCGGCATCTTTTGCACACCACAAGCTAAATGGCCAGGTCACAAGGACCCCGAAGGCTCAGAGAAGGTTGGAAGAGGGGATCCACTGGAACAGCTGTTGGGAGACTGATGGTAGCCTCCCGTCAAGACCATCCAATCTGTTCTTTGACGTGCACAGGGTATGGCTCTCCCGCACACGTGGCCACAGCTTAACGTCCCATCCGACGAACGGCGGCCTTTCCAAAGCTCATCGGTGTCCCCTACTGACCGTGGGCTGGGCGGGGAATTTTGCGGAGATACATCTCAACGTATGGCGACATGTATATCAGGGTAATTATTAAGCCGTCGAGGTAAACAGGGGTTACAATTTTCTGTAGCAATCTCTTCAACGATACTCATTTACATCTCTAATGCCGCCATATATGGTTAAACGGTAAAAACTAAAAATGTTTAGGTTTCACCAAATAGGTACCTCTTCAGGTACTCCTAGTTCGTTCATCCTGGATCGTAGTTAGGCGATAGGTGGTTCCTACAAATGGCTCGTGTAAATGCAAATATTGGTAAAAAAAAAGTTTTACTTTTATGTTACATAATTTAACATATTTCACAGAATGACGCAATAATTTTGGATAACGTCTTACACCAATCGTAGCGGTGGTGGCTCAGTCAGTAGCGCGCCAGGCTCGTAATCTACAGTCCATAGGTTAGAGTCCTGCGTGTTCCAGAGTTGAGATTTATCTTCGCAAAATTCTCCGCCCTGCCCTCGGTGAGTAGGGGATACCGATGGGCTTGGAAAGGACGCCGTACATCGGGTAGGACGTTATAAGCTGTGTCCCTGTGTCCTCGTGTCCTCTGTGTCCTCGTGTGCAGGAGAGTCATGCTCCGAGAACCATTGGGGCGGGGGTGGCTCAGTCGGTAGCGCGCCAGGCTCGTAATCTGTAGTTACCAGGTTCGAGTCCCAGCTGGGTCAGCGTTGAGATTTATCTCCGCAAAAATTCCCCGCCCTGCCCACGGTCAGTAGGGGACACCGATGGGCTTGGAAAGGCCGCCGTCCGTCGGATGGGACGTTAAGCCGTGGCCCCGTGTGCGGGAGAGCCATACCCTGTGCACGTTAAAGAACACGCTGGATGGCCTTGACGGGAGGCTACCATCTGTCTCCCAACAGCTGTTCCAGTGGGTCCCCTCCCCCAACCTTCTTTGAGCCTTCGGGGTCCATGTGACCTGGCCATTTAGCCCATAGTGTGCAAAAAAGTGCCGCTCAGAGGTAAAACAACCCAACCCAACCGAGAACCATTCAAATTGTGATACTGTATTATTTTGCTGCATTCTACTATGTGAACGTTTTTCTGTTTACTATTGAGAAATGTTCTTTCTACTCTAGGTATCCTTAATATGCATTATTTTATTCCTAGGTCGATCTTGTTATGCTTAGATGACTAAATTTGAAATTCATGCATATTTTAATAAGAGTTTCCATATTTTCTGATAGGAATAAGGGTTGGGTTTACTTTTGAGTGGCACTTTTGGCACACAATGGGCTAAATGGCCAAGTCTCAAGGTCCCCGAGGGCTCAAATAAGGTTGAGGGTAGAGTGAACAACTGTTGGGAGACAGATGGTAGCCTCCATCAAGGCCATCTACCGTGTTCTTTAAAGTTCTTGGCGTATGGCTCTCGTGCACACGATAGGCTAAATATAAAAATTAAAAAATAATGCAAATTAAGGATACCTAAGAGTAGAAAGAACATTTCTCAATATTAAACAGAAAAACTTTCACATAGTAGAATGCAGTAAAATAATACAATTTCACAATTTGAATGGTACTGGTGACTCAATCGGTAGTGAGCCAGGCTCGTAATCTTCAGTTCTCATGTTCGAGTCCGAGCTGAGGGAGCATTAAGTTTTATCACCGCAAACTCCCCGCCCTAGTCTCAGAAAGTAGACACACCGATGGGCTTAGAAAGCCACCGTCGTATAATGGGACTTGAAGAGTGCTCTCATGTGCGACAAGAGCCATACCCTGTGCACGTTAAAGAACACGCTGGATGAGAAAGATTTAATACAGTTTCTTTCCAAGGGAAGAGATGGAAATCAGCGTGCAGCGCTCCAGGCTCGTAATCTGAAGTTCACATGTTGCAAGCTAGGCTGGCTAGGTCGGTAACGCGCCAGACTCGTAATCTGTAGTTTCCTGGTTCGAGTACCAGCTAAACCAGTAAAAAGCTGGTTCGAGTACCAGCAAAAAAGTAAAGGACCGGGAGATTTATCTCCGAAAAACTCCCGACCTGCCGTCGGGCAATAGGGGACACCGATGGGCTTGGAAAGGTTGCCTTCCGTCGGATGGGACGTTCAGCCGTGGCACCTTGTGCCGGACGGCCATACACTGTGCACATTAAAGAACAAGAAGGATGGCATTGACGGGACAACAACTGCGATCACCGTTTTAAAAAATATGAATAATAAAAGCTATGTTATAATCCTTAGGAACAACACCTTTATCATAAACGGTATTCAAAATTTCAGTCAGCCATGTGACGACACAAATGTTTCCAGCTCTAACCATTTCCGTACTGATTTCATTTACCCTGGGGATTTATATATTTTAAATTTTGAAATTTCAAAATAACTTCAGACTGATATAGGTCAGTATTAAGATCGGGTTGGGTTGTTTTACCTCTGAGCGGCACTTTTTTGCACACCATGGGCTAAATGGCCAGGTCACATGGACCCCGAAGGCTCAGAAAAGGTTGGGGGAGGGGACCCACTGGAACAGCTGTTGGGAGACAGATGGTAGCCTCCCGTCAAGGCCATCCAGCGTGTTTTTTAACGTGAACAGGGTATGGCTCTCCCGCACATGGGGCCACGGCTTAACGTCCCATCCGACGGACGGGGGCCTTTCCAAGCCCATCGGTGTCCCCTACTGACCGTGGGCAGGACGGGGAATTTTGCGGAGATAAATCTCAACGCTGACCCAGCTGGGACTCGAACCTGGTAACTACAGATTACGATCCTGGCGCGCTACCGACTGAGCCATCCCCGCCCCAGTATTAAGATCAGTAATGCATCTATCATCATTATAAACAATGGGAGTAGAATTATCTACATTGTTTAGAAAATAAGTGAAATGCTCAGCCCATCTAGCTGTGACAGAATACTCACCTTAAATAACCTTACCATGTTTATCCTTCAATCCCTGCATACCTGTCCGTTTTTCCCCACACAAAACATTAATATACTGAAGAGCCAAAACATTATGACCAGCGCGTCTTTATGCAAATCTAAGCAACTGCAGGTAAACGACGCCTCGTGTGAAGATCATGAAACGGTATAAATAACATCTTATACTGAGCTCTGTTAATCAGTGTTATTCCTGTTCTTCACATGGGAAAAACAGCGGACTTAGGTGAGTATGACAAAGGCCAAATTGTAAATGATCAGACAACTGGGTCAGAGCATTTCCGAGACGGCAAGGCTTTGTGGGGTGCTCACAGTCAGCCGTGGTTAATACCTTCAAAAAGTGATCCGAGGAGGGAAAAACCATGAACCGCCAGAAAGGTGTGGGACGACCACGGCTCATCGATGCTAAAGGTGAGAAGGCTATCCTGTATGGTATGAACCAACAGAAGGGATACTGTGCGTAACTTGCCCGTAATTTGAATGTTGCAGCCGAGAATAATGTATTACAATGCACAGTACATCGAATTCTGCTGAAAACGTGGCTGGATAGCTGCAATCCTCTCCGAGTGCCCATGCTACTCTCAGTTCATCGTCGAAAGCGCCTATGTGGGCACGCAAGTATCAAAACTGTACCTTGAATGATTGGAAGAAGGTCATCTGGTCCGATTAATATCATTTCCTGTTGCACCATGTGGACGGCCGGGTACGTTTACGTCGTTTACCTGGGGAAGTGTTGGCACCAAGATGCACTGTGGGACGAAAACTAGCCAGTGGAGGAAATGTAAGGCTTTGGGCAAAGTTCTGCTGGAAAACCGTGGGTCCAGTCATTCATGTGCTGGAAACTATGACGTCTACCACCTACCTAAACTTCATTGCAGACCAGGTACATCCTTTCATGGCAACGGTATTCCCCAAGAGTAGTGCCTTCTTTCAGCAGCATAATGCGCTGTGCCACACTTCCCGGATTGTTCGAGAATAGTCGCCGAACATGAGGAAGATTTACTTTAATGTAGTTTTGATGATGCCCGTAGAAGCAAGGGTTCAGGTACCTGCGATGGCCTCTGATCAGGATTATCGACTAGTTGATAAAACGTATTATCTGAATCTATTCACTTGAGGCTGTCAACCCACAAACAAAAAGAAAACACAGCGGAAGATTTTCCAACAGAAATTCACCAGTGCCTTCTCCCTTGTTTTTTTTTTCTATTTCCGAACCTGTAATTGCCATCCCAGCATTTTACGCAGTAAAAAAGTAAACTTTAATTAGTGCATAATAATCCAGTACTTAATAATAAGAAATCCAGCAATTAATGCAGTAAATAAGCCTTACTGCACTTAATAAATTATTATTAAGTGCAGAATAACTGAATAAGTAAATAATCTGCACTTGACGCACTATAAATAAGTAATCCAGTATTTAATCTGTAATTCAAATATTCCCCTTCTTTAGTATGAATTGTGAGACATAGCAGTGGTGTTTTATGTCTCAAGTGGAGAATACGTGTCTTTTGCCATATATTGAGAATTCAACAAGTGTGTAGTAAAGGACAATCGTAACAGAACAAGTGGCCATGCCACCGCATCGAGGCGGTTTCAAACATTCCACAAAATCGTTGGAAAAAAATAACAACAGAATGAATATTCATATTGTATATTATCAATATACATTTTTCCATGTGATTCGAGAAAAGTAGTTTTGATGCACTTCTGATACAAGAAAGTTCTGAACTTCTAATTTCAAGATACATGCGTTTTTTATGAAATAATCTCAGAACTTCTGTTCGTATTAAACCATGCTTGATCTCTGATAACCGTAGCTGAAAGTTAATAGAAAATCTTGCGGAAAATGCAATATTAAAATTTGTTGGACGCCAATTACCAGTCTGACCGTAACCTTAGATGTTAATCGGTCCCTTCTCCTATGCATATCAGCTAGTGACGTCAGTAGTTTCGTCCCATTCCACAGCTCCTCCTTTGCATAGTGCTTTCCCCTATGACGTAAAAAGCCACGCCCACTTCCGGGGGAAACCGTGGAGTGAGACAAAACTACTGACGTCATAAGAATCATTATAAAAGGTCTCAGAAAGCATTAGCTGTTCTCTTTCGTATCAGCCTTTCCCCCGTAGTCTTACTTCATCCGCTCGTTATTATGGCTTTGGAGATGAGTATCGTGTTCGCTCTACTCTTTGGAGGTAAGATTTTAAGTTGAATTGTAGTATAAAAAATGTGTCGTTGATTAATGTGGTTTGCGAGTAATTATGTGCGAATGTTATTCGAGGCTTTCAGAAGCCATTGTTTAACATGTTCTCTATACGTTAGTATTTCCCTATATCCCCCTAGCAAACTTGTTGCACAAGAAATTTGTGGATACGCCCTTTTCTTAGTATCTAATACTCTCTCAGCAGGCTGAGTTTGCGAGTGAATAATGGCAGCGGCAAGAAATGTTTCAATTTCTTTGGATGTTAGACCGAAATGCTTTAAAGACAAGTCAATAGGTACGGATAAGTCTACAGTGCCACAGGCTCGTAATCCACAGTTCTCGGGTGTTAGTACAGACTGTTCCAGCGTTGAGACTTATCTCCTGCTATGTCGTCTGTAAGAAAGGAGATAGATGGCTTGAAATGTCCGTCTGATGGGACGATGACCATGACTGCCCTGCGTTGACCCTCCTGGACAACTTTTCTTATGTTAAAGAACACTGGATGACTTTGACCGGGGGGGGGGGGGCTATAATTTTTCTCCTAACAGTTACGTTGCAAGTTCCTTTACCTCAACCTACCGAGGCATTTTAAATCCTTAATATTTTACGCTTGTTTCAAAAAATTTAATTCTTTTTTTAATTACAAAGGGTGGTTTTTTCGCCCACACATTTACAAATAAAGTTAACTTCAGAATGTGGTAACTAACCTGCGATCCCAAAGTTGAGTGATTATTACCTATATCGTTAGAATACATGGTTAAGAGCGTTTTGGCCAGCAGATGTTAAGATAATTCCATCCTAAATTTAGCTGGATAAAAAGTTTTATCCCTAGAAGTTTTTAGTAACCAAATCAAGCCGTCCGTCGGATGGGGCGTTAAGCTGTGGCCCCGTGTGCGGGAGAGTCGTACCTTGTGCACGTTAAATAACACGCTGGATGGCCTTGACGGGAAGCACCATCTCTCCCAACAGCTGTTCCAGTGGGTCTCCTCCCCAACCTTCTCTGAGCCTTCGGGGTCCATGTGACCTGGCCATTTAGCCCATGGTGTGCAAAAAAAAGTGCCGCTCAGAGGTGAAACAACCAACGCAAATGACCAATCAAGAGTTCTAAAGTTCAAAATTGCAGTAGGTAATTGATAATATTTCAATATTGACAATTTATTTCATGCAGGGGTTACAGTAAAACCAAGGTACAGATAATTTTGGACTTGAATATAAATATTCAAGTGGCTTGATGCCCCAAAAATAAGATTGCAACTTGTAGAGGTTTTTAACGTGACTACTGCTGTAAAGTATACTCGGAATAGACTTGACGGGAGATTACCACTCTCTTAAAAGATGTTCAGTGATTATCCTTTTCCAACTTCTGAACCCTCTATATTTTAGTGACCTGGCACATGGAGCTCGATTGTGCTATCAAAAGTACCGATAAATGAAGCCACACAATGCTAAAAGGAACTGAAGTTCTTCACTGCTCACCAACGTGTTATACATTGGTAAATCGAATTTATTTCGTATGGTGTATTGTACCTCTGCAATGGTTTAGTGGAAAATCATGGAAGGGAGATATCGATGCGGCGTTTCGCTACACCTTAAAGGTCTTATTTCAGGTCTATATAAAAATGTTTAAGAAACTTGCTATGAAACCGGAGATTTCTTGAACCAACACTGACTGTAATCTTTTCGAACCAAACTAAAACTTCCTGGAAGAGGTGGCACGGCTTCAACTTCTTGACTGATCTTCAGCAATACAATATCTCTGCAATTGAGAGTTGATAGGTAGGAAATATCGGGACCAATAAAATCAACAGTGCTTAGAAAAATCCTGCACTCGGAATTCTAATCTGCAAAGTTGAATTGTGTAGACCACTTCGTTCTGAATTCATAATTGCTTATTAACAATTCGGCTTTTTCTTTGGAAATGGACTGGCAGAAGCCGATTTCTATCTGCTGATGGTGAATGTGTAATTTTAACTTTTTGAAAATATCGGCTTTAATAGATGCTGAAAGTTTTAAAACCGTATTCCTTGAGCTTAGAATTCTAAAATGTTACTTTCAAATCGGTCATCATTTTAGTCATCTAAAACTTTCACCTAACGTATACTGCAATAATGTAATCGAGGAGTAATTTATCTATTATCGAAATAATAATGGAAATCACTTTGTAATAATGAAAATCGCCCTTTGTATTATGGAAAGAATAATATCCTGGAGCAGTTAAAAACTGTATTGAAGTCTTAATTGCCATCCGCCTTTAAGCTGATGCAAGTTGTTTCTGAAGCGACTTTTTAATCATCTCAAAAGAAAAAAATTGTAGTTTCCCTTAATCTAGCTAACTAGCACCAGTGCATATCTTCCACTAACACTGCACTGACCCAGTTAACTTTCTATTTATTTTGATCATGTAGATCTATGTTAAATTATGTTGGATCTAAACATATCTAATGTTAAAGCTACCAATATCTGTACTGTGATATTGTATTAGTTTGTTTGACAAATTTTTTGACGTGAAACTGCAGAAAACTTGGATCAGATTTTATGATCTTAATTATTAAACTAAATTAAAATTTCAGGTTTGATAATTAACGTCCAAGGAAATGACAACATGTACAGCGATTGCTGCATACGAGAAACCCTACAATGTATGGAATGTTTTCCACCAGTACCCTTATCAGACATATTGCCTGAAACTTCAAAAACGCTGGAAGACTGCCCGTAAGTATCAATGGTCACTTTTTAGCTAAAAATCTAAACTAGTGTTTATCAAATAACATGAGATTACAATCTGGGTTTAAAATAGCATATAATTAATAAAAAGCTTACAAGAGTAAATCTTGTGGGCTGCTTGTAGAAAAATACTTAATGTACATATTAAACTCTGGAAATTTGATAAAATGCAAAAAAGTTAGCTCCACCAAATCTTTTTGCAATAGTTATTAATAACAAATTTTCTATTTAAGTAATCCATAATATAAATTTATTTTTAGAGCTAAAAACCTTATTTTGCTTAAATGCAACTTTATAGAAAAACTTGCACTTAACTATTTCAGCTTCTGTAAAGTACTTTAAGTGCTGAAAAATATTTCCAAACTTAGATTGGAAAGACTCTGTAAGAAAATCTTCAGGCACATTTCCCCATAGAAAGCTTGTTTTAAAGCTTTAACTTTAGTAGTTTACCAGCGGCCTAACTTTGTCTAGGGCAGTGTACCTTTAGAACTACATGTTGCCTCTATACGAGTTGCACGTATTCAGACACTTCCATGTTATGTACGTGAAAATCTATTCAAAGCTCTTACGAGGGGGAAACTATCTGCAACATTTACATAGGACAGACCCATGTTACAAACTATGTTTGTACAGTTTATGCTTTTAAGAACTGTCTGAGCAGCCCACTGCCTGTGCAGCTTTTGTGTACTGAAACTATCTAGATCTCGAACTAGTAGTTGTTTAAGGCTTTTGAAAGTGAAACTTAACTTACGATCGTAAAGGGTAGTTTTTAATATTGTCTAGAGATTTTCTAAAATATTTAATAAAAGCTGGAACACAACAGCAGACTGATAAGAATTTTTCTCAAAAGCTAATCGTTATTAAGTTTGAGTATTACTTCAGTTTGCACAATTTAAGGTTGAAGATAATCATCGACTTTATTGAAGATTTTCAATTCTATCGCTTTCTCTGGAGGTATTTTTATCGGTAAAAAAAAATTAGCATTTTAAGCTCTGGAGCTTAAAATGTAGTCCATAACATAGACTTGTTTCTACACGTTATGAATCATGTTACTACCACATTTCACAGCAAATGGAAGCCTAGTGAAGAATTTTTTCTAATAAAATTCAGTTTTTAAATTGTACATGTGCAACATTCTAAATATCATCGTTAACGCCAATTTCAGTTACCGAAGTTAATTGAAAACTTCATTCAGGAAAGTCTGATCAGACCCGAAAATCTACCTCTTGCAGGTTGTATCTGAAACTACCATGACATCCTGTCGGACCCTAGTAGTGTCGACGCGATACTTTGTAACAGACTGCTTAACTAAGTTGAAAAAACTTGTATAGTTACTTTAGAAGACTTCAGTTATACTAGCAGAAATTTAGTCTTTTATATCCCAAGACTTAAGATTGTCAGCACCACTTCCCATTTCTTAATTTTATCCATGCTTATTAGATTTAAAATTGAAATGGTTATCTGCTTTTTTGCAAAAAAATCGGGCCAGATCTAGAAAATTAAAGCTCAAGAAATTCAGTTTAGCTTGTGGCAAACTATTTTTATTATAGAATATGTACTTCTATTCAGTTTTAGAGATGCTTAAAAATTCTGAAGGTTTTTCGGACATTAATTTTTGAGTATTACCAAATGGGCCATGGCCCTCTAGATTCGGCCCTTTACTGAGACTGCAGATTTCAAATCTTAAATTTTAAGTGTACTTATAAAATTGCTGAGCATTTAGTTTGAAGAACTAATTTTGGATACCATTACAAACTTAAGCAGTTGTCAGTTTACTGCTTAAGAGACGTGCTTAGTTGGAATTCAGTTCTAACTGAATTCTCGTTTGTCGAATCAAAATCTCAACAAAATTAACGTTGACTGTTAAAAGTTTACTAAAAATATTGTCTATATTAAAGTTAAACATTTAACAATATTTATTACAGGATCAGAGATCAAATTTACAGATGTGTGGAAGGGAAGCTAAACTACTGCTCCTTTTTCGAAAAGGGAATAACCAGCAAATACGAAAATTGTGTGTCGACTGCATTGAGTATGACATTCAACGTCAATCAGTGCGAGAGAGCTGTAGCCGAATTGTGTACTGAAGGATCTGAACTTCGTGCAAGTGAGTGGAATCTATTTCAATTATAAAACGATAATTATAGGAACATCTACGACTTGTATAAACGATAGAAAGTTTTTCGAATTGTTAATTTTCAGGGCAAGATTAGTTCCGGAGAGCTTTTTCAAAGGACTTAAATTAACTTGAATCGGGAACCTCAAACACGCAGGTGTCATTTTTATGCATGCAAATTCTGGTAAACGTACAAGCAGTTGATGAATTTTGTGCAGTTGATGAAAATATTTCGCTTGTACGAAGAACATGTAGTTGAACAAGACTAAACTACTACACATCAAATTTAGGTTTAATATTGAAAGAAATACTTAAATCTGTAACTGTGGCATTTTGGAAATATATGGCTGCCGCATTTTATTGCCATGTTTTTACCCCATTATACTTGGTGATACTTCTAATAAATTGCGGGCTTGATTTAGTTTAGCAAACTTGCTAAACTAAGTCCCGGTCTTCAGCATAAACCAGCTGCGAGAGATTAATATTTCAGCAAATTCAATAATCAGACCCAAGCTTGGGAACTGTCTTGTTCTATCTAATTGATATCTTAGTTTAACTTCATAGGAAAACTTTACCTTTTAGCAATTGGTGTGATATTTAAGTAGCCACAATGTCTATTTAAATTCTTACTAGGATTAAGAGCACGAAAGTAAGCTTCCTATGGGGAAGCTAAACTGTCGTTAATGATCTACCTGAGGATTCCAAACTGTAATGGAGCCTTTTGGGTCCTTGTGACTTGGCACTTCATTGCGTGTAATAATTTCCGCAGAGAACAATTTTTTAAATTACTGAAAAAATATTTTAATTTCTGTAAAGGTGTCAAGGCTTAACTCTTGAAATGAGCAATAAAGATATTTAAATATCTAATAGTCAATAACACTTCAAATATCTTATCGGGATATTTTCCAGTTATCGAACTGTTATCTAGTTCGGAGTCTATTTTCATAATAGATGCATTTAAAGAAATGTACATTATTGCATTTTCTCTTCAGAGAAAATGCCTAAAGCCTTAATCCTCGACAGGTTAATGGACACGCTGGATGGCCTTGATGGGAGGCTTTAATCTAACAAATGTCCAGTGAATCGCCAAACTTCGCAAAGGCCCAAGAATTCGGAGAATTGGCCCATTGTGGGGGAGGGGTGAAGAGACTGGCAGAAACTTGCTTTTAAAAGCAAGAAATCTTTAAAACTTTAAAAATGCTACATTTTGCCCAAGCGACATAAAAGTAGATTAGACTTAAGTGGGGAACCCCAGCTTTCGGGTTTTAACAATTTCTATAATCTCATTTGAATGTCTTTTAAAAATTTTGATCTAAAAATATTTGTTTTAATCTTCAGGGTACTTGAATTACACGGAGTGTATTATGCAACAGTATCAACGAACGAGTAATGACGAATTCGTAAATTCCTGTATACCGGATCCTGAGCAATTTCAAGAGTGCGAGTATGTACCATAACATTGTTAATTTTTTATATTTCTTAAAGACAAGTAGTTCCTTTTAATGTTCTGTTTATGCTAAATCTTACGTTTTTTATTTCAAATTCCAATAACATTGGATATGGGAGGAATTTTTCCTGGTTTAAGTCTGCTAGCACTTCATTTGCAGGAAAACTTTGCGAAGGAAGTCAAATTTTAGACTAGCCGAACTTATGCAGGACTTCAGCCTCTCTGCTAGTTAATATTAAAATTTAGGCTCTGCCAAATTTTGCTTTTGTCCAGTGACTTTTGGACTTGGTCTTAAAGAGTTTAGACTACATATAAAACCTATAGTGATGAGTAATGTAACTGCAAAGGGTTAAGGTTTCCTTATTTAATCTTGTTCTCTATTGAATAGCTTTGTCATTAGTCACTGACAGAGTTCAGGAAACTGAACCATGAAACTAAGGTAACAAATGGAGTTATCGTTACTGGTTGAGCTTGCAAATTTAATGTTTAGCACTATTCCAAAATGAATCCATTAAAGATTGATCATATTAGAAACTTGTAGAGACAAATCCTCGTCTCTACCCCTAAATATAAAACTCTTCTAAAGTGTGAAGATTAAAGAACTATTTCTAATATCTCCTTGTAATCTTTTCTGGACAATAGTGAGATTTGAAAGGGCTATAGTTTTACTTCGCGAGAGTATCAAATAGTTTTTCCTTAAAAAATTGCATTAAATGTTATATTCCTCTTTTTAAATTTATTATACTTACTGGTAACGTTGGTTTTTGAAAGCAATCAAAAAAAGTCTTAAAGAGACTAGACTTTCATTCTGCCCTAACATTGGAAATCTTGGACTAAATTTCTGCTTATTTAACATTTAGAGCCTCCGTTATAAACTAATATTAATCTCTAATTGTGAGCCATTAACACAAGGGCTATCACTTAGATTTTTAATTTTCTTCTTTTAACTCTAGATTTAATCTTTTTAGAGTAATAAACATTTTAAAACTACTCTAGCGTTTTATCAAGCCTTTACTCGATTCCTCCAAATAGTGTTTGATATTGAAGCTGAAATGATTGCTTTATCAGCAATTTTAGACTTCTGGAAAAGCCTTTTAACTAGATCGCGGATCATCAGTGTAGCATAATTTCCTTATGAAAGTCTGTATTCAACATTGCACGAATATAACTTTAGATTATCAATATTTACTATATCGCGCGAGCACTAAAAAGCTTAGAACTCGTAGGGAGGCAAAATGTGAAAAACTGAGCAAAATGTAAATAACGCATCTTTAGAAACTACGTGGAATTTGACAAGCAAAGTATTATTGCTGACCACTTGAACTTTGCTTGTCAAATTCCACGTAGTTTCTAAAGATGCGTTATTTCGGGTATTTCTAGAAAACATTTCGCAGTAGCCGGAACACTTAAATGGTAAGATTTAGTTTTTATTACAAAAGCTCTAAATTTTTCCATAATTGTTGAAATTTCAGCATCATGCTAAAGAAGAAAACCTGCTTTCTATCGGAAGTGGACAAAAATTGCGGTCGAGACTCGCGCCTATTGATGCAACCATGGAGAAGACAATTTTTCGAAGATTTGGGCAACTGCTTCGACCGACAAATGAAAGAAATGGGCTGGGCCCCTTCTCCTTCAGCGGATACTGCAGAAGAGAATCCTGCCGACTTTGCAGCACAAGAACAAATTGATAAACTCGAAGCTCCTACTGAAGAAACGAGCTATACAGAAAATTCTAGTTTTACCTACTTCAACTAAGAGTAGGCTTAAGATGTGAGGAATGTTGCTTACGAAGGAATCTGTTCTTAAAGTTTGAATTTTAATGTTCGTTTATGTAATCTTTCCTTAAATAAAACCTGTTTTTTACTAATGTTATATTGTTGTAAAGGCAATTGAAATGCTTCGATTAATACCTGCACTCAAGTTTATTCGAGATGTTTATCAATACACTGAAAGAAAAGTTTCGTTTTAAAGAGTTGGTGATTGGACGACTTGACTCTCGGTAGCATTTTTCCAGACATGTTAAGGGTCGATCAAAGATATAGGGGAGAAGACAAAGTAAATTCTATTTAACCAATCGTTAGCTTCAAAAACAATGAAAGTAATAGACTGTACTTGAGAATCTACAGTAATTGATTAGAGAGCGTTAATTGAAGTCTCTCGTATTACTTCTATAGCTGCCCTTAAGATCTCTATTGGCAAAAATTTTCTAGCGAGAACGAATTTTTTGTACTCGCAACCGCGATTCGTCACCAACCCGCGTTGGTGTAGCATGGGTAGGATAGGCGACGCTACCTTATCAGAGATAGAAAAGCTTTAGTGTCGGATCATATCGCAAAAAGGTTTTTCCAAACAGCGCTACAATATTTGAAGTAGTTATGTATTTAAACCTTTTTAGTTTAAAAACTATCGGGGGGGCTGTGCTCTGAACAATCGGTATTTACCAAATTCAGATTTAGTTTCTATTTCTCCAATTGTCCTCGGACGTTTATCTTCCAGCATGGGAACTTCAAACATAGCTTGGTACTATTCCCTCTGGCATAGAATTTTGTGTGTTTTGCGGGGGGGGATACATTAAGACTTGCAGGGACCTAATTTTCGAGACTAACGAACAAATCTTTAAAATCATTTCGTGGTTATAAGACTATAGCTTGTAACTTTTTCCTGGGGAGGACGAGACTCTAAATCTATTTGGATCAACGTTTGCTTCTCTGCAACAGGAGGAAGTGATAGTCCCGCACAGTTCATAAACTCGCTGCTTCAAAGAAATAGATATTCGCTGTATTTCTCGAATAGTTAAAAGTTTATAACGACTGTGTAAATACGGGAATTTTTGAAAACATATAAGATCAAACGAAATCTTCCTACAGATTTCGTGACAATTTCGAGATTGGCCTAACTTGTGTAGTATTAGGTGGTAAACATCGCTTACATATAGCATTAGAGGGAAGTTCTTCAATGATTATCTCGACTAATGCTGCCATCTGAAGTTAAATGGTAGAAACTCTACCTTCTTAAGCAAAAGACCTTCAAGTTTATTGAAGTTCGATTGGGCGAACTGGTGGCAGAGTATAACAAATAGCATAGAGGCTAGCAAATATTTAAAGTAACTTCGAATAGTTTCTACTTGTCAGCTTATCTTCGGGCGATAAAAGGTTTCCATTGAAAAAACCTTTTAATGGAAACTTGGATTTTTATACTCTGAAAGTTATCTGCTTGTTACGCATCTAATTTAGTTTCCTTTGGTCGACTAGTCCGAGGTTTGCTTTTTTAATTTGGACATGGAAGACCGATCGCTTGCCATCCTGAAACTGACCCACAAACATACGAAGTTTTTACTCCGGTATTGACACTCTGGTACAGCGTTGATTATTTTGTTGTCTAAGTGGCATTTTTTACACCCAATTGGCTGAAGGTTGATTATTTTGTTGTCTAAGTGGCATTTTTTACACCCAATTGGCTGAAGGTTGATTATTTTGTTGTCTAAGTGGCATTTTTTACACCCAATTGGCTGAAGGTAATGTCACAAGGACCCCAAATGCTTAGGAGGTTAGAGAAAGGGATTATTTCAGCTCTGGACGGCACTTTTTTTGCACACAGTGGGCTGTATGACCAGGTCATATGACAATGGCTCCAAAAAGTTTGGAGTGGATACAACTGGACAGCTATTAGAAAACTGATGGTAATTCAGTCAAAATAATTCAGCATGTTCTTTAGCTCAATATTCTTTAGCTCGTCAAAATAATTCGGCGTGCATGGCTCGACTGGCCACGGCTTTACATCCTACCAAACGGACAGCCGCCTTTCCAAACCTATCCGTGCCCCCTACTGACAGGGGGAGTTATGGAGATAAATATCTACGCTGTCACAGGTGGGACTGGAACATGGAAACTGCAGATTACGAGCCTAGTGCGTTACCGACTGAGCCCTCCCCTAGAGGAAGGTAACCACGTGGAAACTATTATTTACCAAATTCAGATTTATAGTTTCTACTTTTCCAATATTAGGAGATAGATTGATGCCTACTGACAAAGCGGGGGTGGCTCAGTCGGTAGCGCGCCAGGCTCGTAATCTGTAGTTACCAGGTTCGAGTTCCAGCTGGATCAGCGTTGAGATTTATCTCCGCAAAATTCCCGCCCTGCCCACGGTCAGTAGGGGACACGATGGGCTTGGAAAGGCCGCCGTCCGTCGGATGGGGCGTTAAGCCGTGGCCCCGTGTATGGGAGAGCCATACCATGTGCACGTTAAAGAATACGCTGCATGGCCTTGACGGGAGGCTACCATCTGTCTCCCAACAGCTGTTCCAGTGGGTCTCCTCCCCCAACCTTCTCTGAGCCTTCGGGGTCCATGTGACCTGGCCATTTAGCCCATGGTGTGCAAAAAAGGCCACTCAAAGGTAACCTAACCCAACTGCCAAAGCAGCCCAGCGTGTTTAACGTGCACAGGGTATAGCTATCCTGCACAAATTCATTTAATCCATTGTGTGACCAAGAAAGCTACTCAGAGACAAAGGAACAAGTTGGATAAACTGGAAAATTTCCCAAGACGTGCGTTGTTAAAGATAGTTAAAACTGGAAAATATTTGTACCAGAATGGCGTTCATTCCGGCCAATCCACTTTCAAACAGGTATAATGGTAATTTCCCTGTAATGCTCAAAGCGCATGTCACGTTTTTGAACGTACACGAGGTCTGAGGATTTAAATACATTAGCTGTGTTTAGAATATTCATTCGGATCTAGCATTTTTTTGGTTAGAGAATCGGCTTCAATAATTAGCAGTTTTAGTTCAAACTTCTTTATTTTTTACCATAATACGGATATAATTAGAAGATTAATAAAAATTCATCTAAGGTATTTAATTAGTAACACTTGCGTGTTTTCCAGTTTGGGAGACTTATTACAATTTCCAAGTTTCCTTAGGGAAAATATCGCTTCAAGCATTTGCCTGATTAACTACTATCGTTGTAGTGGACAAGTTTCAAACGGTAGTGTTAGTTTAATAATTTCCACTCCGCACTTTCTGGACTTATTAAGCCATTAATGTTGCTATTAATCACCTTAATCTTAATGCCAATTACTAGAAGGAACACAAGTGTACTCTATTCCATTGTTGATCGGATTTTAAAGAGAAGAGCATGACTGTCGACCGTTCATAAGGAAAATTTTAATAACTGAATTTCTCATTGCACTCTGGGGCGGGGGTGGCTCAGTCGGTAGCGCGCCAGGCTCGTAATCTGTAGTTCCCAGGTTCGAGTCCCAGCTGGGCAGCGTTGAGATTTATCTCCGCAAAATTCCCCGCCCTCCCGACGGTCAGTAGGGGACACCGATGGGCTTGGAAAGGCCGCCGTCCGTCGGATGGGACGTTAAATCGTGGCCCCGTGTGCTGGAGAGCATACTCTTTGCACGTTAAAGAGCACGCTGGATGGCCTTGACGGGAGGCTGCCTCCCAACAGCCATTCCAGTGGGTCCGCTCCCCCAACCTTCTCTGAGCCTTCGGGGTCCATGTGACCTGGCCATTTAGCCCATGGTGTGCAAAAAAGTGCCGCTCAGAGGTAAAACAACCCAACTCATTGCAGTGAACCTGTCACTGTAGTACTGACTAAAAAAATGTATGACGTTGATGTAGCGTAACTGGCGTTGCTGTAACAAATAATTCAGATTGCTTTCAGATCGAACAGTCTGAATTATTTGCGTTGGATTGTTTTACTTTTGAACTGCAGATTTTTATACAGAATGGACTAAATCAGAAATTAACAGGGACTTTCATAGCGTTCCTAGGGGCGGGGTGGTTCAATCGATAGCGCGCCAGGCTCGTAATCTGTAGTTCCCAGGTTCGAGTCCCAGCTGGGTCAGCGTTGAGATTTATCTCCGCAAAAATTCCCCGCCCTGCCTACCGTCAGTAGGGGACACCGATGGGCTTGGAAAGGCCGCCGTCCGTCGGATGGGACGTTAAATCGTGGCCCCGTGTGCTGGAGAGCCATACTCTTTGCACGTTAAAGAGCACGCTGGATGGCCTTGACGGGAGGCTGCCTCCCAACACCCATTCCAGTGGGTCCTCTCACCCAACCTTCTCTGAGCCTTCGGGGTCCATGTGACCTGGCCATTTAGCCTATGGTGTGCAAAAAAGTGCCGCTCAGAGGTAAAATAGCCCAAGCCAGCGTTCCTAACTTTTTTCGTATCGAAACCCTTTTTTACGAAGAATTATTTTCCAACGCTCCCTTCATGGAAATCAATATAAAATCAACTGTATAAAACTAATTAAAAATTATATGGCTGTAGCGTCCATGCTATCGGTTTGACCACACAAACATCTCCACGAATTTCCAAGACCATAAATAATCCAATAAAAAACTAAGACCTTCATAATTTGGAAACTACTGGGATAAAGAGTCGAATCTCAAGGACTCCAGAGCTGGGTGCGAAGAATTCCGAAAGATCACCCTACAATTTCTTTGAAGTGCTCTGCAAATGGCTGTCCATCATATGGCGCCATGTTATTGGGAAATATAAGCGAATGCAGTGTTTCTCAGTTTTTTTGATACTGAGAATCGCTGAAGCCTCCGGTATTAAATCTCGCTCATTCCCTGAGGCGGGGGATGCTCAGTCGATAGTGCGCTAAGCTGGTAATCATCAGCTCCCAGGTTCGAGTCCCACCTGGCCAGCGTTGAGATTTATCTCTGCAAATCTCCACTCTCAGCCCTCGGTCAGTAGGGGGACACTGATGGACTTGGAAAGTCTATCGGATGGGACGTTAAGCCGTGACACCGTGTGTGGGAGAGCCATAACCTGTGGACGCTAAAGAACACGTTGGATGGTCTTGACAGGTGGCTACCATCTGTCCAGTGGGTCTCCTACCCGCAACCTTCTCTGAGCTCTCGGGGTCCTTAAAACCTGGCCATTTCTCCCATTGTGAGCGAAAGAGTGCGGCTTAGAAGTAAAAAAAAAACAGCTCATTCTGCGGACCTCCTTCCCAAACACTTCTTCCACTTTTAATTAAATAAAATATACCTGTCCGTATTGATATTTTAGTTTGCAATTTTTCCACTTCTCCTGATCTTCTCTGAGCCTTCGGGGTCCTTGAGACCTTGTGTGCAAAAAAAATGCACTCAGAGATAAAAGAATTCAACCCTACAAGCAGTTGTGCTTTACTTTTTGAAGTAAATTTTCATGAGTAACGTTAGAAAAGGTAAAATGTTTCAGCTTCTATAATTCTGCAAATATTAGACGAATATTGCCGAAAATAGATGTTTTTTAGATATTTCAATGAGATCTTCAATTTATCTGCTGTTGTATTTTTACATGAAAATTTATTTTGAAAATTAGGGAACTTTGAATCTGGATTTCCCTTTACAACATGGAACTCTACTTTTTGCAAT
The DNA here is from genome assembly GCA_038380435.1 of Ryuthela nishihirai. Classification (NCBI taxonomy): domain Eukaryota; kingdom Metazoa; phylum Arthropoda; class Arachnida; order Araneae; family Heptathelidae; genus Ryuthela; species Ryuthela nishihirai. The sequence continues at coordinate 52,360,224 of JAWZYU010000020.1, forward strand.
GTATTGTATATTTTGCCCATCCAAAAGTAGCTGAAACGGTTTGTACACCTACTCCATCCATTTGATCTCTGAAAGAAGTAGTATTTATAAATTTTAATAAATTGAAAGCAAACTGTGAACTTCAAAAATCCTATTTCCCGTGTCTACCAGAATAATATTGCTTCTTTTACAAAGCTCTTATCCCAACGGGGCGGGGGTGACTCAGTCGGTAGCGCGCCAGGCTCGTAATCTGCAGTTACCAGGTTCGAGTCCCAGCTGGGTCAGCGTTGAGATTTATCTCCGCAAAACTTCCCGCCCTGCCCACGGTCAGTAGGGGACACCAATGCGCTTGGAAAGGCCACCGTCCGTCGGATGGGGCGTTAAACCGTGGCCCATGTGCGGGAGAGTCATACCCTGTGCGGGGCGGGGGTGGCTCAGTCGGTGGCGCGCCAGGCTCGTAATCTGTAGTTCCCAGGTTCGAGTCCCAGCTGGGTCAGCGTTGAGATTTATCTCCGCAAAATTCCCCGTCCTGCCCACGGTCAGTAGGGGACACCGATGGGCTTGGAAAGGCCGCCGTCCGTCGGATGGGACGTTAAGCCGTGGCTCCGTGTGCGGGAGAGCCATACCCTGTGCACGTAAAAGAACACGCTGGATGGCCTTGATGGGAGATTACCATCTGTCTCCCAACAGCTGTTCCAGTGGGTTTCCTCCCCCAACCTTCTCTGAGCCTTCGGGGTCCATGTGACCTGGCCATTTAGCCCATGGTGTGCAAATAAGTGGCGCTCAGAGGTAAAACAACCCAACCCAACATACCCTGTGCACGTTAAAGAGCACGCTGGATGGCTTTGACGGGAGGATACCATCTGTCTCCCAACAGCCGTTCCAGTGTGTCCCCTCCCCCAACCTTCTCTGAGCCTTCGGGGTGCATGTGGCCTGCCATTTAGCCCATTGTGTGCAAAAAAGTGCCGCTCAGAGGTAAGATAACCAACCAAAATCTTATCCCAACCGTGTACTGACCAAAACTCCGTTGATGCCCTTCTCAATCCTAGCCAACGGTGGTCTTACGATTCTAGGCACAATTCCTAAGGTTATTACTTGTAACTAGGAAATCAAATTTCTTGCTACATCCGACATATCGACGTCTCATCAGAGGTAAATAATCGATCATTTTTTGCAAATCTATTTGGAAGAAATTCCATTAAAGATCATACTGGATGACCTTAATAAGAGTGAGCTTTCATCTGTCTCGTAATAGCTATCTAATTGATTCTCTTCCCCTAGCCAGATCTGAACCCTTTTATTGGGTCTGCTTATTTGGACTATAAGGCACAAAAAAGCGCCTCTCAGAGTAAAACAAACCAACAATTTTTGAATTTCAATTGCTAACTGCTAGGCCATTCCGAAAAGTCTTTGGAATATCTAGAAAAAGTTAAGATCTTTAACAAGTTAAAAATGGCAATCCATCATCTGTTATTTGCATAATAGTCAAAGAAGGTCGTACATGAAGACATCAGATAAGCTTTGATTCTCGTTTTTTCTTCTCTTTTCGTTGCAGCATTTACCAGAGGTTGTTTCTCCAGTTGTATAGGGATATGGCTTCGGAGATGAGTGTCATATGGGCTTTGATCTTGGGAGGTAAGTTTCTAATATAATAATCGCAAGCTTCCTTTATTAACGTACAGTACCCGAAAGGTTATATGGGGTCAAGTAGGGGAGCGTTGACAGGTGTCCGATTTTTAGGTACTAACTTAGAAAGTGTTATTCAAGTTCTGTGGGGCTCGGAGTTATAATCGCCCAAACCTCCCCATTTGGGTATCTAACTATTAGTACCTAAGCGCGCCAGCTTCATAATTCGTAGTTACACTCGTTCAAGAACCACATGATATAGGATTGAGATTTTTCTCCGCTAATTTCCCCTGGGGCGGGGGTGACTCAGTCGGTAGCGCGCCAGGCTCGTAATCTGTAGTTACCAGGTTCGAGTCCCAGCTGGGTCAGCGTTGAGATTTATCTCCGCAAAATTCCCCGCCCTGCCCACGGTCAGTAGGGGACACCGATGGGCTTAGAAAGGACGCCGTCCGTCGGATGGGACGTTAAGCCGTGGTCCCGTGTGTGGGAGAGCCATACCCTGTGCACGTTAAAGAACACGCTGAATGGCCTTGACGGGAGGCTATCATCTGTCTCCCAACAGCTGTTCCAGTGGGTCCCCTCCCCCAACCTTCTCTGAGCCTTCGGGGTCCATGTGACCTGGCCATTTAGCCCATGGTGTGCAAAAAAGTGCCGCTCAGAGCTAAAACAACCCAACCCGCTAATCCCCCCCCATTAATTTAATCGGAAAAGGTGCTTCGATTAACTAAGAAAGGATGCCGTCTTTGGGTGGGCTGTAAGCCTTTTCCGTGTTCAAGAGCTCCACACCCTGTGCACGTTAAAGAACACGCTGGATGGGTTTAACGGGAAGATTGCATTTGAACTACATTGAAAATTTAGTCCACAGTAAACTACATTTCCAATTCTATGATATGAATTTTAAAGCCATTAATAGAGGATGATTTTTCGGCGTGGTTCCCCGCCGAAAAATACCCCGCCTGCCCACTGTCAGTGGGCAGGGCGGGGTATTTTGCGGAGGCGGAATCCAGGGCGGGGAATTTTGCGGAGGGGACACCGATGGTCTTGGAAAGGCTCCCGTCGGTCGAATGGGACGTTAAGCCGTGGTCCCGTGTGCGGGAGAGCCATACCCTGTGCACGTTAAAGACGCTGGATGTTCTTGACGGGAGGCTACCATCTGTCTCCCAACAGCTGTTCCAGTGGGTCCCCTCCAACCTTCTGAGCCTTCCAGGTCCTTGTGACCTGGCCATTTAGCCCATTGTGTGCAAAAGTGCCACTCAGAGGTAAAACAACCCAACTTCTCAGCGAAACTTTTGCACACAATGGGCTAAGTGGCCAGGTCACAAGGACCGCGAGGGTTAAGAGAAGGTTGGTGGAGGGGCTGTTGGGAGGCACATGTAGCCTCCCGCTAAGGCCATCCAGCGCATTATTTAATGCCCAGGGTACTACTCTCCCGCACACGGTTTAATCCCATGCGACGGAGTGCCATCCAATCCCATCGGTGTCCCTAGTGACCGTGGGCAGAGCGGGTAGTTTTGTGGAAATCTCAACGCTGACCCAGCTAGGACTCGAACCTTGGAACTGCAGATTAGAGGCCTGGCGTTTATCCCTTGTGACAAGGTCATTTAGCCCATGGTATACAAAAAAGCTCTGCTCAGAGATAACGCAGCCTCACCTAAACGAATTCTACATGCTTTTAGTCTAGCTACTTCGTTTGACTTATAGTGGCGGGGGTGCTCAGTCGGTAGCGCACCACGCTCGTAATCTGCAGTTCCCAGGTTCGAATCCCAGCTGGGTCAGCGTTGAGATTTCCACAAAACTCTCCGCTCTGCCCACGGTCAGTTGGGGACGCCGATGGGATTGGATGGCACTCCGTGTGATGGGACTTTAAGTCGGGACCGTGTGCGGGAGAGGCGTACCCTGCGCATTAAAGAATGCGCTAGATGGCCTTAATGGGAGGCTACATCTATCTCCCAATAGCTCCTCCTCTAACCTTCGCTCAGCCCTCGCGATCCTTGTGACCTGGCCACTTAGCCCATTGTATTAAATAGTGCCGCTCAGACGTAAAACGATCCAACCTAACTCGTTTGACTGTAATCTATTTTCTTTTGCAGCTAGTTGCCGTGCTTGACTCCATTTGAAATTCTACCTTTCGCCGTGAGCCAATGTGATACTAATACATCACTTAACATAGCATACATCCACTGCGTCGTCATTAAAAGCATCCACTGCGTCGTCATTAAAAGCATATATTAAAATCAAGAGCATTATCCAAATTAAAGTTGGAGAGCAAATGTTCTTTTCCCCTGACTTTCAAACTTCCACGGGCTTTGCATCGTTTTAACCTGAAATGCATTAATATTTTGAGTAACCATAAAACCGTACATAGCTAATTTTGTACGTTTTAAAACACTATTTACTGAATTAAGTTTGTGTCTAACTTTTTTTTTTCAGGGTTTATAGTTGTTGCAAAAGCAAGTGACAACATGTACAAGGATTGCTGCATACGAGACGTTCTAAAATGCATGAACTGTTTACCTTCAGTACCATCATACGTGAAATTCTCTGAAACTGCATCATGGGAAGACACAGAATGTCCGTAAGTTTTTCGGTTATCCGTGTCCTAAAACGTATCGCAAAATTTAAGTTAAATTCAGGTTTTAAGAGTTTATTTCTTAGTATACTAAAAATTGAATGTTTTGCGAAAATGAAGCTTTAACTACAGAGAAGTTAAATTATTGGGAGTGAATGGAGGGGAGGAGCAGAAAAGGTAGAGAACCTTTTTTTTACACTTAAATTTCGCTTATTTTCAAAAGAAATTTATGATTTTTTTCCCTTTCAATTAAATTATTCTAAGTGGGTGGTTCGTCGGTAGCGCGCAAGGCTCGTAATCTGCAGTTCCCAGGTTCGAGTCCCAGCTGGGACAAAGTTGAGATTTATTTCCACAACTCCCCGCCCTGCTCACGGTCAGTAAGGGGACACTTATGGGCTTGGAAATGCCGCCGTCCGTCGGATGGGACGTTAAGCCGAGGTCTCGTGTGTGGGAGAGCCATACCGTGTTCACATCAAAGAACATGCTGGATGGCCTTGACGGGAAGCTACCATGTCTCCCACAAGCTGTTTAGTGGGTCCTCTCCAACATTCTGAGCCCTCGGGGTCCTTTCACCTGGCCATTTAGCCCATTGTGTGCCAAAAAATGCCGTTTGAGGTAAAACAACCCATCGTTCATTTAATCCCTTCTCGATAGCAGTCATGTTTCATACGAGTTCCGAAGAATCTTAGAAGCGAAAACGTCATTTAACAGAGTACATAAAACGTCATTTAAATCTTTAAGAATAAATTCAGGACCTTTATTCAACAGTGAGCTGCAGAGTTTAGAAAACAAGTACCAACGGCACTCATAAATTCCGTTAAACGTCAGAACCAAATCAAACCGTCAGATGCGATGCAAGTTATCGATTGGGTCGTGGTTAAGTATATTGGTGCAATATGCATTAGTTATTGGTTAAACAAGTCGCTTGTGACAAAAGTTAAGTTCGTTGGCTTATTAAGGTGCGATTGTCTCAGTCAGGAGCTCGTAACCCGATTCCAGGTTCGGGTCTCGCCTGTGTTGATATTAAACTCCATTAATCCATTTTCTTCCTTCGGGGAGAAAAGACACCAAGAGGCTTGAAGCTGCTGTCTACCGAATGGGTCGTCAAATCCCGACTCGGTGTGCAAGGGATCCTTATCCTGTGCTCGTTAAAGAACTCTAGATGGCTTTGACCGAAGGTCTGTCTCCTAACAGCTATCCAGTAGGTCCCCTTCCTCAACCTTAAGGGGGCGGGGGTGGCTCAGTCGGTAGCGCGCCAGGCTCGTAATCTGTAGTTCCCAGGTTCGAGTCCCAGCTGGGTCAGCGTTGAGATTTATCTCCGCAAAATTCCCCGCCCTGCCCACGGTCAGTAGGGGACACCGATGGGCTTGGAAAGGCCGCCGTCCGTCGGATGGGACGTTAAGCCGTGGCCCCGTGTGCGGGAGAGCCATACCCTGTGCACGTTAAAGAACACGCTGGATGGCCTTGACGGGAGGCTACCATCTGTCTCCCAACAGCTGTTCCAGTGGGTCCCCTCCCCCAACCTTCTCTGAGCCTTCGGGGTCCATGTGACCATGGCCATTTAGCCCATGGTGTGCAAAAAAGTGCCGCTCAGAGGTAAAACAACCCAACCCAATCCTCAACCTTAGGGGGGACGGGGGTGGCTCAGTCGGTAGCGCGCCAGGCTCGTAATCTGTAGTTCCCAGGTTCGAGTCCCAGCTGGGTCAGCGTTGAAATTTATCTCCGCAAAATTCCCCGCCCTGCCCACGGTCAGTAGGGGACACCGATGGGCTTAGAAAGGACGCCGTCCGTCGGATGGGACGTTAAGCCGTGGCCCCGTGTGCGGGAGAGCCATACCCTGTGCACGTTAAAGAACACGCTGGGTGGCCTTGACGGGAGGCTACCATCTGTCTCCCAACAGCTGTTCCAGTGGGTCCCCTCCACCAACCTTCTGAGCCTTCGGGGTCCATGTGACCTGGCCATTTAGCCCATGGTGTGCAAAAAAGTGCCGCTCAGAGGTAAAACAACCCAACCCTCAACCTTAGGAGTCCTCGCGGTCCTTGTGACCTGGCCATATAACCTATTGTGGGCAAAAAAAGTGCTGCTCAGAAATAAAACAATCCAACACATGTTTAGTTTTCAGACAATCTTTTTATTGCATTGTAAGCCCACTGTGGCGCATTATGGCCTTGTTGCCGATGCGCCATTAAACCCCAAACAACCTTGTAAGCCCACTGGTGCAGCTAGATACTCTATTCTAATGTAATAGCGTAGTTCAAAGTGTGACTTATTACAGGATCAAGAACGAAGCTACCATGTGTGTACAGAATAAAAAGAGCCGTTGCGTGTTTTACGAAAAAACTGGAGAGCTTTTCAAATATGAAGACTGCAGATTAACTGCTGACGGCTTCTATTTCGATGATCAAGAATGTGGGAAAGCTGTTCTGGAGTTGTGTACTGAAGGATCAGAGTCTCGAGAAAGTAAGTGCTATTTATGTATCGTTAATTATTATTAAATACAATAAAACCTAGTAAATCGTGTACCCTCGGGGCTTAACAAGAGCCGGGTATCAGAAAAAAATCTGCTTTTTAGGCTTTATTCTCGGATCTCCTGTAATATGTAGTATCACATATTGGTCATCTTACAACTGGATATCTTAATTGCTTTTAGATTGGTTCTAGAGTTCATGGAATCTGATCCTCCGCAAAGGGACGGGGTTCGTTCAGCCAGTATCAAGCTCGTAATCGGCAGTTCCCATGTTTCAGCCTCGCCTGTGCCAGTTTTGAGATATATCTCCACTAAATCCTACCCTGCCGTCTGTTATAAAGGGGACAGCGATTGGCTTGCAAAACCGCCTTCCTTCGGAGGACGGAGCCGTGGCTCCGTGTGCAAAAAAAAACTCTATGCACGTTGAAGATTGAATGACTGACGGGAAGCTTCCATTCGTTCGCTAACAGCAGTGTATTCTATCCCTTCTCTAAAACGTTGAGGTTCTTGGGATCTGGCATCTAGCCCTTGTGTGCAGAAACTTACCGCTCAGAGACAACCGAAATATAAGTGACTCTACCTTTCTAGAAACCTGCTTTGAGGAGCGGGACTTTAACTCAAATCGCATGTTATTTACTCTTACTGATCCATTTTTTTGTTGCTAGCAGAATGGTTGATTGAAGACAGAACCTTGGGCATCTATTGTTGGGACTCCCCCAAACTTGCCCAGTTATTATGCTAAAATGACGATCGTGGAGGCCCACGTCGCTCTAGCCTAGCAATCATTTCATACTCTACATATGATGCGTTTTAAACTGCCACTATTATTTATATTTAAACTGCAACAGTAAAATCTGTTTAAAAAAGTTGGTTATAACAGTAAGAACTTGAAACAGTTCACAGTATTTACTTTAAAATATGGCCTTAGCCATATTTTTTTTAAGTAAACTATTAATGAATTTAATTCTTTTATGCAAGAAATTTAATACAATTTCTAATCTTTAGGGTATGTAAAGCATGCAGAGTGTGTTAATAAACAGTTCAATGACATCGATAGTCAATTCGTGGATTCTTGTAAACTGAACCACAAACCTGGAAAACTTGGCTATTGCAAGTAAGCAAACTTATCAATATGTCAAATTAATGAAAATAACGCAATTCGTAAAAAAATTCGTATTTAACTCTTGATGTTTTTCACATTAAAATACATATGAATTGTTTTCAGAAACTTTATTTACTAGATTGAATTTTAGGTCTTTAAGAGATTTAAAGTTGCTAAACAAAGGGACTGACATATTTGTGTGAACAGAGACTAGAAATTTAGCTTAAAAGACAGGACTTCAGTCACTCTCCATCTTGGAGTCTCAGCTGGGCTAGTGTTGAGATTTATCTTGCAACACCCCGCCCTACTCAGTCAGTAGGGGACACAAATGGCTTTGGAAAGGCAGCCATCCGTCTGATGGGGTGTTATGCCATACCCTGTCACATCAAAGAACACGCTGGATGGACTTGACGGGAGGCTAACGGTTGATTCAGTGGCTGCCCTCCCCCATCCTGAGTCTTAAGAGTTGTGACCTGCCCATTGTGTGCAAAAAATGTGCCGTTTAAATGTAAACCCAACTGTCATTTGCTGTCTCGTTTAGCGTGAGCAGCTTGTGGAGGTCCAAGATCTCAAACTGCATCACCACTAGTAATTTCTTCCAGAATATCTTCAGAATTTTTTCGGATATCTGAATTTCTCTTACTAAGCGAGTTAAAGCTTCTTGGTACTGTCTCATTCAGCGTGAAGTATCCTAAAGTCTAATCCCAATTTCTTGTCTAGTAGTCTCGCTCGAACTGAGTAACTTGATCTGTGGCTTCAAACTGTTTAGCGTTCGCAACTTCGATCAGTGTAAATATCTTAAAATTCACTGGTCTACCTTTTTTTAAATCTCGAATCTTCGTAATCTTTATTTAATCTGAGCGATATAGGCATTAACGGCACTTATAAGGAAGGTTAAAACTTATTAATGTGGGTGGCAGGGTTTGACTCATCCGGCAGAAGGCCAGGAAGAGACCGATTTAAACACCACGTCCTATGTTCAGTGTTTTTTAACTTAGTAAAAACAATTTTGCTTTCGCAACCACGAAAAAATTCCCTTTCGATTGTCAGGAAGGAGAATATTTTGAAAAGAGTAATCGCTTACATCGATGGTTGCAAGTATTTTTTTACTCCTAAATATTTTTTGGATAGGGCTGCCAGCATTTAAATGCTATTATGTTGGCGCCTGTAGTCTAATGGGGGGCGGGGGGGGCTCAGTCGGTAGCGCGCCAGGCTCGTAATCTTAGCTCCTAGGTTCGAGTTCCAGCTGGGTCAGCGTTAAGATTTATCTCCGCAAAACTTCCAGCCTTGCCCACGGTCTAGGGGATACCGATGGGCTTGGAAAGGCCGCCGTCCGTCGGATGGAACCTTAAGCCGTGGCTCAGTGTGCGGAGAGCCATACCCTGTGCACGTTAAAACACGCTGGATGGCCTTGACGGGAGGCTACCATCCGTCACCCAACTGCTTTTCCAGTCGGTCCCTTCCCCAACTTTCTCTGATCCTTCGGGGTCCATGTGACCTGGCCATTTAGCCCATTGTGTGCAAAAAAGTGCCGCTCAGAGGTAACCCAACTAGTCTAATAGGAAATTTTGGCCTGCTGCCAAAACTTGCAGTTCCCAGGTTCGAGTCCCACCTGTGCAAAGGTTGAGGTTTATTTCGCAAAACTCCCACTCTGCCGTTGGTCAGAAAGGGGACACATATGGGCTTAGAAAAGTTTCTAAGATAGTACGTTAAGCCGTGGCCCCGTGTGCTGTAGGCATACCCTGTACACATTAAACATGCTGATGGCATTAACGAAAAGCTATCATTTGCCCCCTAACAGCTGTCCAGTGGGTCCCCTTCACCAACAGTCTTTGAGCCCTTGGTGTACCTGTGTCCTGGTTAGTTATAATAATGTAATATTTATCTTGAATCGTGAATAAATTCTCTACAGGTGTTTTTTCTTATTTCAGTTGGATGATGCAGAATTTGTTCTGCTTCATAAACGAAGTGGTGAAGAACTGTGGCAAAGAATCTCTCCTTTTGCTGACCGAATGGAGGGAAAAGTTTTACTTAGAATTGGAAGAATGTTTCTTCCAAGAGAGAAGCGAAAGTTTGAACGAAGAATCTCCTTCAGGCCATTCCAATTACTTGCCAGAGTTCTTGGGTAGAGACCTTGCTTTTCACGTGTATGACGTCAAAGTGATACCTGACGACGACTCTAAAGTTGCCGCACCCACCAAAGACGTGAAATGCAAAACTTAAGTTACAATGTGAAAATTCTGTTTACGAAGTTTGCACTGCAAATTAAAAATTCAAGAATAATTTATTGAAATATTTCGGAAGTTGAATAAAATGTTTTACATTAATATATTTAATCAGTCATACGTCACAGTGCAAAAATACTTCATCAGGTAGTCTGAATTGATTTCACACTTCCAGCAATACTATTACATTGTTTTAAATAAGAATAGTAGCGTAATGAATTAAAGCAATATTGGAACAGTTAGATTTTGGTGAATTCATCAAACAAAAGACTACGAAGTTCGTTTTGTAACGAGATTCTCTTCGTTTGCAATGTGGCAATAGAACATTATCTTGGCGTTACCATTTAAGAACTTGTGTTTACATGACTTTGAATGTTTTTAAAATCGTGAACTTATTTGAGGACATCCATTCTGAGCAGGTCTAGAATAAAAACTGAACTCTGTTCTGGCAATTTTTGCAAATTCTCGCAATAGTACTGTCTTCTATAGTATTTTTTAACAAGATATGTTTTACCTCTGTACTTTTTTAACACTTTGGGCTAAATGGCAAAGTTGCAAAAATTCGAGGACTTGGAAATGTCCTCCTGTGACCTACGTTCTTTCCCTTTTCCGGAGGAGGGGAACAGCACTTTTTACTTCTAGGAAGTTTTTTCGTACGAAAAAAAAAATTATCACTTAGTCCGGATCTAACATGAAGCTGCACAAACTAAGTCTGGCTCAGTAATAATTTCAATTTGAGTTAAAATCAAAATAATTTATTTTCACTTATAAGCAATGTAATTACTAAACGTTAATCGATTTTCCTTTTCATGTAATACCAAGAAATCTCCTTTATTTCGTAATGTTAATTCTTTTTCTGAGAATTCTAGTATTTTTTAGATCCACATTACGATTTAATTTTGTTCCGTTTAAAGTTGATACTAATTATTTAAAACGGTTGCATACTTTTCAAATCTAAACTGGCTTGGGCGGGCTCAAAAATATTAGCGGGGAATCAAAGCACTAAAATGCTTATTTGGTCCTTCTCAGTCTGTAGCGCGCGAGGCTCGTAATCTGTGGTTCCCAGGTTAGAGCCCCAGATGCATCAGCGTTGAGACTTGCCCACGGTCAGTAGGGGACGCCGATGGGCTTGGAAAAGCCGTCGGATGGGACGTTAAGTCGTGGACCCGTGTGCGGGAGAGTAATACTCTGTGCACGTTAAACAATATACTAGATGGCCTCGACGGGAGGCTACCATCTGTCTCCTAACAGCTGTTCCAGTTGGTCCCCTCACCCAATCTTTTCAGAGACTTCGGGGTCCTTGTGACCTGACCATTTAGCCCATGGTGTGCAAAAGTATCGCACTGAGGTAAAACAACCCAACCTTCAAATACTGCATCCTGGAATTTTCCACGAATAAAAACAAGTAATTGAGCTAGCCCAGCTACGTCTTTTGCCTCCTTCACTTGTACCAACCACGGGCTACATTGAATAGCTTGAATGAGTTTGTCCTTAATATTACGGGCCATATCATTAATTCTCCTGGAAACTGTCGTTTGACAAAGGAATGGTTCTTACAAGTTTTGACGAGGTTTGCCTCTTTTTGATCAAACATACAAGAAGCTATTTGTTCCGCTGCTGGAAGAATGAGCGACTCGCCTATTGTGTGAGCCTTTCCGGCTTTGGCAATTTGAAGGCTTACTTTGTAAGACTTTAAGTGCACTTTGATTTTTCCTCTACACCGAAAAAAGTTTGATTACTGTTTTTCTACTACTCAAGACTTTCAAAATAGCTTAAGGGCTATTTTTTAAATGCTCGTGTGTTGTTTCAAAGTGTCCCGTAAAAGAGACGGTTTCATAGAATTTTGACAGGACTTGAGCAAACAACGCACTGTAGATTTGGTTCTACTAAATTTCCTGTCCATGTAAAATCAAATTGTAAATAGGATTCATGATATTTGTTTAATATTTTAATCACTTGATTGTTTAACGTTCTTTTAGTTACTGCTGAATCCACCTCTTTACTCATGTGGGATGATGACGTAGAGCACAGATGTTTGTCATTCAGTTCTCAGAAATTAGTAGCAGTGTTGCCAACTTAGCGACTTTTGAGCTCTCAGGGCATACCCCAAAAACTTTTAACGCGTACCCCACAGTCAATAGTAAAATCAATAGTAATTTACCTGTTGACATGGAATTCAATAAACTTTGGTGTAAATGTTTCATCGACCAATGGGACTCGAACCCACGTCTCCTATTTCGTGGGTTCGAGCCGCCACTCATCGGACAAACTATTCAGAAAAATGTTTTAAGAAGACATTTGTGAATGATCAGAGTTTAAGGAACATTGTGATTAGAGAACTTTTGCTGATGTGATATTAGATTTAGAATATTCAGCTTTTAAAAATTCGGAATCTAAAATTATGGACTGCAAATTTGAAACCTTTGCTAGTTACCACGGGCTTAATCTGCCAGTCATCTTTAACATGCATGCTTCTCTTGGCAACCAGGAACTTTGGACCTTTTTCAGTACCTTGTTGCATCTACGCGATTCATAAACGATTGCATGACTTTCATAATATTTCGCCGTGTCATAAGGAACTGTCGTTATCCACTAGTTATTATTATACATTGCGTATGATTAATATTCTATTCATTGTTTCTGATTGTTCATTCCATACAATCATTAAACGGAAGCTATTATTGCGAGATATTTGCATCAATATCATTAACAAAATGAATTAAATCTATATAGCATCTCATAGATCAAGATATTTCGATAACTCTCAGTTGCATAGTCGTACAAAAAAATTAGGTGTAGTTGAGTATATGGGAATATATTTTGCATAATTTTGGAATCAAACGGAGGATATGTCCGATAACAAGAGTCTTAACATTTCAGAATGCATAATTTTAATTTAGTAATAGCATACCAAGCTGAAAGCACCGGTTCCCGTCTGATCCCCGAAATGTTAAGGAACATTGTGATTAGGTTAAGAAGCTTTGGGCGCGGTCAGTACTTGGGAGGGTGACCACCTGGGAACACCGCGTGCAGTTGACAATTTTTAAAGACGTCCGAAGGCCGTGTGGTTAGCGCGCTTGGCTACTGACCTAAGGGACCTGGGTTCGAGCCCCGGGTAAGGCATGGATGTATGTGTCGTTTTTATGCTGAGGCCCTGCCATCCTCTCAGATCCTTCTACTATGGCATAAACTGACAGGCTCTTGTCAGACCTCTGTGGCAAGCAGCTGCTTGAGGGGGTATTTATTTTTTTATTAATGATAAATGAAAGGTAAATGCTATTTACACTGACTCCATTTAGGAGAATTAACAAGCATATGGCATTACAAACATGTGAATTCAATGATTATGTACAACATCACATGTAAGAAAAAAAATGGATCTCAGATAAATCGGCCCTTTGGCAATCTTCAGATAAAAAAAGATGAAACAAGTAAATATCTTAAACACTTTAAGTTTTAGACAAGTCCATGCTTCGTAAATGCTTTTTAAAAGTGACTATGGAGAGATGACTACGTCCTCTGGAAGATCATTCCAGACTCTTCCTACTTTACAAAGAAAGAATTGGTATCTGAAATCTCTTCTTGCGAATGATATGTTAATACACAGCGAGTGTTGTCTAGTCATGCTACTGACTATGAGAAAGAAAGGTTGTGCGGTATTAAAGTAGAAAAGTCCATGGATGATTTTGAAGCTTGCAATCAAATCATATTCAAGTCGTCTCTATTCCAGGGAGTGCAGTTGGGTTGTTTTACCTCTGAGCGGCACTTTTTTGCACACCATGGGCTAAATGGCCAGGTCACATGGACCCCGAAGGCTCAGAGAAGGTTGAGGGAGGGAACCCACTGGAACAGCTGTTGGGAGACAGATGGTAGTCTCCTGTCAAGGCCATCCAGCGTGTTCTTTAATTGCACAGGGTATGGCTCTCTCGCACACGGGGCCACGGCTTAACGTCCCATCCGACGGACGGCGGCCTTTCCAAGCCCATCGGTGTCCCCAACTGACCGTGGGCAGGGCGGGGAATTTTGCGGAACCAGAGAGTGCAGTGATAGTTCGTTTATTCTCAGTTGATATGATTTGTTGCGAAAGCCCAATAGCATTTTTGTAAAAGATCTCTGTACTTTTTCAACAGTTTCAAAATTGCACACACTGTAAGAGGACCATACCAGAGATTCGTATTCTAGAATGGGCCGAACGTATGTGATAAATGCTTTTACAAGGGTGCTTATGTTACAATTGCTGTATCATTTCAAAATCATGTACACGGTGGGGCGGGGGTGGTTCAGTCTGTAGCGCGACAGGCTCGTAATCTGTAGTTCCCAGGTTCGAGTCCCAGCAGGGTCAGCGTTGAGATTTATCTCCGCAAAAATTCCCCGCCCTGCCCACGGTCAGTAGGGGACACCGCTGGGCTTGGAAAGGCCGCCGTCCGTCGGATGGGACGTTAAGCCGTTGGCCCGTGTGCGGGAGAGCCATACCCTGTGCACGTTAAAGAACACGCTGGATGACCTTGACGGGAGACTACCATCTGTCTTCCAACAGCTGTTCCAGTGGGTCCCCTCCCCCAACCTTCTCTGAGCCTTCGGGGTCCATGTGACCTGGCCATTTAGCCCATGGTGTGCAAAAAAGTCCCGCTCAGAGGTAAAACAACCCAACCCAACACGACACGGTTGGCCTTCATAGCAATGAAATTGCAGTGTTGTGAAAAGGATAAGTTTGGAGTTAGGATGATGATCACTTTTTTTAATATCCGAGGAATCAAGAGAGCAGGTGTGTTAAATATTGTAGTTTTACCCTTCGAGATAGGTAGTGCATTAAGGCGCTCCAATGTGCAATTTTATCACACGCCTTCTGAAGTGAATGATGGTCGTCAGAGTTGAAAAGACTAGTGTAGAATTTGACTTCATCGGCGTAGACAAAACTGGCAACAGGCCTTAAAATGGAGGGATTTTCACTGCTGAAAATAACGAAAAATAATGCACCTAAAACAGAGCCTTGTACGATACCACTAGTAACTCGTTTAATTGGTGACAATGTGTTCCCGACTTTAATCTGTTGAGTGCGAGTTGAAAATGGAGAGTGCAATAACTGAAGCAATTTGCTGGGAGTACCGTAATTTGCTAGTTTTTCGAACAAGATTGATCTTTTATGCTTGTCAAAGGCTTTTTCAAAGTCAAGGAAGATGATGCCAATTGATTTGCCTTCTAGTGTAGATGTCTACGTATTTAGGCGGTGTAAGATCTCTATTGTTATTGATCAAGAAGGTACATATCCAAATTGCTCATCAGAAATTAGTGCATAATAGAAAAGAAAGAAGCTTAGATAAAATGCAACGCTCCATAATTTTTGGTGAGATGCTGGTAAGAGAGATAGGGCGATCCTATTGATGCAAATAATTATCGACTCATTTTTTGAAGACAGGAGAAACAATGACATGACGCCAGTCTTCTGGTATCTTGCTAGCTTCATAACAAGCATTAAAGAGATACGGGAGTTTGGTAAAGATGCCACCATTAAGATACTTGAAGAATAAGGGAGAAATTCCATCAGGCTCTGGAGAAGATCTTGCACGTGTATTTGCAAACGCTGCACTAACAAATGCAGGATCAAATACATCGGAGAAGTCATCAGATGCTGAAATCGGAAGACACTGGAATTCGTGATCCCTAATATAGGCAGAATCAAATGTATTAGAAAACAGAGTAACTTTTTCAACATCAGAGATTGCATATGGTTGCAGGAGCAAAAACCCTGATTGACATATGGTGAGAACTTCGCTCCTCTCCATAAATCCTCCAAATGAAACTTTGGTGTTAGAATTAAAGAAACAAAATGCGCCATGGTCGTCCCATTTGCTGCTGAAGTCCGACGGGATCCTGTCTTTGTACTACGACACGGAGAAATGCATATTTTACTGATAGAATCAAATCAGACTTTAAGATTGGGTCGTAGAGATTGTTAAGTTGTTGGGTTGTTTTACCTCTGAGCGGAACTTTTTAGCACACCATGGGCTAAATGGCCAGGTCACAAGGACCAACGAAGGCTCATAGAAGGTTGGGGAAGGGGACCCACTGGAACAGCTGTTGAGAGACAGATGGTAGCTTCCCTTCAAAGTCATCCAGTGTGTTCTTTAACGTGCTCTCCCGTACACGGCACTACGGCTTAACGTCCCATCCGACGGACGGCGGTCTTTCCAAGCCCATCGGTGTCCCCTACTGACCGTGGGCAGGGCAGGGAATTTTGCGGAAATAAATCTCAACGCTGACCCAGCTAGGACTCGAACCTGGAAACTACAGATTACGAACCAGCGCGAGAGATTGTTCAAATCTCGCCTTGATTATTTGGGATTTGGACTTTTGCCTGGATCTATAGCAAAGTGACCTAAGACAAAGTGAGTATAATGTTTTCCTGAATAGCCATTCTGACCAAAGATGTGAAGATCTGAATATTATTGGCTTGATCAAGTCACTGATCACAAAATTTCGGCTGATTAGTTTACTAAGGAGGGATATTCAACTTTTACTGAAGGGTTGTGATTGGCTCATAATCTAGTTACCAGGTTCGCGTTTCACCCTGTGCATGTTAAAGAACACGCTGAATGGCCTTGACGGGGGGGGGGGGTCAGTCGGTAGCGCGCCAGGCTCGTAATCTGTAGTTCCCCGGTTCGAGTCCCATTTGGGTCAGCGTTGAGATTTATCTCCGCAAAATTCCCCGCCCTGCCCACGGTCAGTAGGGGACACCGATGGGCTTGGAAAGGTCCCCGTCCGTCGGATGGGATGTTAAGCCGTGGCCCCGTGTGCGAGAGAGCCATACCCTGTGCACGTTAAAGAACACGCTGGATGGCCTTGACGGGAGGCTACCATCTGTCTCCCAACAGCTGTTCCAGTGGGTTCCCTCACCCAACCTTCTCTGAGCCTTCGGGGTCCATGTGACCTGGCCATTTAGCCCATGGTGTGCAAAAAAAGTGCCGTTCAGAGGTAAAACAACCCAACCCAAAGCCTTGACGGGAGGCTACGATCTTTCTCCTAACACCTGTCCAGTGGGTGAACACCTCCATTCAGAGTAGTTTCAAATACGTTATATCCTGTATCAGTGGTTCTCGACGTGGGACGTATGGTAAAAACCGAACCTTAGGGGGTCAGTAAGTTTCTAATGGGGCCACCCAAACTTAACTGCCAGAATAATACATTACGAATGAGATGTAAAAATCATATTTTCATAAAAAAATATCGTAAAAAAAAACAGTATAATAAAATTTCTTCCCCCAATCTTCTCTCACTTCTCTGGGTCCTTGTGACCTGACCATTTAGAACGCTGTTTGCAAAAGAAAAAGTACCACTCAGTGGTAAAACGATCAAACTGATACATCATAAATCCACATCACCAAGCTTCAAACCATTTCGATAAATATCGTATCCAACCAGGTAAGAAGAAAGCTAGTTATTTAAATCCATCGTAAAACAAATACGGAAATATACAACGCTAAACCATTTTTTTTAAGTCCTCTTATTATAGGTTAGAACAAACTTTAAAATAATTATAATTAGTTGATGACAAAGTCAACGTTTTTATATTTTGAAACGAAAAATGCTAAAAATAATTCATAGAAACTGAAAATTCTTTAGTGACATGAAATGCTAAAATCTGTTCAATAATAAAAGAGGAATAACTAAAAAAATTCAAAGACCAAATGTTATATATTTTTGATTAGTGATTAAAAGGTTGAAATTATAATCGAAAAAAAAATAATATTTAAAATTTTTTTGCAATTAAAAGAAAAGTTAGAATTTGAAAGAGCCATCCGGGATTTGGCGATAACGGCTTAGCAAGTAACGATAGATACGACCGAATCCAAACGAAAATTTCTTGAACACTTCTGTTATAAACATCTTTTGTTTTACGAAAAAAGCACGCGGTAGAGTTCTGCCATAAACGTACGCAAAATATCGATGTATGTACATGCATCTTGAGAGCACTTAACGCTTTTGAAACCAACTGTCTTTGTCATAAAATGTAAATCATCTGACATTAACGACTTCGAGCAGATATCCTCTGAATCAACATTTATCTTTGTATTCTTTATCACACAGATGTGAGCTAACATACTGCATCTCATTGTCTTCTTGTTGCTGTATAATCATTTGCGACATCGAATTTACCAAAAAACTGCAACTAATGTAATTAGTATTGCAACACAAACACTAATTGTCTGTTATAAAAATGGAAGAAATTTTGCATCTCGTCTCTTTCAATAGTAGTGCATCTGGATGCTACAGCTTATCTCTTGTTCAGCTTGATATAAATCTCTTCTACTCATCGTTGTCAAGATGTGGAGCGTAATACTTCTCGCTTTGGGAGGTAAGAAAGGCTCAACAGATTCGGCATAAAAGTAACATCTTGGTATATTACATATTTTTTTTTTCTGTACAGGTGATTTTTCATTTTTGGGAAAGCCATACAGCTCCAAGAGAGATTATAATACCCAAATGGCCTAAAGGTTTTTCAGTTGAATTGTTTTACCTCTGAGTGGCAATTTTTTGCACACATGGGGTAAGTCACAAGGACCCCAACAGTTAAGAGTTGGCCATGGAAGTGGATTCCATTAGGCATTTATTAATGAGCAGATTGAATTCTACCATGATGATCATCCAGTATAATTTTTGCATGCATAGGGTATGATTTTCCATAAAATAGGTTCCCGGCGCAAAAAACTATTTAACGGGTTGGTTTGTTTTACTTCTGAGCAGCACGTTTTTGCATAAAATCGTCTAAATAGCCAGGTCACGTGGATCCAAAAGGTCAAGGGAGGTTGGAGAAAGGAGACTCACTGGACAGCTTTTACAAGACAAATGGAAGTTTTCCGTCAATGGCATCCTTTAACTTGCACATGATACGGCTCTCACGCACACGAATCACGATTTTATCTCCCATCTGATGGACGGCGACCTTTCCAAAACCATTGGTGGCTCCTTTCCGACCGCGGGCAGGGAAAGGTATAGCTTATCTGGCGGACTACGGCTTCTCAAGACCATCGACCACCGAGAGCAGAACGGTCATTATAAGCAGAATTCTTAACCCAGAAACAGTGTAAACCCGAACCTTTCAGTCACTACTCAGTGACGGAAAATTTACAGTCACTGAGCCAACTCCATTCCCTGTATAGAAGATTAAATGTCCCCTTTTGTCCCTTACAATGGGTATTCATGCCTTTTGGATGCTGTTAGTCTTCCTCTCTCGTATACATTTGAATGGAGTTTTTATGTGTTTAAACCGCAAGTAATTAAACACTCTTGAACCGTCAGTCTATCTGGGTTTAGAAGGTTTTAGATTCTATGGGGCATCAGATCCGTTTCAATTTTCATTATTGGAGGCACTACTGCAAAAATCTTAATGCGCTTCTTCTCAGCCCTAGAGGCAGATATTGGCGGTCAGTAACGCGCCAAGTTCGTAATGTGCAGTTCCCAGGTTGAAGTCTCATCTGTGTCAACGATGCGATTTATCTTCGCTAAACACCCCACTCTGTCCTCTGTCAATAAGGGTGGCCTTGAAGGGAGGCTACTATCTGTCTCCTAACCGTTGTCTAGTGGATCCCCTTCCCCCAACCTCTGAGCCCTCGATATCCTCGTGTACGTTTAGTCCATTCTGTGAAAAAATGCCACCCTGAGTTAAAACAACCCTACTTTTTTTTTTCAAACTGGGTAAGTCGTATCGTTTTTCAAAATGTGGTTCGCGCCCCGGTACCGATCCTTAGAAAATAAACGAAAAATCACATGATCCTATTATTATCAAGAAACAAATACAATTGATTCCCACCGCACATTTCGCATTTCCATCTTAGTTTTAGCTTCTTAGTTACTTAGAAGTTATAAACTGCCCGCGTAATAAATGAGATATTGTTATAAGATTAAAAATTGAAAATTTATTAATTTTTTTCCCCGTTAATTTCTTGATATTCGTATGTTTTAGAGTGAAAAAAGGTGCTGAAAGAAGAAAACATTTGTTCCCCAACTATATCAAGTTTTGGTAAATCCTGGGTTGGGTTGTTTTACCTCTGAGCGGCACTCTTTTGCACACCATGGGCTAAATGGCCTGGTCAAATGGACCCCGAAGGCTCAGAGAAGGTTGGGAGAGGGGACCCACTAGAACAGCTGTTGGGAGACAGATGGCAGCCTCCGGTCAAGGCATCCAGCGTGTTCTTTAACGTGCACAGGGTATGGATCTCCCAAACCCACGGCTTAATGTCCCATCTGACGGACGGTGGCCTTTCCAAGCCCATCGGTGTCCCCTACTGACCATGGGCAGGGCGGGAAGTTTTTCGGAGATAAGTCTCAACGCTGACCCAGCTGGAACTCGAACCGTCGGTTTGTAAATTTTTCAAAACAGAAGTACCACTATATCTTACCAATCTAATGGTCGATTGCAATAAGTTCTATACCAAACGAAAGTTTATGACATGAAAAGAATCGTAGGCTAAAAGGTTTTACCTCCGTCTTTCTTCCTCCCCCCCCCCCACCTAAAAAGGAGAATTTTGAAAAATACTTTTTCTACTCTATCACCTGAACTCAAGACCATCGCATAACGAGTTATATGTTAAATGAGAGATTTTCGCATTAGGAGTGCCATATTCAATCTCAAGTGTACCTAGGCCTCATTAAGCTAAGGGATATGGTGAGCAGGCCCCAAGAAAGGGAGGGAGGGGTATTAGTGTGTTAAGACTTAGTATAGTATTTTAAATAATCATTTATATATTTTCCACTTATGCAATCTTTGGAACTGATAACAATTAAATAAATTTTCAAAATTGATAAAGATAAATCTGAACTAACTACTAGCTGCAATACCTACGAATTATTTTTATCTGTGTTGGGCTGTTTTACCTCTGAGAAGCATTCTTTTGGCAGTTTTCTGCTCCGAGGAGCTCAGAGAAAGTTGACGGAAGGAAGCCATTGCACAACAGTTAAGAGAGAGATGGTAGTCTTCCTTCAAGACCATTCAGCGTGTTCGTTTACGTAGACAGAGTATGGCTCTCCCAAACACGGAATAATGGCTTCACATCCCCCACCAGACAGACTTTCGAAATCCATCGGTAACCTCTTTCTGACCGAGGGTAGGGTGGAAGTTTAGCGGAGATAAATCTCAACGCTGACACAGGTGGGACTCGAATCTGTGTACTGTAAATTACAAGCCTGGAGCTGTACTGACTGAGCCAACCCAAGCCCCTTATTTTTCTCTCAATTAGCTATTAAGAGCATTAAGGGAAATACAAATGTCTTAAAATGGGTGGTATAGGTCAAAAGACAAAGTTTACTTAGAAAAATCAGTATTATTAATATTATTTATAAATTTTTTATTTTTTATTTCTGGTAGCAGGAGGTTTCTTAAATTCACAGGGGACCAAATCTGTCGAAACGGAAAAAAGAAATATCGATCGTTTGCGTCAGGAATGTACGCGAAATTAGTACACGTTCGGGGAGGGGGGCGTCCGAGAGTTTGGTTTCCGGGGGGGGGGGGGGTCGAACATAAAATATGGGGCTAAAATAATATTATACAAGACAAACTGTTTTGGATATCAAAGCAGGTTAGGTTGGGTTACCTTTCACCGACACTTTTTTTGCACACTATGGGCTAAATGAACAGGTCACATGGACCCCGAAGGCTCAGAGAAGGTTGGTGGATAGGACCCACTGGAACAACTGTTGGGAGACAGATGGTAGCCTCCCTTCAAGGCCATCCAGAGTATTCTTTAACGTGCACAGAGTATGGCTTTCCCGCACAGGGGGGCACGGCTTAACGTCCCATTCAACGGACGGCGGCCTTTCCAAGCCCATCGGCGACCCTACTGACCGTGGGCAGGGCGGGGAATTTTGCGAAGATAAATGTCAACGCTGACCCAGCTGGGACTCGAACCTGGGAACTACAGATTAAAAATTTATTGCTGAATTACAACCCTAGCGCGGGACCCAATCGGTTCAATCGGCTTAAGCCGGTTCTGCAAAAGAGGCTAAACCTTTTCTGCAACGTGCTACATATTTTATTGGAAATGTGTCACGTACCATCCAGATGAATCGAATTTGGAAGAGCAAAAGATTGGGGTGTGGGCCTTTGACCAGAACTGAGCGTGCCACAGGTTGACACTCCTGTTTTTGTTTTCTTTCCTTTTCTTTAAAGGCGGGGTGGCTCAGTCGGTAGCGCGCCAGGCTCGTAATCTGTAGTTCCCAGGTTCGAGTCCCAGCTGGGTTAGCGGTGAGATTTATCTCCGCAAAATTCCCCGCCCTGCCCACTGTCAGTAGGGGACACCGATGGGCTTGGAAAGGCCGCCGTCCGTCGGATGGGACGTTAAGCCGTGGCCCCGTGTGCGGGAGAGCCATACCCTGTGCGCGCTAAAGAACACGCTGGATGGCCTTGACTGGAGGCTACCATCTGTCTCCCAACAGCTGTTCCAGTGGGTCCCCTTCCCCAACCTTCTCTGAGCCTTCGGGGTCCATGTGACCTGGCCATTTAGCCCATTGTGTGCAAAAAAGTGCCGCTCAGAGGTAAAACAACCCAATCCTTTTCTTTATGTTAAATCGGATTTTTTCTTCTTTTTTACTAGGCATCGCATTGTCTGATGCTGCTGGTACAATGCCCTGCAGTGTTGTGGAGGCTACAATGTGTTTCAACCTTCCCGTTCTCATGCATCAACTATGCGGACAGTCAGCGTCTGAAGAAGCTCAGTTGGACACTGAGTGCAGGTGAGATAAGAAACGATGTTTTCTTTCAATGGAATGTTATTTTCCAATAGACATTATTGATAAGAGCTTAACTTTTAAGTTTTTAGGTAGTTTAAAAAATAGCTATTGATATTCCTTTTGCAGACATTAATTGTTTTATAGTTGTTGTTTTAAGAGTAAAAAACTATTTTTGGCTCCGATAGGCACAGTCGCTCAAAAAAATAGCCGAACAGAATTAGTAACAGAAATTAGTGATCTGGCAACCTAGGTTGCTAGATCACTAATTTCTAAAAAAAAATCGTTGCCAGATATTTTTTCTGAATTCTCTAATTAACCATAGTGTTCGGATATTTTTTTTGAGCGATTGTACTAATAGGTTATTACTATTTCCATTTTTTGAAGCTTCCAGAGATTTGAACTTCCATCATTAGATCGTGATAAATTTCCAAAATAAAAAACTTTAATATATGCAAATCATTGGCTCATATTATATGTAGATTTGAAATTTAGGTTCATTGTGTAATAATTAAGGGGATTTGATGGCAACGATTCTTTTCCATCACCCCGAGGGTGGGAGAGGACTGAGATCATTCGTTCTAAAAGATGAAAGAAGAATTATTTTTAAGTTGGATAAGTATTAAATCAAAACATACCATTATTCACATTTTAAGAAGCTTCGATTTGTTTTAATTACTCTATTATAAGGCGCTAAAATTAAAAAATGCAAACCTAATTAGCAATTACAAAACGGCTAACTTGATTCGCAATTACAAGACGGAAAACTTTATTAACAATTACAAAATGGCTAACTTTATTCACAATTAAAATAATGGCAAGGATGATTCACAATTACAAGAAAGCAAAATTTATTCACAATAACAAGATAGCAAAATTGATTCACAATTACAAAATGACAAATTTGATTCACAATTACAAGTTGGAACACTTGATTCGAACAGGCCGAATTTGCCGATTTTGACCAAAATATGTGAAAAAATAGTTAAGAAGAGATTATTAAATTTTTTAGATAAATACTTTTTTTTTTCAAAGAACCAATATGGTTTTTGGGAAAAATAGGGAGACTGAAGATGCAATTTTGAGATTGACCTCAATTATTCATCGTGGTATTAACGATAATTTGAGAGTTGCTGTTTTGTTTCTAGATGTAAAGAAAGCATTTGATTCTGTTTCTCACAGTGTGTTGCTGAAAAAATTAGAAAAGGTTGGAATAAGAGGTATACTATCTTGCTAACTAGTTATTAAACTGAAAGACAGCAAATTGTAAAAATAAAAAATTGTTATAATATCTATGCTTATGTTAATTTTGGGGTCCCACAGGGTTCAGTCCTTGGACCAATATTATTTTTAATATTTTTAATGGCCTATGTGATTTACCATTGAATGGGATTAACATTGTATTTGCAGATGATATTGCACTGGTTTACTTGGCAACATTGGTAATATTGTTATAAAAATAAATGAGGATTTAAAAGAAATAAATAACTGGTTTGTGAAAAATATGCTAATTTTAAATGTCAAGAAATCAAAATATATATATATTGGACTAAAAAATAAGTCTATTGATGAACTATACAATAAGTTTATTTATCATGATATAAACTGTCAAAATTGGTTATGTTCTTGTCCAGTCATACAGGGTGTTGATGGTTTTAGATATCTGGAAGTATTTATAGATAATAACGTCACATGGAAGTTGCATGAAAAAAACGTAGTAAAAAGCTTGACTATCATGATTTCAAGAATATATTTTATTAGAAGTTTTTTGAATTTGTCCATGTTAAAAATAATTTACAATTTGTGTATAAAATCATATTTGGAATATGGTATTATTTCATGGGATGGCCTTTATGAATCAAATTTGAGACCTAATCAGAATCTTCAAAACTATGCGTTGAGGTACATGCTCAAGAAACGAAAGTTTGATAGCATCCAAAATTATTATACTTCTTTACAAATTTTACAAGAATGAAAGAAATCTTTATCTTTTTTAAAAATTAATTATGAAATGGATACTCGAGCAAAAGGTAGAAAATCTGTTATACTAATTATGTCTTGCATGATTACAAGTCCGAAAATTGAGGTTATGTCTTGCATGATTATAGTGTCTAAATACACATTTTGAGTCATAATGTTAACGGGTTTAATATATATCAGTGTTAAATAAGTTGGTAGTGTTGCTTTACAATATTTTGTTTTCTTAATCTAATATTTCCACAAACGAGCTTTGACTCATGTGGAGTTTTGAATTTTACACTTTCAAAATTGTCTATTTGCTTTAGAAAAGAAAAACTCATTCCTTTTGTTATTATAATTTTAAATTGTATGTTTGTGATGTATCAAAAGTATGAGATAAATTTGAATTGAATTGAAAATTGATTCACTCGAATTAAGCTATACTCACTTCGAAATTAAGTATTCCATATTCGCCAAAAGCGGGACAGGATCTAGGGGGCAAGGAAACAAGGGAGCCACGTCCCCTGGCCCTGCTTATGTGAGTAAGAATTTTGGCATTCATTGGCATGTTTCATGATACATTGCGCACAATGCAGTGTTCATAATTTATTCAGTGTTCATAAGATCTATATACAAAAATACATGCCGCTAATTATTTATTTTATTCTCATAATTTCATTTTAATAATTTTTATAACAAAAATAAAATGTTCATGCTACTTGGATTTGGGTTGGATTGTTTTACATCTAAGCGGCACTTTTTTGCACACCATGGGCTAAATGACCAGGTCACAAGGACCCCGAAGGCTCAGGAAAGGTTGGGGGAGGAGACCCACTGGAACAGCTGTTAAGAGACAGATGGTAACCTCCCGTCAAGGCCATTCAGTGTATTCTTTAACGTGCACAGGGTATGGCTCTCTCCAGCACACGGAGCCACGGCTTAACGTCCCATCCCACGGACGGCGGCCTTTCCAAACCCATCGGTGTCCCCTACTGATCGATATCTCAACGCTGACCAAGCTGGGACTCGAACTTAGGAACTGCAGATTTCGAGCCTGGCGCGCTACCAACTGAGCCACTCCCGCCCCTCATGCTACTTGGAAGCGTAACTATTAGAAATAATAGAGAAACTGAGAATTTGAGATTTCATCATTATAAACGCAAAGAACCATTTATTTATTAAAAAAACAGAAAATACGTAAAAAAATCAAAATATACCTGGTGCTTATTTTTAATTACTAAAAACTGATTGAAAAGTTGAACTTATAATAAAATTTATTATATTTATTATATTTTTATAATATTTATTATAAATTTATAAAATTTATAATATTAGTTATTTTGTTTCGAAAGCTATATTTAAAATACGAAAGAAACATTTAAAATTTAAATTATTCTGAGCCTGAGCCCATATGGGCTCGGATTGGATTGTTTTACCTCTGAGCGCCACTTTTTGTACACGGTGGGCTAAATGGCCAGGCCAGAAGGATCGAAGGCTCAAAGAAAGTTGGTGGAGGGGACCCACTGGGCAGCTGTTGGGAGCAGATAGTAGCCTCCCCAATTTCTTCGCATACGGGGAGATTGTGGAGGCTACCATCTGTCACCCAACAGCTGCCAGTGGTTCATCCCATCCGACAGACCGTGGCTTTTGTAAGCCCATCGGCGTCCTCTACTGTCATAGGGCAGGCGGGAAGTTTTGCAGAGATAAATCTCAACGCTGGCCAGGTGGGACTCGAACCTGGGAACTACAAATTACGAGCCTGACAAGCTACTGACTGAGCCATCCTCATCCCGGTGGGCTAGGGATCAGCCCGACAGTTAAAGTCCAACCTCATCTCTAGTATACACACTGGGCTAAATGGCCAGGTCACAAGGACTCCAAGGGCTCAAAGGTGGTTAAGGGAAAGGGATCACTGTATAGCTGTTATAAGATGATGTCTCTCGTCAAGTCCATCCAGTTTGTTCTTTAACGTTTACATGATATGGTTCTTCTGCAGATGGATGAAGGCTTAAAGTCCCATCCGAAGGACGGTGACCATTTCACGCCCATCGGTGTACCCTCTCTAACCAAGAGCGAGGTGGCATTAGCGGAGATAAGTTTTAATGTCATCACAGTTGGAACTCGAACTTAATAGCTACAGATTACAAGCTTGACGCGGTACTGACTGAATCAGTACCGCGCTGACGCGACCTGCCCCTAATCAGGAGGCATCCTACCACTTGACACAGGTTGGTCATCCTTGCAACGGAACGGGGGTCATGTCCCCCCCTTTCAGGATGCTAATGATGGTAATAAAGCCAAAAAATTATTGAACTTATATATATTAGATGCATGTTTTTAAAAAATTTAAAACTTGTAAAGCAGAGGTGGAAATGTTGTAATGCTTTGGAAATTTAGTCTTTTGCCCCCCCCCCCCCCCGTATATTTTTTTCCGGCTAGACTATGCTTTTGGACCTCCCTCCTCGATTTTTTTTCTAGATCTTTTCCTGATAACAGAGTATAGAGTTTTGCTCCAGTTTTAATATCGCTTTCCGGTGAAAATATATTAAACTACTCTTTTGTTCCCTCTAGAATTACTGAGCAGATACTGAAATGCCTCGTGGCTTACTCTGAAAAATGTAGCAGCTACGTTACTGAGTTCGATGAGAAATATTTTGAAGAGAAAAAGGGACTTTTAGATCAACTCTGCACGAACGGAACGGATTTACGCCAGCGTAAGAAAAACAATATTATATATAAATATACTTTTTTTGCTTTGTCATATATAAGTTTGCTTAATCTACTGTCCTTATGCATGTAAGAGCTGTAAAATCTTAATAACAAATAAGTGTATTTTAGGGTTATGACTACTTTAATATTAAATATCAGCATTAGTTTTTCTTAACGTTTTTTAAAACTGACAAAATTTTGAAGAATCACTGCATAAGCTTTTAAAAAGTACACATATTTTAATAAACTTTTGAATATAACAATTATTGTTCAGGTTTGAATTAGCTTTGATTTAAATTTCATGATTCGGTAGAGTGCCGGATTAACCATAAAGCACTTTCCTAGGGGCACTACTCTAATAGAGGACCTACTATTAGAGCGTTGTATGGTACTTACTCAAATGACCAAAAAATATCCATTTCAACTTTTAGAAGCGTGAAAACTGCACTTCTAAGGATCCGTTTATCAAGAGTGGTTAATTTCACACCCTTGACAAACTAAAGTGAACGTTTAATGGTTATGAATTGTGAGAATATGGGGCGGGGTGGCTCAGTCGGTAGCGCGCCAGGCTCGTAACCTGTAGTTCCCAGGTTCGAGTCCCAGCTGGGTCAGCGTTGAGATTTATCTCCGCAAAATTCTCCGCCCTGCCCACGGTCAATAGGAGACACCGATGGGCTTGTGAAAGGCCGCCGTCCGTCGGATGGGATGTTAAGCCGTGGCCCCGTGTGCGGGAGAGCCATAACCTGTGCACGTTAAAGAACACGCTGGATGGCCTTGACGGGAGGCTACCATCTGTCTCCCAACAGCTGTTCCAGTGGGTCCCCTCCCCCAACCTTCTCTGAGCCTTCGGGGTCCATGTAACCTGGCCATTTAGCCCATGGTGTGCAAAAAAGTGCCGCTCAGAGGTAAAACAACCCAATTGTGAGAATATACAACAGACCCTCAATTATCTGAGGTCAGATTAACCGGGATGTCGAAATAAATAATGTATGCCCGAAAATAATATGGGATACAAGAAAGCGGTTGCTAACATACAATGAGACGAGAAAAGGTTTCACGCAGTAAAATGTTTCCAGTAGAATTCGCCAAAAGGAGAATGAAGAGAAAAAGCAAACTTCCCTGTAATCCTTTTTTAAATGAATAAAGTAAACTCATGCTACCATATTTTCAAAAATAGTTTCAGTTCTGTACGTTTTATATGAAAAGCGGATTAACAAGGAATTCGATAATCCGGGATTTTCCCAACCACCATTCATTCAGAATAATCGAGAGTTTACTGTGATTTTGTTCATTCACAGAGCAAACAAAGAGGTAGAAAAATATTTAAAAACAAACTTTTTGATATATATATATACAAAAATCTAGGTCGAATCTAGGAAGGAGTCTTGCTCTCCCCCCCCCCTTCTCCTTTGATAATGCAAGTAAAGATAACGAAGTCAAAAAATTGTTAAATTAATGTTTATTTCATGCATTTTTCAAGAGGTTTCTAAAGATCTCTAAAACCAAAGAAGTTTCATACTGCGATGAAATTCCACTTACTTTTTATCGGCTCGAACGAGTCACTTCACACCCCTCTCCCTCCTTTATTTAAATCTTCCCCTGTATGAAACTGTACACTGAATGTATATTGAATATTTAAAAAAAATTTTAACACTTTGATTTTAACTGAAATTGAAATTTATTAGGTAATTTAACTTCTGATTTATTTAAACATTTTAAATTATATATTTCATTAAATTTTGTGGAATTTGGTAATAAAATCGCATTATTTATTTTTGTTAAGATCTCACAGAACTTGGTTTCTTTTCTTTTTGGTTGCAAAAATAAATGAAACGAAAATCTAGGTTTCTATAGAAAAACAGAAAAACAAAAATGACGGCTCATAAGCAGGCATTTGGCAGGCTGTGTGTTTGCATAAGCAGGCTGTCTGCCTAAAGACGCTTGGAATGCAAATGAGGTCCTTATTGGAGATAAATAAGATTATGAACAATATTCATTCCGATTTTAAAGAGTTATGAAGAGAGAACTTTTAATACTGCTGTTAAATGTCCCATCCTTCGTAGATCTTTATAAGGATTTAGCAGTGGCGTAAATGTTCCAGTTCCAGATTCCATAGCGTTTCATATTCTGAACGAATATTGTTTAAAATCAAAATTTAGAGAAATCAGTGTGACGTCTTTAACTTATTTTCAGTGACGGTTTACCGTAAAAAGATTATTTTTAAAGATATCGAACTTTGAACGTGTTTTTAGAATGAGTGCAATAACAAAAGAATCTGAATCGATCACTTCAATAAGGAAGAGATGTGAAAATGTCCCTTTCTGCATTAATCGACCTTTCATTTAATTGATATTTTATGGTTTCTTGTTTGTGAATGATAAGTGTAACTTTTTCTTTTTTCCTTAGGTTATTTGGAAAATGTTCAGTGTATGAGGGAGAACACCGTTACCATTTATGATCAATGCATCAACGACAACAACCTGAAAGACCAAGCACATGTAGCTCAATTGGGTTGCGAGTAAGTATTAAAGACGTTTTTGTTAATAAATTTCACATTTATATCAGATATGAGTACGGGTTCAGATTTTGAAGCCCGAGTTCGAACTTTTCTATAAGTTAGAAAATAGTCGATAATTAGATTTCTCTAATTATCGACTATTTCGATAATTAGAGCCCGAACCCGATCTATTTCGATAATTATTCTGTCCAGCTAATTCGATAGTATTTAGCAAGGGCCCGAGCTATTTCGATAATTATTCTGTCCAGCTAATTCGATAGTATTTAGCAAGGGCCCGAGCTATTTCGATAATTATTCTGTCCAGCTAATTCGATAGTATTTAGCAAGGGCCCGAGCTATTTCGATAATTATTCTGTCCAGCTAATTCGATAGTATTTAGCAAGGGCCCGAGCTATTTCGATAATTATTCTGTCCAGCTAATTCGATAGTATTTAGCAAGGGCCCGAGCTATTTCGATAATTATTCTGTCCAGCTAATTCGACAGTATTTAGTAAGGGCCCGAGCTATTTCGATAACTACTGAGCTCGAATTATTTCGATTATTACTGAACTACAGCCCGAGCAATTTAGATAAATATTGAGCCCGAATTATTTGGATAATTATTCAACCTGAGCTATTTAGATATGTTAGGTTTGTCCTGGTTTCTCATACAACAAACAAACACACAAGGATTGGGTTGTTTTACCTCTGAGCAGCACTTTTTTTTGCACACCATGGTCTAAACAGCCAGATCACAAGGACCCTGAAGGCTCAGAGAAGGTTGGGGAAGGGGACCCACTAGAACAGCTGTTGGGAGACAGATGGTAACTTCCCGTCAAGGCCATCCAGAGTGTTCTTTAACGTGCACAGGTTATGGCTCTCCCGCACATGGAATCACAGATTAACGTTACATCCAACGGATTCCAAGCCCAGCGGTGTTCCCTTCTGACCGTGGGCAGGGCGGGGAGTTTTGCGGAGATAAATCTCAACGCTGATCCAGCTGGGACTCGAACCTCGGAACTGCAGGTTACGAGCCTGACGCGCTACCGACTGAGCCACCCCCGTCCCCACTTACACAAGGACAAGCGTGCCGGTCTTAGTAGTCAGGTACGCTAACCACTAGACCAGATAGGCCTAAATTTTTTCTTTATATTTATATTACGTATTATTATACGACTTTTTTCATATTACGTAATATTTTTATCGTATATATATATATTGCGATGTGTTAATTTTTTTTCCTAGCCGTACCCAGATGCACTTGGACTTAGGAATTATCGAAATAATTCTGGCGAGAGCCAGCTGGTTCTTGTCCATTCTACGCTCGTGCTCGAAAATTTGAACCTCTATCATGCGTATCATTTCAGCATATATTAGATAAAAAATCTATGTGATATTGCTGGAATAAGTCAGAAAGTAAGGTTACCAGTTTGTTTCCTGCCAAACTAATTAACATCTGGAGCTGTCTGTGCAATCACTGCATGTTAGTACAAAATGGTGTCACTAAATGGCAGCAGTCTTAGCTGTTACACACCCATGCAGTAAGAACCACTTAGAACAAAAATGGCGAATCCTGCACATGTATATGAAGCTGGAAATCCGAGCAGTAATGAGGCATTTGTGGCCACAGAAAATCTAACATGTAGATGTCCATCGACAGCTTGTGGCTGTGTATAGCTCGGGTGTTCTCTTAGTGTAACATGTGAGAAAATGGTGTTATGAGTTTAAAAATAGTCGTGTGAATCTAATGGATGAGGAATTCCATCTACGGCTATGGGTGGCCTCACTCACCATAAAGTCCAGACCTGGCGCGGTCGGATTTTCTCTTGTTTGGAAGCCGAAGAAGTATATCCGAATATGACGCTGTCAAAGAGAAAGTCACAAAGTGGCTTCAGGAGCAGGAAGCCACTTTCTATTGGCAGAGCTTCGAAAAGTTGATCGATCATTATGATATGTGTCAACAACTCTGGTGACTACGTGGAAAACAAATGCACGTATGTTGCTGAAGGGGAGGATATTCTTCTACATTGTCTCCAGTGTAATTTGTTGTCCTTCAGAGAAATGATAGAAAGGAACTTTACTTTCTGACTTAACATCGTGTTTTCACCATTAAAGCACACTTTTTTAAGACCTTTCAGATTGCTTCCTATAAAATTTAGACAATGGCTACATCATTCTATATATTATATTTTCCACTATCAATAGAAACTCTAACAAGTAAACTACTGATAAAATTAACTTCTTAATGCCTTTTGTGTTTTCAGTACCTACTGGGTTTTGTCGGAGTGTTACAATGAACTGATGGGAAAAGCATGTGGAAATAATACTGTGAACGTAGTCAAGGATATGTCTTCAGCATTAGACAACTTGTTCAGAGATGCCTGTGATAAAGGGAAAATGCCTTCCTTGCATGTGGTAACCAAACGAAGCCTTCATGCAGATCTCTTTAACCTGTTTTAAACTTTGTTAAAGGAAACAACAACTGACAACCAAGTTCTTCCATTGTAAATTTATACACTTGTTATTCGTTTACTCTATCAGGTCATCTAGTATCCTCTATATCATTTTCGAAAAAAGAAAGTGATAAAATGTAACATTTTTAAACGTAATTTGTAAAAAAGATTTTTAAATGTAAAAAATTTGTAAAAAAGATTTTAAATAACAATATGAGCGCAGTGCATGACCAAAATCTACTTTCTACATTTGTAAAGAGGAGAAACATGTAAATGGATATATACAGTATACCCTAGGAGAAAAAAGGAATACACTCCATGCAGCCCATTCTGGCAATGATTAATAAAGTTTATTACTCTAAAAAGTGTCTAATATTTTTAGATTAGAGTTTAAATATTCCTTTTATTATGTTAGCTCGTTTCGAAAAAAATAAAGAGCTAATGTCTTTACTTTGTCGTCTGTCTGTTTTTAGACATTAAACAAGTTTCGTTCCCAGAGATAAACTGAAACACTGTGTAAATAATACGTTTCGCATTTTCCGAATCTTTCAACAGCTTTAATTGGTCTTTTAGTCTTCACTAACTTTCACTCCTAATTTACTAACTTTCACTCCTAATTTTCATTCATATGATGTCATAAGCTTCATATTTCGCCGAAAATGCAAATAGGAAATGTAAAGAAATTGGCACTGGATTTTTTTTCCCTTCAATTTTATATGTATTTCTAATATTTAACATGGTCTTTGCATCCATGATTTAACATTAGGTGTCAACTGTAAATGTAACTGCAGAATTACATTACAATTACCATTAGAATGGTACTTCCATATTTTAAAGGTTCATCCTAAAAAATATAACATATACAATGGAAGAAAACGCGAATGAAATTATAGTGAAAACGTCCAATTACAGATGCGCTTATTGTCCTTTGGAATTCCCATGACAGGGACGGGATTAGCTCATTCGATATCAAGTGAGGCTCATAATCTGCAGTTCCCAGGTTCCAATTCTAAATGTGTTGAGAATTTTAGCCTATAATTCCGTCTCTGCCTTTAGTGAGAAAAAGGATGCCAATGGGCTTGGAAAGGCCATTATCCATCGGATGGGACATTAAGCCACGATAATTGTTGGATGGACATTAAGCCACGATAATTGTTGGATGGACATTAAGCTACGTTAAGCCGTGACTCCGTATGAAAGAGAGCCAAACCCTGTGTACGTTAAAAACACGATAGTGTCCTTGACGCGAGGTTTCCATCTGCGACTGGCTATCCAGTGGATCCTTTCCTCCAGTCTTCTCTGAACCTTTGGAGTCCTCGTGAGCTGGTTATTTAGCCCATTGTGTGCACGAAAGTGCTGCTTAGAAATAAAACAACACAACTTCAGACATTTTGTTTTCTTAGCAGCACAACGAAATACAATTGGCAAATTGTTTTTCTTTCTATGCACCTGGATTATTCATTTCAGACGAGAGGAAAAGTGCTGATGCTGAAGAACACATTCCTAGAAATTCGAAAATTCATCCTATAGCATGTATATAGGTGTAGGCTTAAGATAAAAGTATTAACAACTGCTCTCTTTTTCAACCTTTGTTGCTGTCCAATGATAAAAAAGTCTTCTTTTAAAATATTTTATCAACTGAAGAAATCCATGCGTAATAACAGCAGAAGAACTATGAAATTGCATTATTGCCTGCCATTATCTTTTCCATGTAGATGGAGTGGCAAGAGGGGGAATTGCCCCCACCCTATAAAAAATTGATCCAGAAATTAATTTATGTTGACTAGTACATATGTGTATAAACGATCTTAACGAACTAACTAAACGAACTTAATTAAAGTATACTCTATCTCTCTGTTATAACCCGCCATTTTTTTGTTATGAGTAAAACCGATTCTAATTTTGAAGATGCATTTTGTACACATAATATTAGGAGTACTCAGAAGCCCTACGCGTACACTGAAGGGTTAAGTTTTTAAAAAACAAAAAAGCCCTGATAATCGTACATGTGAAAGATATCAAATAGCTTCTATTACAAGAATGGGACGGGGGTGGCTCAGTCGGTAGCGCGCCAGGCTCGTAATCTGTAGTTCCCAGGTTCGAGTCCCAGCTGGGTCAGCGTTGAGATTTATCTCCGCAAAATTTCCCTCCCTGCCCACGGTCAGTAGGGGACACCGATGAGCTTGGAAAGGCCGCCGTCCGTCGGATGGGACGTTAAGCCGTGGCCCCGTGTGCGGGAGAGCCATACGCTGTGCACGTTAAAGAACACGTTGGATGGCCTTGACGGGAGGCTACCATCTGTCTCCCAACAGCTGTTCCAGTGGGTCCCCTCCCCCAACCTTCTCTGAGCCTTCGGGGTCCATGTGACCTGGCCATTTAGCCCATGGTGTGCAAAAAAGTGCCGCTCAGAGGTAAAACAATCCAACAATCCAAATTCTATTACAAGAAAACTTTTCTGACTGACATGAAATACCTCTCAGGAAAACCAACAATCTGAAGATAACATTGTGCATTTGCCTCTTATCGAAATGTATGATACTTCATTCCCTAACTTCCGCTATGACATAGAAGCGATAACGGAAATCGTTCTTCGAAGAATCAATTGCATTTGACACGCATTTACTTGCAAACCTTTTTACATTTAACATTAGGTGTCGCATTTACTTGCAAACTTTTTTTACATTTAACATTAGGTGTCGCATTTACTTGTACTATATTTAGTGTACGCATTTACTTGCAAACTTTTTTTACATTTAACATTAGGTGTCGCATTTACTTGTACTATATTTAGTGTACGCATTTACTTGCAAACTTTTTTACCTTTAACATTAGGTGTCAACTGTTTCTCAACAGCCAGTGATAATAATGGTAAGGTTTTCAAAATTTGCGATCATTGTTGCAATAGGATGTTATTCGTCTGAAAACATCCCTGACCTATGCACACACCGAAGATGCAATACGTTTTCCTTGTTCACAATTTTTTGTATTCCCTGTTTCGTTTCTATTGTATAGAATAATCAGAGAAAGATTAAAGGACTCGCAGTTTGAATACAGATATTAACCACCTTCAGCTGTTAACAGGTAACGGGAATAGCATTGCACTTATTATCAGTTCTCAGATATTACGATACAAAGTTCTGAAATCCTCTAGAGTTCCTCCTGGTGGATAGGGATATTTCACAAGATATAAGCACCAATGAGCATCTGAGTGTTCTTGTTTCTGCCCTGATCTCGTTTCAAGTCCAGCCACTATGAAGGTGCTGTATACTCTGTTTCTTGCACTGGGAGGTAAGAAATTTGTACACTTCATAATGAAACATTTTTTGTCAAATGTGCAGAAAACATTATTTCTGAAAAATGTACACTCAGATGTCATTGAATTATAATCTACTTTATTTTTATTCACGTTATGTCGGGGCGGGGGTGGCTCAGTCGGTAGCGCGCCAGGCTCGTAATCTGTAGTTCCCAGGTTCGAGTCCCAGCTGAGTCAGCGTTGAGACTTATCTCCGCAAAACTCCCCGCCTTGCCCACGGTCAGTAGGGGACACCGATGGGCTTGGAAAGGCCGTCGTCCGTCGGATGGGACGTTAAGCTGTGGCCCCGTGTACGGGAGAGCCATACTCTGTGCACATTAAAGAACACGCTGGATGGCCTTGACGGGAGGCTACCATCTGTCTCCCAACAGCTGTTCCAGTGGGTCCCCTCCCCCAACCTTCTCTGAGCCTTCGGGGTCCATGTGACCTGGCCATTTAGCCCATGGTGTGCAAAAAAGTGCCGCTCAGAGGTAAAATAACCCAACTCATGTTATGTCTTAGAAAGGTTAACTTCTTAACCTTTCTAACTTCGAACTTTCTTTCTTCGTTAGAAGGCTAACTTCGAAGCTGTATAACATCTGAAATAAGCGTTTTATGAAAAAATGTGACTTAGACTTGATTGAGATCTATCGTGCCAAAATATCGATATCAATGATATTCGTGTATTCAAAGAGTTGTGAAAGTTTGAATATTTAACTGCAATAACGTAAGTCTTAAGAAAAATTTACAAATATCGGAAAAATTATTTGCAGAAACTATTTAAATATACACTTATTGTATTAAATGGTTTGAAATTATGCCTCTTGTTAAAATTATAATTAACCTCTGAGTTAAATTCTAATATTTGGCATTAGAATTTTATTCAAACTTCCATAACTCTAAAACTAAAGCGAATATTGTTGAAAATCGAGATTTAGACAGATATCTTTAATTTATCTTCAGTGAGAAGTTCTTTTAGAAGTTATAGAGCTTCAAAGTGAGCTTCCACTGCCATAACATAGGTGGGACGGGGTCATAATTCAATAACCACTAAGTGTATATAAATATAAAAACAACGTCTCGCTAATGTGCTATGTTCGTTTTCAAAGAGAATTTTTTTTTATTTTCCCACTACAGCGCCCTCTAACAGTGGGTTGGGTTGTTTTACCTCTGAGCGGCACTTTTTTGCACACCATGGGCTAAATGGCCAGGTCACATGGACCCCGAAGGCTCAGATAAGGTTGGGGGACGGGACCCACTGGAACAGCTGTCGGGAGACAGATGGTAGTCTTCCGTCAAGGCCATCCAGCGTGTTCTTTAACGTGCACAGGGTATGGCTCTCCCGCACACGGGACCACGGCTTAACGTCCCATCCGACGGACGGCGGCCTTTCCAAGCCCATCGGTGTCCCCTACTGACCGTGGGCAGGGAGGGGAATTTTGCAGAGATAAATCTCAACGCTGACCCAGCTGGGACTCGAACCTGGGAACTACACATTACGAGCC
Source organism: Ryuthela nishihirai (assembly GCA_038380435.1). Classification (NCBI taxonomy): domain Eukaryota; kingdom Metazoa; phylum Arthropoda; class Arachnida; order Araneae; family Heptathelidae; genus Ryuthela; species Ryuthela nishihirai. The sequence goes on from JAWZYU010000020.1 coordinate 52,397,327, forward strand.
TGGCGCGCTACCGACTGAGCCACCCCACCCCCACCCCTCTAACAGTGGAGTTAGAACTAATGGGTGATTGGGGAAATTCGAATAGTGACATTTTATTAGTACCTATGCAACTTAAGAAGAACTTTCCCTGTACATTTTTTAAAATTTCGTTTTTGCACCCTCAGGAAAAAAAGAAAGTCGCTGCTGTTAGTGTAAAACCTTTGATCACCACATTCTATAATCAAAATTTCCGAAATTCGAACATAAACAGATTATTTGACAATATTCGTTTAACGTTTTGCCATTTTTGCAGCTTTTCTCACAGTTAGAAGGTAATACTCATAGTAAACTTTGTGATAAATTATCACATACTGCTCACACTTACTGGTAATTTCTGCTGGGACTCCTGAATGCAAAATGTAAAATCTACATCAATATTTTTTTAACTTAAGTAAATTCCGAAAAAATTCCAAAAAAATGAAAACAATTTAAACAAAAAGGATAAGTCCATTCTTGAGAGGAAGGGAGGGCAATGTGCTTAAATGGAAGTAGGTTGCAACAACACCTCCTACAACAGAAGGCCCGTGGACCAAGTTATGACGTCAGCATATGTAACCCTGTAATGTAGATGATTCTTATATATTTTTCTTTCTATTATTATCAGTGATGAACTTTTATAATAAAAAAATAAATAAATTCTCCTTGAGGCAGCTGCTTGTCAGTTTATATGCCATAGTAGAAGGTCTGTGAGGATGGCAGGCCCTCAGCAGAAAAACAAACATGCCTTACCCAGGAATCGAACCCAGGTCCCGTAGATCACTAACCAAGCGCTCTAACCACTCGGCCACGGGATATTTGCCCAGGGATCAATCATATCCGACTGCCATTGAGAAAGAAGTGCCTCCCACCACTCGTAAAGTTATGCCTCTGGTAAGAGCAGGAAAATTTGATGTATGTAGTACAGTCGTTCAAAAAAGTATCCGAACACTACGGTTGATTACAGAATTCAGAAAAAATATCTGGCAACGATTTTTTTTAGAAATTAGTGACCTGGCAATTTTCATGTCACATATCCTTCATGTCAGATCACTAATTTCTAAACGAAGACACGTGACGTGTCTTCGTGCCTTCGTGTCACGTGACACGAAGATTGCCAGATAACTAATTTCTAAAAAAATCGTTGCCAGATATTTTTTCTGAATTCTGTAATCAACCGTAGTGTTCGGATACTTTTTTGAGCGACTGTACAACACTGTAAACGGTTGGTATACATTTTATGGATATACACAGTCGTATCAGAATAATATGACCACCTACCTATACATATACTATGGTAGGTGGTCATATTATTCTGATACGGCTGTGTATATCTTATTTATTCTGTTAAGAGCAAGGTATAAAAAATATCACTAACACGGATCAAAACATGTAAAAAAACATGAGATACAAATTCTCAATATACGTTTACAATATATTGCTGAATGATTAGCAGTTGGATTGTTCTACCTCTGACTGGCACTTTTTTTCACACAATGGTTTAAATGGCTAGATCACAAGGACCCCGATGGCTCAGAGAAGGTTGGTGGAGAGGACCTACTGGACAGCTGTTAGGAGACAGATGGTAGCCTCCCGTCAAGGCCATCCAGCGTGTTCTTTAACGTGCACAGGTTATGGCTCTCCCGCACACGGGACCACTGCTTAATGTTCCATCTTACAGACGGCGACCTTTCCAAGTCCATCGGTGCTCCCTATTGATAGTCGGATGGCGGCGAGTTTTGCGGAGATAAATCTTAATGCTGGCCCAGATGGGAACCTGGGAACTGTAGATTACGAGTCTGGCGCGCTACCAACTGAGCAACCCCAGTCCCTGGAGGGGGAGGAGATCGATTGTAATGATATTTATGCCAAATGAAAGCTTGCGACGTGGGTAATGACATCTACTGTGCATTTTAGAAAGTTTTAGACCCGAGCAACTCTGGATCTGAAAAGCATGGTAGAAATACTTTGACGTTATACGTTATGAACCCGATCAACACCGGGTAAATATGCTGGCATTGTATATAAAGATGTGAGCCGATCCTTCGTAGTGCGAGATCTCTGAAAATATTGGTGGTAGGATGATGATTCTTGCGCCACTTCTTTGTCGCAGATCGGACCATAGTTTAAGATTTTCAAAAGCGTTCACACATCGGAATCCAGGAGAGATTTTTTTTTATTCTGGGAAAATGTCGCGACGACGTAACTCTTCGCAGGTTTCAATCGTAAAAGGCCAAACAGTATCACGCACTGTTTTTTGACTGTTAAAAAGTTGCTACTTTTTTAGCAAATTTGGATACCCTGTAATTCCCCAAATCTTTTACTGACCAGAGGATCGTGCCTAGCCAATTCTGTGTCGTATGAGCTACCTCCGACCCCGAGTGGTTAGTAGTTGCGAGGTTTTAAAAAGGGTTGTTTAACCTCTGAGTGGTACTTTTTTTGCATACAATGTGCTAAAATAGCTAGGTCACAAGGACCCCAAGGACTCAAAGAAGGTTGAGGGGGGGGGGTATCCTTTCTATAGTTGTTGGGAGGCAGATGGTGGCCTCCCGTGAAGGCAATCCAGCTTTTTTTTTTTTGCTGTGCATAGTATATGGTTCGCCCACACACGGAACGTCCTATCTCACGGATGGAGGACTTTAGAAGCATCGGTGTCCCTACACCGAGGGTAGGATGGGGATTTTGTGGTGATAAATCACAACGCTACCCCAGGTGGGACTCGAACCAGGGAAATACAGATCCCCCTTCGCCCGATTTGGAAAGGGACAGCGAAAGATTTGCAATGTGGTTAACAGCACAGAGGAAGAAAACTACACACAAGACATATAAGAGATGTATATATATATATGCAATTCTAATTAGTTGAAAAATACATTAATAATAAACGAAAGTTTTTATTCTATCTCTTTCATCCGCAGGTCTTAGTTTGTCAGTCTCATCTCCAACATGCAATGAGCTAGACTTATTAGAATGCACAAATCTTGTCAATTCTGATGCTATTGGCAAACAGTTCAAATGGGTGCAGACAAACGAGAACATTTTTCAATATATCATCAGAACAATGGATAAATATTGCACGTAAGTTAATGCATTCTTCATTTTTTTGTATTTAACATTCTGTGGTGTTTAAAGTCTTCCATTAAATCAATGCTGTTTTCAAAGGAAGCTTATTTTAATGCTATTCATTTGACCTCCCTTGGCCTTTAAAGTGAGAGATTAATTTAAATTTTTTTTCAGCACAAGATTAATAGACGGGAAGAAACATATTCTGAGGTACATTAATAACAGAATCGGACATGCTATCACATAAAAAAAACAAAAATCGTCTGTTCTGAAATATGTTCAAAGGAGCGATTCGTTAATTTAGGAGAAAAAAATGAAAACTTGCAGGAAAGTTTTTTTTTAGGAATTGCAGCTTCGTTCGACACTTTAAGAGTTCTAATATCATTTCGAAAAGTTACTAAAAGTTTTCACTCTTGTTTTCCAGCATGCTTCAAACATCGTTAAATAAATAAAGTTAGAGTAAAAATTCCGAAACTCGTTAAATTGCGAAATACATTGCCCTACTAAATATGAGAGAATTACCATGCTTATAGGAATGGAAATCTGATTTCGAAGGTCTATAACTTCTAAAATAAACCCTTAATGGGAAATGTCACTGAAGGTAAATTAAAGATGATCCTCCCACAACTCCAAATTAGAATTTCAAAAGAGAATAAAATTACAGTTGTATTATCATTTGCTCATTACTTTTTCCTATTATAGACGTGACTGTTTTGCCACGACTCTTCGATACTAACTGCAAATAACCCCATATTATATGTAATAAATAATACAGATGTGATTTGTACTAAGAATTATTATTTCTTTTCCTTCTAGAGTGACCGAGCCGGTTATAGATTGTTCTATGGAATATTTAAATAAATGTCCTGATGAAGATTTAGGCAGTTTAGGTGCATTCCTGAAAGAAAAGCAGGATATGGTGCAACAGGTTTGCAAAAAAGACTCTGCAAAAAGACAAGGTAATATAGAAAACCTGAGAGCTTTCCCAATTTTTTTTGCAATATTGGCATAATGAAATTTAGAAAATATCTTAGTTGGGTTGTTTTATCTCTGACTCTTTTTATGCATACTATGGGATAATGACCAGGTCACAACAGGGTTGGGAGCAGATTCGAGGAAGGGGTGGGGCAGTAACAAACAGATGGAAGACTCCTGTCAAAGCATTCTATCATGATCTTTAACGTGTAACACGGAACGACAGCTTAACGCCTATTGGATGAACGCCCGCATTTCCAAGGCCATTAGTGTCCATTTTCTCACCCAGGGTAGGTGTTAGCACATAAAACCCTCAACACCTGCACAGTTGGGAATCGAACCTGGCGCGCTCCCAATAGAGCCAAACCCTCGCCTTGAATATATCTAAAGAACACAAGTTATTATTATGAAGTGAACAAAGGACAAAAACCTTTAAATATTTTTTTTATGTGTAAATCATTAATAAAAAGTAATATTTTTATATTGAAAAATCCCAGAGGAATAGCTTAAACGAAAATATTGCAGATACTATACAAAAATTCATGAAAAAACTAAGCTGGATGGTAATTTATTTTATCATTCGAAAACAACCATAAAGATTCGAAACATAACAGTATTTGTCATTGACCTCCTTCCCCTACCTCTCCAGATCTTGTGTATGAAATCACATGTCTAAGTTATACAATGAAACTGTTGATAAGTGGTGTTATAACTGGGGTAAATAAACAGGTAATATTATAGTTGCTAAAAATGAAGAATACGTAATGTTACGAATTAAAATGGATGAGCACTGAGCGTGAATTCAAGTAAATAATTTTATCACAAAATTGCAAAACATTGCAATTTATTACAAAAGCATGAATGAAATTATTTATATATAAAAAATAAATAAATACCCGTCAAGCAGCTGCTTGCCACAGAGGTCTGACAGGAGCCTGTCAGTTTATATGCCACAATAGAAGATCTGAGAGGATGGCAGGACCTCAGCAGAAAACAACACGAACATCCTGCCTTACCCGGGGCTCGAACCCAGGTCCCGTAGATCTGTAGCCAAGCGCGCTAACCACTCGGCCACGGGACGGCTTGAAATTATTTATAAACAAATTAAATACTATCGTACATAAAGTAATAATTTTTTCCTACAGAACAGTTCTATTCTATTTCTTCCTACAGAACTCTGTCTATTCGGTTAACGTTTTCCTCTTCATTTTGATTGACATGACATTTAGATACCTTCACTTCACACGTAAATCATTCTAATTTTTTTCGTTAATTCACTAGTAGGTTTTACACTAATAAAACTAATTAACCTCCCGCGCACTCACCATATAAAATACTTTATCGGTGTATTATTTTTATACACTTATCGAGTATAAACTACAACTAACTGTGTCCCGTTTCACATATCCACAACTCCAACATAATCTTTCTTATTTTTCAATTGGGTCATTCGTTCCAATTCAATGATTACGTAATTCTCACGCAGAAGCATACGCGAGCGTTAATGACACGTTTATTATAAATTCACTGTAGTTTAAATATATCTCCCCAATATATTTTAATAAATCTTGGGGCGATGTATTTAACAATTATACAAAAATTATTGAAATTGTTCAAAATCATGTTTTCAGGTATATTTTAAAGCAAAAAAAGAAGGGAAAATGTTAAGGAGAGTTATAGATATTTAGAATTTTGCAAATTATTTGCATAAATTCTTTGATACATTTAAATCTTTATGGTTATTTTCCAATGATTTTACCATTGTAAATCAAATGACCTCCCGACTTCTTGGAAGTTTTTCTGTCCGTACGAGATTATCTGTAAACGTTATAAACTGAAGTATCGGTTACGAAAAATATTTTTACTAAGCATTATGTTTTCTTGGTTTACAGACTGCATATGCTCCAAATTTTCTTAAGCTTATACATGATGTTAAATAATATTCCTTTACTTTAAGAAATTAAATCATTTATGATTTCAAAGTGAAAGACTACTAAAATGCTTTTTATGTTTATCTTAGGAATGATAAATGCATAAAACTGAGAGGCGGGGGTGGCTCAGTCGGTAGCGCGGCAGGCTCGTAATCTGCTAGTTCCCAGGTTCGAGTCCCAGCTGGGTCAGCGTTGAGATTTATCTCCGCAAAATTCTCCGCCCTGTCCACGGTCAGTAGGGGAAACCGATGGGCTTGGAAAGGCAGCAGTCCGCTGGATGGGACGTTAAGCCGTGACCACGTGTGCGGGAGAGCCATATCCTGTGCACGTTAAAGAACACGCTTGATGGTCTTGAAGGGAGGCTACCATTTGTCTCCCAACCACTGTTCCAGTGGGTCCCCTCTCCTAACCATCTCTGAGCCTTCTAGGGTCCATGCGATCCTGGCCATTTGGCCCATGGTGGGCAAAAAAGTGCCGCTCAGAGGTAAAACAACCCATAAAGCTTAGAACTGAGGACGACTCCACTAATAACGTAAAATTTTCATGTTTAAATGCAGTCACTTTTATTAAAATGCTAAAGTTATTATCCGACAGACGAGTAATAACTCAAGTGCGTTTTGAATATCTCAATGACTCAGAATTTGTGTAAATGTAAATGCTGATGTATTTTTTTCAGTTTGTAAAAACAAAAATTGTTTTTATACGAAACTTAATTTTTCTTCTCCTTTTAGAGTTTTTGGAGTACATCGATTGCCTTAGCATAAACCAGGAAGATATTCTCAACGAATGTGAACACAACCTATCAGGCATACCTGAAAATAATTCGACGAATACTTGCGAGTAAGTAGTTTGCTATGAGTAGAGATTGCAGATCTCCATAAGAGTGAAATTGCAAACATTCTCATCATAAACAAAATAATGAAATCAGAATACATAATAAAACATTTTATGACACTTTAAAGTCCTATTGGAATACCACACTTGTTTTAGCAGTGATTTATTCAAGAAAATATCAAAAATATTCACTTGGTATTTAAAGCCTTTTCTTAAACAAAAATCAACAGTTTTTTTTTACAATAAGAAGTACAGTACCATTCAATTTCCTAAACTAATGGCATCGTTTTGAGCAGCGGTTCCGAATCAGTGTCATTTGCTTTATTTTTAACTGAAAATATTATTTACTTTTCATTACAAATTCACTACAAATGAGAGAAGTTTATGTTCGCCATTGTGGTTATTGAAATATTACATTAATATTTCTAAATCTGAAAATTTGTATATGGAATAAATATCACGAAATATGGAAAGAAAATGATTTTAGTTTGTAGCAGGCCCGGATCAAGGAAAAAAAAATAAATACATATATTGAAGGGGATGGGGAAGGTTAAGATCAAACTGCAATGCCATTCCAGTTCAAAATATTTTCTTCTGATATACATTAGTCTTTAAAAAGATTTCTTGAAAAATACATGCAATATTTATGAATTTTAAATATATTTTCGCACCAGTTATCGCTATTAACCATTCTCAAGATGGCGACCATGACTGCTTGGGCCTCTATATCCTCTTAATCCGGCCCTCGTTTGCAGGATACTGTTTTGAAATTGTAGAATGTATTACAACTTCTTTAAAATGTAGTTTAGACGCGTGACTTACTGGCGCCAATAACTGGTTAGGGAACTACCGGATCAATGTAAACATGAAGTGATTGAAGTTCGAAAGTCCCAACTTATTGGCGCCAATTGAACTGGCATCAGTAATCCATTCCAGTCTAAATCAGCCTTCATCATCATCATCATCATCATCATCATCATCATCATCATCATCATCATCATCATCATCATCATCCTCAAGCAGCCAAGGGCTACAGAGGTCCAACCAGACTGTGTAGTTTAATTCTCCAAGCATATCTGTCATGTGCTACATCTGCTGCATCCGGCCACTGCACATCAATTTTAATAAGGTCCTGTTTGAAATTGTCTGCCCACCGCATCCTATGTCTTCCCCTCTTTTTGAGGCCTTTAGGCACACTGTTCATAACCCTATTCGCCAATCTATAGTTATCCATAGGGCAACATGGCTAAACCAGCGGAGTCTTTCTCTGCACAATATGCTGCTTAAAGGAGCTTGCAGACTCCTTTGTCTAACCTCATCATTAGTTACAAAGTTAAACCACCTAATACCCAAGATACTGCGTAAGCATCTAGAATTCCTGTTATCTTGTTTACACAGCGTCCAAGTTTCACTTACCAGAACTAACCCTAGAAAGAACCAAACTATTATTTATACAGTCTAATTTTAGTCTTTAGGTGTATACGCCTATTTCTCCACACTCTCCATAGATTCTTAAAAGTCCCGGCAGCAATCCCTATTCGTCTGTTAATCTCATGCCGCACATCACCATTATCTGTTACAAAGCTCCCAAGATAATTAAACTGTGACACCTGCTCAAGACTGCAACCATTCAGATTAACTGAATCACAGCCTGTCTGACCAATTTTCATCACTTTAGTTTTCTCTCTGTTTATAACCAAACCTACTCTACTACCAGTCTCATCAACAGCTCGAATGAAAGAGTTCATCTCATCAGCATCATTTGCCAAAAGGGCTAAATCATCAGCATAATCTAAATCAGAAATTTTCATATCTCCAGTCCATTTAAGGCCAAAATCTTTCCCTGAAGTGAATTTCGCATAACATAATCAATAACCAAGCTAAAGAGAAAAGGAGACAAAATGCACACTTGTCGAACACCAGAAGTAATGCTAAACCAATTGCTACAAGCCTTACCAACTCTCACTCATGACTCAGTGTTATTATAGAGAGCTTTCATTATGTTAACTTGTCAGGTATACCGTATGATCTCACAATCAACCACAAATTATGACGATCAACAGAGTCGAAAGCCTTTTTGAAATCAACAAAGCTAGCACCCAAAGGTTTCTGAAACTCTAAACATTTCTCAAGAATCTGCCTAACTGAAAATATCTGATCCACACATCCCCTACCACTTCTGAATCCACATTGCTCATCACGCAATTGCCTGTCAACCAGATTCTTAATTCTATTGGGCACAATCATGCAAAGAACTTTCCCTGGAACAGAGAGTAGGTTGATACCCCTATAGTTATCACAAGAACTGCGATCACCTTTTTTGAAAATAGGGATTATAATAGCTCTGGTAAAATTCTTAGGAACCATGCCTTTATCATAAAAGATATTCAAATTTTCAGTCATCCAAGTGGTAACTGAAACATTCCCAGCTATAAGCATTTCTGTAGTAATTTCACCTACCCCTGGGGATTTATGAAGTTTATGTTTAGAAATAGCCAAAATAACTTCAGATTGCGTTATAGGGCCAACATTAAAGCCACCAATGCATCTATCATCATTGCAAACAATGGGAGTAAAACTAGCCACATTGTTTAAAACATCACTGAAATGCTCAGCCCACCTAGCCATGACAGAATCCTCACCTTCTATAACCTTACCTGGTTTATCCTTCAATATCTGTATGCCTGTCCGTTTTCTACCACATAAAACATTAACTATCTAATACAGCTCTCTGCTGTTGTGCTGCCTAATTGCTTCCTCGGCTTTGTCAGCTAAATAATCAAGCAAAAGATTCTTATCAGCATCTAACTGATCCTTTACAAATTTATTAAGCTCTCTGTAATGCTTTCTATTAGGACTAGTAGGGTATTGATTAAGGACATTCCTGCACTTTCTTCTTTCTGAAATGAACTCAACTGCCTTTTCACTCAAATAATTCTGCCTCCTCTGTTCTTTTTACCTAAAAGAATACTGTTAGTTTACAAAAAAGCCTGTTTGAAAACCTAAAACAGTAAGTAAAAATCGTGAATGATAGATGATTACTCTTAAACAAGTGTTAATGGATATGACACTCTATTTATCAAAGCTTAAATTTTTTTACGGATACGTTCTTTATGATGATTCCAAGATTTATTTATTGACTTTTATTGCAAAATAAATTATTAAATTCTTTAGTATCGTTTTAGTGTCAATATAGTCTAAATATTTATGGATTATAAATAGTATTTCTCAAACTATCGAGAAAGTTTAAAAAACATTTTCTATATAACATTTGTGTTCAACGTTTGTAAAACACTAATATCTTTGCAGAATTCCCGTAAAATGAACTGATCAAAACTGAGTGCTAGAGCCATGTTCATGATAATAAATGAACAGTGTGATCTTTATATTAAAGATTAATAATTTTTCATCGGAACACAAACACGAGTGAGGTTTAATTTACTGATTCTAAGCAATGCATGATATTTGACTATAATTTTATGTAAATACTAGTTATTTTTATAATTTTTAAGTGAGGTAGTTTTAAACTGTAAAGTTTAAATGAGGTGTAGACTTTGAACTAATTTTTAAGTAAGGTTTGGTTTTTCGTTATAATTTTCATTGCTGCTTGCTATTTTTAAGTAAGATCAGGATTTTGGTTATACTTCCTAAACAAAGCTTGGATGTTCGTTAAATATATAATTCATAAAATACGTAAATCCTGGTTATTTGTTAAAATTTATAAGTAAGACCTGACTGATATATAATTTTTGAAGGCCTGATTTTTAATTAAATTTCTATGGCCTGGTTCTTAATTACAATTTTTAAGTAAGCCTTGGTTCTTGTTATAATTTTCAAATGGGGCCTTGCTTAGTTATAATTTCTAAAGGCCTGGTTACTAGTTAAAATTCTCAAGTAACACTGGCTCTTAGTTACAATTTTTAAATAAGTCCTGGTCAGCGTGACAGACTTGTAATCTTCTGTTCCAGGATTCAGTCCCAGCTGAGCTAGCTCTGAGATTTTAGCTACGTTAACTCCTATCCTGCCCTCGTTCAGAAAGGACTTTGGGACACCGTTGTGCATTGGAAATGCAGCCGTCCGTAGAATAGAATGTGAAGACATTGCCCTAGTGCACAGGAGAAACATACCCTGTGCATGTTAAAGAAAACTTTAGCCTTGAAAGAAGGCTTCTATCTCCCAACAGCTGTCCAGTGGGTTCCTTTCCCAACCTTCTCTCAGCCCTTCGGCACTTGGCCAATTACCTCATTGTGTGCAAAAATTACCGCTCATAAGTAAACCAAACAATTAAATAAGGTCTGACTTTTAACTCCTTAGTAAGGCCTATTTGTTAGATATAATTTCTAAGTGAAGCATCAGTAAGGCCTATTTGTTGTTTATAATTTTTAAATGAGACATAGTTGTTGCTTGTAATTTTAAAGTGCTGCCTAGATATAGATTCGAAAAGGAAGCCAAGTTATCCTTTTTTAAAGTTAGCCTTGAATGTGAAACATTTGGGATACACTAATGTAAAAAAATATGAAATTATTTTCCTTTGCAGGATATATTGGACACATTGCGAATGTCTTTACGAAACCGGAGGAAACGTATGTGGTAAAAATGCTGCATCTTTATTGAAGCTTCTTACAGGACCAGCAAATGCAATCATGAAAAGTCAGTGCAAGGCAGAAAACACTGAGTAATGTGGATAATTCAAAGCAGTGATTTTTAAACCATGTGTTCTTTTACGTGTACTTTTTTTTCATAATAAACTTTTTTTTCATACCTTGTCTTTTTTTATTGCGGTTTTCTGTACTGTGTTCTGAATTATTTTCATTAAATCAGCTAGTTGCAATTATAGTATCTATAATTTGCTTTCGAAAACTGAAACATGGTTAGTGTGAATCACATTTTTAGAGTTATTAAAATACTAGTAGATTTATTCGGCGTTTCTCGGGCAGAAATTTCTGAATTGTACAGTAGATGGCACTCCCCACATCGCAAGCTTTCATTTGGCATAAATATCATTATAATAGATCTCCTCCTCCTCCGGGCCGTATGGGGAGGGGGTGGCTCAGTCGGTAGCGCTCCAGGCTCGTAATCTGTAGTTCCCAGGTTAGAGTCCCAGCTGGGTCAGCGTTGAGATTTATCTCCGCAAAATTCCCCGCCCTGCCCACGGTCAGTAGGGGACACCGATGGGCTTGGAAAGGCCGCCGTCCGTCGGATGGGACGTTAAGCCTGGCCCCGTGTGCGGGAGAGCCATACCCTGTGCACGTTAAAGAACACGCTGGATGGATTTGACGGAAGACTACCATCTGTCTCCCAATAGCTGTTCCAGTGGGTCCCCTTCCCCAACCTTCTTTGAGCCTTCGGGGTCCATGTGACCTGGCCATTTTGCCCATGGTGTGCAAAAAAGTGCCGCTCAGAGGTAAAATAACCCAATCCTCCGGCCCGCGGGGGGGGGGGGGGGCTCAGTCAGTCGCGCGCCAGGCACGTAATACGTAGTCCCCAGTTTCGAGTCCAAGCTGGGTGAACGTTGAGATTTCTCTCTGCAAAACTCCCCGCGCTGACCACGGTCAGAAGGGGACACTGATGGGCTTGGATAGGTAGCCGTCCGTCGGATTGGACGTTAAATCGTGGTCCTTGTGCGAGAGAGTCATACACTTCGTGCACGTTAAAGAACACACTGGCCATTTAGAGACAGACTTGGCTAGTAAAGACACACTTGGCCATTTAGCCCATTGTGTGCAAAAAAACTGCCTCTCAGAGGTAAAACAACCCTAACCGCTCCTCCGGTTAAAATTTTTTCTTTTTTTTTAGGGGTGGCCAATTTTACATCACACCTGATTTTTTGCAAAGTCACTCTGAATTTTGCCAACTTCCCCAAGATTTGCCAACTCTCCTAGATATTGCGAAGTTGCCGCGATTTTGCCAACACGCCATAATTTTACAGAAAAAAGATTGCAATTTTTACATCTCACCTGAATTTTGTCAACTCTCCACGATTTTGCCAAGTCACTCCGAATTTTGCCACAACTGCCCCTAGTTTTTCCAACTATCCCTAGATTTTGCCAACTGCCCCTAGTTTTTGCCAAATCCCTAAGTTTTGCCAACTCTCCTAGATTTTGTCAATTCGCCATAATTTTACAGAAAAAAATCCAAATTTTTACATCTCATCTGAATTTTGCCAACTCCCCACGATTTTGCCAAATCACTCCGAATTTTGTCAACTCCCCAAGATTTTGTCAAGTCACTCCGAATTTTGCCAACTCCCCAAGATTTTACCAAGTCACTCCGAATTTTGCCAACTCCCTAAGATTTTGCCAAGTTGTCCCGATTTTGCCAACTCACCTGTATTTTTCTAAGTGGCTTCGAAATTTGCTAACTGCTCTAAATTTTGCCGTCTCTCCATTTTCCAAACTGCTTTAGATTTGCCAAGTTGCCTCGATTTTCACAACTCCCCTTAATTTTCCAAAAAAAAATTACAAATTTTCACAACTCAACTAGATTTTACGAAGTCGCTTCGAATTTTGCCAACTCCGAGTTACTTTGGGGGAAGCCTCTCCCCCATCCCCCCCCCCAAGGCTACGCCCCTGCCTGTGGTGCATAAAAAATGTAAAGGTACTATAGAATTATTATTATTAAACAAAATTATTTGCTACTTAACATCATATTTTAAACATTTATTAATTATTTGTATATACTTTTATTATTTTTCAAATTAAGTTTATGATTTTAACTTCCGATACGAATTTGGGTTTTAAAGCTTTTCTTTCAATAAATAATCTCGTGTTCCTCTCGTGCTTGAATAGAAGGACTTCAATATCCACGGAAGCTCGCGCTCTTGAGCCAGGAAACTAAACAATGTCATCAAGCGAAATCGGAAGGAAATTAGCTTGATGCATTCCTTCTTTCAAATTTACTGGTGGCAACAGATATTTTGAATAAATTTCAACCGTTAATGTTAAGTCTATGGGGATTTTGAGAAATTCACACCCGCCCACCCCAATTTCGGTTAATCCCAGCCGGTTCGCAAATGGCCCATATTCTTCCCCTAGTTGAAAGGAACGTTCAATGCAAAGTTTGAAGCCTCTAGTTCTTCTGGGAGCCGAGTGAAACAAACAAACTTCCTTCTTTATAATACAGTATTAGATATAAATAAGTTAAACATCAGGAAGGTGCTTGCCACAAAGGTATGACAGAAATCTGTCAGTTTAACCCTTAACAAACCAGTATGCTTTTATACCGTAACTGAGCAGATGTTAAAATAAAAAAATGTTTTAGAAAACTTTGGTAAGATAATTTGGGAGATAAAGCAAAGGGGATAATAAATTAGACAAAGTGATTTCACTATAAAATCTTTTGATTCTGTATGTAAATCAATTTGAAAATGTGTCCGTTGGACACTACTGAGTTGTTAAGGGTTAATATGCCATAGAGAAGATCTGTGAGGAAAGCGAGACCCCAGCAGAAGGGCAACACAAGATAGAAAACATCAATGACTTATCCGGGGCTGGAACTCGGGTCCCTTTGATCAGTAGCCAAGCATGCTAACCATAAACAAATAATGCAGTAATGGGAAAAATAATCAGTTAGGATGATTACGAAGTCATACGAAAATCAATTTACTCCCCTTTAAAATTTTTTGGTAATAGTAATGGTAAAATCGAAATATTAACAAGTCAAAATAACAAAAAATTACTTGGAATAATTAGTTGAAAAAAAACATTATTGGCTTTTTTTTTTCAATTAATTATTTCGAACGCTTCTTGTCTATAGGACTTTTTTATGTGAAATTGAAATTACTGACTATTGATACTGAATTACTAAATTATTGATATAACGCTGTGAGCGTTAGTGACTATTACCACCATCTAAGGTGGCGGCTTGGCTGCTCCATTCCCTGATAATAGATGGCGCCACTGGCGAATCATCAGCAATTGCGGAAATGCATATAATGTCCCTTTGTTGTTTGTACAACTTCTGATAGTCCAATGGTTAGGAAGCCCGACATACTTCTCCTGATAGTCCAATGGTTAGGAAGCCCGACATACTTCTTCTGATAGTCCAATGGTTAGGAAACCCAACATACTACTTCTGATAGTCCAATGGTTACGGTTGGGTTGTTTTACCTCTGAGCGGCACTTTTTTGCACACCATAGGCTAAATGGCCAGGTTACATGGACCCCGAAGGCTCAGAGAAGGTTGGGGGAGGGGACCCACTGGAAGGTTGGGGGCTTAACGTCCCATCCGACGGACGGCTGCCTTTCCAAGCCCATCGGCGTCCCCTACTGACCGTGGGCGGGGCGGGGAATTTTTGTGGAGATAAATCTCAACGCTGACCCAGCTGGGACTCGAACCTGGGAACTTCAGGTTACGAGCCTGAGCGCGCTACCGACTGAGCCATCCCCGCCCCTGCCAATGGTTAGGAAACCCAACATACTTCTTCTGATAGTCCAATGGTTAGGAAGCGCGACATACTTCTTCTGATAGTTCAATGGTTAGGAAGCCCGACATACTTCTCCTGATAGTCCAATGGTTAGGAAGCCCGACATACTTCTTTTGATAGTCCAATGGTTAGGAAGCCCGACATACTTCTTTTGATAGTCCAATGGTTAGGAAGCCCGACATACTTCTGGGAGGCGTGGGTTCGGGTCCAAATCAAGGCAATAATTATTTCAAGTGTTTCTTGCCTATAGGGCTTTTTCCTGTGATACTTTATTCCCCTATATCTGTATGACTTTTGTGTTATTTTTTACTATATGCTCATCTATGTTTCCTGCAGATAAACTATTAGCTTTGCGAGTCAAATGTATAAAATCTCTCTATATCTCCGTTATGTGAGATAATGAATATGAATAAATATATTTACTACTTATATATATATATATACCCCCTCAAGCAGCTGCTTGCCACAGAGGTCTGACAGGAGCCTGTCAGTTTATATGCCACAGTAGGAGATCTGAGAGGATGGCAGGACCTCAGCAGAAAAACGACACACACATCCATAGCCTAATTCCGGGGCTCGAACCCAGGTCCCTTAGATCAGTAGCCAAGCGTGCTAACCAATCGGCCACTCTGAACATAAAATTAGTTTTGCACATTTTAATTAAATAAATCGTATTTTTAATTTGATCTAAAATATACCTAAACAATAATCTATCATCTCTGACGAATATGGGATGTTCGTTTTAAAAGAGAAGTTTTTTTTTATTTTTCATCTTTTGCATTCTTTAATAGGGTTGGGTTGTTTTAACTCTGAGCGGCACTTTTTTGCACACCATGGGCGGGGTCCATGTGACCTGGCCATTTAGGCCAGGTCACATGGACCCCGAAGGCTCAGAGAACGTTGGGGGAGGGGACCCACTGGAACAGCTGTTGGAATACAGATGGTAGTCTCCCGTCAAGGCCATCCAGCGTGTTCTTTAACGTGCACAGGGTATGCCTGGGCCACGGCTTAACGTCCCATCCGACGGACGGCGGCCTTTCCAAGCCCATCAGTGTCACCTACTGACCGTGGGCAGCGCGGTCTTTAATTGGAATAACTCGAACTAATAATGGATGGTTGAGAAAGTGAAACAATAATATTTTATTAATACTTATATAATACAAAATATTTTTTCATTCATCCTTGATAAATGAAAAATTGCATGTTCACAATACCATGGAGATAAGAAGCAAATCTTTACTGTCAGTGAAAAATCATCATACCTTACCATCCCAGGTTTAAGGATTCTGGTGGATTTAAAAATATAAATTTATATACAACTCAAAAATAGTTTTCCATTTATCTAAAGCAAAAGTTTCGTTTTCCACCTCTTTGGGGTAAGGGAAGTAATTATTGTTCTTAATGCAAATCTCACGTTTTCTATATCAATTTCAAATTTTTACACTGTTAGAGGGAGCTATTAAAGTTAGTGTGAGATTTGGAAAATGTAAATCATACTATTTCATCAATATCAAATCGTAAAATAAATTTCAACTTATCTCCAAAAAACGTTGAATTTCTACAGATGAACAGAGAGGCAACAAAATGGAAACACTAGTCGTTTTTTTGAAAAAATGCTAAACTAGAAGGATAACATATCGCCCCTGGCGTGTATATATAATATCCAAAATACGTTGCTTATTGGCATTTATTTTCCCAATCAAAATCAAAAAAATTGATATATGAGAAACAAATGCATTTGTTCGTTCAAGATAAATTAATTTTTCAAAATATTGGTGTAAACCTTTAATAAGTTATACAGATAAACTATTGAAATGCTATTCGTAGGGAAAGAACAGAAAAATGACATAAGCAGACAAGCACATATCCGGAAAACAGATAGAAAAGTAATATAACGACGTTCCAGTTTACCACAGCCACTTGTTTTAACGACAGAAGTGGTAGAATGTCAGCGTCATAATTTGTAATTCAAAGATTCGAGACCCAATTATAACTGCCTTGAGATTTATCTTCACAAAACCACATCCTACCCTTAGCAAGAAAGGAGGCACCGAATGGCTTGGAAAGTGCGCCATCTGTCGCATGGGACGTTAAGTCGTTGCCCTGTGTGTAGGAAAGTCATATCCTGTGGACAATGAAACACATGCAGGATGGCCTTGACTGGAGGTTTCGATCTCTCTCCTACAAGCTGTTCAGTAAGTTCCCTTCCCAACTTTCCCTTAGCCCCTGTGGCTGGCAATTTAGCTCACTGTGTGCAAAACAATGCTGCTCAGAGGTGAAATAACTTGCCTCTCTTCCCACTAATTTTTGTTCTGGATTTGGGACTGATGGTTTACATTATTTCTGAATAAAATTAATTTTTTTTTAATTTTGTGATTCGTGCTTCACACGCAGTTGTATTTTATTTGTTCAAGGATACTGCACACTATCTATTGAGGTATAAAAAGCGATTTCATGCCACACAGAAATGCAATAATATCAGCTATTTTCTGTTATCAAGTTGCAGCTGATTTTTTCTCGAATGCGTGAGAGCTGGATAGGCAGACTCAGCTGATTTTTTCTCGAATGCGTGAGAGCTAGATAGGCAGACGCAGCTGCTTTTACGATTTCTTCCGATATCAAATTATTTACAAAGTTTCCGTTGCAAGAGTGAAAAGAAATCAAGCTGGTACATAATTTCATATAAAAGGAACAAGAAGACTACTACATTTCTAGCCACTTTTCAGTACACCGGCTTTACTCGAGTGCATTGACGTCACCATGTGGTTCTCCGTTTTCCTCGCTCTATCGGGTAAGTTTTAATGTCAATATTACTTGTATATATCAAAATATTCGTAAAAGTCGTTTCAATTTTAGGAGCTGCTTTATATGAATTAAAAACATCTTTTAAAGCGTTCGTTTAGTGTAACTAACTTTACAATATCGATTCTGCTACTGTTATATTCTAAGCTTCTACCAGTGGTGTTGTTTGGCTTGTTTTACATCTAAGCGGCCATTTTTTGCACACCATTGGTTAAAGGGCCAGGTTACAAGGACCCCGAAGGCTCAGAGAAGTTTGGGGGAAGGGACCTACTGGAACAGCTGTTGGGAGACAGATGGTAGCCTCCCGTCAAGGCCATCCAGTGTGCTCTTTAACGTGCACAAGGTATGGCTCTCCCGCACACGGACCACGGCTTAACGTCTCATCCAACGGACGGCGTCCTTTCGAAGCCCATCGGTTCCAAGCCCTACTGACCGTGGGCAGGCCGGGGAGTTTTACGGAGATAAATCTCAACGCTGACCCAGCTGGGACTCGAACCTGGGAACTACAGATTACGAGTCTGGCGCGCTACCACTGAGAACCCCCGCCCCTACTACGAGTTTAGTGCCAGCATTCATTCAGTCATGGATTTGCGCAGCGTTTTAGTATGATAATTGCAAGAGAATATATAATTCTTTCACTACTTACTACTTTATTCCTATACGTTTGAAAATGTTTTCTCCATAGCAAACAAATATTTTGTAATTTCATATTTAGCTGGGACTAGTACAAAAAGAAATTGCTATGTATCTGGTAGTATATAAAAATAAGCTTGGAATCGTTACTTTAGATTTTTGTAAGTACATGCCTTAAAATTCCTATTATTTTAGTGGGAGAATTTACCTTTTGCTTTGGTTAAGCTCACGATTTTCATTTTTTAAAGAAAACACGTCAAACATGCAAGTGCCTCAAAGCTAAAGTTAGATAATATAATAACAAGAACGCATATCGCCTCTAGCGCATTATAGGGATCTAGTTTTCAAAGAGAATGAAAATGTTCATTTGCCTACTTCTTAACTCCTTGTTTTAATTCGAGTTAGTGAGTGATGGGGGAAATGCAAATAGAATTTTATTAGTACTTATACAATATAAAAAACATTTTTTTTAATTCCTTCCGTTAAGTTGCTTTTCTCACATCTGTCTGAGAAAATGAGCAGTTTTTATACTCAGTAGAATATATCTTGACACCCTACCACCGAAATTTCTAATTTTTAACATAAACAGGTCTCTTGAAATATTCGTTAAAAGTTTCGCCTTTTCCATATTTATGAAATAATAATCTTACAATGTAAATTAAAATTATCTACGAAGTTGAAAAATGAGAGTTATATTTCTTCATATCTTTTTTCACGTAATTTTTAAATTTGTTTTCAGGTCTTGCCTATGCCATTTCTCAGCCGTCCTGTCCTCAACTAGATATAAGTCAATGCGCCAAACCTGAAGAATTAGCAAAACTTCGGATATTTCCAGAAAGTGAAGATGCTATGGATGAATATTGCGTGCAAGTTATATTTCAAATAACATTTTATTAAGCCGATTAAATACAAGTCAGATATTAATAAATATATTTAATTGTCGAATAAAGTCAATTACAAAGGTTGTTAAAATATTTGTTATCTAAGATCACCAGAATATCTATTACCAAAAAATCCCACCACCAGTCTTACTGCTTTTATTTACCTGGCACTGCCCATCAATATATAAAAAAAAAATGCTCTTCCTAATAAAACAAAAATAAACTGTATAATAGTATGCAGCTATTAGAACACAAATTCTTTTCTACTCTGGACAAGCGACGCTAAAACTTCACCTGTAGATATTAAATGAAAAGATAAACTTTTTAACTGGCCAGAATCAGAAACTTAAAATACGTGTTTATTGTTTTTATTTTTGGGGCAATTGGCTGCATGGTAGAAACAACTTTCTTTAAAATTCTTTTGAACAATATTATTCACATCATCTTTCCCTTAATAGTTTGAAAGATATACTGAATTTAAAGGAACTATCACTGTATATTTGGGTATAATTATAAGAGTGAATCATGATGTATTGCAATTACACCAGAATTTATTTGATTAGATCTGTGCATTTTAAAATACGACACATGTTAATCATATCACATCCCTCTCCCCTTATATCCTGTCAAACGTTTGGCGAAAATATTTCCATTGATAATGTTACTCTATTCATAACTTTCAAGATAGACGAAAGGATGGCAAAAACCCCAGAAATTTCAGATATCCGAAATGGTTTATTCCCGACCCACAACAATTAGGGACCGCATATCTTAACCCAAGACCGGAGGGTACAAGGGGTACCACCATAGTAAATTTGGAATCGATCCATCAATTACCCACGTAACAACAGGAAACCGAGGATTCCTGCCCCAAATTGCGAGGACATAAGACCAATGTATGTGCTCTGCTCCAACGAGGACATACAACAAGCCTACGTCCGTACAACCAGTCACCCAAACATTTCGGACGCTTTTCGAGGGATCACTCCCGATCCACGGCAGCTAGGAAGCCGATCCGCAACCCCAAAAGTGTCAGAATTAAGTAGGACCACCCCACCGAATTCGGGATCGATCGGTTCAGTAGCCGTATAACTACTGGGAAACTGCCAATTTCTACCTCTGATGAAGTAAGTTGTGTCCGCCCGCTCGTTCGTCCAGACGTTTGTCGCCAAATGTATGTCCATTGATAACTGTCCTTATCGATAACTTAATTCACAGCTTTCCACCTTTAACAAACTACTCGCAACATACGACTACAATGGAACCACCCAAAGGACCACCACACCAAATTCGGGACTGATCGCACAAGTACCCATGGAACCACAGGGAACAGAGGCTTTCTGACACCGATGACGTTACGCAGGTCTGCCCATTCGACTGCCCAACTTCCTGTCTGTTCATTTGCCAGGAATTAAAGCTATTATACAATATAATGACAAAAACATTTTCAAAATATTGGTATACATCCTAATGGAATATCCTTGCGGCCTCTAAAACTTAGGTTGTGGCACCAATTATTAAATTCTACTTTATGCATTGATGCTTTTTTTAAAATGCGCATTTTTTTTATTTTGAAAAAATCGTTCTTTCCTTAAAAAATATTAAATCTGAAATAAAATAGTATACTGCTAAATATAGTTTCATGTTATAGAAATGTGTTGTAAATACCGGGCCTTTTCAGTGCTAAATATGACTAAAAATGTAAAACTCGGCTGTCCGAGTCATAGAGAGATAAATTTGTACTCATCTCTTATGCAAATATTCTTAGGTTGATGACGGCCATTCCTAAATGCTTCAAAGATTATTTCGAGAGATGTCCCGATTCTTCCACGTTTGACTTGCGCTCACTTTTCGAAGAAAATTTAAAACAGGTAGAAAAGATGTGTACCAAAGGATCACCGACTCGTCAAAGTAAGATATTTTTATATAAACCTTTCTATCGCTTTCCTCACTGAGGACATTCATAAATCATTTTCTTACCAAATCTAGTTGAGCTACTGAATGCAGGTAAGTTCTGGTTGACACAAAATTTTAATATAACATGCATCAAAGTTTATATTCCGAGAAAATATTATGAATTTACAATTTCTACCTCCGTGGTGCAGTGGTATCGCTTTGCCACGTGGTGACACTGCAGCAGCTGTGGTCTGGGTTCGAATCCTGGTTGGTGGTAAGGTTGTTTGTGCTCTACTGTCATTGCAGACAAAAGCCTTCTAGGAAGAACTTCAAGGATTCTTCTCTGTCCTATATGTAAGGTATAAGAAAGTCTACAGCTGATCTAGTGATTAGCATACCTGACATGCAAACTAGCAAGTATGCCCCTATGTATGTGTGTGTACATTGTATGGGAATCCAAGACAAGCCCAAGAGAGCTTCTAGGTTATCTCCATCCATTGGGTAGGGGAGTACCTTATTTCGTTTAAAAGAATTTAGTATTTTATAAAGCAAAATCTTCCTTGCCTGCAGTTCCTAAATACTTCTCTGGATTTACTATTGTGGTTTGCGATCCGATTCCAGGAACATGATTCTGTGGAGTCTCTATGAAAATCACAGAATGATCCCTCTGGATCGGAGCATTTATTGGAAAAGCATTTAAACTTTTAATAACGTCAGTAACAAAGTATCACAGATGGCCTGCAATCATGGGACTCATAAATGGTTAACTGAAAAAATTGAGCTTCGCTATGTGTGTGATTCGAACCCATGCCTCCCAGTTATGTGCTGGGTGTGAAGTTTCAGCTAATGTGACTTATAAACTCCCCTGAATATTAATGGTTTCCAGCATAAGAGACAACTTGGTTGTCCTTTCCGTTATAGATGACGCCACAAGCGAATCCAATAAAAATTGGGAAAGTTTATAAGCCACATTAGATGAAGAAATAGTTAGCCACTGATAGTTTGGTGGTCAGAAACAGCCAGCATTTATCTGGGAGGTGTGGGTTTTAATGAAGTTTCTGTACGGAAATGTCCGAGAGCAGGGTGGTTGCACTTAATTAAATTACAGCACATAATATACGTACAACCTTTAATAATGTATATACAGTAATTTATGATAAAATGTAGTAGTCTGTCCTTTCACTAAGACTTTGCACTTAAAGAGAGCAACACCACAAGCTATCCTGACTAGGCATACACAATTCTTGGCGAAAATCTTTTGAGATCTGAACTTTTACCAAACAGAATCTGACACTTCCATTCCACGTACATCCAAGAACAAAGTCTTCTTCCTCTTGTTCAAGTGATAATTTTCTTCCCATAAGGGCCAATAGCACAGCAACATTCCAATCGAAGTTTATCTATCAAAGTGAAAGGTTAATGACCTTTAGAGTAGTGAAATATCACAAAAGATGTTATGTAGACATGGGAATCATGAACTAGTTGAAAACTTAGTTTTCCCTTGAGTGGGATTCGAATCCACACCTGCTAGTAACATGCCAGTAGTGCTAACCACTACACCATGAGCGTCTAAACCTTTTTTCAGCTAATGTGACTTATAGACTTCCCCGCATATTATTTCATTCACTCTTGGCATCATCTATATCGGGAAACTCACAGCAAAATTAACATTTTTTAGCTATTTCATAATGACCCTTTGTTTATCTTCTTATATTCAGAGATCACGAGACTTCTCAGCCTTTCTCTGGGTGGGAGACTCGCGATCATCTGACAATTAAATCTACGAAGGCCTCACTCGACCCTGGCAATACTTATGGACCCAAAACATTCAACTGATCACCAATTAAGAACGACTGCTCTATTGCTTTAAGACAGACTGGCTACACTGTTCTCGCTGTGGCCAGTATTCTCAGAAGGATTTGGTCACGTGTTCATTTGCTATTGCTCTATTAGGAAATGTTACCAGTTATAATATTCTCTATAGCCAATAACCCTCGATAACTTTTGACAAATCTGAACCTAATTGCTCAGGAACAAGCCACTACTAGTAAATGAGCACAGGAAAGAAATAATAATTTTAGACACACTAATAATCCTTCCTGACAGAGATAGTGCCAAGATGACTGTTGTTTTAAAGAGAGTGCCAAGTATCTTTTTAGTTTGTAGGGATTGTTTCACCTCTGAGAGGTACTATGGGTGGTCTTGAAGGGAGGCTTCCATCTGTCTCTTAACACCTGCCCAGTTGGTCCTCTTCACAAACCTTCTCTGAGCCCTTGAGGTCATTGTGATCTAGACATCTATCCAGTGGGTTAAATACTCCACAACCCATGGGGTAAATGGGCACTGGCACAATGACTTCAAAGGCTTAGAGAAAGCTGGAGAAGGGTTGGGTGGTTTTACCTATGAGCGGTATTTTTTTTTGCGCACAGTGGATTTAATGTAAAGTTTTCAAGGACTCCAAGGACTCAGAGATGGTTGGGGAGGATCTTCATTGGACAGTTGTTGGGAGATAGATGGTAGCCTCCCGTCAAGGCTATCCAGCGTGTTCTTTGACTTGCACAGGGTATGGGTCTCTCGTACATGGGGCCAGGACTTAATATTCTATCTGAAGGACGGTGGCCTTTCCAAGCACATCATTGTACCCTATTGACCATGAGCGGGTGGGAAGTTTTGCAGAGATAAATCTGAACGCTGTTCCAGCTGGGGCTCGAACCTGGGATCTGCAGATTACGAGCCTGGCGCGCTAGACTGAATTACCCCCGCACCACTGGGGAAGGGAACCCACTGAACAGCTGTCAGCAAGCAGATGAAAGCATCTCTTCAAGGACATCGAGTGTATTCTTTAACATGCACAGAGTATGGCTCTCCTGTTTACAGCAATGCTTAACGTCGCATCAGATGGACGCCAGCTTTTCCAAATCCGTTAGTGCTCCCTTTCTGAACGAGGGCATGGTGGGGGTTTAGAGGAGAAAAATCTCAGCGCCAGCACAGGCGTGACTGGAACCTGCGAAATACAGATTACGAGCCTGACGCAATACCAACTAGTAACCCCAGTCCTTGAGTTTGCAGGCACTGGAACATACTGCATGTTTTGAATCAACAAATGTTCGGCGCTGATTGTCAGTGATAAAAGAAATCATTGCTAAATGTACTTCCTTGCTATTTTTATATCTCTCACCCAGTTTGCTTATTTCATTTGTTTCATGACTGTGCGAATTGGTAATACGCAAAATATGATCTGTAATTTTAAAACGATATCTTTGAAACGGAACACAGAAGTTTTTTCAATGAAGACTCTGAACGTAGTCAAATTCTTTTGAAGGTTAACTTGTAAGGCTATTCCTATATAGAGAAAGTACCGGATATAGGGGGAAAATGGGCCATGTCCCCCTTTGGGGATAGAGTATTAGATATTTAAAGGTAATATTAGAAAAAAATTATGAAACTTATGTATAGTTCAGGAATTTTTCAAAAGATAATTTAAAGACTTTTGAAATTGAGGAGGAAATGTTGCACAGCGAAGGAAGTCCAACCTCCTTGCTCCCGTCCCCTTCCACTTTTTTTTTGCGCTCGATTGAATTTCTTAACCCCTCCACCCCTTTTTTTCCCTACATTCTGGCCTGTACGGAGATAAATATGGTAAAAAACATAAAGTTACTGAGCAAGAAGGTTTAAGCTAGCAACAAAATTATCCAATGCGAAGATATGAATGGTATCTTACTGTCCATTCATTGTATGGATGTCTAAGCATAAATAATCATTTTCATGTATAGTGTAAAAAACTGTTCCTCAATATGTGCACTTCTTTTTTTCAGTTATTATTCAAAATGCGAAGTGTTTGAACCAGAACTACATGAATATAATGATAGAATGCTCTAACATACCTATGGAAAAATTAAGAAAAATGAACTATTGCGAGTAAGTATGTGTTATTATCTATCAAAACGATAAAAGTTAAATGACAAAGAGAGGAAAAGGGGAAAATATTATTTTTGCACTCGAACTCGGATGCTATCATAGGTAGAGGCTGGAAATTTTCATGAGACACTGGACGACAAGGGGAAACTTATACGAGAAATTTCGGACTACTCGTATATCGGTACTACGTATTTGGGAAGATACTGGTAGGTGACAGGGGGCGAAAAGTTGTGAAATTTCAAAGGTAAACATTGAAAATGAAGAGAAAGATGATTCAGAATTCTAAATCTGGTTTATGACAGTTCAAACCTTAAAGTTTTTACTTAATAAGGAATGACACGGTGGAAACCACGGTGGAAATGTATGAAATTTAGGACAGAGATGTCGAGTATTTGGGAAATTACAGTATCTCCAAACTATTAAAAAAAAGATATAAACACTTGAACAGTCAGAGTCTCAACACTGAGTACCTTTTCAGTCTTTTTTCTAGTATATTAAGCTTGCGAGTCTCAACACTGAGTACCTTTTCAGTCTTTTTTCTAGTATATTAAGCTTGCGATTTGCATATTCATTTGCACAGATTCGTCAAGTAACTAGATTAAAACTGTCGACGGCACTCTTCTCTGCCTGTCTGGGCTGAGTTCTTTTGCTACCTATGTGGTGAGAGCTATGTAGAAGGGTACCTGCCCTTATCTTGTCAGGATAATCACTCAGGTGGCCGAATACACAAACTCATGTATTTCAGCTACCTACACTTTTTTATTTACAAACACTATAACTATATACATACAGTGACTGCCCACCCGGTGCAGTCACTTGACGAATATAACACAGGCTATAACGAGCCTCAGCGGTCCCACCGCTAGATACAGACAAAGCTTAAAAACGAGCTGCAAACGAACAGTCTAACATCCGGAGAGTCTCGTGGTCCGGCGGATGGTCCAGTTGAACCATCCGCCGGATGATGTCACGTGTCCTTCGGGGGACGTTAGGGTGTCTCGGCCAATAGCGTTAGAACACGATCGCCGTGCCAGGACGACTCTTGTCGCCTTTCCTCATCGTGCTCTAAAACTGGCATTGCCGCTGGCGCTAAGTCGCCAGGCGGGTAGGCACTGCCGCCAAAATGGCGATCCTGACCCTTCACTCCTGTCGAGTCCCTTACAAAAACTTTTTTCTTTTCTTAATATTTTACCCCATATCAACACACGTTTCATACAATTCCGTCCCCTTTCAAAGCTACGAAATTAATGGCTGCTTAAGTTGTTTGTTGTTTTACCTCTGAGCTTCACTTTTTTGTACACCATGGGCTAAATGGCCAGGTCACATGGACCCCGAAGGCTCAGAGAAGGTTGGGGGAGGGAACCCACTGGAACAGCTGTTGGGAGACAGATGGTAGCCTCCCGTCAAGGCCATCCAGCGTGTTCTTTAACGTGCACAGGGTATGGCTGTCCCGCACATGGAGCCACGAGCTTAACGTCCCATCCGACGGACGGCGGCCTTTCCAAGCCCATTGGTGTCCCCTACTGACCGTGGGCAGGGCGGGGAATTTTGTGGAGATAAATCTCAACGCTGACCCAGCTGGGACTCGAACCTGGGAACTACAGATTACGAGTCTGGCGCGTTACCGACTGAGCCACCCCGCCCCTGGCGACTTAAGAGTCAAGAGTAATTCGGGCCTTACCTTAGGCTGCACTACAATTCGAATTAGTTACCCATCTCTCTTCTCCTTTATCTGTGGCTTGTTTTACCTCTGCGCGGCATTTTCTTTGCCCACAATGGACAGATTACAAGGGCCTCAATGAGAGAAGGTTGCGGAAAAGAATTCATTAGGCAGCTGTTAGGAGATAGATGGAAGTCTCCCCTTAAAGCCATCTAGCAGATTCTTTAATGTGTAGAGATCATGATTCATCTGAACACGGTGTCATTGCCACGGTCGATAGCCTTTCCAAGCCGTCGGTCCCCCCTTTCTGACAGAGAACAGGGTGGTGGTTTATCGGAGATAAATCTCAACAATGGCGGGACTCGAACCTGTGAACTGCAGATTACGAGACTAGTGTGCTACCGACTGAGCCAACCCCCTTCCCACTAATTCTTAAGAAACTATTGTAACTTTTGTGACGTTGGACTTTTAAATCATGCAAGCAGGGACGTATGCAGGGAGTGGAGAACCAGGGATTCCGGATCCTCTCCAAAAATGCGGTCGTCTTATACGAAATATCAAACATATCTTCCTGCTTTTGAAATCCAAAACAGTTGTCTTTGTATAATTTTATTTTAGCCTCATAATATATGTCCGACACTAAAAACAGATTAAATGAAAAATCTATGAATTCTTATACCATATAAAACATCATTTTAACCTTTCCTGTGCGCAGGAATATAAAACTATCCCCCATTCCCGTGAAACAAATATTAATTTAGTATAATTTAATTACATTACAGAATTATCGAAGAAGCGAACAAATGCTCCTACGGAAAAGTGAAGAGCATCTGCGGGAACGACATCGCTTCTTACTTGAAGGAAATGACTGACGTTACTCTCCCTTACCTGAAAAAGGATTGTGACCAAATTGGAGCAGCTGATGTTTCCAACTTTCTGATGGCACCCATTCCGTCTAATGTCATAATAGGCTGAAAACATCAACCATGTGATTGACCACCAATTGAAGGAAAAAAATTGAAGCAATGCCAGCACATTAATTGATATAATATCACCAACTGATTAACTTTGCTGTGAATAAAAGGTTAAAACTATTGAGTTTGTACTTATTTCATTTAGTAAAGAAGTTACTACCGCAAAATATTGATAATATAAAAATGAAAGATTAATGTGCCTGTGAGGTGAATGCTAAGAGTAGGTACATCCGGCAGCCGTAACTGATTTTACAGTATTATAATGAACTTTCACGTTGTGTTGCTAGCTTTTTATTTTCATAAAATGAAATTCATTCTGTTTCGGCAGTTCTGGCACCTAGGTGATCTATGCATTAATCCTCTACTGGTAACAGTTGTGATTTATTTCAAGGAAGTATGTGTTGACGAATAAATTGAGATATGATCTATAATATATCGTCTATCTTTAGAACTCTCTAACGACAAGCAATGAAGGATAAACAAAAATTTGTCTCCCCGAAAGACAACAATCGAACAGAATTCAGTAATTATTTTTTCAAGAGTAATATTATTTCTCGATAGCGGAACAAATATTCGCCAGTTTAAAAAAGTATAAAATTGTAAACTAAAAACTTAGGAAAAATAAAGGTTGCTTGGACTCAGAGGAGGTTAGAGGAGGGGACCCACCGATAAACTCTTAGGAAACAGTTGGTCGCCTCCTGTCAAGACCATCCAGCATGTTCTTTAACGTGCACAGGGTTTAAGTCCAATGCATGTCCTTAAGTCCCATCCAACGGACGGTGACCTTTCCAAGCCCATCGGTGTCTCCTTCTGATAAGGAGCAGGGTGTAAATCTTGCATAGACAATTCTCAACCATTTTGGACTAGAACCTGGGAACTTTAGATCAAAAGCCTGGCATGCTACTGACTGAGCTACATCCGTCCACCAAATATAAAGGAATCTTAATTTTAATGGTACCACCTGTTTGGTGACTAATATGTTATAAAACAGCGTCATAAAACAGAAATGGGTTCCTGATTGACCTCCGAGCGACATTTTCTTTTTAATATTTTCGGCTTAATCCTTTCGGTACTTTACACGACTGTGTGTCCAAAGCAGGGCCTGATCTAAAGTAGGGGTCAAGGTGGCCATGGCTCTCTCTCCTTTTAAGAATACAAGTAAGGATAATGTAGGCAAAAAAACACTACACCTGTACGTATTTCATGCATTTGTCAATAATTTTTCAAGACCTTTTAAAGGGAGAGAGAAATGAATTATTGCAACGGAAATCCCTCTTTTCCTTTTTACTATTTTCCTGCTCGATTACATCCCTTGGCCCCACTCTTTAATTTATTCTAGTTTCCGGTCTAGCCTAATGTGCAAAGCAGAAAAAAGAAATCCGAAGAAAAACTGTCTGCACTATGTATCAAATTGCTCTTTATAAACAAAAATTGTTTTTAACTGTATCATTTAGGAGCTCAGTCGGTAGCGCGCAGGCTCGTAATCTGTAGTTCCAAGGTTCGAGTCCCAGCTGGGTCAGCGTTATGATTTATCTCCGCAAAATTTCCCGCCCTGCTCACGGTCAGTAGGAGACACCGATGCGATTGGAATGGCCGCCGTCCGTCGTATGGGAGTCGTCCATGTGGATGACTCCCATACCATCCGTGTGGGGGAGAGTCATACCCTGTCCACGTTAAAGAACACGCTGGATGGCCTTGACGAGAGGCTACTATCTTTCGTCCAACAGCTGTTCCAGTGGGTCCCCTTCCCCAACATTCTCTGAGCTTTCGCGGTCCATGTGACCTGATCATTTAGCCCATGGTGTATAAAAAAGTGCATCTCAAAGATAAAACAACCCAACTGTATCATTCATAAGAATTATTATTGTTTGTTATGGTTCCATGTACTGTATATATTGTATTCATTCCAATAAATAATTCAGGAAATCACTAATATACAGATATTTTTTATCATCACACAGGGTGCCACTGGGAAAATTCAGTGACTTGCAAAAATAGAAATATTTTTAATGTTACAGGGTCAGTAGTAAATCCATTAACATAAATACATCGACTGGTTTGAAAATTCAAAATAAAATCGGTAATTAAAGGGTTTAATGGCTTGGCCAGAAGAATCCCAAAGACTCAGAGCTGAGTATAGGAATGTGGCCCATTGGACAGCTTATTATAAGATAGATGGAAGTCCTCCATTCAATGTGGGCAGGGGTGGATCAGCCAGTAGCAAGCCAGGCTCCTAATCTGCAGTTCCCAGATTCGAATCCAGCCTGGGCCAGCGTTCAAATTTATCTGAGGAAAACTCCCCGCTTTGCCCACGATCAGTAGGAGACACCGATGGGCGTGGAAAGGACGACATTCATCGGATGGGACGTTAAGCAGTGAAACCCGTGTGCGAGAGAGCCATACCTGTGCAACCCTAAAGAACACGCTTGACGGGAGGTCACCATCTGTCTTCTAACAGCTGTCCAGTAGGTCCCCCTCCCTCAACCTTCTCTGACACCTCGGAGTTCTTGTGACCTTGCCATTTAGCTCACTGTGAGCAAAATAGTGCAGCTCAGAGGTTAAGCAATCCAACCATTCCTGTATACTAAAGACTGGTCTACACTTTACAAACATTGTAAACCACTCGCACCTCTTTTTGTATTTATAAAAAAAACTGTGAAAAGTAATGTACAATGCAATGCACACAAGGATCTGAGAAAACATTTACACTTGCAAACTTGTGACATTTATTGAAATTAAAAATACTCACGATTTGCTGTAAGATTAGTTAGCAGCTAGTAATTCAGTGATTAGGACCCCTGCCATATATTATTGAGATTCGAGTCCCACTCAAGGTAAAACTCAATATTTTCCGCTAAAATAATTTTTTTGAATATTTTTTAAACATGTTAAGGCACTTATTTCAAACGAAATATATTCAAGCTTCAGACTATCAATAATTATCTACTAAGGTGCAACATTAATTAAAAATGAACGGTTCTTTTATTTCGCAATAAAATTCTAATTTGAGAGTTTCAATTTATTATCCTTGCAACAGTAAAATTAGAGTAAATTTCTTTTGTGCTTAAAATATTGGATATAAAATGGCATCGTAAATTTGATATCGAATTGTTATTTAACATGAATTGAAAGTTATATGCGAACAAATCAATTAATTTTGAATCAAAGTTAGCGGGTAATACTTTATATCCTACGTTTATAAAATTGATATTATCAGAATTTAATGCATGTAGCAAATTACATTTTTTAAATGTTATTTATTTGTTCCAATTAATATTTTAAAACGATCACAAAAAATATAAATTGGTTAAATAATTTAAGATAATTTATTATTTTAAGTCACTGTTTCTTAAATTTTTTTTTCGTTTTCCAAAATTCAGATTCCCCTTTCTCTCGTGACTCATTTCTACTCCATTCCTGTCGCGATCCCAAACTGAAATTTCCATTCCTGTCGCGACACCAAATTCAAATTCCCATTCACTCTTCGAACCAAAATTCAAATTTCAATTGCTTTAGGTAGCCAAATTCAAATCCCCAATCTTTTACTACCCAAAATCAAATTTCCATTCACTTTCCGATCCAAATTTCAAATTTCCGTTCACCACACGACCCAAATATCTATTCACCGCATGATCCGAATTTCGAATTCCCGTTCCTCTCACGACCCAAATAATAGCGGTACCTGCATGGTTACTGGCCAAACAAATAATGTTTCACGATCCACGTGACTGGAGTACAAGTAAAGCGCGGTATGCATATCACAGGGACGACGTCATCCGCGATGTGCGGTATATAAAAAGGAGAAGTACGGTGTCAGCAATACGTGCCAGTGCCGCAGGCATAAAAGCTGTTGTGGTGTAATTGTCGACAATGTCAGATCTCAGTGACGTCCAAAAAAGCATGATCATTAGAGTGCGTCTTGCAGGAACTTCAGTAACCAGAACGACGGAAATAGTAGGTGTAACATGAGAAACTGTATCGAAGATTATGATTACCTGTCAAAAAGGACAGGGTGTTGCCTCCAAACATGCAAATTGTGGACGCCATACGAAATTGTCAGATAGGGATAGACGAAAGTTGGCACGGATCGTACAACGGAAGCACAAGAACAGGGCACCAGAAATAGCAGCAGAGCTGAACACCAGTCGGAGATCCCGTTTCCGTCATAACAGTTCATCGGGAACTTCATCGTGCCGGTATTTATGGCCGTGCTGCAATCCAAAAACCTCTGATTACATGATCATTATATCGCATTCATTCCAATAATATCAGAACTCAACTCAATCTATCAACACCAATCAACTAATGTATAAGGCACATTAAAACTGAGATGCTAAAGGCTGGCAACATGTCATGTGGTCTGATGAATCGTGCTACACATTGTTTCCCACCACTGGTAAAGTTTACATCTGGCGAAAACCTGCAGAAGCGTACCATCCCAACTATTTGTTCACGACTGTGAAGTATGGAAGTGTATCCCTGATTCTGTGGGATGATGGTATTCCTTAGTCTCATTAGTTTTCCTGCAGGGTCGAGTCACATTCGCAACGTACGATCCATTCTCGGGGAACATCTGCATCCAATGTTAGGGGCATTGTTCCCTAATGACCTTCCCTGGTTTCAAGCGGATAATGTGCCGTGCATTGTGCAAAACGTGTCAAGTTGTGGTTTTGTAGAGTACGAGGATGAGGTAGATCAGCTATCCTGGCCACCTCAATCTCCAGACCTCAATATTATTGAACATTTCTGGGAATATCTGGAGCGCAAAGCCAGATGACACTTTCGACCTCCAGCATCACTGGCACAGTTGGGCCATATTTTATAGGAAGAATGGTCCCACATTCCATTACCGTATGTGCTTGACTTGTATGTCTTTCCACGTCGAAATTCGTTTGTTTTGAATGACAGAGATGGGTCTACAGTTTATTAATTAAATGTTCGCCACAAACAGTATGTGTTTCCATTATTTTGATAAACCCCTGTATATATAATGCATATTGTGAAGTAACAGTGGTATAGCGTCAAGGGAGATCATTAGATGTCATCAAAAAAGTAAACATTAACTAATAAAACTAACTAATAAATGGTTTTAATTGATATCTTCTATTTTCAAGAATAAGTAGATAATACTAAATTCCTATATTAATAAAATCGTCATTCGTAACATGTCATATTTATATTCTTTCGCTAAAATTATATTCTTGCCATAATACAATCTATCTCGTGACATCATAATGAAATGAGGTCTGTTTTGAATCGGCAGCAAGATCTGACTTTTTTAGATTGAATTTTACAGACCAGTAAAAACCGCGATTTTTCTCTTTTTTAGCAACAAGTTCAACTTTGTAGACCATTATATAGGTAAAATATAGTTGATTCATAAATACAATGCTTCATAAAATATCATATAAATACTAATTTTACAAAATAAAATTAAATTAAACAAAATAAATATTAATACAAATGCTTAATTTATAATTTATATTCAATTCAGAAATATCCTTCTTTCAAGTTTCGTGTTCAAATTTGGTAGTGTTCGTCTACATTAACAATGAGTATTTTTCGTGACCAAAACGAAATGTTTCAGCAAATAATCTAAACTTATCTGAATTAATGCTACATTAACATTCATTATTACTGTTGAACTGAGATTTGAAAAAAATATGTATGAATAAAACTTCCATTTACGTTTTCGCATAACAAGGATTTTTTTTTGAACCTATCCCCCTTTTTTTCCATAAGTTGTTGTTTCGGTATACCCGTCAATTTTCCAGAACCTATCTACCGTGTAAATCGAGAGATGAGTGTATACTGAAACTGGCTTGTTTCTCCCGTTATTTTAACGAAACATTTTTAGGTACATAAACAAACAATTTTGCCAATTCGCAGTACTCATTCAAATATATATTTTTGTTTTTTAATCGACATATTCTCTGGATTCCTTAAATACATTTCTTTTCAATTCATTACTCATTAGAAATCTATGATTTCCCTTTTTAAGTGTAGAATTTTTGCTTCAGTTGTTTCAGAATTTAGTGTCTTTTTTTCCTAGTGGCTCTTCACTAAGTTTGAGTCTATTTGAATTGTCCATTTGAATTGGACGGGACATTTGAGACAGACAGACAAACAGACAGCTGAACGACAAAGTGAAAAAAAAAAAGCATTTCGTTTTCCGAAAATGATCAAAAGAGGTTCTTTTCTGCATAACGTCAAATTGAAAGCAACATCATTTTAGTGAAATTTTTCATAGTTCCAAGATTGATAAAAAAAATAAGTAGAAAGTGTAGCTCAAAAAAAATAAAGGATGGTATTTCAGGTGAGAGTATTACCTGAGATCGCCTATATATCGTTATTAATATCGTCTTCGGCAATTTTGTTTTAAAATAAAATTTTGCACGTTTATTTTGCAGGGTCGATTAACATCATGACCAGAATTCGTATCTTCAAGGAGAGCCTCACTTTTAAGGAGGGAAATATTTAAAAAATTTTCAGAAAGATCTCAATAAAAGAGAGAAAGAAGCAGAGATAAAGAATGACAAATTTTAATGTTATGAAAGGCTAGACCACTCCCTGTGAATCCTTTTCATTTCTATAAGATACCTAATATTATTTTCCTCTGCGATGCCGTAATTAAGACTAGCTTCAAAACCTCTGCAACTTCTCACAATTAATATTTTTAATCATGAAAATATTGCCTTGATTTCTGCAATTCTTGAGTGAAATTGTATATGTATTTAAAAAACATTAATAAGAAAAAAATGTTAACTTAGTAAATTGCTGAAACACTTAGTAAATCGCTCAAATCTTTTCTTCCTCTTAAAAAAAAAATAAAATTTTTGTTACTATTGCGTATATTTCGTCATGAACCAGATTTGTTCCTATCTATTAGATAAACTGGCACTTATCCAAGAAGTGTTGAGTTGTTCTACCTCTGAGCGGCACTTTTTTTGCACACAATTGTCTAAATGGCCTAGTCCTAAGTATTCCGAGGTGGTTCTGAAAGGAGATTCGCTGGACAGCTGTTAACAAACAGAGTCAAGACCATCCAGGCTGTTCTTTAACGTGCATAGAGTATGGCTCTCCAAGAACGCAGAGAGAGGCTTATATCGTCCCATTTGACCGACGGCGCCCATTCTAATCCCATCGGTTTCGTCTTCCGACCGAGTTTTACGGAGATAAATCAAAACACTGGCTCAGCTGGGTGTTCGAAAAT
The DNA here is from genome assembly GCA_038380435.1 of Ryuthela nishihirai. NCBI lineage: Eukaryota > Metazoa > Arthropoda > Arachnida > Araneae > Heptathelidae > Ryuthela > Ryuthela nishihirai. Next base: position 52,432,547 of record JAWZYU010000020.1, read on the forward strand.
GGCAATTGCAGATTACGAGCTAGGCTCGTTACCGACCGAGCCACCCCCGCCTCGGGATATATGTGGAGGCTCATTTTAAATTTGGCGGGGCATACATTTTTTTATCCAACCCTGTTAATTTGATGTAATTTCTAACAACTAATTCCTTATCATTTAACAAGGTGACACGGCGGTGAGAATCTGCACCAGATCTCGCAAAAATACGTACAAGTTTTATCTGCAGAAAATTTTATTTCACTTCCCACAATACGTCATTATACTATCTGTATTTACGTCATCCAACAAAAAAAATCTCTTATATGACTTTTCAATACATCTTGTTTTTTTGTTCGTTGTTTATATCGTTGTTTTTTTTTTGGAAGTAACTGTGCAACAAACGAAATCCCCCACACATATACACACACAGAACGACCACTGAACAGAATAATAAGCACAAAATGTCCATATTCATACGTTGGTTTTATTTATTGATTCAACAAAGCAAAATGATTTCACAAAATCCTTATTTTTCATATTCTAATAATTTCTCCCTGTTGTTTTTCGTTTTCAGATTTTATACTCGAGCTATACTTGTTGAACTGATGAACTAAAATAATCTCGGAAATGTGGGAGTAGAACAGAGCCAAAATATATCATTTCGATGGGAAACTAAGCAACTTATCTGTTTTTGGGTAACATCTATGAGAAAATGATAAGCAAGAACAGCTGCTGAGCAATTGCAGTAAAGTGGAGAAATCAGATATTTTTCTTTATAAATAGTAAGTACATTATCTACTAAAACTGCTGTCAGGAGACCATTAAATTCCACTGCGTAATAGTTATTGGATGTTTCAGCTCATTTTTTTTACAGGAATGAACGTATTGTTTCTTATACTACTTGTAGGAGCAGGTAAGAACGATTTCGAAAAGGTAAATATTTTTCCCTTTTCAACAACAGGTAAGGAGATTTGAGGAAAATAATGCTGAGAAGACAAGCCATGTATTACGCAAAGAAGAAAGTGTATTGATGGAAAGACTGTTTCATTTTTCTAACGTTTTCTACAATTTCGAGAAGATATTTTCAATAGAAAGGAATGGGATTTAGAGAAGATAAATTCTTATTTCCGGAGAAATAATTACTAAGACAGAAAGAACTAAAACTTAAAAGCAAAATATTAATATTTTCCATTGACTAAATAGACAACAATGAGCTAGAACTGATTGCTATTCATTCAATATAGTGTTCATCCAACCTTTTGCTAGACGTCAAGGACATTTATAATGCAAATTATAAGGCAAATCACATGCGAATGTATACAAAAGGTTTAATGCTAAAAATAAAAAGCAAAGGTCTCTAAAACATCTCTTTTAAAATAAGTTTAAACTCCAAATTAGCAAAATTATGAAAGGAAAGAAAGAAAAATTATTATTATTTGAAATATATAGATCCTAGAAAGTAATCCTAATTTGTGCAGGCTGTCTCATACAAGGACATGCTCTTCTAAGCCTTCATAGTCATTGTTGCCCACTACTAAGTTTACCTAAGACTTTATACAAATTTTTCATGAACGAACGGTAAATACTTCCTTAATCACTATGCCTGTTAAGGTTTGCTACTTGTGTCTTTTTCAAGAATTTGTGTGAAGTTTCAAGAAAATTGTCCAGAAGTTTATTATTTTTATTTTAGAAATTTATAAAATTAAGAGCAATGTCAATGAGAATCTCCCTTTCGTAACATTAGCATATATAGATCGGGAAGAAACATATATCTTTGAGAAACTAAAAATGATAAGTTTGATTCCAGCTAAATCTTTTCTCGTTATATAAAAAAAACTTTTCTAATAATGAGATCAAAAACGGAAGTACTTTTTATTATGCTTTCAGGACTTACAACAGTTTCTGCTAGAAGGATTTGTGTGGATGATGATTGTTTTTCCATCGTAAATGACACTTATTATGGCCGCTTATTCCCAGAAAATAGAACTTCTTTGACTGCATATTGCAAGTAAGTTGTATTAATCTATCAGTTTTGTCCATCTATATGAACAAAAGGAAATATATGATTGTGTTGAATAATAGGCAATCACAGGTAAGCTGGGTTGGGTTCTTTTACCTCTGAGCGGCACTTTTTTGCACACCATGGGCTAAATGGCCAGGTCACAAAGACCCCGAAGGCTCAGAGAAGGTTAGGGGAGGGGACCCACTGGAACAGCTGTTGGGAGACAGATGGTAGACTCCCGTCAAGGCCATCCAGCATGTTCTTTAACGTGCACAGGGTATGGCTCTCCCACACACGGCGACACGTCTTAACGTCCCATCCGACGGACGGCGGCCTTTCCAAGCCCATCGGTGTCCCCTACTGACCGTGGGCAGGGCGGGGAATTTTGCGGAGATAAATCTCAACGCTGACCCAGCTGGGACTCGAACCTGGGAACTGCAGATTACGAACCTGGCGCGCTACCGACTGAGCCACCCCCGCCCAATCACAGGTAAGCACCTGTAGGCCATATACATTAAATGAGTATAGAGCAAACATTGACATACTCATTTAAGGTATATAATCTACAGGTGTGATTGCCTATTATTCAATAGGACATACTTACGTTTGGTAAAGCGCATTACCTTAAAAGAAATAAAACAAAGAATGTTTCTTGACTGTGGGCGATAACATGGAAAGTTATTTCTAGACCTGACTCTTCAATTAAAGTCAAGTTCATTCCACTGACTGATTCTATGGTATAATGCTTAAAGCTCTCAATAGAGATCTTGATCAGTGGCCGGTAGTTCAGCGATCAGAGCTCTTGACATACCATCAGGGGCGTAGGTTCAGATACCAACCGACAAATAACATTTTTCCTATACTCATTTAATGTGTATTTGCGTAAACCGTAACTCAACAGTAAGCCTGGTAGAAGTTTAAAAATTTCACAGAAAGTTTCTGGTTATCATCCGATTTGGAGTACTGTTACTCGCGACCTTATGGCAACGTGTTTCAACATGCATACAGTGCTCCGTACCAAGTCGTAACCTTCGAGACTCAAGGCCTTTGCAGTCTAATTTGACGTCATATCCGGTGGATCTACAGTGCTTCATGCGCACATAGTATTACCGTCGCAAATCGAGCAACTTTTCTATAAGGTCGGTGGGCATTTTTGTTTGATATTGTGCTCAAAAACTGATTGACATAGTATGATTATATTGTATATATGTACATTAATGTAATATTTCTATGGCAAACTGTAAAATAAGGAAGACATTGAAACTAAAACAGATCTTAATTTGTAATTGTGCTAAATAGTAATCGTAGTAATCGTCGTTTAACATTCTCTGAACATGTAAAACGATATATGAATTATCAGGAGCGTCATAATCGGTTCTACCTATAATTAGAATGAAATTACAACAATACGTTTAAAAATAAGGTAAAATGCGAATAATTACTCGGTTATATATTAACAAAAATAAAATCATTTCCTTCACATATTTTTCCTGATAAATGCTGTCAATAATTGATACAGTTTCTTATACCATTGATAATATAATCATGACATATAAATTGTTATGGAAAACTAGTGTGTTATATTAAAAGGAAAAAAAAAACACACAAAAATTCTTCAGAACAATTTTATTGACAAATGTGAACTACAAATTAATGAAATACTGTAATAGCTTTAACTGCAACAATTGCAGTTATGATTTAATTGAAATACTTTTTCTTAGTGATTAGACTGAATTTATAGGACATGGATACAACCTTTCGATGGAATACATATTCAAAAATTAGCAGGAAAAGTGCATCTAAACTTTAGAAACTACAATTTACTGTAAGCACATATACATTTTGGTTTACAAAGCTACCTGTAAATCTATGACTTAAGATTTGATAATATATCACTCAAATAACCTCCCAAAGGTAAAGAAAATAGTCTCTAATCAATCTTCAATTGTTAAAAATATAATTCTATGCAGCCTGGTAAAGAAAGATTAAATCATTTAGGTATGCATCGTTCCAGATATAAGCCAGTGGTGTAAGACCACTAAACCAACAGACTCTGCCTTTTTCCACTAATAGAACTTATTAGTTTAGTGGTCTTAGAACAATGTGGCCTATACCTGGAGAGATATGGTTCAAATCCTACATGCCAACAAAACTATTAATTTCAAAGCCAACAGTGGAGTCCAACTCTGTGGATACTATTTATTGAGGGTAGATAATTTTTTTTTTTGGTACTAAGACATTTTTTCTTATTTCCCAAATTCTCTAAGAAACGATAATTTTTATAAAATATATTTGTTGAACACCAGATAATCATTTCTAGAGTTTTTACAATACAGTGGCCAAATTTACAACTTGAATGATAATCAAGTAATTCTGCATCATGTAAAAGACTGGTTGTGATTAAAGTAACAACATTTCTTTGATTTACCATTTCCATAAATTCTTCTTCAAATTCAGTACATAATTTTTTCATAGTAATATAATTTAGTAATACAACATTAATTACTATCTCATTTGGGCAAAAAAAGACTGCCTCTATTAAATTTTTGTAAATACTTAAATTTTACCTCCAATTCTACTTTTTTATCAAGTAATAGTAAATGTTTACAATGATCACATTTCAAACTATTCAAAACTGAAAATACACAATAACCTGCTATATATACAATTACAGGAAGAGAGTTATCACAATCAGACAAATCTGAAGGAAGCACTGTAATGTTAATTTTTAAGCTAATATACATAAAATTCATTTCCTTAAAATCATCTTTAAAATCCAAATCGGTTATTTTAATTTTACCACTTGACTTAGTGGGAAGTTTAAACAGTGACTGCACTCTTAATATTGTTTCACATTCAAATAATTGACATACTTATATTATATTGGCTTCCAGCTAACTGCCTGTAGAGGCCTAAACGACTCACTAAATTATCAGTTTGAAACGACTCTAAATTATCAGTTTGAACAGTTGATATACCAGGTAAAATATATTTTGAGTTCAGAGGTACAATATGAAGCAATTTCAAGCAATGAATATGTACTAAGTCTTAACGCAGAATGGGTGTCTTTCGTTAGCATTCCAGTTGTGCAACTCATCTGTTCCCATTTATATAGCCAACAATAAAGTAAAATAAATACCCCCTCAAGCAGCTGCTTGTCACAGAGGTCTGACAGGAGCCTGTTAGTTTATATGCCATAGTAGAATGTCTGAGAGGATGCAGTACCTCAGCAGAAAAATGACGCATACATTTATTCAGGAAAATATTCAGAAATGAGACATTTTCATCTGACTCTGAACACATTAATGGCATTTGGTGTTTGTTATTCAAGCGTTCACCTTTAAAAGGTGATTTTACATTTACACTATACCACCATGTTAAAATGAACTTAATGAAATCTGATGTATCTTGGTAATGTAACAATTTGTGCTTTTCTCCTATTCTAAAAGTCCATTAATTATAAAATCATTAAAAATATTTAAGACTAATTTAACATTTTCTCACTCAAGGTTACTTGGGTTCAAAGCTTTATACGACAGATTAAATCCATATTTTAACAATGAGTTTGCTTGAATTCTATGCAGTTTTTTAAGGGTTGATAAGGATGCAATTTTGAACGATGAAATACTATATCCATTATTTACAAAATGTGGATAGGAGATACATTTTTCAATATGTTCTTGATTTAGCCAGTTATTTCTGATGTACTTCAACAAATGAACTGGGTCAGTAAGAAAAAAAAATAAAGGTGTTGATTTATCTGATGGATGATGATATACAATTTGAACTTTAGGGGGAGAAAGACATAATGACATACTCTTATGATTGATAGAATTATTGTGAGCTACGACACATATAATAAAAATAACCAATTTCTTCCAAACCAATGATAATTTTTTAAAACAATACTGAAAAGAATATCGGCATTTATTGCTTTGGCTGGTAATATATGAACTACATCTTTATAGTTGGAAAGTAAACTAGTTATAAATACATGGTCACTGGTTGCCATGTTTTGTGTGTTAAATGACAGACCAACAAGGTTACCACATTTGAAATCCAAATAATGTTTGAGATGAATTTCATAAAGCATTAAAATCACTTTTTTAATCTGTATCACTCAAAAAGAATATTTTTGTCTGACATCTGATGAAAATTTTGAATCTACTTTCTCTACAGCAGGATTTACATTAAACCGAAGACAAATGCGTCGAATTGTACTAGGAAGTGGTAATCTAACGTTTCCACTTTCTCTAACAAAATTATATGCATGAGGAGCCATGCTAAAAAACGTGATGCAAAAATCTGATGAATACCTTGAACCACACTTATTTAACCCAAACATCATCATCATCATCATCATCATCATCATCATCATCATCATCATCATCATCATCATCAAGCAGCCATAGGCTACGGAGGTCCAAACCAGACCGTGCAATTTAGTTCTCCAAGCAAGTCTATTCTGAGCTACATCACTGCTAGATCACCTGGCCACTGCACACCAATTCTAACAAGGTCCTGTTTGGCATTGTCTGCCCACCGCATCCTAGGTCTCCCCTTCTTTCTGAGGCCTTTAGGCACACTGTTCATAACCCTATTCGCCAATCTATAATTATTCATACGGGCAACATGGCCAAACCAACGGAGTCTCTCTGTGCACAATATGCTGCTTAAAGGAGGCTGCAAACTCCTTTCCCTAACCTCATCATTAGTTACAAAGTTGAACCACCTAATGCCAAAGATACTGCGTAAGCATCTGGAATCAAAAGCATCTAGTTTACTGTTATCTTGTTTACAAAATGTCCAAGTTTCACTACCATAACTAACCCTAGAAAGAACCAAACTATTATAGAGTTTAATTTTAGTCTTTAGGTGTATACGCCTATTTCTCCACACTCTCCATAGATTCTTAAAAGTCCCGGCAGCAATCCCTATTCGTCTGTTAATCTCATGCCGCACATCACCATTATCTGTTACAAAGCTCCCAAGATAATTAAACTGTGACACCTGCTCAAGACTGCAACCATTCAGATTAACTGAATCACAGCCTGTCTGACCAATTTTCATCACTTTAGTTTTCTCTCTGTTTATAACCAAACCTACTCTACTACCAGTCTCATCAACAGCTCGAATGAAAGAGTTCATCTCATCAGCATCATTTGCCAAAAGGGCTAAATCATCAGCATAATCTAAATCAGAAATTTTCGTATCTCCACTCCATTTAAGGCCAAAATCTTTCCCTTGAAGTGAATTTCGCATAACATAATCAATAACCAAACTAAAGAGAAAAGGAGACAAAATGCACCCTTGTCGAACACCAGAAGTAATGCTAAACCAATTGCTACAAGCCTTACCAACTCTCACACACGACTCAGTGTTATTATAGAGAGCTTTCATTATGTTAACTAACTTGTCTGGTATACCATATGATTTCACAATCAACCACAAATTATGACGATCAACAGAGTCGAAAGCCTTTTTGAAATCAACAAAGCTAGCAACCAAAGGTTTCTGAAACTCTAAACCTTTCTCAAGAATCTGCCTAAGTGAAAATATCTGATCCACACATCCCCTACCACTTCTGAATCCACATTGCTCATCACGCAATTGACTGTCAACCAGATTCTTAATTCTATTAAGCACAATCATGGAAAGAACTTTACCTGGAACAGAGAGTAGGCTAATACCCCTATAGTTATCACAAGAACTGCGATCACCTTTTTTGAAAATAGGGATAACAATAGCTCTGGTAAAATCCTTAGGAACCATGCCTTTATCATAAAAGATATTCAGAATTTCAGTCATCCAAGTGGTAACCGAAACATTCCCAGCTCAAAGCATTTCCGTAGTAATTTCATCTACCCTGGGGATTTATGTAGTTTCAGTTTGGAAACAGCCAAAATAACTTCAGATTGTGTTATAGGGCCAATATTAAAGCCACCAATGCATCTATCATCATTGCAAACAATGGGATTAGAACTAACCACATTGTTTAGAATATCACTGAAAAACTCAGCCCACCTATCCATGACAGAATCCTCACCTTCTATAACCTTACCTTGTTTATCCTTCAATCCTTGTATGCCTGTCCGTTTTCTACCTCATAAAACATTATCTGGTATAGCTCTCTGCCTGCTTCCTCAGCTTTGTCAGCCAAGACATCAAGCCAAAGATTCTTATCAGCACCTAACTGATCTTTTACACGTTTATTAAGTTCTCTGTAATGCTTTCTATTTGGACTAATTGGTATTGATTAAGGACATTTCTGCACTTTCTTCTTTCTGAAATGAACTCAAGTGCCTTATCATTCAGATAATTTTTTCTATTCTGCTCCTTTTTTTTCCTAAAAGATTACTGTTAGTGTCCAAAAAAGCCTGTTTAAAATGATCACATTCTTCCTCATCTTCAGTAGTAAGCATACCATGACTGTCATAATGACTAAGTAACCTATCATGGTAAGCTTTGGCTATAACTGGGTCTTTCAGAGCTTCAGTATTAAAAGTAAATTTTTTAACCCTAGCACAACACTTTTTAAGTTTAAGTTGCAAGACACCTTTAACAAGGTAATGGTCAGATCCAATTTCAGCTCCCCTATATGACCTGGTATTCCTAACAGAACTAGCCCATTTGCTGTTAATTAATATATAATCAATCATATTCTTATGCAGCCCATCGGGTGAAACCCATGTGTACTTATGTATGTCGCGGTGTTTGTAAGAAGTGTTAGTTATTCTGAATCCATTGAGTTTACTTACCTGTAGGAGACGTTGCCCATTGCCATTGCAGCTACCAATACCAAAAGGGCCTATCACCCCTCCCCAAAGATCAGAGTCAGTACCAACTTTGGCATTGAAGTCAGCAAGAACAAGGTTAATATCTCCTTTCTTGACATAATTCAAAATATCCTGAAGTTGTCCATAAAACCTGTCCTTCTCATCCTCATCGGCATCCTTAGTGGGGGCATAACAGCAGATATCATTCAAGTCTTTAACGCTTGTCTGTAATTTTGCTGTAAGAAACCTTTCATTAATGCACTCATATCCTAGAAGAGCATCACTAGCGTGTCTGCTGAGAAGCAGACCCACGCCTTGGTGATGCTTATTTTCGTCCCTCCCTGAAAAGAGAAATTTAAGATTATTTTTAAGAATCTGATCATTATCTGTCCATCTGGTCTCTTGCAAGCCGAGAATATCTAAATTATAATGGTGGAATTCTTGTGTGAGGACATCAAGAGAAAAAGCTCTGTGCAGAGTCCTCTCATTCCAACTACCTATGGAGAGAAATGGTTAGTGGGATGTTTAAAGATACTATGTTTATTGAGAGAGGGAATGCCGACAATATCAAACAGCCTTCTAATCGCAGACATAGGGCAAAGACCCGTTCCCCCACCACTAAAGGTTGAAGCCATCTACATTGGAAGACTTCCTCCAATGTAGAATTTGACGATGCCAGTAGAAGGAAAGAGTTCAGGTGCCTGCGATGACCTCTGCTCAGAATTATCCACCAGCTGATAAACATATCCTGTGAATCTATTCACTTGGGGCTGTCAACCCACAAACAAACAGAAAACACAGCGGTAGATTATCCCTCCACAGAAGCCACCAGTGCAGCAAAATCAGGATCCATAATCAAGCTCAGAGCCATATATCTGTCCAGTCCAGTGGGTTTATATGGTCAGCACCAGGACTCTGTGTGGTTGACCACTCCTCAGCAGGGCAGAAAAAAAAGAAAAGTAGCCATAGTTGTCCAGATCAGTAGGCCACACTAATCTAGCACCCCTCCCCTTCCGTTCACTTCCACAAGAGAGTATCTCTTTTGAAAGGTACTAACGGTCTGCACCACGAGAAGGCGGGGTCGGACAATACGTGCTAGGCTTGGCCGGTTCTATGCATCATCACAAGGGATTGGTGCATAGCTCTCCTTCCAGTGATTACCTAGCTACCATTTACAGACCTCAACTGTTCCTCAATGAATTTTAAATGATTGTTATTACTTTCATCAGATGTGCAAAGTACTTTCAAAATATTACACATTAATCCATACGATGTCTAATATTACTTTCAGGAGTTTTGACCCTTATTAAACAATTTAAATCATAATTTAAAACATCTATATGGCTGATGTTTTAGAAGAAAAGTATATTTTCCAACTTTGGATTGCTCATTATCTTTTTCATTGCTCTCACCATAAGCTCAGAATTAACAACATAAAATTTTACTATAGGAACTGGAGTTTTGATGGAATGCTACCAGGAATTAGTCTGGGGACTTTCAATTACACAGTAACCGTCTTACCAGTTTTCTCATCGAATGCGCTTGAACATCTTTGAAAATCACTCTCTTTGAAGTGTAATTCACAAACCAAGAGAGAAAGATGAACACCATTAAATGTGTTGTGCTTTATACGTTAAAGTTTTTTTGTCTGATTGTTACTGATCAATTAGGCTTAATCTACAACACTGTTGTGTTATTCCAGTTATATATGCTTTATAAAAAATAGTAAGAAAAGAAAAAAATTATTATAAATGGTTAAAAGTCCAAATATGTCAACAAATCAAGTTTCTCTGTGTTTCGAGAGATGCAAACTTGAATTATATTGTTCAAGTGAGTAGAATAATTGCAAAAAATATTGGACGCATTAAAATATATCTTGAATTACAAATATAAGGCAATGATGAATTTGTATTATGCATTAGTTCAATCCTACAGTATTTATGATATCTGTTTAATGAAATACCAATACTAGAAATTTTTCTATATCTTGCAGAAACCTAATTTGAGACATATTTTACATTTGACTTATAATGATCCAGTAAAACATTTCGTGGACAATAATAATTTGCCTTTTTCAACTCTATGATTTCTGCATATAAACAATTCTGTTGTGATATGTATATTTGTAGGTGAAATGATCAATCACTACATAATTTATGTTACACAAGCATTCATGAAATAGAAATTTATTCATTATGCACAAATTTTACCCGACGACTATGGCATTCAAACATTAAGTAATGAATGGTATATAAACTATTCTCTTGAAAATTATTAAAACTAGCTAACACATTAAAACTCTGAGGAAAATGTGAAAATCAGATTTGTACAAACCTGAGACACTTTCAGCTAAAAGAGATATGGGTTTCTAGATGCATAGTTCATTCCTGATGCATAATACCCTTGGGGGTTTCATAATGCCCCAAGGGTATTATGAAAATAAACCTTAAATTTACATGTGATCCAAACTATTAAAGAGTGATTAATGCTCTCAACTCTCTCTATATATATGTTGTTTTGTGATCACTATTTCTTAAACCTATATTTCACATAACTGTATAAATATCTCATATTCAATACCCTCCTTCAGCAAAAACAATCACGATGCAAATAGAAAAGGATAAACAAACAACTAATTGTGACTAAACGTATAGCAGTTAAGTTATATGAATGTATGGCACGATATACTATTCACAATTATCATTCAAACCATTTTATATATTCTTGCCAAATATTGCAATTTTGCTAGGATTTCAGCAAACTCAAAATTTTATAACAAATATACTTGCTATTATAAAAAGGCGAAAAACAAAATTGACATACCTTGCTAAATTTTGTTACTGTGAAGTTTTCTCTTCTTATTGCTAGAAGCCATTTTCTGCACAACTCTTCATCCTGGGGAAAACTGTAAACGCGCACATTTCTTGAACTTTCATAGTTTCCTCTACAGCCAGGAACAGAACAAGGATGAGGCATTTCTTCAAAAACTGATTCACCAGTAAAAACTTAATCACAGAAAATAAAGCGCCACTTCGAAGATAACACAACATTAGAAAATCCCGCCAACACAAGCAGCTACGGGGTGTCAAGATGTTAGATCCACGAATGCTGACGTCAGAACATATGACGTCATCAGTGAAATGGCCGAGTCTCGATGGTTACGACCAAGGTGTCCTGTCCGTGCCCATGAAGAGTGGCTGTGTTGCTCCACGTCATTTATTAACTAACACAAACGAAAAGCTGCAAACTGTTGGCGACGGCAGTCTGCGAATTAAATGATCCATCCCCGTAATTAGCATGTGCACCTAAATAAAGTTTATTATTTTTGATAAATTTGCTGTTGATTGGACTTCCCGTTTACACTGAACCATTACAGATCCCTTTATTTTGTGTTTGTTAAATACCTAAGCTTGTAAAAATTTTCGTATAATGCATGCTTACTTTTTTTTACCTTTTTAATTCAGTTATGTACTTTAGTGTTATTGTTATCAAACAGGACTGTACGATTTTTCCAAGAATAACTAAAAACTAAGAACTGTAAATGATAATATTGATTGAGTATAATTTGTTCTTTTCTGTTTTATGTTTCTAGCTATAACCAACCGATTTTAGACTGTATTCTTGGTTCGACAAAAAGATGTAATGTTTCAGAACCCAGCTATTTTTACGAAGATTACAGTGACTTTGTGAAAAAAATCTGCAGGAACGACACAGATCTGGGGACAAGTAAGACACATAATACTATATTGCAAAAGTACTTTTCGTTAGCTATATCTTTGTAATTTTCACCAAACTTTTTATTATTGATGAAACTGATACTTAAACAAATCTCCTCCCGAAAAATTATAGTCATGATTTAGAATGCAGTTTGATAAAAAATCACAAAGATTATTTATTTGTAGAGGGGGGAGAAGTTTGTAGTTTCAACTTTTTAGAACCATCTATAGAGATTCTATACTTCAAATAGGTTAGAAAAAAAATCTAGAAATATCGATTACTTTACACCTTACATCCCTTGAAAAGCGTCTCAAAAATATTAGTGTATTATAAGCTATAATACTGGTAATATCATTGCAATATGAATTCCAGCTAAATTCATTCAGAAAACGGAAATACAAATTTACTCTACATAAAATGATTTTATTTCAAGAAAACAAAGAGGAGCCTACTTAAGGGTTAGGAGTAAAATTTCAATTTTTAATTAAATATAAGAGTTAACTGTTGAAGGGTAATTCCAGTTTCTTCCAAAAAAAAGTTTTATCATTAATAAGCAGCCATCAATGTTGTCAACCCGAGGGAAATTTTAAAGGTTAAGATTACCAATGTTTAGATTTTTGCATTATTTTCCAAAAGGTTGAGAAACACCTTCATTGAGTTTCCAACATACTAGTGTTGGAAGGCGATCAAGAATATCTAACAGTTTAAATTCAGATCAATTAGCATAGGTGTCAACTTTAAGTAATCTATATATAATAAAAGAAGACGTCTGTGACAGTCATAACTCATCGGGACATTTCGGGACATGTGGGACCTTTCGGTGAAGTAGGTAGGGAATAACAGAATGCCAAAATCTGACGAAATAAATATCTCGAAAGTTTGCCACGGGCTCTGAGAACGCGGCCGAGTCAACAATGACCTTTGCAACACCGGGAAATTCTTCGTATTCAAACTGTGTAAAATTTAGGGGGAGGGATACTCATGAAACTAACCATTAGTGGAGGAAACAACAGAATATGCAGATTAAAAGTGAGACACCAGCTGTCACAATTTGTGAAAAATGAAGCCACGGGCAATGTGAGAACCTGTTTTTTAAACCAATCACCGGACCACATGGGGGACGCTGTGGTGCTGAAGAGTCGGGGGGGGGGGGAGAGAGTTCTTACAAAATTTATCTTTAATGCAGTGAAAATAAGAATATACAGGTTAAAAGTGACACACTGGCAGCGCCGGGTACGTTCAGCTAGTTATATAATAAAAGAAGGTGTCTGTGTCTCTCTGTGTGTGTGTGTGTGACTTTTGCAGCCATAAATCATAGGAAAATCAACGTATACGCTTCAAAGTTTCAGAGAATGTTTCTGGCTGTGGTCCGGATTGCAGTGCCAAATGTCAGGTCGAAAGTCCAAAAGGGGGGCTTGCTAGAAACAAAAATATTTACCATGCTATTCCTACGGGAAATGAGAATCGCTCTCAAATTTATTGTTGTCATTTACTGCTCCCTGTAAAAGTAAAGAGTTAAAAGAGTTAAATATGCTGCCGTTGCCAGATTACCCACAATTCCAAAGGCATTATTGAAGCGTTCCATTGCAGCTAAGGACCTGATTTTCTAATCAACGTGGAGTCGGGCAAAGGGAACTCGCCTACGAAATGTGGGACCTTTCGGTGAAGTAGGTAGAGAATAACAGAATGCCAAAATCTGACGAAATAAATATCTCGAAAGTTTGCCACGGGCTCTGAGAGCGCGGCCGATTCAACAATGACCTTTGCAACATCGGGAAATTCTTCGTGTTCAAACTGTGTAAAATGTCATGGGATACTTACAAAATTTACTCTCAGTGCAGTGAAAATAAGAACATACAGATTAAAAGTGACTAAATGGGACTATTCCTAAAAAATTTGGAATTAAGAGGAAAATGGAAAATTTGCTAAAAAATTAAAGATTACAAGTAATAGTTTTTAAGTGAACAAAAGTTAGGCGCAAAGTTAATGCTGCAGTATAGAATTGACTTTTTTTTCTGTTAGTCTTTTTTTATGTTAGTCTTTTTATTTCAATTACTTCTTCCGACCTACAGGGCCCCTCCTGTTTCTTTTTTTTTTTTTCTTGTTTAAAGTAATGTTATTTTTTTTATCACGTCAGTTGACGATTTTATGTAAAGTAGTTCAATTTTCATTATTTTTCAGCTTAGAAGATAAAGGGGCTCCATTTAGAACATAGCTCTAAGCTCCTATTTAGAACTTTTTTCCAGAGCACCCATTTGGAACTTGGCTCCAGGTCTCCCAGCTCCTATTTAGAACTTTTTTCCAGAGCACCCATTTGGAACTTGGCTCCAGGTCTCCCAGCTCCTATTTAGAACTTTTTTCCAGAGCACCCATTTGGAACTTGGCTCCAGGTCTCCCAAATTGCTTAATACCCCCTGTTCATACACATTTTTGTGCAGTTCAAAACGCTGACAAACTGTTAAAACACACATTCCACTATTCCATATACAAGACTGGTTTCAGAAGACATGAGGGGGGGGGGGACAAGAGTGTCCGTGTTCGGAGAAAATGAGCCACATTTTTACAACTATACCTAGCACTATTTTTTTAAAGTAACACATTGTTTGAATTAGTGAAAATTTTTAAATTGGTAATGTCAATATTATGCTCAAAGAAAGCTATAGCATTATAGTTAAAATTTCTGAAAGAAAAATTATCGCCGACACGGCGGGAATCGAACCCGCAACTCTCCAGATTCATGCCAGAGGTCCCTACCATTACATCACGCATCAGACGCTACAATCTTTCAGAATAAGACCTATTAATCTTTCACTGAGATATTATCTTTCCATGTTATTTCAATGGGAATTTAACTATGAAGCCTCTAGAACAGAGAGGGACAAACTTTTAGACCCTGCGTCGACTTTTAAGACAGAAAATCTTTCGCGATCAACCATTGATATACATAATAATGATTTAACACTGCTTGACCAGCTGAGCATAAAATAGTAATTTAGCATCGAACATATTAACGTGACATTTTTACATTAATTAAAATATTTTCCATCTAAAACCGGCAACAGACTGTTCTTTAACATCTAAAATATGCATTTAACAGAGAAATGTGATGAAGATAAAGATTATAGACCCATCAGGGCTAGATTTTTTTCGAGCCGTTCGTGTGTGTAGAAGGGTACTTGTCTCTACCCTGTCAGGATGCTGCCGATAAACACAAACTCAGATTTTATATATAAGCACTTGATGCATTTAATGAGAAACTGTGATTGAAGTTAAAGATTATTTTATTTAAATCTCGATTTATCATCAATGTTCTTTCAGTATTTAAAGAATTATGGAAATTGGAATATTTAATAATAAATTATCTTGTTTGATAAAAATCATTCACAATTATCTAACATCAAAATAATCATTATGCAACTTTTGAAATTTATATTTCATTAAATGATTTGAAAAAATACTTATTATTTAAGTTTTAATTAATATCTGAAAGAAATTCTTATGGCCTATTACTGATGTGAAATATTCTAGCTTCCATAATTCCTTAGATACTAGACGAATGCTGTTGAAAATCGAGATTTAAATAGATAAGAATATGATCTTTCATTTATTTTCAGTAACATTTTTTTTATTAAATGAATATTTTAGTTATAGAGCTTCGAAGATTCTCATTCACATATCACGGAAACTCTAATATTTTGTTAGGGCAGTGTAACTCAGTTCCTTATATTGCAAAGATTTCTGCGATTCCAAAATATTATTTATTTAAAAGTGATCTCTGAAATTTTTTTCAATTACTCATGTCAACGTTACGTTGCCGACATATTGCTTCAACCACCTCTCTTGCAGATCTAACTTGGATGAGATTGGGTAGAAACTGAGTTTTGTTTCATAAGTTTCGTTTCTGAAAAACATCACAATACGCTGCATCATTGTTCAGATTTCTAGTTGAAACCGGCAAAAACTAGACAGAACAGTAAATAGATCACAAATGAACAAATCCGTATTAGAATTGAATTTTGAAACTAGTGGTAAACAGCGTAATTACCTATACTGCAACGAAACAAGTAGCAAGCAAAACAGTGGATCGCCAGCGCCACAACGGACGAAATGTAACTAGCGCTGCTGTCGCTTCACGTCTTGAAATCGGCAGGCATTTCCATTACGTAGACACTGGTAGTCTTATCAAAGTTTTGGGGCAAGCAGTTTCTTGAGGAGTAATTTTTCATGTGACTATTGAAAAAGAACAAATTTCAAAGTAGTCAACATAAATATTATTTCAAAAAGCATAAATCTTTTTCAGAAAAAAATTTCCACCGTCATGGTATCTTAGAAGATTCATTTATACAGTAAAAAACATTTAAAGCACCTTTGAATAAAAAACTGCAAAATGTTTCATATTGAAAGTTTTTTTATTTCTAGTAGAAAACCCTGCAATCGTCATCAGAAGTGCACTCGGGTGTTTTGGTTTGAGGTGAGGGAAGCTTCTGAAGTTTCAAAATCATGTGAACTAAAACTCAAATTTTCGATCTTTGGTATTAAAAGCGCAAGACATGTATTTATCACCTTTCTTTAATGAAAAATAAAAAATAAAAAAAATTAATATTCTAAAAAAATTTCTAGACAGGTTGAAAACATTTATTTCTAATAGACATATAATTTTAATATTAATAGTTGAAATTAAATGCTTAAATGCATTAAAGATTTCTTAATATTCACTGCTGAATTAGGGATGCATCTCGTATGTGTAAAATATGGCTTTTTTTTTCGATTTGATTTTAGTTTAGAGTGAAAGGGGCTTCCCACACACACACATACCGCTGCCGCCTCCATAATCATTCAAGGACTGTACTCGGGAAAACGGGAACGTATGGTCACCCAATGTAAGAACTAAATGGGATGCTCAAGTTAGACTTGGAGATAGGATGTCAGCTTCAATAAAAGAGTTTGTAATTGTGTTTTATGGTGTGAATAGCTTTGGAAGTTAATTTTCTTTTCTTTCAATTTTATAGGATTCCTCCGACATACTTCGTGTATTAATAATCATGATGAAGATATTTTCAATGCTACATACGTAGACATTCTTAAAAACATAACAGATTCAGAAAAGCAATGCAGGTAAGTATTCGTTTTCATCTTTTATTAATTGCTACAAAAAGACGAATTATTCTCTTAGGAGTAAAAACTGAACAACATACAAAAAAATACCTACTGAATTACAAATGAAATATATAAACTCCAAAATTTCCTTATTGAATGCTATGTTTCTAAACGGGTATACTTTATCAATACCTATATGCATACCTTAAGCAGTTACCCCTGAATGTGCAATTTAGGTCTCAAAATATATGCATCCTGAACAACGGTTGCTGCATTTAGCCATTGCAGGATAATTCTAAAATGATTATTTTTACGTATTGATCACCTACCTTCTTCTACGTAGTGTGCTCCTTTCCTTGAAGCATTGAGGAAAACTATTCATAACTCTATTCATTATTCTGCAGTTATGTTGCTGACTATGTGACCAAACAATGCTCTCTCTCCTTAAATAAGTACTTCTCAGAGGTGATTGATGACTCCTTTGTCTAACGTCATCATTACTGACATAATCAAATCATTAATACCCTAGATCTGAGTGTCAAACCTTTTCGAGTTGGCGTGCTAACATTTCAAAAATGCTTTAAAATGTTATTTATTCCAGCTAAGGTTACATATTAGTACAGTGGTTCTCATCCTTTTATGCTCCCTGGAAATGTGTACGCAACTGGCATACCCCTTGTAGAGATATATAAAACTATATTTATAGTATAACAATGGGAATAAACAGTGGGAATAAAAATCTAGCGACTTTTGAGCTCTCACGGCGTATCCCAAAAAAATTTACCACGTACCCCACGTTGAGAATCTCTATATTAGTATATACAATCCAAATTAACTGATACAAATATTATTAACGATTTACATATAAGGATAGAAAATACTAAATTTGAGATATGGTTCGCCATTCCCGCTGATAAGCTTCGGCTTAGTGGGATTTTTTATGTAAAATAATTATAGATAATATTTATTGAAATAAAATTGAATTTGAAAATCATTCAGTTAAAAAATCATTCAGTTCTAAAGAAAATCATTCAGTTAAACTCAAAAATTTACACACGACCTTAGGCCATCACTGATGTCGCCGCCCTATTCAAAATGAAGTGAACTTTCATTTTTCACCGCCCTATCCAGAATGAAGTGAACTTTCATTTTTCACCGCCCTATCCAGAATGAAGTGAACTTTCATTTTTCACCGCCCTATCCAGAATGAAGTGAACTTTCATTTTTCACCGCCCTATTCAGAATGAAGTGAACTTTCATTTTTCACCGCCCTATTCAGAATGAAGTGAACTTTCATTTTTCACCGCCCTATCCAGAATGAAGTGAACTTTCATTGGCTGAGAGAGAAAAACAGCTCTTTCGAGCGTGGTATTAAACCATATATAAATTTTAAAATATAGATAAGTGTTTTAAGAAAATCAGTTGACAGATAATAAATTGTTGCGTATTATTTTATGATGCATCGTATTTTTCAATGTGTAATCAGTTATTTGACGATATGATTCATTCATAAATAAGTAGTGAATTGCTAGAGTTGTTTCCAAGTCTCTACCCTAGTCATAGATATGTATTTATTTTCAGTTCTATGTGACGTGCCAATAAAAACTGTCTCACATGCCATAGGTTCGTCATTCCTGCCCTACATGCTCTTTAAGCATCTGTAGTGATCTGCTGTTTATATTTATATGAGTTCTAACTAACTTAATAGAAAATAAATAAATACCCCCTCTTGCCACAGAGGTCTGACAGGAGCCTGTCAGTTTATATGTCATAGAAGAAGGTCGGTGAAAATGGCAGGACCGCAGCAGAAAAATAACACGAACATCCATGCCTTACCCAGGGCTTGAACCTAAGTCCCTTAGATCAATAGCCAAGCGCACTAACCACTCTGCCACAGGATGGCTGAAAAGCAATTTGTTAAATTCCCCCGAATCTTCCATATTTTAATAAAATTTACTTAATTGTAAAATTTCAGTGATATTTCAATAGGTAATAATAAATAAATATTTTATTTTGTATACACTGAATGATTTGCCCCTTAAACGTAGAAGGTAAGAAAATCCAACTTTTTATTTTAAGGTATAAAATGAGATATGTTTTACTGCGTTGTGTAGGGGTTATAATATATTACTATTTACATATTTCAATCACCCAATAGTAAGAATTATTAAATAAACGTTCCCTCAAGTAGCTGCTTGTCACAGACGTCTGTCAGTTTATGTACCCTAGTAGAAGGTCTGTAAGAACGGCCGACTCAGCAGAAAAACAACATAAACATCCATGCCTTAGTACGGGCTCAAAACCAGGTCCATTTTATCAGTAGTCAAGTGTACTAGGTTGGTTGGTTGGTTGGTTGGGGTTTTATAGCGTATGGGCAATTAGGCAATAATGCGCCAAACAAAAGAGAATATAAAAGATACCACTACATTATAAAATTTTATACACAAAAACACTATATTATAAAATTGTAGACCAACAAAGAACAAGGGTATAAGTATAACGTAAAACAACTTGTAAAATACAAGTTATAACAATCCCAGATGCAAAAGACCTGACTATACAAAATGCAAAATCTATTAAAATAACCACAATGTTTTAAAAAGGAAAAAATAGGCGCTAAAATGCAATGATCAGATAAAAGATGTCCGAGTGTAAGAGGTTTGGACATAAAATAATGAAGCTAAAATATATACGACGTTCGATATTAAAGCATGGACATTCAATTAAAATATGTTTGATAGTTAAAATGGTGTCACAAAACTCACACTTAGGTTCGTCATCCGCCCAAAGAAGAAACGAATGTGTAATAAACGAATGACCTAAACGGAGCCGAGAAAATACAACTTCCTCCTTGCGATTTCTACGGTAACAAGACTGCCATGATTTGATGATAGGTTTGATCTCAAAGAGCTTGTTGGTAAGCTGTTCTGACTAAGATCTCTGTCACTGTGTCCGGAGCTCGATAGTAAAATGCTGCCGAAAATTCCGATATGGAACCGGCAACGTAGAGCCAGACAGGGGTGTGGCTGACTTAATAGCAGCATCTGCCAAGTCGTTGCCCCTGATACCGACATGACCAGGGCACCCAAGAGAAATATAAGAGAAATATATGTAGCTGCCAGACGATGTAGCTCCTGGAGGATCTTAAAGGCTGATGCCTCATCGAGATCAAAGCCTGCAGCGAACTGAGTAAGTCAGTGTAAAGCACACACCGACGATGATGCTTAGTCACCACGTTGTCCAAGGCGAGACTGACAGCGTGCAACTCTGCAGTGAAAATGGAACACTGCAGTAGGATCTGGTCTGCAATGATTACATCACAGCAGACCATGGCCGATCCCACTGATGTGCCGGACTTCGAGCCATCTGTAAAGACAGGCAAGAAGTGTGGGTGCTCAGCATGATGGCTAGCAAAGAGTTGCCGGTACACACAGCCAAGTGTAAAGGCCTTCCCCGTCCTGCACAGGGAAAAATCACAGGAAGGGGGAACAGCGAGCCACGGTGGAAGTGATCTAACTGTCGACTGTGAGACGCTTCGAGATTGGTGTTGATGTCTTTGAGGTAGCCTCGGACTCACAAACCAAAAGGACGAATGGCAGTCGGCCGATTAATGTAAAGCAATTCCCACTTTGTACTGAAAACGCAGTCCCAAGTGGGATGGCCAGGCAGGGATCGCAATTTAGCTGCATATTGTAAGGACAACTGCTGACGGTGAAGAGATAAAGATGGTTCATCGGTCTCAATGTAAAGACTCTGGACCAGTGAAGTGTGGAAGGATCCCGTGCAAACATGAAGGGCCTGTTGATGGAGGGGGTCCAGCACCTTCACCACCGAATTCCAAGCGGAGTCATACACCTGGTATCTGGGGCGGGGGTGGCTCAGTCGGTAGCTCGCCAGGCTCGTAATCTGTAGTTCCCAGGTTCGAGTCCCAGCTGGGTCAGCGTTGAGATTTATTTACGTAAAATTCCCCGCCCTGCCCACGGTCAGTAGGGGACACCGATGGGCTTGGAAAGGCCGCCGTCCGTCGGATGGGACGTTAAGCCATGACCCCGTGTGCGGGAGAGACATGCCCTGTGCACGTTAAAGAACACACTGGATGGCCTTGACGGGAGGCTACCATCTTTCTCCCAACAGCTGTTCCAGTGGGTCCCCTCCCCCTACCTTCTCTGAGCCTTCAGGGTCCATGTGACCTGGCCATTTAGCCCATGGTGTGCAAAAAAGTGCCGCTCAGAGGCAAAACAACCCAACCCACCTGGTATCTGTAGTCCAGTTTCGACCAGACAAGTGCATGATACAGGTGGAGCAGAGAATATCGGTCAGCTTCCCAGGATATAGAGGAGAGGACCATGACGATGTTCAATGCCCTCATGCATTTGGACCTGAGATGACGTATGTGTGGTAAAAAGGTCAATTTCCGAATGAAGATGATGAGACCGAGAAACTTGACAGACTGACAAACAAATTTTCTTTTTTATATATAGAGAGATTTTAAACGTGTGTTTTTACCTTTTTTCACAGGCTTGTCTTATATTCATCAGAGATCCTGTACCAAAATATTCAAAAGTACTGCGGCCATAATGCATCTTCTGTGTTCAGAGAGACACATAGCACGATGGATGATTACCTGAAGGAGCTGTGTGATGATAAACAAACAACGAAAGAAGAAAATGTGGTTACAACAGAATCACCGAACGAGTCTGGATCACTGGATGCACAGATTAAACTAAGGGCCAAATTTCCTTCACTTAGGTGGCTAGTGGAAACGCATGCAAATATCAGTGTCAAAGGCTATTAATAAGTGAAATTTTGAGTTGGTTATTATAAAATAAAGAAAGAAATGTCTTTTTACATATACTCATTTATTTCTTAGAAATCTTTACAATTTAATAAAAGAGTTTCAGTTTAATTTTACGGTTGGATACAAATGCAGATCAAATGTACTTTTTAATAAAGAATAGACAATTAAATGAATGTAAGATGTAAAGGAGGAGGGATGCAAAATTTATAAAATGGGAGGTAAAAACATGATCTAAAACTTCGAAGTCTGTTTTCTATTTATTAACTTGCATTTGTTTTTGAAATAAATGAAAAGGGTAGGGACGAATGGGTTTTTATGACTACTTGATATTCGAAAGGAAGCGTTTTCTACAATAATATGCACAAGTGTTTAGTACGGGCTATTTTAAAATCATCATCTAGACCAAAACCATTTTTGATCGGGTCAATACATGGTTTTCTGAAACATATAATAATGGATCAATCATGCAATTCAGCACGGATATTTATTATAGTAAAATGACATTCAAAAATGACACAATTCAAACAAAATGGCATTTTATTTCAAAGTTGGTCGAGATTGTTTTACTTCTGAAAGGCACTTTTTTCATGAAATTCGATAAATGTCTAAATCACAAAGACCCCAAAAACTCAGAGCAGGGTAGGGAAAGAGTATCCACTGGATAGTTGCTAGGATACAGATGTTGTTTTTCATCAAAACCATAGACATAATTTTTAACGTGCACTGGATATAGCTCTCGTACCTAAGGTTCCACTCGACGTGCGGCAGATTATTTCAAGGTATAATCGTTCTTGTAAATGCAAAAAAAAATTAATACAGTTCTTTATACTGAACATGGCTGAAAGGATTTTATGAAGTGAGTGAATGTTTTACGATTCAGATCTTTCGTTCCAGATCTGTCACCATGGGACTTCTGATTATTTCCATATAAACAAAATTGAGAGGACAAAATATGAGCACGGATTGGGAGGTGTTTCAAAAAAGCAGGCGATTCTGAAGCCGTTTCACACAGCGAGTTCCATGAAGCGTTTAACAAGGGGGCAGGAACGCCGGCACCAGTCTTTCAATAACTGCACAATTTCAGAAACACTTTTTCCAAGTCGAAAACAAAGTTCAGTCGCATAACGCTTTTCAGTTTTGATATCCATAACATAAAAACTTGGAAGAAAAAAATAGATGCAAAAAACTTTTAACAGACGTTTACGAAGAGACCTCACTTCAAAACTAAACGACTGTTGTCATGGTTAAGAGAGAGTATGGTTAAGCAATGGGTACACTCGCATGCCTTCTAAACAGTGTTGCCAATTTACAGTTAATCTTTCTTAGTTGCGTTGGGACGCCATTTATGTGTAAAATATTTTCCTGTTGGTTAGCTACTGCGGAACAGATTCACACAGTGGCTAGAACTATTGATGCAAATGAATATTTACTGCTGTTCCCTATTTTATTTGTGATACATGTCACTAAGGAGAAAGCGATAAATAACAAAATCCGTTCTAACAAACACATGCCGGTTGCGATTTCTGAACCACAAGTAATGCGATTACTTCTGGAAATTGGATTTTGAACTACAGGTGCCTGCAAAATATATCGATTCTACAACCCCCATCTCCCCAAAAAAGAAAATAATAATAATTATTATGATTATTTGCACGAAAAAACACTCAAAGTAACAGAACAAAGTGTAATGTCGGTACTATGGTCCTGAACACAGCTCAAGCAATCAAAAGGCGAAATGCGAGCGTTACTTAAGTTATTAACGGAAAAGAGGAGCCTTGCCTTGTGCTCGCTAAAGAATACGCTAGATGTCTGGGAGGCTACCATCTGTCTCCCAATAGCTGGGGGCGGGGGTGGCTCAGTCGGTAGCGCGTCAGGCTCGTAATCTGTAGTTCCCAGGTTCGAGTCCCAGATGGGTCAGCGTTGAGATTTATCTCCGCAAAAATCCCCGCCCTGCCCACGGTCAGTAGGGGACACCGATGGGCTTGGAAAGACCGCCGTCCGTCCGATGGGACGTTAAGCCGTGGCCCCGTGTGTGGGAGAGCCACACCCTGTGCACGTTAAAGAACACGCTGGATGGCCTTGACGGGAGGCTACTATCTGTCTCCCAACAGCTGTTACAGTGGGTCCCCTCCCCCAACCTTCTCTGAGCCTTCGGGGTCCATGAGACCTGGCCATTTAGCCCATTGTGTGCAAAAAAGTGCCGCTCAGAGGTGAAACAACCCAACAACAACAACCCAATAGCTGTTCAATGGGTCTCCACTCCCAGCTATCTCTTTGGGGCGGGGGTGGCTCAGTCGGTAGCGCGCCAGGCTCGTAATCTGTAGTTCCCAGGTTTGAGTCCCAGCTGGGTCAGCTTTGAGATTTATCTCCGCAAAATTCCCCGCCCTGCTCATGGTCAGTAGGGGACATCGATGGGCTTGGAAAGGCCGCCGTCCGTCCGATGGAACGTTAAGCCGTGGCGCCGTGTGCAGGACAGCCACACCCTGTGCACGTTAAAGAACACGCTGGATGGCCTTGACAGGAGGATACCATCTGTCTCCCAACAGCTGTTCCAGTGGGTCCCCTCCCCCAACCTTCTCTGAGCCTTCGGGGTCCATGTGACCTGGCCATTTAGCCCATGGTGTGCAAAAAAGTGCCGCTCAGAGGTAAAACAACCAACCCAACTATCTCTGAGCCCTCGGGTCCTTTTGATATGGCCATTTTGTGCAAAAAAAGTACCTCTCAGAGGTAAATATATACGATGAAGAACCACTAATTCCGCCTAAAGCACTACCAGTATAGGGATAATGCCTCGTTTACCACTATCTACGGTCAGGGGCAAGACAGTACCATATTGATACAGCTCATCCCCGACTACCTAATGGCGAACAGTACTATAGGAGTAAAGCATAAATGTAAAATGATAATGAATAATAAATGATAAATGAAGAAAATAGTTATGAAAGCATATCCATGGCTACTTCACATCAGAAGGAATCCTTTACTAAAATATATTACAAATTCTTAGCATGAGCTATTTTAAAATCATTCTTCAGACCAATGGACTTTAAACTTTATTTTTTCTTTGGGTCAGTGCATTGTTTTCTGCAAAACATAATGGTTTAATAACATCGTATTTTATTAATTAATTATAATTAACTTATATATATATGCAATAATATTACATTTCATTGCAAAGTTCGTGAGGGTTTTTTACTTAGTCGCGTGTTTTGCACAGGGTGTGCAAAATGGACAAATCACAAGGATCAAAAGAGTTCCAAGGTGGGAATGGAAAATGGATCTACTCAGAGCTGTAATAAGTTCCATAGGTCATGACTCTCTTTCCAGTGGTTTTAACGTACACATGTTATGGCTGTCTTACCCATGGGCAATGGTTTTATGTAACACATATAATGGCTCGCTTACCTGTGGACGTGGTTTTTACGTGCAGAGGTTATGGCTCTCTTTTACTCATGAGTTAGTCCATGAACCATTCGATGAGCGGCAGAATATTTAAAGGTATATAAATGTTCTCAACAATGCATGTTTATTCAAATTTCCTTTCCTTTATTAATTTTTCTTTCCACCTTCTTTTAATCTTTCCCGGGGTTTTGATTTTTAATATCTTCCTGATCATGATTATCGACGAGTGATAACTTCGTTTGATATTTTGTGTATCTTAGTTGAACATAAGAATCAATCAATAAAAATCATTGACACATTTTAATATATTAAATAATTCAAAAAATAATAATTATGCCAATGATTTTATTTAAAGTAACGTAGAAAAAGTTTAAAAAAATATTTTATTTCAAGCATTTATTTACGCAAAACTGGAAATTTAGATTACGACTGAGCCCGTGCGCTCCAGAGTCCAAAGCCATACGAGCTGTTTCAGTCTCGATGTTGGGCTTCAATTAATCTGTAATTGGCAGCAAAACTAATCTATCGTCATGGTCTTCCAAGCAAAATAATTGTGCACGCATTTAATTCCATGCCTTGGTAGGCAAAGCAAATGTGCTTCGGTATTTCTCCAAGCGTCGGAAAGTAAAACGAATGTGTCTCAGTCCCACACCAAGCGTTGGGTTGGGTTGTGTTACCTCTGAGCGGCACTTTTTGCACACCATGGGCTGAATGGCCAGGTCACATGGATCCCGAAGGCTCAGAGAAGGTTGGGAGAGGGGACCCACTGGAACAGCTGTTGGGAGACAGATGATAGCCTCCCGTCAAGGATATCCAGCGTATTCTATAACATGCACAGGGTATGTCTCTCCCGCACACGGGGCACGGTTTAACGTCCCATCCGACGGACGACGGCCTTTCCAAGTCCATCGGTGTCCCCTACTGACCGTGGGCAGGGCGTGGAATTTTTGCGGAGATAAATCTCAACGCTGACATAGCTGCGACTGGAACCTGGGAACTACAGATTACGAGCCTGGAGCTATACCGACTGAGCCACCCCCACCTCCACCCCCCACACCAAGAGTTTACAAACAAAATAAATGTGC
Organism: Ryuthela nishihirai; assembly: GCA_038380435.1. Classification (NCBI taxonomy): domain Eukaryota; kingdom Metazoa; phylum Arthropoda; class Arachnida; order Araneae; family Heptathelidae; genus Ryuthela; species Ryuthela nishihirai. Next base: position 52,459,400 of record JAWZYU010000020.1, read on the forward strand.
CACCTCCAAGCAGCGGCCTACTCAGAAAATTCTAATGGAAGTTGTGTGGTGGGGAGGGAGGACTGACATGCTTTCGTCTATGATTCTGATTTTCGGGGGACTAATATTAAAGTTCTCAACGGGGAAGTTGTTTCTGAACACAGCCCATCCCATAACCTGTGTGTGTATAAACCGCTCTCTGCCTTGGATATCTAACTATCTAACACTACCTCCGAGCATAAATAACATAGGAAGGCAAAAACCAGTATGTCGTGGTATTCCTCCAAATACTGGTAAAGCAAGTGGGGGGGGGCGCTTGTTCTTCCAAGCATTGGCTGACAAAACTAATGCACAGTAGTGTTCATCCAAGCGTTGAGAAACAAAAGAATTGTACCGCATTTCGAAACATTGATGGATAAAACTAATGTACAGCAGTGTTCCTCGAAACTTTGGTAGATAAAAAATAACCATACTGTTCCTCGAAACATTGGCAGATAAAACAAATGTATTCACCAAGTTGTCATAGGCAAAACTTTTCAGCTCAGAAATGTTCTGAATCATTGTGTTAATAATCAGTCTGGTATTCTTTTTGTATTTTGAAAATTACCTGGCTGCTTCTCTCTCATTGGTTAGCTACTACTTGGCAGCTTCGCCCAATGGCTGGAGCTATAGATGCAAAGTATATTATCAGCTGTTCTCTATCTTATTTGTAATGCATCTCACTCAAGGGAAAGTGATAAATAACAACAGGTGTTCTTTACACGTGCCGAGTACAGTTACCAAGCAACAAGTAATGCAGATTTTTCGTCTTTATTTTCTCAGGGTAAATGAAAAGTGTTCAGCTAAAATGTTTCTTTAAATAATTTGATTTAAATTAAAATTTGGTGAAAATTTTATTTTTAGGTATGTCTACGTGGTTTTTCAGGCTTCTTGCCATTTCAGGTAAAACGATTTACAAGTTTTTATAGAGGTAGAAAAGTAATCTGTATAGTTCCTCAATTGTTAATGGATTGTTTTAACACCGAGCGGCACTTTTCTCACACGATGTGCTAAATGGCCAGGTTACAAGGGATCAGAAAAGGTTTGGGGAATGGGCCCACTGGACAGCTGTTAGGAGATCGATGAAAGTGTCCCCGTCAAAGTCATCTACCGTGTTCTTTATCGTGGGCAGAGTATGGCTAGCCTGTATCAGGCCTGTAGATAGGGGTCATGGTTTAATATCCCATCAGACGGATGGTGTCTTTTGCAAGTTTATAGGTGTCCCCCTTCTGACCGAGGGGGGAATTAGGGATTAGCTGGGATAAATTTCAGCGCACACACAGTTGGGGCTCGAACCTGAGAATTGCAGATTGCGAATCTGGCGCACTACCGACTGGTTCGTAATTGATCATGGCTTTGAATCGCAACCGACGGACAACAGCTTTTCCAAGTCCATCGAGATCCCCTACTGACCGAGGGCAAGCGGGAGTTTTGAGGAGATAAATCCAAATGCTGACCCAAGTGAGCATCGAACCTGGGAGCTGCAGATTACGAGCCTGGTACGCTACCAACTGAGCCACCCCCAATTGCAGATTACGAATAGGTATTTGATATTCTGTATCATCTATTCACACAACAGAACTCAAGACATGCCCCCCAAAAGTTTTCTAACATCCCATAAGGGTGATAGCTCCCTGGTTTTTAACCACTGCCCTAAACTAATAAACATCTGGGGCAGCACCAGATATTGACATTAAATGGCAGCAGTATCATATTATATACCGGTGTTTGAGCCGCAGAGCCGAATCGAAAGCGGCGAAAATACTGTACTAAGAGCGACCCCTGTCTACAGGCTGAATACAGGCTCCTCTGTCCATGCTAAAGAACATGCTAGATGACTTTGACGGGAGACTTTCATCTATCTCCTAACAGTTGTCCAGTGGGCCCATTCCCCCAAACCTTCTCCGAACTCTTGTGACCTGGCTATTTAGCCATTGTGTGAAAAAAGTGCCGCTGGGTATTCTGCAGGTATATAGAAATAAAACTCGGCATACTGCATGTTTATATATAGCTGGATATTCGACGCCGGGATTCGGTTTCTGTGGACACAGAATAATCAACCGCTGCAATTCATCGACATTTTGTGTCTATGTACTGCACGGATGTCCTGTCAGTGCAACATGTGAGAAAAGGGTGCCTTAAGTTTGATAATGATCATGTAAGTGTAGTCGATGACATCCTGACCTGGCGATGAGCAACTGTTATCGAATTTTAACTTGTTTAAAAAATTGGAGAAGTATCTCCGAGGACGACTCTTTACATCGGTTGACGCCGTTAAAGATGTGGTCATTAAGTGGCTTCAAGAGTACTATGCATCCTTTTATCAGCAAAACTTGGATGAGCTTATCGACTTTTACACTAATGCGTAGCCATTACTATTTTCCTATTTGATACACGACAGTGTACTTGATAAACTCACAAACTTGTTTGTTTATATCTTACTCAGCGCAACATAAAAGTAGAACTCATATCGCCTGTGGAGCGTATGAGAATCTTGTTTTCAAAGACAAAGAAGTTTTTCCTTTACTTATTGTTTCATTCCTTAAAAGTTTTAATTTGAACTAGCGGATGATGGGAAAAGTGCAAATAGTATAGTACATAATATAGTACAACATAAAAAAATTCGTCTTTTAATTCTAAATGACGAATGATTTCCAGATTACGAAGCAGTAATCTGCAAATCATTCGTCATGATTTGCAAAAAGTATTCGTCTTTTAATTCTAAATCTAAAAAGTTTCATTTCCTACAACTCTCAGAAAAGTGGAAAGATTATTGCTGTCAGTGGAACATCTCTTAAAAATTACCATTAATTTTTTAAATTCTTACTTAATATATGTTATTTGCAAAACTCGATAATAGCTCTGCTGCTTCATTATTTCACTGGTCTGTAAAGATATATTAAAACAACCATAATTTTCTAATCTTTTTCGATCTAAAAGATATATTAAACAACTAAATATTTGAAAAATGCGAATTATAATATTTCATTAGTATCAATCAAACTACAATAAACTCTAATTATCATTTTCATTGTTACCAATCGAAACTTCATGATGTTCACTGTGATGTTAACTCTTCGTTTATCGGTCTATTTGGACCACTTAGGACGTTCCCTCGGTTCGATCGCTATACGCGACGGGTGAAAGAGTCTTTCGGATAAAAAACAACGGTTTATTCACAATTGCAGAGAACTGATACTGAAGCTCCTCCCCATTAAATTAGTCCAACTTCAGGCTTTACTTAAAAATAACAAAGATTTATTTTACCTTCCAACGTACTTGCTGGACGAGGACATATGCTCAATTACATGGATTACAACAACACCAGCTTACTATGCCTGTTCAGCTGTATTTACAGAGCCAATGCCGCTATTCCCAGTCGGCATTTCCCAGCTTTACAATTTCTCGTCCGTCTCCTTCCGAAACTAGACCGGCTCTCTCTTCATCGTTGCCAAACCCTTTCTTCCTTTCTTTTCTATGCCTCACCATCTGGGCGTCCGTTAGCCCTCAGGGACCCGGGTCACTTGCCAGCGGACGCTAGCCGTTCCCTGTACACTGCTACTGCAATTAACTTTCCAGATGTCGGGACAGAGTTATATATGACCCCGTAGCATATGACTATTTTGGCGACATCCAAAATAAATATACACAGCCTGAACAAAAAAAAAATCAAAAAGGGCCTCTAGCCTGACACCTCCCTGCCAGAAGTCAGTAGTTAGTCCTGTTAACTGCTGACTAAAAAGTCAAGTTGAATGCCGAAAATCAGAGTTCATTTTCGCATTAATCTTAGAGTTCAATGCCACAAAACACAGAGTTCTAAGTTGCTTCATGAATTATATAAATTCTCTGCGAATTGGCACATCTTTTACACATCTATGTACACTACACTTAAATATAAAATAACTCCTAGGTATATACTGGTGCACTGAGTCTAAATATTCTTTTTGCTTCAAACAATAAAAAACCTGTTGACTAAAGTAGTTGTCCGAGAGTACCCAGTCTATAAATTAATGATCTCACTAAAAACTGTCTTTGACGAAGGTATGCCGTACTGGCGGTGTTCATTCGTCCACAGGTGACCTCCCATGTGAAAGGCTATGCACACCTTTCGTGACTACTTAGATATCACCTTCCCGTACGTACCCTCCGACTCTACAGGCTGAAAGTCGTCGACATTGGCGTCGGCCTGACCCATTGTTACCTCCAATTGCCATGTTCGCTCCCTCCCCTAAATAATTTTGATCATCGTAGACATCGAGTCTGACAGATCGCTGCACATGTTTGGGCTGGGAGATAGGATGGCGCTGATTGGACGGTCTCCATGGAGCATATATTTCCCTGTTACTAACTGGAATTTCTCTACCTCTTTCATAGTAGCTTCCTCTATTGGCCCACGGCTCGTGGATTTTCCTCCTGAGGTTACCAGTTACAGGCCTTCTCTCCTTCTTTCTAATTAACTTACCATATGCTTCCACACTCAGAAGTACCTCCTTCCGCAGCTTTGCTACTACTGCGCATAGCACTTTAATTTCTCCGCCACTCACAGTGCTATTGTCTGTACAATCAATCAAACTTAAAGGCAGCTCTTTTACCTCTGCCCTTATGGCATCACCAAACGGTCCATGCAACAACAGATGGTCTTTTACCGGGTGTTTTTCTTCGTTTAGCATCCCCTTTCTGATTACTGTCAGTTCTGCCCCCGAATCCACGACTGCTCTAGCTGTCTGGTCGCCACATCTGACTCGAACCTCTTCATAATCTACTGGGATACGTATCTCTCCCTGTCCCATTACTCGACTGCTTGGACTTGACTTTGTATGTGTCGTAACCCTTCCTATTGTTGCCTCACAAACATCTTTAGAATTCTGATCCAAGGTGCTAACTTGGTACACCTGAGTTCGGTTCTCACGGTCCCCAGTTCTCAGTGGGCAATCTTTCATCAAATGTTCGTCAGATCTGCATTTATGGCACCTCCTTACTTTTGGGACATTTCTACATTCAGCTAAATTTACTGCCGATTGATACCTTCTGCTCGCATAATTTCTCTCTGAGTCTATCCTCTGCTGGGGGGAAACAACACGTTCTGCATAATGTCTATGCCTTACCTCTTTAAAAGTTAGGACCTCTTCCGTTCCGTTTACACTGGCTAGATGGATTTCTGCCCACGTGGCTATTTCGTCTGCTTTTGCCCATGACTCTGCCTCTTTCTGTACTACGTAAGCATGGGTGTCTTGAGGAAGGCTATCACGTAATTTATCCGACACTATCAGGTCCATAAGCTCCTCAAAATTTGTCACCTACCTACTGCGGACGTAGTAATCCCAGCTATTTCTGAGCCTCGAGGCTAATTGATTATATGACTCATTCGGTTCTTTCGCGATAGTTTCAAACTTTCTCTTGTACGCAGAGGGAGTGAACTTAAACTCTTTTAATACGGCCTCTTTAACTTTCTTATAATAAACAAAATCCTCTGCACTTAATTTTCGAAAAACGTGATTTGCATAATTACCATCTAAAAAAGAAATGATGACTTTGCCTCGAAATTCCTCTGGCACTTCATATATCTTAAATCCCCTTTCCGCTGTCTCAAAGAGATTTATCACCTCTTCAGGGTTTTTAGGGCTTCCAGCTAACATATTTCCCAATAATTTTATATAATTAGCCAGCCGCGCATCTGCTGGATTACTAGATACTGCCACCGTTCGCCCATCACCCCTCTCCTCGTTAGCATTCCTCATTTGCAGTTCCAGCATTCTATACTCATGCTCTCTCTCCTTTTCTCTTTCTGCCGCCTCTCTCTCCTTTTCTCTTTCTGCTGCCTCTCTCTCTTCCCTTCTCAGTTGCATCTCTAACCTCATCCTCTCTAATTCAAAATCATATCCAATCCTTTCTTTAGCTCTCTGCTTTCTGGTCCCGCTCTGCAGCATATCCGCATCGTTGTCATTGCCATAATCCCTCAACCCTCTCATGTCTATCGCAGCATCAGACTCTCTGTCTATTGTCACCTCCTCGCCTCCCAGATCATTCCCTGAATAACCACCCTGCGCGCTATCCCTCTCTGTGAAGCCATCCCTTTCCCTATCGCGACCGCTCCTAAGCTCCATTTTAGCTCGTACAGGCCTCTGCCGTATCTAACTACTTGCCCCTAGAGTAAGAGGATACTTACCTCCGATGCGATGACAGGAACGAACCGCCTCGTCAGTCTGCCACCTGAAGCACACAGCCGGAACACTCTTGGCAGTATCAGCCTTGCGTCGGTCAGCTCCCAGTGGATGTTGAACTTTTCCGTCACCTTCACAGCTTTTTCCACAGTTCGAACGTGATGCACGATTCTTCAGGTACCTTCACAGCTATTCTATCGCCTGAAGCACACCGCAGGACACTCTTGGTAGTATCAGCCTTGCTCTGGTCAGCTCACAATGGATGTCGGAACTCTTCCGTCACCTTCGTCGCTACTTTCACCGCTGTTGCGTACTGTCGACTGTGCCACTTTGTGATGTTAACTCTTCGTTTATCGGTCTATTTGGACCACTTAGGACGTAATCCTCGGTTCGATCGCTATACGCGACGGGTGAAAGAGTCTTTCGGATAAAAAACAACGGTTTATTCACAATTGCAGAGAACTGATACTGAAGCTCCTCCCCATTAAATTAGTCCAACTTCAGGCTTTACTTAAAAATAACAAAGATTTATTTTACCTTCCAACGTACTTGCTGGACGAGGACATATGCTCAATTACATGGATTACAACAACACCAGCTTACTATGCCTGTTCAGCTGTATTTACAGAGCCAATGCCGCTATTCCCAGTCGGCATTTCCCAGCTTTACAATTTCTCGTCCGTCTCCTTCCGAAACTAGACCGGCTCTCTCTTCATCGTTGCCAAACCCTTTCTTCCTTTCTTTTCTATGCCTCACCATCTGGGCGTCCGTTAGCCCTCAGGGACCCTGGTCACTTGCCAGCGGACGCTAGCCGTTCCCTGTACACTGCTACTGCAATTAACTTTCCAGATGTCGGGACAGAGTTATATATGACCCCGTAGCATATGACTATTTTGGCGACATCCAAAATAAATATACACAGCCTGAACAAAAAAAAAATCAAAAAGGGCCTCTAGCCTGACATTCACATTCCACCACCAAAATTTCATGTTTCTTTCATTAATACTTTGTTGCAATAATCATTTGAAATTTTGGAATTTTCAATCTTTTTCACCGATAGAGGGCGCAATTATAGTGTTAAAAAAATTCCGAAAGTGCGAATCATAATATTTAATCAATTCCTATGTAATCATAAAAAGAGATTTTTTCATTTATCTCTAAATAAAAACAGTTACTGCTAAAACAAAAAAAGTATCCCCCCCAGGTCTAACAGGTCAATTCGTTGTTGCCAATGGAAACATCATGTGTTTACATTCCACCACGAAAATTTAAAGTTTCTAGCTTAAATACGTCGTTTGCAATATTCGTTTAAAATTTTGGAATTTGCAAATTTTTCCACCGTTAGAGAGCGCAATTATAGTCTTCGGAAGATTTAAAAAGTGTGAATCATAATATTTTATCAATTCCTATCTAACCCATAAAGAATTTTTCATTTATCTCTAAAAACAAACAATTATCTACTAGAATTAAAAGATGTGTTTTTCCACCCTCTCTGGGCCTAGTGGTCAACTCATTGTTAGCAATGGAAACTTCGTGAACTTCACATTCCACCATCGGAATTTAAAATTCCTATCATAAATACATCATTTGCAATATTCGTTTGAAATTTTGGAATTTTCAACTTTTTCCACCGCTAGAGGGCATAATTATAGTTTTAGAGAGATTCGGAAAGTGCATATCGTAATATTTCATCAATGCCTATCCGTTTTCTTTGAAAACGAAATAAAATAGAAAGAGTTGTCGTCCCAGATCATAGATGTCGCCAAGCCCAGGTTCGGAAATCACTCGAAGATAGTCATATTGTGGAAAAAAAAGACAGAGCCGAGGTTAATTTAGTGGTCTTACAACACTCTGGCATGTTTCTGGAGAGACTGGAGAGACGTGGGTTCGAATCCTTCATCTCCGTGAAGCTTTTTTCCATAAAAGCATTTATTTGATATACATATATGCTTCCGTATGTTCCGTAGTTTAGCATGATATATAAAAAAAACCCTCTAAAACGTACCAAAGTATGATGGAAATTAAAACGAAACAAATTAATGACAATATTTTATAAATTATGAGAAGTCAAAAGTGTCTAGCTGTGGGAGTGAGGAGAAGAATTGGGAAGTTAGGGTAAGCGCTTGAATGTCGGAAGATTGGTATAATTGCTTGAAAATTAGAAGAGTTGAGAGGAGGTAAGATTATTGTTTTAAGTTTGGATGAAATTGGAGTTAATATATTTACTCAAGCTTGGAAGGCATCGAGGTTAAAATAATTTCAAGTTTGGAAAGTTTCGGAGGTTAAGATAATGGCATCAAGTTTGGAATGGATCAGAGACTGGCACAATTTTCTTCACGTTTGAAGGGGATCGAAGGTTGGAATAACTGCTGGAAAAGTGACAAAAGAACTGAGAAGTTTGAATTCATATATATCCTTATCTGAAGCAGAAGATGATTATCCGAATTAAAGTATAGTATGAACATCGCAATTTTCGGGGAAGGAAACATTGAAAAGAAGCATTATTCAGATTGAAAAAGTAACGCTTTTCGCCAGAGTGCAATTCCTCACACCTCGACACCTAGAAACAGACGTTGTACTGTATTAAGTTAAAATTTATGTATGAATAGAATTAATATTTGTGATTTTAACACCTAGTTTGCAATTAAAGGTATCAGTAACATTATAATGTAAGTTTCTTATTTCAGGTTTTGCAATTAGTTTTGCTGATATAGATTGTTCGAATTATATTCCTCCATGTTTAGAAGACATTAACTTAGAAAAAATCCGTAAATTTCCAGAAACAGAAGACTCTTTAACCGAATTTTGTGGGTAAGTTATCAAAAACCTCATAGTTTTTTTTAAAGGCCTTAACTAACATAGTGATTAGGGAACTTGCTACTGTTCAGTTGTGCTAGCTAGCTCTAATTGGGCAGTGGTAGCGTACCTTACTTCAGGCTTGGTATGGCATGTCTTTATATGAGAAGGCATGAGCAAATTAAAGTTAGTTTTGAAAATTTTAAAAATAAATCGAAACAAAGAATGTGTTGCCAATATACGAAATTGATAGTGACATGATCCTTATTAAGTAATGCAAATCCATCTTTTATTTCATTCCATTGTTGCTTCTTTTGATGTAATTATTCACCTAGATCAGTGGTTCACCAAGCAAACTATTTTTTTCCTATATAATTAGTTGAAAAAATATTTTTCCTGTAAAGGAATTTACGAAAACGCCTGACAAATTTCTATAACACCCTAGACAACGGTATCGCGCCCCGTTGTAAACCACTGAACTAGATTAATCTATAATAATAAACATGTCTGACTGTCTGTGACAACCATAAATAATAATAAAATAAATAAATACCCCCTCAAGCAGCTGCTTGCCACAGAGGTCTGACAGGAGCCTGCCAGTTTATATGCCAGAGTAGAAGGTCTGAGAGGATGGCAGGACCTCAGCAGAAAAACAACACGAACATCCATTCCTTACCCGGGGCTAGAACCCAGGTCCCGTAGATCAGTAGCCAAGCGCGCTAACCACTCGGCCACGGGACGCTTCAAAATTTCGCAAAATGTTTCTGGTGTGAAATATTTCAGTGCCAATTTGAAGTCAAAAGTCCAAAAGGGAGGTTTGATAGAAGCAAAAATATTTACCACAAATATATTCCTACGCGAAACGGTAATCGCTGCCAAAGTTATTTCTGCCCCCTAACTCTGACCATAAGAGTCATAATAGCATTTAAAACTGCTGTCGTAGCAAGAGATTGCCACAGACAATTTAAAGGGGAGACCCGAGCAGTCACAATTTGTATAAAAACGAAGCCACGGGTCAAGCAGTAACCTGGTGTTTTAACCAACCACCGGTAACACGGGGAAGCCGTGCAGAGAGTTTTTTCATGCTGTCAAGTATCATGGGAGTCATATGGAAGCAAATTATGTCGTAAAGTTATAAAAATTCCGATAGTTTAAATAGAAACTAAGCCACGGGCTATGAGAGAGTGCGCTGACGTCAGTAACGACCAAAGCAAACGCTGGAATTTTCTTCGTGTTGATTCTGCGCTAAAGTGTCGAAGAAAGGCGGGGAGGGGTAGTACTTACAAAACTTACCTTTAGGGCAATGAAAATAAAAATATACTGATTAAAAGTGACACCTGGTAGCGCTGGGTGCCGTTCAGCTAGTCTATAATAATAAAAGAAGGTGTCTGTCTGTCTGTGGCAGCCATAACTCATCAGGAAATCATAGTAGACGCCTCAAACTTTCACAGAATGTTCCTGGTTAGCATCCGGGTTGCAATGCAAATTTCAAGTTAAAATTCCAACTTGCTAGAACCTAACGTATTTACCATGGTTTGCTAGGGTAAACGGTATTCTCTGCAAAATTTATTGTTGCCATTACTGTGAACCTAAGAGTTATAATATTTAAATCAGCAGCCGTTGCCAAATTCACCACATTCTCGAATTTATTATTACATTAATGTGTCCCATTTCATCCAAGATCTAATATTCTAACCCAACAAGGTATCAAGCGGCAAGCGAAATTTGATGTCATTCGTACAAACACATTGGGAACCACAAGGTACCAAAATCTCTCGAAATAAAAATATCGATTGCGTGAGACGAAGCTACTGGCTATGGGAACACGAGCTGTCAGCAACGACCTGACCATCGCCTGGAAATTCTTCGTGTTGAATCTGTGCTAAAGTGTGTGGTGGGAAGAGGGCGCAAAACTAATCTGCAGTGCAGTGAAAAATAGAATATACAGATTAAAAGTGAGACCTAGGCAACGCAGGGTACAATTCAGCTAAAATTTAAATATTTTAAGCAAGTTTTTTGCATCCCTGTAGGGAAGTAAGATGAGGTAAAGAAAATTAACAAAAGGAGACTTGCACACTTCTTGGAAACTTCAGGATCGACAATTTATGTCGATTTTAAGGACTTTACAGAAACTTAATTTTTCAATTTTGCTTAAGCAGCTGTTCTCACCAGCTGGAAAATTTTGACACCCACCTAACAGGAGTTTATGTTGTGTCATTTCTGAGCGGCACTTCAAAGCACACAATGGACTAAAGAGCCAGATCACAGAGACTCCAAGGGATCAGAGAACGTTGAAGAGGAAGATTCACTATACAACTGTTAAAATGCAGTTGTACGTTCCGTTAAAGCTATCCAGTCTGTTCTTTTAACCTGCACAGTGTTAGATCTCCTTCACAGGGAGATAAGTTTAAGAGAGTGATATTTTTACTGCTTTAACATTGTATGGAATGAGATAAAAGCACATGATATGCATACATATGTCTTACTATTTATGTTTAAATACGGAAAGGAACTCGGATGAAATACATAAATTTCTGCCCATTGGTTCTTTTGAATCATATTTTTGTCATATAAATATTAATGTTAGCAAATTGAGTAAACTTAAGTCCAAGTGGCAGTTTTTATTCTTATGTTTTTTTTAATTTCAAATTTCAATTTTGAATTTTGTCTCAATTTTATTTCTTTATCTTAGTATGTCATGCTTCGCGTAGTCTGTTGTGTGTAATGACTCTGTAATGATCTCAAAATGAAGCGATGCACTGCAAGTAGCACTCCAAAATTCTCTGGGTGTATTTTTAAAAGAATAGAAGATAGTTTTGAAATTTTTACTTCATGTTAGTAGAATTTAATAACATATTGAAATTAAAAAATAAATCTTATTTTCCAGTGCCATGGATTCAGCCCTGAACTGCATATTAGATTATGCAAAAGCGTGCCCTGATTCAGAACCAGCGAAGAATACTTTCTCTTTCGAAGAGATTTCGAAGCTTGTAAAAAAGATCTGCAACAAATATTCCGACGTACATTCAAGTAAGATACTAAAATTTTATAAGTACCCATTTTAATTCATTGAAGAAATCCAGAACCATATATGAAAGTTTTGGACAAAGAATATGGAATTCCATATGGGGTTGATTTTGAATGTGGATTATATTGTTTTTACCTCTGAACGGCACTATTTTTGCACATATTGCGCTAAATGGCCAGATCACAAGAAACCCGAAGAGCTCAGAGATGGTTGAAGGAAGGGGGACACAATGGACAGCTATTAGGACATACATGGTATCCTCCCATCAAAGCCATTCAGGGTGTTCTTTAACGTATACGTGGTATATGGCTCTCCAGCTCACTGGGTCGGGGCTTTTTGTCCCATCTGATTGACGGCGGCCTTTCCAAGCCCATAGGTGTCTCTTTTCTGACCGAGGGCCTGGTGGGGGTTTAGTGGAGAAAAATCTCAATTGTGGCATGGGTGGGATCAAACCTGGAAACTGCAGATTACGAGCATGCCGCACTACCGATTGAGCAAACCCCGCCCTCGATTTTGAGTAATTAATACTGTTACATAAAAAAACCAAATAGATTTTTTTTCTTCTATAGCTTTTACTTCTTCCATTACTCTTGAAAGTAGATATTATTAACTAATTTCAACACAATCATTAACTAATTTCAACTCAATCAACAATTTTCCGCTCTTACTACGTGAAAACAGAACTATTAGAAGGTAACGTACGAATTGTTTCGTACGTTACCTTCTAATAAGTGAAGTTGCCATTAAACGAAAACTAATCTTCTCATATTCTTACAAAAATGCATTTAGATTTGTAATTTCCTTTGATAATCTGGCAACCGGACTATGTTGCCCAATTACAGAGTTTTACCTCTGAACGGCACTATTTTTGCACATATTGAGCTAAATGGCCAGATTCTTCAAACTTGCTCTTTTAAAAATTATCTTATGAAAAACATTTTACATTCTTTAATTGAAATCCCTGTCACTAGTTTTATATTTATTTGTTGCAGTAATTTTTTTTTTCATTTTGCATTTCTTAGGATTTTTAGAAAATGCCCAATGTCTGAATAAGCACGAAATTGAAATATTCGAGAAATGCGATTACGGAACTATTCTGACAAGCATATCGAACCCTGAGAAGGATTGCAAGTAAGTACATCTATCTGCCTAGTTGTAATTCTAGAACAGAAAACAAATGATTATTAACCTCTGGTTTAACAATAATGTGAGCTTACCTATCCCATACCTGGTCTAGTGGCTAGCGTACCTGACTACCAAACCAGATGGCATGTCCATATGGATATGTTTGTATGTTTTATGAGAAATCAGGGCAAGTCCAATAGAATTTCTAGGTTACCACCGTCCTTCTTCCCTGTTAACAAAAATAATAGCAGTGGGGTATTTGATACCCATCTGACAAGAGTTTATATTGTGTTATTTCTGAGCGGCACTTCAAAGCACACAATTGGCTAAAGAGCCCAAGGTTTCAGAGAACATTGAAGAGGAAGATTCACTATACAACTGTTAAAATACATTTGTAAATGTTCCGTTAAAGCTATCCAGTCTGTTCTTCTAACATGCATAGGGTTAGATCTCCTTCACTGGAAGATAAGATTAAGAGAGGGATAAAAGCTTAGATGATTGCGAGACAGGTTCGTAATCTGTTGATTCTAGGTTCCAAATGCCAGCATTGTTATTAATCGCAGCTAATCTCTGCCTTAAGTGCACGAAGGGACATAGATGTAGTTGTAAAGGTCGGCATCGGTCGAATGGGATGTTGAACTATGGCCCCGTGAGCAGAAGAGTCCCATCTTGTTCACGTTAAGAACACGATGAATCGCCTTGCTAGGAAGCTTCCATCTATATCCTAACAATATCCAGTGATCCATGGATATTGTTAGGATATCCATTTCCCTAACCAATTCCTAGTCTTTGGGGTCTTTGTGACCTGGTCATTAAGTCCATGTGTGCACAAAACAACCTAACCTTTTACTCAGAAGTAAAACAACCGAGCCCGTAGCATAAGATGTCAGCTATTTCTCGGAATGGGGAAGTAGTTTTAATTTCATTTACTGGATGGAGTTACTAGTCCCAAGGCTGATCTTTTGCGATATATCAAACTATGTGAAGAGGATTTGGTGCATTCAAAGTTCCCGTAATTCTTTTAGATGAAAATGCTTCTTAAAATATCAGCGTCATACCACAACAAAACAAACGAAATCGAAGATCATTCAAACAAGCACGAATCACTTGTGACCCACGATGAAATAGCGTAGATCCCAAGTTCGAGGGGGCGGGGGTGGCTCAGTCGGTAGCGCGCCAGGCTCGTAATCTGTAGTTCCCAGGTTCGAGTCCCAGCTGGGTCAGCGTTGAGATTTATCTCCGCAAAAATTCCCCGCCCTGCCCACGGTCAGTAGGGGACACCGATGGGCTTGGAAAGGCCGCCGTCCGTCGGATGGGACGTTAAGCCGTGGCCCCGTGTGCGGGAGAGACATACCCTGTGCACGTTAAAGAACACGCTGGATGGCCTTGACGGGAGGCTACCATCTGTCTCCCAACAGCTGTTCCAGTGGGTCCCCCCCCCAACCTTCTCTGAGCCTTCGGGGTCCATGAGACCTGGCCATTTAGCCCATGGTGTGCAAAAAAGTGCCGCTCAGAGGTAAAACAACCCAACCCAAGTTCGAGTCCTGCCAGCGTTTAATCTCTGCTAAATCTCCATCCTTACCTCGGCCACAAAAGGGACACCGATGGCCTAAGAAAGACCGTCATTCGTTGAATGGAATGTAAAGAAGTGATTACCTATTTAGGAGAGCCATTCCTTGCCACGTTAAAAACACTGATGACCATGACAGGAGGTATCCAGCTATCTCCTAACAGCTTTACATTGGGTCCTCTTCCATTAGCTTTCTCTGGGCCTTTGGGGGTCCTTGACACCTGATTATTTTAGCCCATTTGGGGCAAAAAAAATGCCACTCACAGCTAAAACAACCCATCAAAGAACACTGTAGGTCAGACTCTAAAATTACCCCATTATGGTATATCATAAAAGGAACAGAGGTTTATTAATATCTGTGAGTTTAAAATAAGAGAATTCTATCACGGAAAACGGATATAAAAAACATAGTTAACAAAAATGAATGTTATAATATCAAAATTATGTTTACAGTTTTGGTAATATTTATGTTCTTAAAAATTTCGATTTTTATCTTGGGGAAATGTTTATTTTTCGACGATAAGTTACTTCAGTGGGTAAAAAAAATGATTAGGTTTAAGAAAAATGAAGTGCAACATTATGCTTCTAAGGTTATTACTATAAAATAATATAAGTAATGAATATATGTTCTAAAATTAGCGCTCTATTAATATTTTTATTGGTATATACGTGAAATACATGATGAATTTACTATTAGGATTATGAACATATAATTAACATTACTCTTTAATAAATATCATTGCTTTTAATTTGTCCATAAGACTACTGGTTGCATTTATTTTTCTTCTAGAACAGGCCGTCCATCTATGGCTCGTTGCAAAAGAATTTGCGGCTCATAATACAAATCATCATTATAGTGAATCTGGCTTATTTCTTGCAATTTTTTTAATAAAACGTTTTTAGGTGCATAATTTTTGTTACTCCTTAAAAAATTACTCTTTATTACTCATTATAAATGCATATTTTTATTTTTCAAGCAAGATATCTTCTTGATTGCATAAATATTATTATTATTTTCAATTCATTGCTCGTTAGAAAAGTATTTTTTCGTTATTAAGTAGAGAATTTTTCCTGCGCTGATTAAGAATATAATTTTGCTTTTAGTGGCTTTTCGGTAATTGGTTTAGCAACCTTTGTTGCAGAATAGGCAATTTTTATCTGAGTTTTAATAAAGTAAGTTTTATATTGGATGAGCAGTTCGTATATTGAATGCAATTGTGCTTCTCTTTGCAGAAAAGTAAATTATGTTTGCTGAAAATAATATTTCGAAAAATGAAACATTTTTAAAGTGGACAAATTCTCCCACACGAAATTTTTTTTGTAGACGTTTGAAAAGCAATGTTTTATAAGTTCTACTTTCTCTATTATTTAGTTTTCCATTACAGATGGGTATCACAGGATATTATGACAAGAGAATTTGGCAACTTCACTTTATATATTTTTTTAATTTTAGCTAGCATTTTTAATTTTAATCGTCATTGATGACAATGAACTGAAGGTCAGCATCGAGTTGGATTCACATCAAACGTGCCAAGAGCTTGCACAAAGAATCCATGTAAATGACAAAACCATAGTGATATTTCATTTTTGTCAATCAATTATTTCACTGTGCTAAATCTGAATGAATCTTAAACTAAATTCGGTCGTTTCCTCTACGCCACTTTACCTCAATAATAGAGACCTATTTTAACACACATAAAATTATTCATCTTTATTAAATTATTTTAAATTATTATGCATAAAATATTATTAGCGATATTTTTATAAGAATAAAGCTTTGATAAAAGTGAAATACGTCAAATACTCGGGAAAAATGCTCTGACTTACCCTACTTGAAAATTTATGAAACATGAAGTTTGCATTATTTCACTTTTGAAGAAGATTATATACATGCATATAACTGATATTCATCATGCTAACACCAACAATGAATTCTCTTGTAGAGAATATCTGAAAATGAAGAATTGTGTGTATCAGAAAATTGAAGAAAAATGTGGCGAAGGAGCGGCTTCTGTATTCAAGGAGATCGGAATTACCACTGACGAATTAATGAAAAAAGAATGTGATAAGCAAAAACAATGAAGAACGCAAAATTAACACTTGTGATATTTTATAAACGTAAATGCGATTCATTATATCAAGTGTTAGAGAAACAATTTTGTAATTTGTAACCTAAGTAAATTGTGAACCATTGAATAATTTGTATTGTCTTTCGTAAAACTGAATACAAAGTTTAAAATTTGTTTCCCTCTTTATAACGTACTATAAATCAATTGGTGTCTGGAGTACCAGTTGATTTCTATCGGCTACTCCGTCCCTATTTGACGAATATTTGGTTCTCCAGCACAGATATATCAAAATTTGACTTTTGACCTTGAACGAACTATACGCATTCAAAATTGGATATAATATCGGAGATCTACGATTCCAAACACCCCCAGGGGACCAATTTTTGTTCCCTAGCACCGGTAGAACTAAATTTGACCTTTGATACCGGACGACACTCTGGATCCCAAATTTCACAACGTTTCCGAAATCTACAAACCGAATCATCACTACAACTCAATTTTCACGTTTCTAGCACTCCTGTATCTAGGTTTAACCTCTACGTAACTTCATTTGACCTTGAAGGACACATCGGAGTCAAATTTCGGATTTTTTCCTGAGTTCTGCGACCAGATTACCCCTAGATGCAAATTTTCATAACTGACCATTTCTGCAACATAATCAGAATTATCGTCAACCCTATAACTCGGTCAGCCGTCAGCCATTAGTCAATCATTAACAATCGTCTATATATATTAGATAAAAATAATCTCAATTTTGAATGTATATATGTATTGATATTATTTTTAAAGATTTAGCTAAGACATAAAAACTTATTATAAAATGTATATTGGTTAAAAGTAAAAAAAAATTAGAATTATCTTTTCTTATAGTTTCCAAACATTTTTTATTTGCAGTGCAACAACATTTGCTTAAAAATTGTAGGATCCGAATAAACAATTGTGTTAAAATGTCAAGGGAGAGCTATAAAATTTACGTTAAAGATATAAAGGCCCAGTGCATAATTTGAATAATTTTGTCAATAATTGACATGCATATTATGAATGCCAATATAAGTATCAATGCATCCCAATATTAATTGGCATTGCATATTATTGAGATGCACATATATGCATTACATATGGTATATTAAATTTTACCTGGAAACACATTAAGATATTGCGAGTCAATGCAAAATTTATAACACAAAAAATTCTTGGCTTTATATATGTATTTATTATAAATAATAAATAAATAAATACGTCTTCAAGCAGCTGCTTGCCACAGTGGTCTGACAGGAGCCTGTCAGTTTAATACGCCATAGTAGAAGGGATTTGTGAGGATGGCGGGTCCTCAGCAGATGTTTTGCCAACTGCACGCGGTTTTCCCAGGTGGTCACCCTTCCAAGTACTCATCGCGCCCAAAGCTGCTTAACTGCGGTGATCGGACGAGAAACGGTGTTTTCCTCCCAGGTACTTGACCGCCCCCCTAAGCTGCTTAACTTCGGTGATCGGACAAGAACCGGTGTTTTCAGCTTGGTACTTCCATTGGCTGTATTATTATATATATTATTATATATCAGGTACCGAATGAGTTCGTGCGATTTTTCTGTTTTCATTTCAACGCAAAGTACGTAAGCATAATTGTAATTGGTGAGCATGCGTTGATACAGTTGATGTGTAGTCAGTTGATGTGTAACAAGCATGAAAAGCGGTTCAATGAAATTGGAAAGGGTGACAAAAACATGTCTGAATCGAATACAGTTATTCGAGCGTGCTTACTCAATGAGTTTAAACTGGGAACTAAGATGGCGCAAGTAGCTAGTAAGATATATACGGCATTTTGAGAGAAGACAGTGAGTGAACAGAGAGCCCAAATGTGGTTCAGAAAATTTGCGTCAGGCGATGAGACACGAAGATGCACACTGTGAGGGAACACCGACCGCCATTGATGACAATGAACTGAAGGTCAGCATCAAGTTGGATTCACGTCAAACGTGCCAAGAGCTTGCACAAAGATTCCATGCAAGTGACAAAACCATTTGTTTGTATTTCCATTGCCTAGGAAAAGTCTGGAAGCTGAGAAAATGGGTTCCACATGAACTGATTGCCGACAACAAACTCCAGCGGCTTACGAACTGCTCATCACTACTTTCACGCCACAAGAATGAGCCATTTTTTGACAGGTTGTTGATATGCGATGAAAAATGGATTGTCTAGGAACACCAAACGTTCGTATCATTAGTTATCATCCAGTGAACCTGTATTGCAAACACCAAAGCACAGGATCCAGCAACAGAAAAGTTTTTGTGTGTCTGGTGGACTACGCTGGTATCGTTTATTATGAGCTTCTTAAAACTGGTCAAACAATCACTGAGGACATCTCCTCGGCGCAAATATAACGGGATGCAGATGCACTGCTCCAAAATCATCCTGCACTTGTTCATTGCAAAGGCGTTGTAGTTCTTCAGGACAATGCTCGCCCTCACGCAGAGCGAGTGACCGAGACAAGCTCCAGAGCCTTTATGGAGAAATTCTACCCGACCCTCCATATTCCCAAGAGATCGCATCATCTGATTACCATCTTTTCTTGTCACTGGACAATCATATGCGCAACCGGCAATTTCGAAACCAAGAAACACTGGAAAAGGAGTTGACTGCTTTTATTGCTTCTAAAGATCGGCAGTTCTACCGGAGTGGCATTTATAAAACTTGTATCTCGTTGGGAAAAGTTATTGAATATGGTGGTGCTTATTTTCCTGAATAAAATATCTTTATTCACTTTTTACGTATGTTTTAATTTTTCCTTCAAAAACAGCAAACGTTTTTGGTTACCTGATGCAATATTTATTTTATATAGAGATGTGGGCCGATCCTTCATAGCGCGAGATATCTGAAAGTATTGGAGGATTATTCTTACGCCCCTCTTTTTGCGCAGATCGGTTTTATATTTTATAGCTTAAGATTTTCAAATAAAATAGTTTAAGATTTTCGAAAGCGTTCATACATCGGAATCCAGGAGAGATTTTTTTTATTCTGGGAAAATGTCGCGACGGTGAATTTTGACGTAACTCTTCGCAGGTTTCAATCGTAAAAGGCCAAACAGTATCACGCACTACTTTTGACTGTTAAAAAGTTGCTGTCTTTTTTTTGCAAATTTTGAAACCTTGTAAATTCTAATTTTTCAAATTTCAATTCAAATTTTGATTACCCCGAAATTCCTCAAATCCTTTATTGACTAGAGGATCGTTCCTAACCAATTCTGTGCCCAGGGCAAAAGTTATTTTGAAACCTAATTATTAAATAATAAATATTTACTCACAACATTGAAAATTGACGACATAATAATTTAACATTTCGCCCTAGATCTGCGCAAGTGTCAAATGACCCATTCATCTCCATCTTTTCAGGACTCTGCTGACCAATTCAAAATTTCAGACATGCAGGTTAGGTTCCCAACTGTGCCAACGTCTAGAATCATCTCCGCTAACCCTGCCCTCGGTGTGAAATCGGATACCGATGGAGTCGGTAAGGCCAGTTTGGACTGATGGGAAGCAGTGGCCCGTGTGCAGAAGAGCACGCTGAAGAACATAGTGAATGGGCTTGTAATTACTACAAACGAACGGAGTCTACCATATGTCTCCTAGCACCTGTCCAGTGGGTCTCTCCCACCAACTTCCTTTGAAACTTTGAGGTCCTTGTGACCAGGCCATTTTTTAACCTGTGTGTAAAAAAACACCACTCAAGGACGCCAAAAGCGCCAATCAAAAAAACAACCTAACTCGTATACAGGGTTACCCAGTTCTACCCCGTGTAAAGTCCCTACCTGTAACTGAACCAGGTTTAAAGGCTAAATTATTATTTCTTCTCGAAACTCTTTACTTTTCCACATTTTTATAATTTATCTTTTCGAATTTTAATTAAAAACTATTCATAAGGTAAATTTTCAGTAAAGCAAAGCCGACTTTCATCACTAAAAATTACTTTTTAACAGTCCTCAACAGTTCATAGTGCTTTTTTTTTTTTAAGAATGTAATTTTTATTCGTCAGAGTAAAGAATACAAATACATTTACAATTTGACCCGCAAAGCTAAATAGCTTATCTGCAGGAAAATGAATAAATTATATTAAACATAGGTCATTCAGCCACAAAAATGGTGTATATCAAATAAATCCACAAAACACAACACATAAAAATCAGCTAACTAGAAAATACCAAATAATTTTTAATTCCATTTTAAGTCTTCTAAAAGAATCTATATTTAGTAATTCTTTTGGAATAGCATTAAATATAAGTGGTACAGTGGACCTTCGTTATAGCGCTGCTCGCTATACCGCGCACTCGGTTATAGCGCGGTATATCGGGGGTCCACTTGTTATACAGGTATGTACTTATTAAGATGTATAACTATGTTATGTGAATTTTAATAAAACACTTAATAAATAAATAATTTTTTTTATTAAAATACATAATATATATAGTTGATGGGATGTTTCAGTATATAGCTCAAATCGTTCTGAGTAAATTTATTGTGTCGCCACCGCGCCGCTCGGTATAACGCGGTTCACCTTATAACGCGGGTGTTGTTTCCCGCCCGACATGCGCGTTATATCGGGGGTCCACTGTACTTGACATTCGGAGGTATGTTTCCCGTAATTATTTCGAAAATTTGGCAGTTGGTAATAACCTTGGTTTTGAAGTCTTGTATTTTTGTTATGTTCAATTTTTAGTTTGTAAGTATGCTTGTATGCTTCTTTGCCCTTGTAATCGTCTCTTGCTCTGAAAATCTATCAATAAAGGTTTTTGGATGAGCTATGCAATCCGATTTCTAAGGGTCTTCTTCTTACATTTCTTGAGCACGGATTGACGTTTGCTGCCAATATCCATTCTTTCAAAAGTTGTGGTGAACTGAGCTTCCTGTTTGAAAGTGCAGTCCTATGCAGTACCATGTTAACACATGAAATTGCTTTCCTAGGTTGCCCACTTCTTAATCAGCAACAGATCTAATTTCAGAATTACTTTTCAGTGTTCACGAAATAACAAAAAGTTTACCTGAGACTTAACCAGTGAGTTGAAGCAAAAATAACCTTCATCCTAATAAATGCACAGGGTAGCGCCACCAACTATAATCACACATTTTGCGAGGTTAACGATACTCATACAAATATAAGTTATAATCTGACCTTTCTAAAAAAAAGCAAAAGAAGAATATTGATTGATTGATTGATAAATATTGGGAGATCCTTCCTCAGACTTTCCCATTTCAATAAAGAAGAATAAACATGTCTTATAAATATGTTGAAAATGGCTTCCTTGTTCACGGTTGCAGGCACGAACTCTTTTTTACCGCGTTTGATGCTACCTTATGAAGCACCTGAAGACTGACGTTTGCAATCGTTGTTGTAATTTGCGTCTCGAACTCATTCAGTGTGTGAGGATTATTTTGATACGAAAACCTTTGATCTACCCACAGAGGAAAAAATATGCAGACGAGAAATACAGTGATCTTGGGTGGGGGGGGGGGGGGCTCAGTCGGTAGCGCGCCAGGCTCGTAATCTGCAGTTTCCAGGTTCGAGTCCCAGCTGGGTCAGCGTTGAGACATATCCGCAAAACTCCCCGCCCTGCCCACGGTCAGTAGGGGACACCAATGGGTTAGAAAGGCCGCCGTCAGTCGGATGGGACGTTAACCCGTGGTCCCTTGTGCGGGAGAGCCATACCCTGTGCACGTTAAAGAACACGCTGCATGGCCTTGAAGGGAGGCTACAATATGTCTCCCAACAGCTGTTCCATCGAGTCCCCTCCCCAACCTTCTCTGAACCTTCGGAGTCCTTGTGACCTGGCCATTTAGCCCATGGTGTGCAAAAAAATGTCCCTCAGAGGTAAAACAACCCAACAACGGTGATCTTGGGAACCACAAGGGTTTAGGAATGAGACGGTGACCGAAGAACTCTTGCAAAAGCTGCAAATAGTTATCACATGGCACACTCGTCGTGTGCCATGTGATAACTATTTGCCTTGTTACGAGAGCATGTTCAATCCTGGTAGCACCCCGTTTTTTGGTTGTATTGTTTTATCCGATTATAGTGGCGCTACAAAGTCAGGAATACTTATACTCAAAGTTAGCTCTGAAATAAACTAGTCGTTGATAATGTTGTGGGCAGAATATAAAGGATATAACTAGAAGATATATATTGCCGAAACACATATTTTCAGTTAAATAATTTCTTGATATCTAGGACTCTATTAAGATATTTGAAAATAGAAAAAAAGATTTGAAATCAGAGTTCAAAAAATACTTTAGAATAAATAATAAAATTATATAACGCTGATAATTTAGTAGGTCGAAATGATCTGAGACAAAAAGAAAACATAGGTGTGGTCTGGACTTTTTGCTAGTGCTCAAGGTAGAATATCTGTGTCTGCGGCAGAAACTTCACAAAATGTTAAATATAATATATAACTGCGCCACGTCAGCAAAATCAGCTTTAAAGTGCATTGAAATGTGAGCCAAAGATCATCTCCATGTCGATACTGCAGAGACTGATCTGCCTTCACGATCTTTACTAGTGACTTTTTTTGATATTTGTATTAACAATACTAATAATTCTCGCAGATACCATTGTGACTCCCCATATATTTAATACCGTTCTTTTGTCCCTTTTTAAAAAAAAACAAAAATGCTCAAAAGGCAATGTTTAAACTTGGCGAACAACGTTTTTTTTGAAGCTTTAAATCACCTTTCTATAAATATCGCTCCTCCTCCAATATTTTATCCTCCACTTTTGGCCTGCATTTCAAAAATCGAGATTTTCCACTCTGGGATCTTACTCTGAAATATGTAGAGGAGAACGAGCGAGAAGTAGGTGATAGAGCCTTTCTCAGATGGATTTCAAAGCCTACGATTCGATATCTATTAACTGTGGGAATTGAAACATCAATTACCTCAGATAGCTTATATTTCATCTGGGAAAAACCACATTTGCGTTTTTAATAGAGATAATACTGTACGAAGGACATGGGAAAAATATTGCAAGTAGAAGAGTGCGTATTGCACGATAACAAGGAAATATCTATGAAAATATAGTCAGATATATGTATATAAGTTAGTAAAGAATTCTTCATTACTTGCCTTATACACCGTCATGAAAATGTGGTGCTTCCTTCTCCTCGCCTTTACTGGTAAGCATTACTTATATCTCTGTATATTCCTTACTTCAATGCCTTAAATCGAAATAATTTTTTTACAAAAGGTTTGTTGGTTTACAAAAGGAGTGGAGGGATTTGCTCAGTCCGCAGCGCACTTGGCTCACAATCTGCAATTTCCAAACTGAAGTCCCAACTACAGAGATTTAATGTTGAGATATATCCTAAACATTGAGATTTATCTCCGCAAAAATCCCACTCTGCCCTCAGAGAGAAAGGAGACACCTATGGGTCAGGTCGGATCCACAAAATGCTTTTTAGGATATACGAGATAGGGATCCTTTTTGAATTAAGACGTCCTCTGCCGAAAAAATGCATTTCGCAACTTTACTATACCTTTTGACCGAAAAACAGCCTATTCTTTTTCTTTTGTACACAAGAGCAATTTAATAAAATGGGACTACACCCATTCTTCGATTTACACGGTAGATAGGTTCCGGGATATCACCATATAAATCGAAATCCTGCAAATCAAGACCAACAATCTATGAAAAAAAAGGTGATTGGTTCCAAAAAATCCTTGTCATGAATAAAACCTATAATGAAAGTTTTATTTACACATATTTATCTCAAATCTATTTTTGATTATAACTCTCGTATCTGATTTCTTTATCGATAGAAGAAATTGTCATTATTATAAACCTAAGGCATGGATGTATTTGTCGTTTTCTGCTGAGGTCATGCCATCCTCTCTGATCTACTATGGCATATGAACTGACAGGCTCCTGTGAGACCTTTGTGGCTAGCAGTTGTTTGAGAGGGTATTTATTTATTTTATTTTATATCACTCCTATCAGATACATTATTAAAGATGCAAGAAGTCATCGAATTCAGATAATCTGATGTAGAGAAGTAGGTTTGAATCGCAATCAACAAATCCTTGAAAAAGACTTCCCAGCAAGTTCCTTTTTAATTTTGTAAACAACCAAAAATCGCATGGTGCAAAATCGTGTGAAAATGCAGGATGGGACAGATGTTTGATTCTTTCCTGCTCCAGATACGCCGTAACTTGCGAGATTTTGTAAGCACTGTCACTTTCATGAAGAAAGAGAACCCTTAACACTATAGTTGTTGGATTGGGTTGTTTTACCTCTGAGCGGCACTTTTTTGCACACCATGGACTAAATGGCCAGGTCACATGGACCCCGAAGGCACAGAGAAGGTTGGGGGAGGGGACCCACTGTAACAGCTGTTGGGAGACAGATGGTAGTCTCCCGTCAAGGCTATCCAGCGTGTTCTTTAACGTGCACAGGGTATGGCTCTCCCACACACGGGTCCGCGGCTTAACGTCCCATCCGCCGAGCGGCGACCTTTCCAAGCCCATCGGTATCCCCTACTTACCGTGGGCAGGACGGGGAATTTTGCGGAGATAAATCTCGACGCTGACCCAGCTGGGACTCGAACCTGGGAACTACAGATTACGAGCCTGGCGCGCTACCGACTGAGCCACCCCCACCCCATTGTTGTTGGAAGTTGTTCCTTCATCTCCTTAACAATGTTGGACAAAACAATGCTGGTGTAGTATTGTCCATTTATGGTCATTTTTTCAGGTAAGGTGCACAGTTATCACTCCTTGGGAAATGAAAAAAAAAAACTGTGACATACTCTTCCTTGGGGAAATTTTGTGGGAGGATTTGGAGACACGGTTCAGGGTCCGCAACCCAAACATAGTTGTCAATCTTTCTGGGAGTTGTTTAGAAATAAAACCACGTCCCATCACCTGCGGCAATATCTGTCAATCGTTTGGGTCAATAGGTTTAAACATTGCCAGCATCTCCTTGCACTAGTCGATTCTAGCCCTTTTTTTTCGTTATTCTGTCAGTTTGTTGGGTATCCGTTTGGCACAGATCTTTCAGAACTTTAAATGTCGATAGATAATAATTTAGCAATTTTTTCTGAGAAGGTACTTCATTACACAAAAATAACCTAGAAGCTCTATTAAGCTTGTCCTGGTTTCTCATACAACATACAAATGCTTAAACAAGTACATGCTACCTGGTCTTAACTAAACTAATTGCTAGAGATGTAGACCACGAATTTCTAATGCTATCAATGTGCATTTTTGTTTCTAATTAAGACGCTTTTTTGATTCCTCAGAAGTAGTTTTTTTTTCTAGTTCCTTTGAAATGTATGTTTTCGTTTTTAAGTTGAGAATTTTTCTATGTTGCTCAGCCCCAACTATGGGCTTGGAAAGGCGGTCGTCCGTCCAATGGAACGTACAGCCCTAGCCTCGAGTGCAGGAGAGCCATATCTTGTGCAATTTAAAAAAAAAAAAACTTACTGAATGGTCCTGAAGGGAGTAGAGGAGTGGAGTGTTAGGAAACATAATTCCATATGTTTCCTAACATACGGAATTATGTTTCCTAAGAGCTGTCCAGTGGGTCTCCTACCCAACCTTCTCTGAACTCTCGTGGTCCTTATGACCTGTCATTTAACCAATTGTGTGAAAATAAAGTGCCGCTCAGAGGTAAAAAAAAATACCTAGAATCGTTTAAAAGAAAGGGACCTAATATTTTCCATTTGACGTCTTCATGTTATACTTTTTTAGAAATATATATTCTTTTTAAGTTTGATAAGTACTGATTCGGATATAAGATTACATAAATTTATAAATAAAATTTATAATATAAGATTATATAAAAATATACGATTCGGATTTTCGGAATCTTCTTATAGCATTAATAGTGCCTTCAGCACACATACAGTAGCTCAAAAAAGTATCCGAACACTATGGTTGCCACATTTGGTAACCTTCGTGTCACGTGACACGAAGGTTGCCAGATCACTAATTTCTAAAAAAATCGTTGCCAGATATTTTTTCTGAATTCTGTGATCAACCATAGTGTTCGGATACTTTTTTGAGCGACTGTACCTACATAACCCTCAAGTAACCAAGAGCTTTGAAAGTTCAAACACGTCTGTCCTGAGCTGTAGTTACTACATTTAGCCACTGTAGGTCA